>CP106722.1:148372266-149572266 GCA_025506655.1 Gossypium rotundifolium
TTCATACGGTGCCATATTTATACTCGATTAAAAACTATTATTATACGCAATTCAACCAAAGGAAAAAGTCTCTCCCAATTGCCTTCAAATTCTAGAATGCAACAACGAAGCATATCTTCGAGAACCTGAATTACTCTCTCAGACTGACCGTCGGTTTGCGATGAAAAGCAGTACTAAAGTTCAACCTTATACCTAGGGCTTCTTGCAATTTTTTCCAAAATCTCGACGTGAACCTCGAATTTCTATTTGAAATAATCGAAACTGGCACCCCGTGCAATCTAACAATCTCCGAGATGTACAATTAAGCCAATTTATCAAGTGAATAATCAGTACGTACTGGAATAAAATGTGCCAATTTTTTCAATCGATCAACGACAACCCAAACAGCATCTTTCTTTTTCAGAGTTAGGGCTAATCCCGATACGAAATCCATCCTAACTCTACCCCATTTCCATTCAGGTATCATTACTGGCTGAAGTAGTCCCGACGGTACTTAATGTTCGGCTTTGACTTGATGACAAATCAAACATCTCGACACAAACTTCAAAATCTCTCTTTTCATGCTCAACCTCTAATATAATTGTTTCAAATCGTTATACATTTTAGCACTCCCCGAATGAACTGATAAGCTACCACTGTGTGCCTCGTGCAAATTTTTCGACTCAACTCTGGATTTTTCAGTACGCATACTTTATTTCAAAACATTAAACAATCATCGGTTCCAATTTGATAATTTGTATCACTATTCAACTCACATTGCATTCTTTTAGCTTACAACTCAGTATCACACTTTTGAGCTTCACAAATTTGCTGCAGAAAAACTGGTTTAACTCTCAACTTTACTAGAACCGAACCATCATCGAAAAATTCAGGCTTGTATTCATTGCTCTCAAAGCAAGTAGAGATTTTCTACTCAAAGCATCTGCGACTACATTTACTTTCCACGGATAATAATCAATGACTAATTTGTAATCTTTCAATAGCTCAAGCCATCTCCGTTGTCGCAAATTCAAATCTTTCTGAGTCATTAGGTATTTTAAACTCTTGTGATCAGTAAAGATGTGGCACTTTTCTCCAAATAAATGATGTCGCCAAATTTTTAATGAAAAAACAATAGTAGCCAACTCTAAATCATGCGTCGGATAATTCTTTTCATATGGCTTCAACTGTCTGGAGGAATAAGCTATAGCTTTTCCTTTTTGCATCAAAACACAACCCAAACCATTCAATGACGCGTCGCTAAAAATCAAAATTTTTTTACCCCACTCAGGTTGAACCAAAACCGGTGCCTCAGTTAACAACGCTTTCAACTGCTCGAAACTCTATTTGCATTTCATGGACACTCAAATTTCACATCTTTTGTAGCAATCTGGTCATTGGTGTAGCAATTATTGAAAATCCTTTTGCAAAGCATCGGTAATAACCAACTAACTCTAGAAAACTTCTAACTTCAGACACATTCCTCGGTGGTTTCCAATCAACAACGGTTGAAATCTTGCTCGGATCAACCCATATACCTTCCGCTGAAACAATGTGTCCCACAAATCTGACTTCTTTGAGCCAAGACTCACATTTACTAAATTTAGGATACAGTTGCTTATCTCTCGAGGTTTGTAATACAATCTTCAAATGCTTAGCATGCTCAGACTCATCTATTGAATAGATCATTATGTCGTCAATGAACACAACAACAAATCTGTCTAAATACAGTCTACATATCCAGTTCATCAAGTCCATAAAGATTACAGGAGCATTAGTCAATCTAAAAGGCATAACAAGAAACTCATAATGTCCGTACCTCGTTCTGAATACAGTTTTTGACACATCCAAATCTTTAACTCGCAACTGATAATAACCAGATCGTAGATCAATCTTTGAAAACACTGTTGCACCTTTCAACTAATCAAACAAATCATCTATTCTCGGCAACGGATACTTGTTCTTTATTGTAACCTTATTGAGCTATCGATAGTCAATACACATTCTCATTGACCCGTCTTTCTTCTTTACGAATAATACTGGTACACCCTAGGGTGAAAAACTAGGTTGTGCAAAACCTCTATCTGTTAACTCTTGCAATTGAGATTTCAACTCTTTCAATTCTATCAGAGCTGTTCTGTACAGAGCTATAGATATCAGTGAAGTTCCCGGTACTAGCTCAATAGCAAATTCAACTTCTCTGATCAGTGGTAATCCCGATAATTCTTCTAGAAACACATCCGGATACTCACAAACAATTGGCACTGATTCAATCTTAGATTTTGACACTTTTGTATCTAAAACATAAGCAAGATAAGCTTTGCAACATTTTCTCACACATCTCTAAGCTGACATAGATGAAATCACTACAGGCAATCCACTCACTCATCTGATTCAAATTGAATGGTTTCACCATTCTGACATTTCAGTTCAATAATCTTTTATCTACAATTTACAACGGCATCGTGCAGAGTCAACCAATCCATACCCAGAATCACATCAAACTCATCAAATGCTAAAAGCATCAAGTTAGCCAGAAAACAGTAACCCCAAGTCATCAAAGGGAAATCCTTGCAAATTTTATCAACTAAAACATACTTGCCTAAGGGGTTCGATACTTTAATTACAAACTCTATAGACTCAACAGGAAAATTTTTACTAGACACTAAATTCATACAGATATATGAATAAGTTGATCCAGGGTCTATCAAAGCAACTACATCAGTTCTATAAAGAGAGAATGTACCGGTAATAACATCGGGTGACGATACCTCTTTGCGAGCGAGAATAACGTAAGCTCTGGCTAGCACTCTAGCCTTAGATCTCATAGCTGAATCTTTAGTCACACCTTTGCCACTAGACACATACCCCGTATTTCTCAGGGGTTTCCCTCTCGTAGTCGTATTGCTCAGTCTTGCATTCTAAAATTTATCTTTCTTGGATAATTCTGGCAATCTCGAATAAAATGATCTAACGAGCCACATTTGAAACAAGCTTTATTACTCTTATTCTAGCACTCTCCAAATTGTCTTCTACTACACTATTGACACTCAGGTTTGTTGTTTCTCAAACTGCCAACGCTCGATATGGAAGTAGCTTGAGCTTTAGGACTCACATGTTGATTTTCACGATCTCTATTCTGATGTCCTACTGAAGTATATGATCGACTATACGAATCTCGAGATTTCTTTGAGGAAGAATGATAAGGTTTACTCATCGACCTCTTTCTCAAATCTCTAGTCTTTAAATCATCTTTCTTTTTTTCTTTAATAAGTTCTTCGGCTTTGCAAGCTCCATCAACAGGACAACAAACTCTTTCAATTCTAGAATTCCAACTAGAAGTTTAATAACCTCATTCAACCCATCAATGAACCATTTGCACATGATTTCTTCAGTAGAAACATACTCCCGGGCATACTTGCTCAATCGTACAAATTCTCTTTCATATTCAGTCATGGCCATACGACCTTGTTTCAGTTTTAAAAATTCTTTGTGCTTTTGATCAAGGAATCTCTGACTGATGTATTTCTTTCGGAACTCAACTTGAAAGAAGTCCCAGGTCACTCTCTCTCTCAGTACTACAGACACTAAAGTATTCTACCATTGATATGTTGTGTCTCTCAACAAGGAAATGGCACACTTTAAACATTCAACTGGTGTACACAAAAGTTTAGGAAATGGCACACTTTAAACATTCAACTGGCATGCACAAAAGTTTATCGAATACCTGAATAGTGTTTTCAAGCTAAAATTTAGCTTTCTCGAGATTATCATCAACGGTAGCTCTAAACTCTTCAGTTCCATAACTTGAGGGCTACGAGGATCGGTTGCTTAAGAATTTTATCAACCTGTGAACCTTATTCATCTTTGAAGTTCCATAACTTGAGGCGTTGGGCTGACGCATTACTCTTGGATCGGTTGGGGATTAAGTGGGGGTGAAGGTTGTTGAGCAGCCAGATTTTTTTGAACATACTTTGTGAACCATTCGTTCATCATTTGAAAGAAAGCTTCCTTAGCCTCTCCCTCTTGACTACGATCTTTACGGGTCTTGATTCGAAGGCATTGTCCTTGAGCTAAAGTCATAATGACTCGTGTAATCCTTTTCCTCCAAAAGGCAACTAATGCCATCCACGATGTAGCTTATAGCTAACATCAAACCACGATGGAGCACACAGCAATCCATCAAGCCGCGATATGGCATAAAGCCGATATCAATCAAGGTAACCACGCGAACTAAATCGCAAAGATCCACAAGCGACCTCGGTCGGCGCCAATCCACGATGTAGCACAAAGTCGACATCAACCACGCATCAAGTACACCCGTACCTTCTTTCAAAAACCCACCCATGCACATGTAACATAATATAATGACATAATGAATAAAGCATGTACATGATATTCGAGGCATACATTCATATTCATAGACATACTCACATGCACGTTTTAATAACCACATCTCAATGATTTGATACTAACTGTTTATCGACATACCCTTTAAGGGTATCCGGTTCACATAGTCACTGCACTTATTAACACATATTTAACACAGACACCTATCGCATACATATCATATACCCGAAAATCGATGGGTTAATCACACACCTTATAACCTGAAGTTCTAAACCCTCGATCCCGACGCTATCGTTTAGCGAGACTACCATTATTTGCTTATCATTTTCTGTTGTACGCCCACACCCCGGTGGCCAATCTCGTACAGCAGAAATCGATCTCTTTTTGAACTTCGGGATGGGAGCTTTCCCTTTCTCCTCTTGACTGGCACTCGCATCCATCGACACTTAATCAGAATCACACCATTAATCAACAAGTCATAATCCACTATTATTGAATTTAGATCACCTAATAATATCCTTACCGAAATACTGAGATCCCGAAGGCTCCCCTTTGCTTCTGTCGATTTGGCCCTAAAAGATCATAGCCACCACTCGGTCAACACAAGAACATAAACAATGGCCTAAGGCCGAATATCCAACCACTTACCCCTTTTAATTAAATCCCGAAACACCAATGGAATTGCCGAAAATCCCTGTATACAAGACCATTAGAATCGGCCAACAAAAATCCATGGAAAGGCCCTTTTGGCCGAATACCTTACCACCCCTTACCTTGATGAGTTCAAACAATTCGAGACTTTCCTTTAGACTCCTTGGTGCTGGCTACAAACAAGCAAAACACATCACTTATAGTCTATAGAGCATTGGCCAACTCACACTAAGGCCAACCATTGGGTTTGGCCACAACAGAGGGGTACATAAATCGATTGATCACAAAAGTACACTTACCACCTACGTGCTTTGCAGAGATTCAAGGGGAGTTTGCCTCGATCACGAACAAAATAGACTCAATGGTGAACAAGGTTTGGCTTTAAGCTTTGGTGAAATAAAAGAGAGAAATAGAAAGGCTCAAGGTTTCGGCTATGGTGCTCAAGGCTAGAGAGGTTTCGGCCTAGTCAAGAAAAGTAAGAAATAAGGTTGGAAGAATGGAAGTAATAGGAAGAGAATAGTGGAAGAAATTTGGCACAAGAGAGAGTGCACTTTGGTTTTGGAGATCCAAAGAGGAAAAGAATTTCAAAAGGGTGCTCTCCTATATAAAGCATTCGGCACCACCCCCATGTGAAGCAATCATGCGGCCACCCACCAAGCTACTAATTTAGTTTAATTTGAATTAAACCACTCCCTTACCATTTTATCCATACTTTATCTCTAATTTAAACTAAAATAATCCTATATTCATCTAACCAATGAATTCAAAATTGATTAAACAACCATTTCACTGTCCAACAAGAATCACACTTCAAATGCAACACCCATGTGCCGTCCCCACACCTTCCAACTTCTTTGCAAAAGACCACAACAAAATAAAATTCCAAATGCCACACTCCTCATTCGAACACAGGACCTGGAACCTTGCTGCTTCCTCCAACGCCCAGGCCATTCGGCCACCTTGATTTTTATGACAAAAACCCCCATCATTTAATCTTAAACCCTTCCTACTCCAGCCCATAACCGCATATAAAAGAAAATACGCCCAAAATCTGCCGCAAGCCTCAAACCATGACCTCCTTCCCTCCAAGCGCCTAAGTAGCGCTAAGAGCCACTCGCCAATTGGTCTTTCATGTCCAATAACTCGGCCATTTATTTATAAGCATACCTGCCGAGTCCCCTAATTAGCGCAAAGATAAAACAAAATTGCTGCCTTAGTAGCTCGAACCTTTGCCCCCCTTTAGGCGTCACCTTCCCAAGCCCCAAGCAACGCCTTCATGCCACTTTGCCAACTCCTTTCTTATGTCCTAAATTCCACCAATTTATTTTAAAGCCTACTTGCCCTAATTCCCCTTTTTACACTAAAAATCTAAAATTTTCTAAAGTCTTCCCTTTTGCCGAGCATTCTTAAAACCTCTAAAACACCTCCAAACACACCCAAAAACCTACTAACACTCGAATTACACACAACCTGCATAGCCCCTAAAACCAGGGTGTTACAATTCTACCCTCCTTAAAATAATTTCGTCCTCGAAATTACTTTACTAACTAACGTCCGTACAACCTATCTCACCACCTTACGCTTATGTCACAAGACTCGATCTTACTAAGACTATCATACCTTCCCCACACGGCTTCTAAGTTTGCATTCAAAATTTAAAACACCTCTCTTAGCATCACGAAAGGCTAATTCACAAGCAAGCAAAGAAATCAAAGCATATACCAAAGCAAAGGAGCTTACCCATTATCACATCCTTGGTTGACTCGACTAGAACCATTCCTTCCATGGCTTGAACCACGACCCTCGTCGCCGAGGACAATTCTTAACCGGATGTGCCTTAGATCCGCATGAAAGCATTCTTTACTATTTCCCCAACACTCTCCTGTGAGGTCTTCCACATCGAGCACAAGAACGATTCCGATCCACGGTAAAAGTGCACTTACTGGGGTTCTGGTCCTTGGTCTTTTCTCGAACATTACCAAACGATCACGATGATCCAACCTTTCTCTTATTCTCGTTCCTATTCTTCTCTCGGTTCTCCCCGATAGTCTTCTTAACCTCTTCAAGAATCCGAGCTTTCTCCACTAAAGTGGCAAAGTCTCTCTCTCGTGCGGAGCGATCAACTCCGCAACTCATCTCAGTAACCCATCTTGAATCGAACACTTCTTTCGTAATCAGTAGCCACGATTCCTTTGGCGTACTGACTTAACCGCACAAATTCCGCTTCGTACTCAGCTATCGACTTACTTCCTTGCACTAGATTTAGAAACGCTTTCCTTTGCGAGTCCAAATAACTGGCTCCTACATACTTCCCTTCAAACTTGGCCTTAAAGAAATCCCAATCGGTCGATCCGCGGTACACCTTGTTTAACGGTGAGCCACCAACGATAGGCTTCGTCGCGAAAGCAACGAAGCAAATGCCCTTCAGCTTTTCTTCATTGGTACAATCCAAATCGTCCATGATTCTTTCGACTGCTTCTAGCCAATACTCCGCTACGTTAGGAGCTACTCCCGACACTCCTCTAAAGATCTCGGCTCTGTTCGATCTAAGCCTTTCCGATACCGACTTCGAGTTCCATTTCTCTACTAACTCCCGCTACTCGCTCTAGCACTTTTCAACATGGCCCGCGATCTGCGTCATCTTCTCTCGTCGATCTTGCTCCTCCATGTCCCTTCTTGGCGGACTTCATTTTCGACCCATGGCGAGACCCTACCGGTTCCGATCTTGCCATTCTACCTCTATCGGCCCCTAGAACTCATCTCTATCGTCTTGATTTATCGATTAAGAAGTTTTATGCATTAGTAATTGTTCCACTATTTAACCATGAGCATATTTTATGAATGAAAGATTTTGAAGTAGTTCTTTCGATCACACAAGGTTCCAGTTCAATTTCGCTATTCTAATTCGAGAATCACTTTCACACTCATCAATAGAGCCACCTTCATTTCACAATGAAGCCACATTCCTTCCTCAATAGAGGCACCTTCAATGGTATCTACCACACACATTCACTATTAGGACCTTTACGCCTGCTTTCTACCCTGTGGGTATTTGGTCATTTTGTCCTACAAGGACATTTCCGTAATAAACTGTGGAAATTTTAAAACTTAATAAACCGTAACATTTTGAAATTTCCACATCTGGAGGGCATTTCAAAATTTGTCAAATTAGAATCTGTTAGAATTTTGGAAACGAGGGATATTTTAGTAATTTTGTCAACGGGGTAATTTTGTAAATTTCAAGAGTGGGTATTATTTTGAAATACAAAATTTGGATACTTTTGCAAAGTGAGAGAATTTTATTAAAGTTGGGGTTAACTCGAAATTTTGAAAGTCAGGGGCATTTTAGTAATTTTCAACACAGGGGTATTTTTGTAAATTTTCCCCAAATTGGAGTATCTTGATATTTTGGAAACTAGAGATTTTGGTATTTTGCAAAGTAAAAATCATTTTAACAAAAGTTAAGGGTAGAAAAGTTGATTTTACAATCTGAGGGCATTTTGTAATTTTGCCTCTAGGGGCATTTTGGTAATTTTGGTAAATCGAAAAAAACGTTTTTTTCTTTCAAAACCAGATTTAGGGTTTACAAACCAAAAAGGGTAAATTTAAAAATTTTAAAACCAAGAATTTTAAAACAAAGAAGGCTAATCCCTTTCGGGTTTTAAGAATTGGTTGCTTTGTGAACAAGTCCTCTTGGTTAAGGTGAACCGTAGCTACGCACTGTAGGATTCAAGTGGAGAGGAGGTGAGTCACGTGATCGCTTAAATACCAAGCTCCCACCGAATACCACTCCTGACATGCGCACACAAAGTTGCCACACCTTAACACTGCCGACTTACTTCACAGAGTTTGTTTAGTAACCTTAAGTCTTATGCATATGTTTGGGTAGACTAGTCCTAGGGTCCAAAAGCCTAATATTCTAATCTACGAGCCCAAACTAAGCCCATAATAATTCACATCAACAAATCAAGTCTAAAATACTCACCGGTGGACTTGGTAGGAGGTACAGTGCCATGCCGAAAAACACGAAATAAAAGCCCATATTTTGAAAAGCCCACTTTGAAAATGTTTTTGGGCCCAAAACCCTCAAAGCCGAAGTTTTGAACCAGGCTCGATACTAATCAGTAACATCCCAAACCCGCCCACGAGCCTTGGCCGGATCTGGTTATGCCAGCTCGGAAAAATGTTGAAAATCTTTGTCTTTAGGAAAAACTTGAAAATTTTGTTTATTTTAGGAAGTAATTCCATTAAAAATTATTTAATACTATAAGCCCGATATAAAATATGTGAATTAAAACTTTATTATAATTTATTATATTATAAATCATTTGAAGGAAATAAATCTAAGTATAATATAAACCCTAATTAAAAAGATAATAAAATGATCCCAACAATAAATAAAGAGGCCTTTTATTACAACCATTATTTAATCGAAATACTTAAGATTAAAACTAACTAAAACATCTTTATCTGCATGGCCCACCGGCTTCCTCTCCAACCGGTCCAACTCATGAATCACACGAAATGTTAGGAAGATAATTGGGTGAGTCATAATGACTCAGTGTGTAATTAAAACCATCGAAATCCACCCACATGCTAGCCACATAACATCCCAATTATCAAATGCAACATGTAAATATAATCATTTAGACATTACCATAATCTGGGTTTGGCCCACAATCAAATCATATTCAAGCACTGGGCTAGGCCCTTTTCTCATCAGTCCACTGATCACTGGGCTTGGCCCATTTCCACGTATGTTCTCATGACATACCTATTCATATTCCATATTGGGCTTGGCCCATTTCCATATCAATTTATAACCAAACCATGCAATCATGATACCCAACCCAATCCTAAGGTCCAACCGCTACACACCCCTTAACCAAATTTTACCACACACTAGGGACTATCGAGTCACCCTCTCCTTTTCCCTCCAAAAGGCAACTAATGCCATCCACGATGTAGCGATAGCTAACATCAAACCACGATGGAGCACACAAAGAATCCATCAAGCCACGATATGGCATAAAGCCGATATCAATCAAGGTAACCACGAACTAAATCAAGAAGATCCACAACGCGACCTCGATCGGTAGCCAATCCACGATGTAGCACAAAGTCGACATCAACCACGCACTCAAGTACACCCGCATCTTCTTTCAAAACCCACCCATGCACATGTAACATAATATAATGACATAATGAATAAAGCATGTACATGATATTCAGGCATACATTCATATTCATAGACATACTCACATGCACGTTTTAATAACCACATCTCAACAGATTTGATACTAACCTGTTTATCGACATACCCTTTAAGGGTATCCGGTTCACATAGTCAACGCACTTATTAACACATATTTAACAGACACCTATCGCATACATATCATATACCCGAAATCGATGGGTTAATCACACACCTTATAACTCAAGTTCTAAACCTCGATCCCGACGCTATCGTTTAGCGAGACTACCATTATTTGCTTATCATTTTCGTTGTACGCCCACACCCGGTGGCCAATCTCGTCTGTAAATCGATCTCTTTGAACTTCGGATGGGAGCTTTCCTTTCTCCTCTTGACTGCACTCGCATCCATCGACACTTAATCGTAATCACACCATTAATCAACAAGTCATAATCCACTATTATTGAATTTAGATCACCTAATAATATCCTCATCAAATATCGAGATCCGAAGGCTCCCTTTGCTTCATCGATTTGGCCCTAAAAGATCATAGCCACCACTCGGTCAACACAAGAACATAAACAATGGCCTAAGGTAGAATATCCAACCACTTACCCCTTTTAATTAAATCCCAAACACCAATGGAATTGCCGAAAATCCTCAGATACAAGACCATTAGAATCGCCAACAAAATCCATGGAAAGGCCCTTTTGGCGAATACCTTACCACCCCTTACCTTGATGAGTTCAAACAACCGAGACTTTCCTTTAGACTCCTTGGTGCTGGCTACAAACAAGCAAAACACATCACTTATAGTCTATAGAGCATTCTACCAACCACACTAAGGCCAACCATTCGGTTTTGGCCACAACAGAGGGTACATAAATCGATTGATCACAAAAGTACACTTACCACCTACGTGCTTTGCAGAGATTCAAGGGGAGTTTGCCTCGATCACGAACAAAATAGACTCAATGGTGAACAAGGTTTGGCTTTAAGCTTTGGTGAAATAAAAGAGAGAAATAGAAAGGCTCAAGGTTTCGGCTATGGTGCTCAAGGCTAGAGAGGTTTCGGCCTAGTCAAGAAAAGTAAGAAATAAGGTTGGAAGAATGGAAGTAATAGGAAGAGAATAGTGGAAGAAATTTGGCACAAGAGAGAGTGCACTTTCGGTTTTGGAGATCCAAAGAGGAAAAAGAATTTCCAAAAGGGTGCTCTCCCTATATAAAGCATTCGGCACCACCCCCATGTGAAGCAATCATGCGGCCACCCACCAAGCTACTAATTTAGTTTAATTTGAATTAAACCACTCCCTTACCATTTTATCCATACTTTATCTCTAATTTAAACTAAAATAATCCTATATTCATCTAACCGTGAGAATTCAAAATTGATTAAACAACCAATGTTTGTCCAACAAGAATCACACTTCAAATGCAACACCCGCCTACTTGCCCTAATTCCTTTTTACACTAAAATCTAAAATTTTCTAAAGTCTTCCCTTTACCCAGCATTTACTCTCAATATCATCATTTGCATAGCCCTCGTGGTGTTACAACTCTCAATATCGATCATTTCGGATCCATTTACTATACAAAAACATAATTTAAATTGTCAGGAATCATCAAACTATCACAGGTTATATACGGTAGGTATAGCTAGACTCTCACACACACTACGTTAGTCCTAAAATCGACTACACCGTAGCTCTAATACCAATAAATGTAACACCCCCATCCGTATTCAAGGTCAAAATAAGGTTTCGGAGCATTACCAAACTTATAACACGATTACACATACATTTTCTCATACATTTTTAAATTTCATTCAATTATCAATTAACACATTCATATCGTCCCTAAAATGAGCCTACGAGGCCATAAACATACATTGTGAGTGGTTTAGGACTAAACCGATAACTTTGGAAACTTTTTGAACATTTAAAAAAAATTCACAAAAATAAAGGACACACGCCCGTGCGGCCCAGCTGTATGACTCACACAACCAACAGACATGCCCGTGTTACAGTCCGTGTGGACATTCGAAATGGGATCACATGGTCGTGTCCTAGCTCATGTCTACCCCGTGTAACTCTCTGACTTGGGTTACACAGCAAACACACATGCCTGTGTGGCTAGCCTATGTGCCCTAAAAATGGCCATACACGCCCGTGTGCCAGGCCATGTGCTAAGTCGTGCCAAACCTGTAGGGTATACTTTCTTATGCCACACGGCCAAGCCACACGCCCGTGTGTGAGGTCGTGTGGAGCATACTGACTTGATTTTAATTTCCAACACCATGGGATACATCGCCGTGTAACATAACTGTGCATCATACATGGCGTGCATCATACATGGTTGAGACACACGCTCGTGTCTCTGCCCATGTGGACAAAAATAGGCTATTTACCAAGCCAATTTGCCACCCAAATTTGTACACACCTACATCAAACCAGTTGGTACCAATACAAGGCATAAATAAGCATTCAATCAACTTCAACCAAGAATCATTTATTCCATTTCAATACCAACAAATACAAGACTCACCTTACCACAATATGTAATTCAAATACATATGAAATTTTACCCTTTTCATTCATTAATATGGTCATTTTCAAACATAATTTAATTTACCTAAACTCATAAGCATACTAATTACAAATTCATCAACCATTTGATATTCACCATACCCATTTTTAACAAGCATCAAATTCCATCATAACTAGCATTTTATAAGGCAATTACTAAACTCAAACAAAGGTTATTTGCACACTTATTGTAACATCCTAAAATCGGGGCTATTTGTGATTAAATGTTTTTCTTAGTGTTTGAATTGTTATGGTATTATTTATGGAGTGATAAGATTTAATTAAGGGTCTTAAGTTGGCTCGGTTTAGTAGAAAATTGTATTTGGAAACTTTAAAGGTAAGGAGCTCTAGCAAGTAGGGGTTACAAGATTAAATAGAGGATTTATTGACACAAAATGAGCCTTGGAAAAGTGGCAAAAGGAGGACTATATGGGAGTTACATGTGACGCCACAAGGGAAGGGAGAGCCTTGGTTCGAGTCACAATTCTCCCTTTTTACTCTTTATTTTGGACGGCATAGGAAGGGAGAGTTCTTTCTCTCTTTAAACTCTTTTTATTAATTATTTAGATAATAAGATAATACAAGATAATCAAGGATATTATTTGATTAAATGGATTATTTGACTATTATTTGGGATTATATCAAATTATTTGAATGGTTTCAAAATAAGTGGCTTGGAGTGATTCAAGGAAGTTGAGGGAATTTGAATTCCTTGCTCAAGGAAGTGTGGATGGCAAGGCTACTAGGGGGATGCCAAATCCTTTTTAAGGCACATATCTATCACCTTATTTCCCTTTTCTTCATTTTTACACATAGCCGAAATTCCTAACCTCTTCCCTCTTTTTTTTTTTTTTCTATTCTCTCAAAACCTTGGCCGAAACCCCTCCCATACTTCTTATTCATTCTCTTTTTCCACTCAAGAGCAAGCCTTGATCAATATTGGAATCAACTTTAGCCAAACCTACACCTTACCCTTTTGCCGAAATCCCTTTTTTTCTGTTAAACTCTCTCTAGCCGAAACTCTACCTCTCCCCATTATTTTTTTTTACTATTGGCTGAATATCAAGCAAAGGTAACCTTCTCTAAACTCGTTTTCAATCGGTTCACAAGGTGGGTAAGTGATATGACCGAATGCTTTCTTTTTAGTTCTTTTGTACTTGTCGACTTCTAGAGGGTAAGAACTGATTTCGGCACTTATTGAAAGGGTATTAACTTCCTATATTGAAACCGATTCTGTCCAGGTATTTTGAGATCTTGAAGTAATCGGTTTAGGTCTCCATTCTCTATCAACTGAATTTGGTAAGTCGACAGTAAGACGAATCTTTCTAAGCCTTTTATTGGTTATTTGGAAAAGCCAAAACTAATCTTGTTTGGTACTAAAGGTTGGCCGATTGATAGGGAACCCAGATAAGGATTGGTGGTTGGAAACCAAGTCAAAGAAAGGTAAGATCTCGGGTTTCAAATAATGATAACCCTTTGATTAATTGGGTTGGCGAATAGGCCATAATACTAATCCTAAGGTTGGTAGAATATAGGTGCAGAGAGATCTAGGGAGGCCGACTTTCTTTTCGGGATTTAGACTTTTCATCGACATCAGGTGTGTACATACACACTTATAATAATTAATTAAATGCATGCTATGTGTAAATCTACTTTATGTAGATATGGAATTAGTACCTTGATGGTACAAGCGAGGATCTCGGTAAGTCTCTGTCAATATGTGATTGTTAAATATGCTTTTGGGAAGCATGGCTTATTTGATACATGTAATAAATGTATGTTGACTTAAACTCTGTTCATAACCTGTTTGATATGGGTTGTTGAGTGGAGGGGCAGTTATTTTGTGTCGACGGACACCGGTGTTTTGGTAACACACCGTGACTACGGTCACCGAGGTTTGGTACCTCCGGAGGTTTGGCACCTCATAGCGTCTCGCCCCTATGGCTTAGCACCACCGTGGGTTGGCCCCACTTTGAGATATGGGATTGACGCCAGTGATTTGGTATCACATGATAGGTTGGCCCCATCAAATGATTTGTGTCTTCGGACACCAGAGGTTTGGCACCTCCAGTGATTTGGTATCATATCTGTGACTATACGTCACCAGTGGTTTGGCACCACCAGTGGTTTGGTACCACAATGGGGTAGACAGAGGCGTTTGGTTGGCTAGGTTGGGTATATGTCTTAATGCATGATTAATGTGTTATATAGTGTGTATGATGTGGTATTTACCCGGGGGAAGGGTTACATACTGAGTCTTGGTGACTCACCTTCTCCTTTATTTTTTTCAGGTGACACATAGTTCGCGGATATGGAGCCGGAGGGACTTGAGGTGGCCATGCAGTGGAATTTTAAATTTATTAGACTTTGAATTTCGGTTCTTTACATTTTTCTTTATTTTTGGTTGATTTTAATTGGGTTGTAATGAGGCCTCCTAAAAATTATTTTATTACTATGATATGCTTGAGTATTCGTTTCAAACTTTATGATTATAAGAATGAATTCACATGTTTTTCCAAAGCAATCGAAAAGGGTTTTCAAGTACCATTGGGTACATATAAAATATACATAATAACTTGACTTAACAAATATTTTCAAAATAAATCCAAGTATAAGATTTGTACACCTCAACTGTTTTTAACAAAACGTTATCTTTTATCAAAAACTTAAACCGATTTTTAAAAGATTTCAAAAGGTTTTTCTCCGTAGCAAACCAAATTCGGTCGAAGTGTTTGGGCCAGGTTTGGGCTGTTACAAATTGGTATCAGAGCCCAATTCAAAGCTCGACTGTGGGGGCCCAAGGCCCAAAAATGATTTGGTAGGCCTCTTTGAGTTATTTTGGGGTTTTGAACAGCATGGCACCGAGTCTCCGGCACCTATTTGCCCAGGTAAGTGTTCCTAACTTCTGTATGACTTATTTTCTGTAGAAGGGTAGGAAGCATGGAACGTAGAATAGACTTTTAGGAATTTGAACCCTAGGATTAGACTACTCAAACATAAGCAGACATAAGACTTAATGAACTCAACCAACCTATGACCAAGTCACCGAGCTAGGTGTGGTAACCCCAGATGCATGTCTAGGATTGGATCCCAAGAGCACTCGGTATTTAAGCGGTCGAGTGACTCACCACCTCTTCGCAGTATCCTACCAGTGCGTAGCCGGTTTACCCTAACTCGGAGGGCTCGGTGGTGTGGTAACCTCTGTGCGCATGTCTAGAAAAGTTCATGGGAGCTTGGTATTTAAGCAATCGCGTGACTCACCTCCTCTCCACACGAATCCTCGCCTGGTGCGTAGCTTTGGTTCACCCCGACCAAGAGGGCTCGGTCATAGGCTAAACGTAACGACTAAAACCCGAAAGGAACTAACCATGTTTTTGAAAAGAAGAAAACAACAAAACCTTAGTTTCTTCAAAATTTCTTTAAAATCACTCTTTCAAATATGAGAACAACCATTTTACAATGTTTTTCCGAAAAAGTTGATTTGTGAAAATTACGAAATGCCCTTGGGGTGAAATTACTAAAATACCCTTGACTCATAAAATATCAAATCAATGGTTTTGCCCAAAAAAATTTATTATTTTTTAAAAATATCCAAAAAACTTTACTTTACAAATCACCAATAAAATACTTTAGTTTTGGAACATTACGGAAATGCCCTCAACTTGTAAAATTACCAAAACGACCCTGAGTACAAAATTTTTGCAACATCATCGTTTTAAGAAAGGAAAACTCTCAAAAGGGACCCTCAGAGTTTTACAACTGTTAAAATACCCCAGATTTGTTAAAAATTTCAAAATTACCCCGATTGACAAAATTACCAAAATACCCCTAGTTTCTAAAATGATGCCATAACTTCGAATTTCGCAAATTTTCATAATACCCTCCAGTTTTGGAATTTCAAAGTGACCTACTTTATTAAAGTTTGAAATCTCTTAGATTCTATTACAAAAATACCCCTGTAGGGAAATGACGAAAATACCCCTAGGTTAGAAACAGGACAGAAATGTCCGATGAGTGAATAGGTATGGAAAGTATTAGGGAATGAATGTGGCCTTTTGTGTGAACTAGGGTAGAAGACTTAAAACATGATTTGATCAAAAGACTCCTATTAAACTTTTCATAAAATTCTTCGGGTAATAATCGTTTTAACAAATTACTAACAAATTACTAATCCATAAAATTTTTCTTAATGAGGACTAAGGAAGCCGCGTTAGATAGAATGACCATTGGTGGTCGGGACATGGTTGGTGGAAACCACCCCAACTTTTGAGCCGAGGGAGCGATAGGGGGAGGAAGAAAAAGTCGTGTTGTTCTCGAGTTAATTTGGTCCAGGAGCTGAATCTAGGTGTTCCAACCTGATCGGGAGTGGCACCAAGTCAATGAATCTTGGTTAGAATTTACGTAAAAGATCATGGACGATCTTGACCGACTAACGAGGAGAAGTGAAAGGAGCCGTGTCACTCAAGGATGAAGCATATCGCTGGTGGCTCACCGCTCGAGATGGGGCCACGGCGGATGATCTTACATGGGATTACTTTAAGGCTGCTTTCCAGAAAAAGTATGTGGGTACCAGCTACACTGACGCGCAGAGAAAGGCTTTTCTGAGGTTAGTACAAGGAACTAAGTCTGTGTCGAAGTATGAGGCAGAATTCCTAAGGCTGAGTAGATATGCGAGAGGCATCGTGGCTACGGAACATGAGCGCTATGTCCGCTTTGAGGATAGGCTGAGAGATGATTTGAGGCTACTGATTGCTCCGCAGCATGTTCATGAGTTTTCATCTCTGGTAGAAAAGGCTAAGGTAGCCGAAGGTATCAAGGCATCTTTGAGGCAAAACTATGATAGGCTCAAGCGTAAGAGAGGTTTTGGGCCATCCGGCCGTGGTAATGATCGAAAAAGGCTAGGCGAGTGGGCCAAGTCAGCAAAGAAGGCCCATGACTACTAATCGAAACCTGCTTGAGGTAATCGCTATGGAAAAGCCCATTGGGGAGGTTGTTGGGTGGTGAGCGAGGTTACTTTGAATGTGGGTCTTTGGAACACCGCGTGAGGGATTGTCCCTAAGTGAGCTCTTAATCACCGGAAGGGCGTAATCGCACTCGGGATAGAAGTGTGGGACCACAGAGAGGTCGTGGTAATGGTAGAGGGGAAATGGTGCTAATCGTGGTCGCGAACTCGTAAGGCGAGGCGCAGTAACATGAGGCAAGACTGTACTAGCTTAGTCTATGCGACGAGGCGTCGCGAGGAGGGTGACACACCGGATGTCATAACTGGTACGTTTCTAATTTTCGATCTTCCTTATGTTGCATTAATTGATGTGGGTTCTACGCATTCATACGTAGCGAGTAGTGTGGTAGAGACTTTGAACCTAGACTCGAGATTGCTGCTAGGGAGATGATCGTAATTAGCCCTTTAGGCCATTCTCGTAGTTGTGAACAAGCTTTATAGGATGTACCCTAGAACTTCAAGGGTCGTGTTTGTGACCGATCCGATGGAACTGCAGCTTGGGGAGTTCGATTTGATCCTCGGGATGGGTGGTTGGTTAAGTACCAAGCGAGGTTGGATTACTTTGCTAAGCGCATGGTTCTTAAGATGGCCAAAGGGGATGAAGTGGTTATGATCAATAATCGAAGAAATTACCTCTCTAATGTGGTGTCGGCCTTGAAGGCTGAAAAGATGGTTAGGAAAGGGTGTGAGGCGTTTATAGTTCGAATTTGTGCCTTGGAGGCTAAGGAGTCAGCGGTTGAAAAGGTCCGAACAGTAGGGGAATTCATTGATGTATTCCCAGAGGAACTTCTGGGTTTGCCTCCAGATCGAGAAGTCGAATTCGATATAGATTTGCTACCTAGAACGGCACCTGTATCTATAGCACCGTATCGAATGGCACCAAAGGAATTGGTGGAGCTGAAGGCTCAAATTCAGGAGCTCTTGGATAGAGGGTTTATTCGACCTAGTATATCTCCGTGGGGAGCGCCTGTATTGTTTGTCAAGAAAAAGGATGGTTCTATGCGGATGTGCATCGACTACCGTCAGTTAAACAAGTTAACGATCAAAAACAAGTATCCGTTGCCTCGGATCGATGACTTGTTTGACCAACTAAAGGGTGCGTTGGTATTTTCAAAGATTGACCTTAGGTCGGGTAATCATCAATTAAAGGTGAAGGAGGCTGATGTGCACAAGACGGCATTCTGAACTCGGTATGGGCATTACGAGTTCCTAGTGATGCCATTCGGATTGACCAATGCACCGGCGGCATTCATGGACTTAATGAATAGGGTATTTCAACAGTACTTGGACCAATTTGTCGTAGTGTTCATAGACGACATATTGGTTTACTCAAAGACGGAGGAGGAGCACGACAAGCATTTGCGAATAGTTCTGCAAGTACTGAGGGAGAAACAGTTATATGCCAAATTCAGTAAGTGCGAATTTTGGCTAAGGGAGGTGGCTTTCTTAGGTCACGTGGTGTCGGCGGAAGGGATTAGAGTGGATCCCCGCAAGATTGAAGCGGTGTTGGAGTGGAAACCACCTAAGTCGGTGGCAGAGATTCGAAGCTTTCTGGGTCTAGCCGGGTACTATCGAAGGTTTGTGGAAGGATTCTCGTTAATTCTTTGCACTGATTAACTAAGCTATTGAGGAAGGAGTACCATTTGTTTGGTCGGAAAAGCAAAGAAGAAAGTTTTGATAAGTTGAGAAAGATTCTGACAGAAGCTCCGGTCTTGGTACAGCCTGAGGCAGGGAAGTTGTTTACAGTTTACTGTGATGCGTCCCATACGGGGTTGGGATGTGTATTGATGCAGGAAGGGAAGGTAGTAGCCTATGCGTCTCGTCAGCTAAGACCGCATGAGGTTAACTACCCAACTCACGACTTGGAGTTAGCAGCGGTAGTCTTCGCCTTGAAAATATGAAGGCATTACTTGTATGGGGAGAAGTCGATAGTCTACACGGATCACAAAAGTTTAAGGTATCTCTTGACTCAGAAGGACTTGAACTTGAGGCAACGACGGTGGATTAAACTGTTAAAAGACTACGACTGTTCAATTGAGTACCATCCAGGCAAAGCTAACATGGTGGCTGATGCGTTGAGTCGGAAGGTCGTGGCGGACTTACGGGCGATGTTTGCTCATTTGAGCCTATACGATGATGGAAGTCTTTTGGCGGAGCTGCAAGTTAAGCTAACTTGGATCGAGGAGATTAAGGATAAGCAGTTGGTAGACGAGGGATTGAATGCAAAGAGATTGCAAGTCCAAAATGGTGGTTTGGAAGAGTATAGTTTGTCCGATCATAGTGTGTTATGTTTCCAAGGACGATACATATGTCAAGGATGTAGAATCGAGACAAAGAATTCTCCATGATGCACATAGCAGCCCATACGCTATGCATCCCGGAGGTAGCAAAATGTCTGAGAGACTTGCGAGAGCAGTTCTAGTGGCCTGGGTTGAAGCGCGAAGTGACTGAGTTCGTGGGAAGGTGTCGACGTGTCGCGAGTTAAAGTCGAACATCGTTACCATCGGGACTACTTCAACCAAGAAAGATTCCTCAATGGAAATGGGAGAGGATCACTATGGATTTCGATGGTGGTCTACCCTCACGCCCAAAGAAGAAAGATGCGATTTGGGTAATCATAGACCGCCGACTAAATCACTCACTTCGTCCGGTGAGAATGGATTACTCACCCGAAGCTAGCAAAGTTGTATGTGGCGAGATAGTCGATTGCATGGTGTGCCAAGATCAATTATCTCGAGATAGGGATCCAAGGTTCACGCCGAGGTTTTGAAAAGCATTGCATCAAGCTTTAGGAACACGATTGATTTCAAGATGCCTTTCCATCCACAAATGGATGGGCAATGAAAGGGTCATCTGAGATCTTAGAGGATATCCGAGGGTCGTGTCTTGGAATTCGAGGTAGTTGGGAGGAATTTCTACCATTAGCCGAGTTCGCCTACAACAATAGTTACCAAGCGAGTATCCAGATGGCACCATACTGAAATCAGATGGACGGAAATGCCAAACTCGACGTGTTGGACGAGTTGGGTGAACGACAAGTGTTGGGCCCGAGTTGGTTGCGTAAACAGAGGACAAAGTTAGGGTGATTCGGGCTTGTCTTAAGGAAGCATCGATAGATGTAAGTCTTATCTTGATCCAAGCGCAAAGAAATGGAGTATGATGTAGGAGACAAGGTTTTCTCAAGGTATCACCTTGGAAAAAGGTGTTGAGATTTGGGCGAAAAGGAAAGCTAAGCCCAAGGTTTATTGGCCCATATCTGATGTTGAAGCGAGTAGGACCGGTAGCTTATCACCGAATCGCCGCGGAGTTAAGTCGATCCATAACGCCTTTCATGTGTCGATGCTTAGGCGGTATCGGTCAGATCCATCACACGTGGTGCCTGTGGCAGAAATTGAGGTCAACTCGGACTTATCTTTCGAGGAAGAATCGATTTAGATTTTGGATCGGGATGTAAAGGTTCTGCGTAGGAAGTCAGTGCCCTTAGTGAAAGTGCTATGGCGAAACCATGGTGTAGAGGAAGCTATGTGGGAACCCGAGGATGTGATACGGCAGCAATACCCCTACCTCTTCTGACTAGGTAATTTCGAGGACGAAATTATTTTAAGGGGGTAGAACTGTAACATCCTAAAACCGGGGCTATTTGTGATTAAATGTTTTTCTTAGTGTTTGAATTGTTATGGTATTATTTATGGAGTGATAAGATTTAATTAAGGGTCTTAAGTTGGCTCGGTTTAGTAGAAAATTGTATTTGGAAACTTTAAAGGCAAGGAGCTCTAGCAAGTAGGGGTTACAAGATTAAATAGAGGATTTATTGACACAAAATGAGCCTTGGAAAAGTGGCACAAGGAGGACTATATGGGAGTTACATGTGACGCCACAAGGGAAGGGAGAGCCTTGGTTCGAGTCATAATTCTCCCTTTTTACTCTTTATTTTGGACGGCATAGGAAGGGAGAGTTCTTTCTCTCTTTAAACTCTTTTTATTAATTATTTAGATAATAAGATAATACAAGATAATCAAGGATATTATTTGATTAAATGGATTATTTGACTATTGTTTGGGATTATATCAAATTATTTGAACGGTTTCAAAATAAGTGGCTTGGAGTGATTCAAGGAAGTTGAGGAATTTGAATTCCTTGCTCAAGGAAGTGTGGACGCAAGGCTACTAGGGGATGCCAAATCCTTTTTAAGGCACATATCTATCACCTTATTTCCCTTTTCTTCATTTTTACACATAGCAAGAAATTCCTAACCTCTTCCCTTTTTTTTTTTTTTTTCTATTCTCTCAAAACCTTGGCCAAAACCCTCCCATACTTCTTATTCATTCTCTTTTTCCACTCAAGAGCAAGCCTTGATCAATATTGGAATCAACTTTAGCTAAACCTACACCTTACCCTTTTGCCAAATCCCTTTTTTCTCGTTAAACTCTCTCTAGCCAAACTCTACCTCTCCCCATTATTTTTTTTACTATTGGCGAATATCAAGCAAAGGTAACCTTCTAAACTCGCTTTCAATCGGTTCACAAGGTGGGTAAGTGATATGACCGAATGCTTTCTTTTTAGTTCTTTTGTACTTGTCGACTTCTAGAGGGTAAGAACCGATTTCAAAGACTTATTGAAAGGGTATTAACTTCCTATATTGAAACCGATTCATCCGTGTATTTCGAGATCTTGAAGTAATCGGTTTAGGTCTCCATTCTCTATCAACTGAATTTGGTAAGTCGACAAGAAGACTAATCTTTCTAAGCCTTTTATTGGTTATTTGGAAAAGCCAAACTAATCTTGTTTGGTACTAAAGGTTGGCCGATTGCTAGGGAACCCGTATAAGGATTGGTGGTGGAAACCAAGTCAAAGAAAGGTAAGATCTCGGTTTCAAATAATGATAACCCTTTGATTAATTGGGTTGGCGAATAGGCCATAATACTAATCCTAAGGTTGGTGAATATAGGTGAGAGAGATATAGGGAGGCCGACTTCTCTTTTCGGATTTAGACTTTTCATCGACATCGTGTGTACATACACACTTATAATAATTAATTAAATGCATTCTATGTGTAAATCGCTTTATGTAGATACGGAATTAGTACCTTGATGGTACAAGCGAGGATCTCGATAAGTCTCATCAATATGTGATTGTTAAATATGCTTTTGGGAAGTATGGCTTATTTGATACATGTAATAAATGTATGTTGACTTAAACTCTGTTCATAACTGCTTGATATGGGTTGATGAGTGGAGGGGGCAGTTATTTTGTGTCGACGGACACCAGTGTTTTGGTAACACACTGTGACTATGGTCACCAGAGGTTTGGTACCTCCAAAGGTTTGGCACCTCATAGCGTCTCGTCCCTGTGGCTTAGCACCACCGTGGGTTGGCCCCACTTTGAGATATGGGATTGACGCCAGTGATTTGGTATCACGCGATGGGTTGGCCCCATCAAGCGATTTGTGTCTTCGGACACCGTGAGGTTTGGCACCTCCGGTGATTTGGTATCACATCCGTGACTATACGTCACCAGTGGTTTGGCACCACCAGTGGTTTGGTACCACAATGGGGTAGACAGAGGCGTTTGGTTGGCTAGGTTGGGTATATGTTGTAATGCATGATTAATATGTTATATAGTGTGTATGATGTGGTATTTACCGGGGAAGGGTTACATATCGAGTCTTGGTGACTCACCTTCTCCTTTATTTTTTTCAGTGACACATAGTTCATGGATATGGAGCGGAGGGACTTGAGGTGGCCATGCAAAGGAATTTTAAATTTATTAGACTTTGAATTTTGGTTCTTTACATTTTCTTTATTTTGGTTGATTTTAATTGGGTTGTAATAAGGCCTCCTAAAAATTATTTTATTACTGTGATATGCTTGAGTATTCGTTTCAAACTTTATGATTATAAGAATGAATTCACATGTTTTTCCAAAGCAATCGAAAAGGGTTTTCAAGTACCATTGGGTACATATAAAATATACATAATAACTTGACTTAACAAATATTTTCAAAATAAATCCAAGTATAAGATTTGTACACCTCAACTGTTTTTAACAAAACGTTATCTTTTATCAAAAACTTAAACCGGTTTTTAAAAGATTTCAAAAGGTTTTTCTCCGTAGCAAACCAAATTCGGTCGAAGTGTTTGGGCCGGGTTTGAGCTGTTACAAATATACATCATCAAATTCACCATTATAAGCCAACTCACATGGCTATGTATATATAAACCAAACCTAATATTTACAAGCCAACACAAATGGCCAAAATACATATACCAAAAGGCCAAGTCCCTATACATGCCACATACTTAAAACACCAAAGTTCATAGGTACCAAGTGATAGGTGGATAGTGTGAAGCGATCTCTTACGATCCCTAAATCTGAGCTAGCTTGATAACACTATAAAACATGAGAAAATAAACAAAGTAAGCTATACAGCTTAGTAAGCTCGTATAAAATAAACTCAATTCAATCTCAAGAATATAATTCAACAATTTGAATATATCAACATTTAGCATATATTAGCTAACAAACATTTCATACACATAATTTTGATATTAATCAGATTCTTCACAAATTTCTTCAAACCAAAGCTTATACATTTCATGTTCGTGCCTGTACCATCTTATATCATTCTCATACTCAATCACATCTTTCGTTTACCCGTTGAACCATTTGGAATAGAAGTCGGATACTAAAGAGTCTCGCACAATAAGTACCTATACCATGGCCCGAAGCCAAATCAAAGTAGCTTATATCCGAAGTAATGATATCATGGCCCAAAGCCAAATCAGTCTAACTCGCACCTGAAGTGCTAATATCATGGCCCGAAGCCAACTCAATGTATCCCCTAATGACATGTCACTAGTATCTTAAACTATTCCTAAGGTTCAACCGAGATTTTGAATGTCGAATCATCGTCAAATCACTATCGATCATATCCATAGTATCGTATTCGCAATTCATGCAATATCAAAGCATATAAAATACATTTGTTTTAAAATTTATAATATATGACCTTACCCCGGGTTTAAAAATGATGAAATAGACCAATTAATTCGAAACTTTATTTTTTCCTTGATCTAGATCTAAACTTTGTTTTTCTTGATCTAAATATAACCAAAATTAGCTTATTTAATCATCTCTCAATTCAATTTAATCCAAAAATTCACATTTAAGCAAATTTACACTTTTACCCCTAAAGTTTCACAACTTTTAAAATTTAGTCCTTATTTCATAAAAACACAAATTAATGCAATTCAATTTTAACCCGTGCGAGCCAATTTACCAATTAGTCCCTAGCAGCCCATATTTTTCATTTATTTTACATTTTAACCACAAAGTTTTAACATTTCACAATTTAATCCTTATTTTGCATTTTTCCCAAAAATCACTCAACAAAACTTGTATATCTATCAACAAGCATTTAAAATCTATCATCAAACATCAAAATACATGCTTATTCATCAATGGAAACTTTCTAAATCTTTAACATTTTTGTAAAATAGCCCCTGGGCTAGATTTGACCTAGTTGCAACGATCTCAAAAACATAGAAATCATTAAAAACAAATTAAAAATACATGCCCAATTGATGGAAATAAGAATGCCGAATGAAGAACCCTAGATAAGATTTCTTCTCATGCTATTTTCGGTTGTAAAAAGATAATGGGAGAAGATGATCACTTTGGTCTTATTTTAATTAGCTTTAATTATCAAATCACATATTTAACCTTAATGAAAAAACATGAAAATCATCTAATTAATGTCCATCTTTGTCCACTAACATTAAAAATAGTTTATTTACTACATAAGGTGTAATGCCCCAAATTTTGGGCCTAGATGAATTGGGCTTTGGGCTTTGGGTCTTATAAATTGTTTTTAACTGAGTAAGAAAATGACAAATGACATAATGGCTTAAAGGGTTTAATGAATTTGGAGTGTCTAGGTGTGTTGGAGAAGCTCTGGGTTTGAGTTTTATGGTGGAGGATTCTTAATTTAGCTAATTAAGGAATCAAGGTTATGAGTAGTAGGTTTTTAAATAAAAATAAGTAAAAAATAGCACAAAGAAGCCTGTGGTGAAGTGGCTAAGTGATGCCACTAGGGTGTAGGGAGGTGGCGAGGCTTCTAGAAGGCTGGAAGTTGCCTGTAGAGGGACTCTAAGGAGAAGTGGTCAGTAGAGAGAATTTAGGAGAAGGATAAGGGAGATATCATGGAAAAAAATTAGAAAATGAGCAGTGGATGAAGTGGTGTCGAAATTGACTTTAGAAGTGGCTAAATTTCGGCTATAAGCTATATAAATATGTGTGTGCCAAATCTGGGGTCCTAGGTAATGCTGAATTTTCCATTTTTTTCTTCTCCTTGTCGAAACCTTATTTTTCCACAACCGAAAATACCTTGCCTTATTGTTGATTCTTCACTCTTCTCCTACCTTCTAAACTTTTATTCTTGCTTCTTAGTTGACTCTTCTCTTCTTCCTTGGAAAACCGAATAGCCTCTATTCTCCCTCAAGGATTCTTCTTTGATTTTTGTGATTTCATCTTCATCCTTTACCTTGCATTTAGGTGCCAAATATCCCTTTGCACCACTCCAATTTTTAGGTCGACTACACCTTAGCCGAATCTCCTTTGTGTTTTTTTCAGCTTTGGCTGATTGATTCTTGGGATTTAGCATCGATCTCTTCCCTCTAATGTTGTTACCATTTCACTCTTGTTGCGTTTTGGGTTTTGGTTAAGTGTTCTTTACTTCGGTTTAAGGGTTGGCCGAATGGTCATATATGTTGAGAGGGTGACTTGTGTTGGATGCAAATTATCTATTACTTAGGCTCTAATGTTTAAGTTGGTACAGATCTAGGGTCTAACCGCGGTTGGTGTTAAAGAAAGGAGCTATTAAGGCTTGTCGCACATGGTAAGGCTACGGTGAGGCTTCGGTTTTTGATCAAGTTTGTATTTAGCCTATGATTAATTGTTAAAGAATATCGAATGTAGGTTCGTGACTAAGAGGAAATCATAGCACGCGTTATTACCAGGTGTGTACAAACACTACACACACATGATATCGGCAATGCCAGAAAGTCAAAAAGCCGAAAGTGGCTAAATGGGCCCGATGGGCCTTGAGGCTAAGTTTTGTAAAATTGTTTGATTTGGTTATATGAATGGATTTAGTCATGCATGTTACATGATCTGGAATTGATTTGCGCCTAATAGACCATATGAATGAGATATGGGCCTAAAGGGCCATATAGATGTGATTTGGGCCTAATGGGCCATATAAATGAGATTGGGCTTAGTGGGCCGTTTGTATGTATGTAGGCTTATTTGGGCTTTGTAGATGGGTTTAGTCTTAGTATCTGATAACTGCTAAAACATACATAAAACTTAAACACATAATTGCAACCGTGAACAAGTTATAAGATTGAAGTGTGGTAATAGGTATATGCATGTCTAGGATTGGATCTAGAGAGAGCTTGGTACTTAAGCGGTCTTAATGACCCACCTCCTCTTATCTAGAATCCTACCTGGTGCATAGTACCTATTCACTTTGGCCAACGAGGATTTGTTAATGGACCCAAGTAAGTATCAAATCCATAATACTTAAAAATGACCGAAATACCCTTAAGGGCGAAAATGACTAAAATACCCCTATGTGTTAAACTTAGGATTTATGGATGTTACACGCTGCATTCATATGATATATTGCCTAGGTTGCATATGGGTGTGAATCATGGAATGAAGGAAGTATATGAGATCGCATGGTTGCTTGACGATCGTGGATCCACCAATGGCTTTTAAGCTCATAAGCAGCTTTGCTGCAACGTAGGTAGTACCGCAATCGGGCTACCATTAATGTGTACTTGATAGGTGGGTTGATGTAGACATCCCCACATGGTGTGTATCGGGGGACGGAGATGATGTGTAGCAGATGGATTATTTGGGAAGGGTTGCACAGCATTGCATGTATGATGTTGCTATGTTATTATTATGATATGGGCTTAGGCCCAAATGAATGTTGTATGTTTTGTTTGCTAAGGGTTGTATACATTGAGTTTCGAAACTCACCCCCTCTTTTATTTTCTCAGGAAATCCCCAGTAGGCGGTTCGACAACAGAACTTGGATTTATTTCTTATAAGCTTATATCAAGTTTTCTTAAAATTATTGTTTTTATTTAATGGATTTGGAGTGTCTAGGTGTGTTGGAGAAGCTCTAGGTTCGAGTTTTATGGTAGAGGATTCTTAATTTAGTTAATTAAGGAATCAGGGTTGTGAGTAGTGGGTTTTTAAATAAAAATAAGTAAAAAGTGGCACAAAGAAGCCTATGGTGAAGTGGCTAAGTGACGCCACTAGGGTGTAGGAAAGTAGCGACATATGTATGTAGGGAGGTTTGAGGTTTGAGTGCTAGCTTAGTTTTATTTTGGAGTTTAATTTTAGGCTTCTAGAAGGCTGGAAGTGGCCTGTAGAGGGACTCTAGGGAGAAGTGATCAGTAGAGAGAATTTAGGATAAGGATAAGGGAGATATCATAGAGAAAAATTTTGAGATGAGCAGTGGATGAAGAATTGGACTTTAGGGGTGGCTAAGTTCCGGCTATAAGCTATATAAATGTGTGTGTGTCAAATCTGGGGTCCTAAGTATTGCCGAATTTTCCATTTTTTTCCTTGCCGAAACCTTATTTTTCCACAACCAAAAATACCTTGCCTTATTGTCGATTCTCCACTCTTCTCCTACCTTCTAAACATTTATTCTTGCTTCTTAGCCGACTTTTCTCTTCTTCCTTAGCAAATCGAATAGCCTCTATTCTCCCTCAAGGATTCTTCTTTGATTTTTGTGATTTCATCTTTTTCCTTTACCTTGTATTTAGGCGCCGAATATCCCTTTGCACCATTCTGATTTTATGGCCGAATACACCTTGGCCGAATTTCCTTTGTCTTTTTTCTTCAGCTTTGGCCGATTGATTCTTGGAATTTAGCATATACCTCTTCCCTCTAAGGTTGTTACCATTTCACTCTTGTTAAGTTTTGAGTTTTAGGTAAGTGTTCTTTACTTCGGTTTAAGGGTTGGCCGAATGGTCATATATGTTGAGAGGGTGACCTGTGTTGGATGCAAATCATCTATTACTTAGGCTCTAATGTTTAACTTGGTATAGATCTAGGGTAATCGCGGTTAGTGTTAAAGAAAGGAGCTATTAAGGCTTGTCGCACATGGTAAGGCTATGGTGAGGCTTCGTTTTTGATAAAGTTTGTATTTAGCCTATGATTAATTGTTAAAGAATATTGAATGTAGGTTCGTGACTAAGAGGAAATTGCAGCACACGTTATTACCAGGTGTGTACAAACACTACACACACATGATATCGGTAATGCCAGAAAGCCAAAAAGCCGAAAGTGGCTAAATAGGCCCGGTGGGCCCTGAGGCTAAGTTTTGTGAAATTGTTTGATTTGATTATATGAATGGAGTTACTCATGCATGTTACGTGATCTGGAATTGATTTGGGCCTAATAGGTCATATGAACGAGATTTGGGCCTAATGGGCCATATATATGTGATTTGGGCCTAATGGGCCATATAAATGAGATTGGGCTTAGTGGGCCATTTGCATGTATGTAGGCTTATTTGGGCTTTGTAGATAGGTTTGGTCTTAGTATTTGATAACTGCTAAAACATACATAAAACTTAAACACATAATTGCAACCGTGGATAAGTTATAAGATTGAAGTGTGGTAATGGGTATATGCATGTCTAGGATTGGATCTAAAGAGAGCTTGGTACTTAAGTGATCTTAATGACCCTGTAACATCCCAAAATTGGGCCTAGTAGGATTGGGCCCATTGGTCCTTGAGCACGAAAGCATTTAAAATTCTTGGAGAACAAGAGAATGGCTTTATTTCAAGTTGAACACATTAGGAAGGTGATTTTGGAAATTTACAGGGTTTCTAGGAAGTTCCGGGTTCAAGTTAGGCTATAGGTAAATTTTTGTGTTTATGCACTTTAAGAAGAGATGGTAAGTAGCTTCAAGGCTTATAGAAATAAATGAGTGATGTGCTTGCATAAATGAGCAATTGGTAAAGAGGTTGTGGCACCACATGATGGACTTTGAGGGAAGAGGTTCAAATCCCATAATGTGCAAATTTTGACTATTATTTTTGGTGCTTTAAGGTAAATGTCGGTCAAGCTTTATATATGGTAAGGGAAGACTTTTTAAGTTTGGCAAGGTGGCTAAGGAATTAGGAAAGGAGGAAGACTAGGGAAAAAGAGGGAAAGAAATGAAGGAAAAAGGAAGGATAAGGGAACATGTTGGCATATAGAGTGGAAGGTGTTTTGGAAAGATTTTATGTTGGTCAATGTTCATCTTTTTGGTAAAGATGAATACAAGGTTTTGGTTAGGGAATGGGGGGAAAACCGAATTTTCTTGGGTCATTTTCCAAAGCTTTGTGCATGATAAGGTTTTGGTTCTTTGATCATTTTGATTACTCTTCCTTGCCAACATTTTTTTCTTCCCTTTTCATTTTGGCCTAAACACCTAGTGCATTTGTTCATCTTACTCCTTTGTTTTGCCTTAACCCCAATATATTTTTGGTTCATCTTCTTTAGTTGGTCGAATCTAACAAGCACTTTTCTCCATTTATTCTTTTCTTTTGACCATTTCATCAACCTTTTCTCTTTTCTTAAAATTTACATTATCTTGTGATTAAACTTTCTTGTTCGATTCTCTCCATAGTCGAACCTATACCACCCTACTTCTTCACCATTTCTTTTCCTTTAGTGTTGGACAATCTCTTCTTAATCAAATCGGTAAGTGGTCGTATATCCCTCTTTTCATTTCTTTTTCTTTTTCTTCCAAGCCGTATATAGGTGAAGGGGGTGAATTGTTTGGGTGATTCTTTCTCAAGCCAAATAAGGTGTGGCTAACATTGTTCTTGTGTTAATCACTTCTAAGGACTTGAAGTACTTTATCGGAGGGCCAATCGAACACCTATCCCTCGTAATAAGAGACTCAGATTGTTGGTAAGTGATATATTGTTAATCAATTGCAATATTTGGTTGAAGTTGTAAATTGGGTTTTGGACTAATAGTTGACCAATTGTACCTTTAGGTGCTGCGGAGAGTATCGTGTTAATGGATTCTGAATAAGGTGTGAAATCCCGTACTTTCTGAATTCATGTATGAAATGGTGTGTAATCTCACACTTCTCTGGAATTTTGCATGAATGTTCTGTGATTTGGTCGAAATACCAAAGAAAACCAGAAATTGGCTTCCGGGATCACTCGGGCGCGCGTAGGTTCATAGTGGTAACCATGTTTTTGTAATAAACAGTTTTGGTCAGTGGCGGTGACGTGATTTCAAAAAATCATGAAAAATAGAAGAAAGGGAATTAGAAAGTGAATAAGATATCAAATTAAAGCTTACTGTGTCTATTTTGATATGGAATAAACGGAGAAGGAAAAGGAATTTTATATTTTGAAGTATCTTAATTTTAGTGAGACTAGTTCTGATTAACTTCGTGGTTCCCTGATCTGTTTTGGAAAAAATCATATAAAATTGTACAAAGTGAATTATGGGTTATGGATCCCTTAGTGAGCCTATTTTCAATAGAAACAAGTGAAAGCAATATATGAAAACCATACAGTGAGATATTTGAAATTAAGGAAGGAGAGGTCAGAATCGTTGGACAGTGAAACAAGGGAAACTTTAAGGAATAAACTGTACTAAATGGTTATGCCAAAAATTCTGGAAAAATTATAGTAATGAGATATATGAGTCTAGTTTCAAGGAAAATTTACGGATTTAGATTTAGAGATTCCTAACCCAAGTTATAGTCAATTTAGTTAGTACGACACAGAAGGACAGGTTCAATTGCTTATGCCCAAATTAGTAGTTAAGTCCCGAATTACGAAATTGCCCTTATGGGCCAAATTACAAAAATGCCCCTATGGGTTGATATGATAAGATTGCCTTAATGGACTGATTTGATATAATGCCCTTAATTGGCCAATTCGATATAATTTGATATATGGGCTGATCTGTTAATTTGTTAAAATGGGCCGAATTGATATGTGACTAAATGGGCCAAATTGATATGTGATGAATGGGCCAATTTGATATTTTTCCCTAATGGGCCAATTGTTGCTAAAGAGTAAATGGGCCTTAGTATTGGAAATAAATTTTGAATTTTTAATTACTGTTGTTATATTGTAAAAAGCATGATTTGTTATGCATCATATAAATAATTTGCATGGGGTGGGAAAATATGATAAAGAGAAGTTCTGGTAGCTCTGTCACATAATTTGGTGACTCTGTCACAATCTGTCTGGTGGCTCTACCACATAATTTGGTGACTCTGTCACAATCTGTCTGGTGGCCATGCCACATAAATACTATTATTCTGGTGGCTTGTCCAGAACTAAATTTGCTATAAATGGCTTAATGCCTGCGATTGGTGTGTTGGCGGGGTGGGTTGACTGATGATCACCCACATGTGTGTTGGTTGGTACGGGTGGTATGTACCGGATGGATTACTAGGCTTGGTTTGGGAATTGCATTTCATATACATGTTATATTTTGATACATGATTGTTATTGTAAATGGGCTTAGGCCCAAATAATTGCTTAATGGGATTTTGGCCCAGTGGACAACGATAAATGGGTTACACATTGAGTTCATGTAACTCACCCCCTTCTTTCTTAACCCTGTAGGTAATTCTCCGTGAGGTGGACTTGGGCCATGGATGACTCGGTGGAGGACATACTTCAGAAATGGTGTTATTAAATTTTAAATTTCTATTTCCGTTTATTTTATTACTTTGCTATATTGGTTTAAGTTGTAATAAGGCCTCTGGAGTATTTTATTAGTTGCTTTATGGTTGGTATACTTATTATTTTGCTTAATTTGTTTTTAACGAGAATTTTTCTAAAAACTTCAATAAAGGTTTTCCAAAATCGATTAACAAATGAATTTCATAATAAACTTTATAAATATTTTAACACGGATGTTATTTCTTGAACTATCAAACAATATTTTCAAAAGTCACGGTTTTAAAGTTCACTACCTTGATTGTTGACTCATCAATCAATCTCTCAAAAGTACTTGTATTTTATCTATGTTTCCGCAACGGTTTCAAAATACTTCTGCAACTCTATTTCTAAACATCACTTATTTGTAAATCATTTATTTCAAATACGTTTCCGCCACCAAAAAGGTTTTTCTTAAAAGATAATTACGTTTTCAAGAAGTTAACATTTGGTTAAGTGTTTTGGGTTTTAACAAAGATGCTAAAATTTTCAAACAAGTTTTTTTTTTTTGTGATACGCCAGATTCGGGCCTAACTTCTAGTCCAGGTTTGGGGTGTTACAAACCCACTTCCTCTTCTCTAGAATACTACCTGGTGCATAGTACCTGTTCACTTTGGCCAACGGGGATTTGTTAACGGACACAGGTAAGTATCAAATCCATAATACTTAAAAATGATCGAAATGCCCATAACGGCGAAAATGACTAAAAACCCTTATGTGTTAAACTTAGGATTTGTGGATGTTACATGCTGCATTCATATGATATACTGCCTAGGTTGCATATGGGTGGGAATCATGGAACGGAGGACGTATGTGAGGATCACATGGTTGCTTGACGATCGTGGACCCACCGATGTATTTTAAGACCATTAGCAGCTTTGCTGCAACGTAGGTAGTACCGCAACCGGGCTACCATTGATATGTACCGGATGGGTGGGTTGATGTAGACATCCCCACATGGTGTGTATCAAGGGACGGAGATGATGTGTAGCTGAAACACCCCACACCTGGCCCACGAGCCTGGACCGGATCTGGTATGTTCCTCAAGTAAACCGGTTCAAATTCTTTTATTACTTTGTGAAAAACTTTTGCAATTTTAAAGAAAATTGTTTGGGTTGGGCTTGTGTTGAAAACCAATTTGAATTTTTATATTAGAAAACCCTTTTAATTTTAAGTGATAAAACATATAGAGTATATTTTAAAATAAAATACTTAGTCTTTAACTCAATCAAAATTTTTAAAACACAATTAAACAACAAGCGTAAATAAAATCGCTCATCATGGCCATGTGGCCTTATTACATCAAATCATAATTTTCAAATAATTCAAAATACTAAAATAAATTAAGAGTCCATGAAAGTATAAACTTCATGTTGTGCATGGCCACCACAAGTTCCGTGCCTCGGTCCATCACTGCTCATCACCGAAAAAATATTCCCTACAACGGGTGAGTCAAACAGACTCAATGTGTACACGACACTAAAACATAATAGAATCGGGCATACAATAGTTACACATTCAAAACATAAAATACAAGTTATGATGCATTCCCAAACCTGCACCTAATTATCCATCCGCTACACACCCCTGCTTGCCAACCACACCGTGGGACTACTAAGTCGACCCTCCTTCGCTACACACCAAATCGCGGTCTTAGATCACCGCATTCGTGGTCTTAGGTCACCACTTTCAGACATCGTGGTCTTAGGTCACCACTTTTCAGATATCACGGTCTTAGGTCACCGTGTTCGTGGTCTTAGGTCACCACATTTACTTCCCCTTTCAAAATAAACCCATATGCCCATAATAATAATATGCATAATATGCCAAAGTTCACATTCTTATCATATTCTCATGTTACAAATAACATTTTTCATATTCCTAGTAGAAGTAGGAAACGTACCTGAGTACTTAGTACCATATCATGGTACTTTAGCCACTTTCATATTCTTAATATCACATATCTCAATTAAACAGGCCATGAAACATATTATAAAGTAGTGTGGGGTACACACCTGATTCGTTTAACGAAGTCCTCGAAATCCCGAAGAAAATCGATTTACAGATTTAGATCTCAAATCCTACATAAATTCATCACTTTCTATTTAAAAAGACCATTTGGCCACTAATCCAAATCCTAATAGGATTATTATTAGTTACCTTGTTGCCGAATTGAATTTAAGAATCAAATGCCCTCCCTTGTGAAATCGGCTAAACACTATATTACTCCACGGGTTAGTTTTCAGCTTCTGATAATAAATCCAAACATTTAAAATAGGCCTTTGGTCAATGTCTTAAACACATACCTTGTGATCCCAAAAGTACCCTTGGCTATGGAGATGTTGAAACCTACATGATATCCGTTAGATCCACTTCTAACACTTAAAACAAAGCCTTTGGATCTTATAGTTTTTACCTTAAATCCTTGAATCCTCAAATTCTCTTCCCGATTAGTCGAAATGCCTTAGATCCGAAATCTCGAATTCTCTTTAATATTCGCCAAGAGACAACCAAAAGGGTCGGTTCCTAAATCTTGATTAAAAGAGATTGAACAACAAGAATCCATTGTTCTTACCTTAACACCACAATGACGGCACCTTTGTTTGAAGCCACAAAGATTTGGCTATGGAGACTTAGACAGGATCAAAGAGGTTTCTTTTGACAAGAGAAGAGAAAAGAAGAAGAAAAGATGGATTTTTGCTTAAGGAAAATTTCGACAGAGAAAGAGTGGGCTAGGGAATTTTCGCAATCACTTAGAAAAGATGGAAGAATAGCCTCACTTCTCCTCCCTTAGCCGAATTTACTGTGCTAGAGTCCCTACTTGGCCACCACTCTTCCTTTGTGATAATATTATCCTTTAATTATCACTTTATTAAAAACATTTAATCGAACATTTATCTTTCCAATTTAAAAATCCTTTATTTATCACCCTTTTTAATCGAATATTTATGAAAATAAAACACCTCCTTTCTAGAAGCATGTGCCGTCCACCTCAATCTTCTGGGAGCAAAATAAGACCTCCTTTATTTGCTTCCCAAGTGACTCGAACCCAGGCCCAACACCCTTGCATGTGGCGCCATTTCCAGAGGCCCTAAGTGACATCTTCAGGCCACTTTTTTCACAAACTTTTTTATTTTAAGGCCACCTTGCCTTAATTTCCCTTTTAAAACTTAAAACTCGTCATTTCTAGGTCATTTCTAAGTTTCCAAAATTTTCGACGGCTCAGAACTTGACATTTCCTTACATTTCCAAGTTTTAAATGTTCACTTTCCTATTTGCTTAGGTTTCCAAAATGTTCACTTTCCTATTTCACTTAGGTTTCCAAAATGTTTACTTTCCTATTTTACTTAGGTTTCCAAAATGTTTACTTTCCTATTTTACTTAGGTTTCCAAAATATCAACTTTCCTCTTTTTAACGTAACATTCCCATACATTCTCAGGTTTCCAAAAATATTCAAAATTTATTCATAACGCATAAGACATGTCATTATGTACAATTAAACCGAAAATGCATAGGCCCTTTTCAGTATGTTACAGTTCTACCCCCTTAAAATAATTTCATCCTCGAAATTTCCTAACTAAAATAGTTGAGGGTATTGTTGTCGCATTGTCTCTTCTGACTCCCACGAAGCTTCTTCCAATCCATGATTGCTCCATAACACTTTGACTAGAGAAACTGACTTCTTTCGTAGTACTTTCACATCACGTTTCAAGATCCGAATCGGCTCTTCTTCGTAGGATAAGTCTGGCCTTAGCTCCACCTCTTCAACAGGTACCACATGAGACGGATCCGAATGGTAACGATGTAGCATGGATACATGAAATACATCATGCATCTGCTGTAACTCTAGTGGCAACTCTAACTGATAGGCCACTGGTCCAACTCGTTTCAACACTCGATAGGGCCCTATAAACCTTGGGCTTAACTTCCCTTTGCGACCGAACCTCATCACCTTCTTCCAAGGTGAAACCTTCAGAAACACTTGGTCTCCTACTTCAAACTCTATTTCTTTCCTCTTAAGATCTGCGTACGACTTCTGCCTATCAGAGGCTTCCTTTAACCGTGTCCTAATTATCTCAACCTTTTCCTCAATTTCTGCCACTAACTCTGGACCCAAAACTCGATGTTCTCCTAACTCAGTCCAACAAGTAGGAGTTTGACACTTTTGACCATACAATGCTTCATATGGTGCCATCCGAATGCTAGCCTGATAGCTGTTGTTGTAGGCGAACTCAGCTAAAGGCAAGTAATCTTCCCAACTTCCTCGGAAATCCATCACACAGCCTCTCAACATATCCTCCAACACTTGTATAACCCATTTCGACTGCCCATCTGATTGTGGATGAAAAGTCGCAGTGAAGTCCAACTTGGTGCCTAAAGCTTGATGAAGTGCCCTCCAAAATCGAGACGTGAACCTTGGGTCTCTATCAGAGATGATCGATATGGGTACTCCATGTAACCTCACGATTTCTGCCACATATAACTTGGCTAACTTTTGAAGAGAATAGTCCACTCTTACCGAGATGACGTGTGTGGACTTGGTCAAACGATCCACTATCACCCATACCAAGTCCTTCTTAGTAGGCGTAAGGGGAAGCCCACTAACGAAGTCCATGGTAATTCTCTCCCACTTCCATTGCGGAATTTCGATTGGTTGAAGCAATCCCGATGGGACTTGGCATTCAGCCTTAACTTGTCGACACGCCGCATTTCCCTACTAATTCGGTCACTTTCCGCTTAAGATCAGACCACCAAAATTGTTCCCTTAGATATCTATACTGACTTAATGCCTCCGGATGTATAGCATAAGGGCTACTATGCGCCCCAAGAATCCTTTGTCTTAACTCCTTGTCGCTTCTAAGATACGACTTTACCTTTGCAAAGACAATACTCCTTCATCATTAATGCCATAATCCTTTAACTCTCTATCCCTGACTTTTGTCAGAACTTAGCACTTAGGTCCTTATCACCAATTGTCCTTCTTTCACTTCCTTCAGCCATGTGGGCTTGACTTGCAACTCTGCCAACAAGCTTCCATCATCATACAGACTTAAGTGAGCGAACAAAGCCCTTAGATTCGACACAACCTTCCTACTTAGGGCATCAGCTACCACATTCGCCTTGCCCGGATGATATTCTATCGAATAATCGTAGTCCTTCAACAATTCCACCCACCTTCACTGCCTCAAGTTCAACTCCTTCTGAGTCAACAAGTACTTAAGACTTTTGTGGTCTGTGTAGATAACTGACCTTTCTCCATAAAGGTAAACCTTAAGGGTGAAAACCACTGCTTCCAGTTCCAAGTCATGAGTTGGGTAGTTAACCTCATGAGGCCGTAACTGCCGAGACACATAAGCGACCACTTTTCCATCTTGTATTAGCACATAGCCTAACCCCGTATGCTAAGCGCCACAAGACACCACAAAATCTTTTCCCGCCTCCTATTTGAATTAACACCGAGCTTCCACAACACCTTTTAAGCTTTTCAAAGCTCTCCTATTGCTTATCCGTCCATTCAAAGGGTACTTCCTTCCTTAGCAACTTTGTCAAAGGCGTGGCTATTGACGAGAACCCTTCCACGAACCTTCTGTAATAGCCTGCCAAACCTAAGAAACTTTGATCTCACCACGGACCTATGTGGTTTCCAATCCAACACCGCTTCGATTTTCCTAGGATCCACTCTTATTTCTTCTGCGGATACCACATGTCCTAGGAATGCCACCTCCTTAAGCCAAAATTCACACTTGCTGAATTTGGCATAGAACTTCTTCTCCCTTAACATTTGTAGCACAACTCGGAGATGCTTATCATGCTCCTCCTCTGACTTCTAGTATACCAAAATATCGTCGATGAACACAACGACGAACCTATCCAACTAGGGTTGGAAAACCCGATTCATCATATCCATGAACGCGGCTAGAGCGTTCGTCAATCCAAACGACATCACCACAAACTCAAAATGGCCGTATCTTGTCCTAAAAGTAGTCTTATGGATATCAGCCTCCTTCACCTTCAACTGATGATATCCCGACCTTAAGTCGATCTTTAAAATATCTGCGGCCTCTTCACCGATCGAACAAGTCATCGATCCTTGGCAAAGGATACTTGTTCTTAATGGTCACTTATTCAATCGACGGTAGTCTATGCACATCCGCATAGTTCCGCCCTTCTTCTTTACAAACAGACCGGTGCTCCCTATGGAGACATATTGGGTCGAATGAACCCACGATCCAACAACTCTTGGATTTGAGCCTTGAGCTCCACTAACTCCTTTGGCGCCATTCAGATGGAGTGATTGACATAGAGCCGCTCCCAGAATAAATCTATTCCAAATTCCACCTCCCTATCTGGGGTATTCTCGTAATTCCTCCTAAAACATCTTCAAAGTCCTTACCGTTCTCACCCACTAACACCTTCTTCCTTTCCACCTAGCGCACTTACGAAGGCTAAGAATGCCTTGCACCCTTTCCCCGACCATTTTTCAAACCTTCAAAATAAACTATGTTAGACATGTAGTTCCTCCTTTCTCCGATCATTACTACTACTTCATCCTCCGGGGTCCTTAGTTCCATTCGTTTAGCCGCACAATCTAGCACGGCTCGGTGCTCTACTAGCCAATCCATACCAAGTATGAGCTCAAACTCTCCAAAGGGTAGTTCCATTAAGTTGGCCCGGAAGTTTACTCCCTGAATCTCTAAGGGTACATTCCGAAAGATCTTATCAACCACTACAGTTTGGCCTAATGGGCTTACTACAATCATCTGCCTATCAGAAAGTCTAGAGTCTAGGCCTAGTGTGTCCACTATACTACATGCAACATAGGAATGGGTCGAGCCCACATCAATTAGAGCAAAATAGGGCTTGTCAAAAATAAAAAACGTACCAGTTATAACATCCGGAGCGTCTCCATCCTCTCTCCGGCGAACCGCATAAACCAAACCCGATTTCCTTGCCTCAAGATACAAAGACACTCTCGCCTATGTTCCACGGCCTCTCGCCAACATTATTTCTCGATTATTCAACCACGACCTCGCTGAGGTGCGGTCCTCCTCTATCACCGACTAACATTCCGAGCCATCGGTCGGCTTTCCTTTGTGTTCTTGGGGCAATCCTTGACCACATGGTCCTTGGACCCACACCTAAAACATCCTCCGATTTTCCTCCAAGACTCTCCTAAGTGCTTCTTTCCACACACATCACAAGGTCGACATCGCCTTCCGATCCAAATTTTGTCGACCTCGTGGCCCATCAACTCTAGGCCTCTTATGAACCTTTCCAGATGACCCAAAACCTCTTTGGGCCTATTCCTATCCATAGCCCGCTTTGTAGAATCTTTGATTCCTCACCACCTTGGCCTTTTCTACCAAAGCAGAGAATTTCCTTAGCCTGCCCTCAAATGGACACATACCATGCTCGATTGCCACTACACCTCGAGCATAACGGCTCAACCTTAAAAATTTCGCCTCATACTCGCCACGGACTTGTTCCTTGAACCACCCCTTAAAAGCTTTCCTTTGCTCATCAAGATACGGTTCCTACATACTTCTTCCGATAAGCTTCCTTAACGCACTCTGTGTCGATCCTCACCGTGGCACCATCCCGAACAGTTATCCACCATCGACACGCTTCATCGCGTAATAATGCCACCATTCCTTTAACTTTTCCTCGTGGTCGATCAAGCTCATCCATGATGCGCCATTGCTTCCAACCAAGACTCAACAGACTGGTTCTACTCTAGACTCCACGAAACATTTCAGCTCCATTAGCTCGGAGCCGTTCAGGCACAGACTTTTGATTTTCTGAATTTCCTCCTGCACCAGCCACCAATTCCAATACTGCAAAGATAGCTCGCGACACAAGATCTTCCTCCGTCTCGAGCTTGTCGCTCAACACCCACACCGGGGGTGGTGGTGGTGATGGTATCTCATTGTCGACCCTTGACCCGATCTAACGGGTTCGACATACCATCCTTCCTCTACCTCGCCCATGGTGATCACGTCCTCTAGAGCTCATTTCTAGCGTCATGATCTGATTAAGAAGTTTTATGAATTAGTACTTTTGTTTTACTTGTTTACCCGCGAAGGAGTTTTATGAAAAAGAATTTAGGAGTGGTTCTTTCGTATTCATACATGCACACAGTCTTTTCATTCATTCATCCATCCATCAAACAGTTATGAACTTTCGTTCATTCAAAGAAATGTTGTAGTTTTTCATTGTTTATTGTTTTCCACTACCCAGGCGTATTTTCGTAATTTTGTCCTACAGGGGTATTTTTGTAATTTTTCAAAAAGAAAAAGTTCCTTGGTGATTTTGTCACAAAGTATTTTGATATTTTTAAATTCTCGAGGTATTTTGGAAAAATTTTGAAATCGGGGTATTTCAGTAATTTTAGACCTCAGGGGTATTTCAGTATTTTTTTACAAATCAGGGTAAATTTGTAATATTTAATAAATCAGGGATATTTCAAAAGTTGAAAAACTTTGAGGGTTCTTTTTGAGAATTGCATTTTCTAAAACAATGATGTTGCAAAAATTTTAGAAATCAGGGTCATTTTGGTAATTTTGTAAGTTAGGGGTAGTTTTGTAATTTTCCAAAATCAAGGTATTTTTTGATATTTTGCAAATTAGAGTTGTTGAATGTTTATAAAATAATGAAATTTTGGTAGAACTGTTGAGTAGTTGGTCATTTTATAAACCAAGGGCATTTTGGTAATTTTACCACTAAGGGCATTTTTGTAATTTCGTAAAGCAAAAATTTTTTTCTGAAAAATTTTGTAAAGATGGTTTTCACGAATTTAAAAGAAAGTTTTAAAAACTAGGGTTTTGTTGTTTTTATAAAACACGGCTAGTTCCCTTTCGGGTTTTAGTCATTGTGTTTAGCCTATGACCGAGCCCTCTTGGTCGTGGTGAACCAAAGCTACACACCAGTGCAGTGATTCGAGTGGAGAGGAGGTGAGTCACGCGGATCGCTTAAATACCAAGCTCCCACCAAACCATTCCTAGACATGCGCATGAGGTTGCCACACTAATCGAGCCCTCCGGGTTAGGGTGAACCAAGCTACGCACTGTAGGATTCTCAAGAGGAGGTGAGTCACTAGGATCGCTTAAATACTGTGCTCTTCCGATCCAATCCTAAACATGCGCATGTGGGTTACCCCACCCTAACTCAAAGGACTTAGCCATAGGTTTGTTGAGTGCATTAAGTCTTATGTATTTGTGTTTGAGTAGGCTAGTCCTAGGTTCAAGTTCCTATCATGCTCTTCTACGCTCCATGCCTTTGCTACCCTTCTAATATTCATAACATAATTCACATAATCACCCAAATAGTTAGGGGTACTTACCGGTGGATCATGGGTCAGAGACTTAGGTGTCATGCCAGAAAACCTGCTTATTCATAAAATATTTTCAAAAACTCATTTGGGCTCGCTTTGAAAACGTTTTGGGCCTTAGCCCACGTGCCGAGAGTTTTAAAACCGAGCTCGATACTAAATTAAAACACCCACACCGGCCCACGAGCCCGGACCGGATCCGTATGTTCCTCAAGTAAACCTGTTCAAATTCTTTTGTTACTTTGTGAAAAACTTGTGCGATTTTAAAGAAAATTGTTTGGGTTGGGCTTGTGTTGAAAACCAATTTGAATTTTTATATTAGAAAACCCTTTTAATTTTAAGTGATAAAACATATAGAGTATATTTTAAAATAAAATACTTAGTCTTTAACTCAATCAAAATTTTTAAAACACAATTAAACAACAAGCAGAAATAAAATCGTTCATCATGGCCGTGTGGCCTTATTACATCAAATCATAATTTTCAAATAATTCAAAATACTAAAATAAATTAAGAGTCCATGAAAGCACAAACTTCATGTTATGCATGGCCACCACAAGTTCTGCCGTCCCGGTCCATCACTGTTCATCACCGAAAAAATATTCCCACAACGGGTGAGTCAAATGACTCAATGTGTACACGACACTAAATCATAATAGAATCAGCATACAATAGTTACACATTCAAAACATAAAATACAAGTTATGATGCATTCCCAAACCTGCACCTAATTATCCATCCGCTACACCCCAGCACCGCCAACACACCGTGGGGACTACTAAGTCGACCCTCCTTCCGCTACACACCAAATTTCGGTCTTAGATCACCGCATTCGTGGTCTTAGGTCACCACTTTCAGATTACTGTGGTCTTAGGTCACCACTTTTCAGATATCACGATCTTAGGTCACCGTGTTCGTGGTCTTAGGTCACCACATTTACTTCCCCTTTCAAAATAAACCCATATTAATAATATGCATAATATGCCAAAGTTCACATTCTTATCATATTTTCATGTTACAAATAACATTTTTCATATTCCTAGTAGAAGTAGGAAATGTACCTGAGTACTTAGTACCATATCATGGTACTTTAGCCACTGTCATATTCTTAATATCACATATCTCCATTAAATAGGCCATGAAACATATTATAAAGTAGTGTGGGGTACACATCTGATTCATTTAACGAAGTCCTCGAAATCCCGAAGAAAATCGATTTACAGATTTAGATCTCAAATCCTACATAAATTCATCACTTTCTATTTAAAATGACCATTCGGCCACTAATCCAAATCCTAATAGGATTAGTATTAGTTACCTTGTTGCCGAATTGAATTTAAGAATCAAATGCCGGAACTTTAGATTCCTCCCTTGTGAAATCGGCTAAACACTATATTACTCCACGGGTTAGTTTTCGGCTTTTGATAATAAATCCAAACATTTAAAATAGGCCTTTGGCTGAATGTCTTAAACACATACTTTGTGATCCCAAAAAGTACCCTTGGCTATGGGGATGTTGAAACCTACATGATATCTGTTAGATCCACTTCTAACACTTAAAACAAAGCCTTTGATCTTATAGTTTCTTACCTTAAATCCTTGAACTCAAATTCTCTTCCGATTAGTGAAATTCCTTGGATCCAAATCTCGAATTCCTCCTTTAATATTCGCCAAGAGACAACCAAAAGGGTCGGTTCTAAATCTTGATTAAAAGAGATTGAACAACAAGAATCCATTGTTCTTACCTTAACACCACAGTCGACGGCACCCTTATTTGAAGCCACAAAGATTCGGCTATGGAGACTTAGAGAGGGATCAAAGAGTTTTGGTTTTGACGGTGGAAGAGAAAAGAAGAAGAAAAGATAGATTTTTGCTTAAGGAAAATTTCGACAGAGAAAGAGTGGGCTAGGGAATTTTCGGCAATCACTTAGAAAAGATGGAAGAATGGGCTCACTTCTCCTCCCTTAGCCGAATTTACCAGGCTAGAGTCCCCTACTTGGCCACCACTCTTCCTTTGTGATAATATTATCCTTTAATTATCACTTTATTAAAAAATTTAATCCAACATTTATCTCTCCAATTTAAAAATCCTTTATTTATCACCCTTTTTAATCGAATATTTATGAAAATAAAACACCTCCTTTCTAGAAGCATGTGCCGTCCACCTCAGTCTTCTGGGAGCAAAATAAAACCTCCTTTATTTGCTTCCCAAGTGACTCGAACCCAGGCCCAACACCCTTGCATGTGGCGCCATTTCCAGAGGCCCTAAGTGGCATCTTCAGGCCACTTTTTGAAGCCTGTTTGTGTGTCAAATTTCACAAACTTTTTTTCTTTTAAGGCCACATTGCCTTAATTTCCCCTTTTAAAACTTAAAACTCGTCATTTCTAGGTCATTTCTAAGTTTCCAAAAATTTTTGATCGGCTCTGTAAACTTGACATTTCCTCACATTTCCAAGTTTCCAGAAATGTTCACTTTCCTATTTGCTTAGGTTTCCAAAATGTTCACTTTCCTATTTCACTTAGGTTTCCAAAATGCTTACTTTCCTATTTTACTTAGGTTTCCAAAATGTTTACTTTCTTATTTTACTTAGGTTTCCAAAATATCAACTTTCCTCTTTTTAACGTAACATTCCCATACATTCTCAGGTTTCCAAAAATATTCAAAATTTATTCATAACGCATAAGACATGTCATTATGTACAATTAAACCGAAAATGCATAGGCCCTTTTCAGTATGTTACAGTAGTAGATAGATTATTTGGAGAGGGTTGCACAGCATTGCATATATGATGTTGCTATGTTATTATTATGATATGGGCTTAGGCCCAAAAGAATGTTGTATGTTTTGTTTGCTGAGGGTTGTACACACTGAGTTTCGAAACTCATCCCCCTCTTTTATTTTCTCAGGAAATCCCCGGTTGGCAATTCTACAACGAAACTTGGATTTATTTCTTATAAGCTTATATCAAGTTTTCTTAAAACGATTGTTTTTATTTAATGGATTTGGAGTGTCTAGGTGTGTTGGAGAAGCTCTGGGTTTGAGTTTTGTGGGGGAGGATTCTTAATTTTGTTAATTAAGGAATCAGGGTTGTGAGTAGTGGGTTTTTAAATAAAAATAAGTAAAAAATGGCACAAAGAAGCCTGTGGTGAAGTGGCTAAGTGACGCCATTAGGGTGTAGGGAGGTGGCGACATATGCATGCAAGGAGGTCTGAGGTTCGAGTGCTAGCTTAGTTTTATTTTAGAATTTAATTTTAGGCTTTTAGAAGGCTGGAAGTGGCCTGTAGAGGGACTCTAGGGAGAAGTGATCAGTAGAGAGAATTTAGGATAAGAATAAGGGAGATATCATAGAGAAAAATTATGAGATGAGCAGTGGATGAAGTGGTACTGAATTGGACTTTAGGGGTGGCTAAGTCCCGGCTATAAGCTATATAAATGTGTGTGTGTCTAATCTGGGGTCCTAGGTATCGCTGAATTTTCCATTTTTTCTTTTCCTTACCGAAACCTTATTTTTCTACAACCGAAAATACCTTGCCTTGTTGTCGATTCTTCACGCTTCTTCTAACTTCTATACCTTTATTCTTGCTTTTTAGCCGACTCTTCTCTTCTTCCTTGACAAACCGAATAGCCTCTATTCTCCCTCAATGATTCTTCTTTGATTTTGTGATTTTATCTTCTTCCTTTACCTTTCATTTTGGTGTCGAATATCCCTTTGCACCACTCCGATTTTTAGGCCGAATACACCTTGGCTTAATTTCCTTTGTGTTTTTGCTTCAGCTTTGGCTGAATGATTCTTGGGATTTAGCATCGATCTCTTCCCTCTAAGGTAGTTACCATTTCACTTTTGTTGCGTTTCGGGTTTTGGGTAATTATTCTTTACTTCAGTTTAAGGGTTGGCCGAATGGTCATATATGTTGAGAGGGTGACTTGTGTTGGATGCAAGTCATCTATTACTTAGGCTCTAATGTTTAAGTTGGTATAAATCTAAGGTCTAATCGCGGTTAGTGTTAAAGAAAAGAGCTATTAAGGCTTGTCGCACACGGCAAGGCTATTGTGCGGCTTCAGTTTTTGATAAAGTTTGTATTTAGCCTATGATTAATTGTTAAGGAATATCGAATGCAGGTTCGTGACTAAAAGAAAATCACAGCATGTGTTATTACCAGGTGTGTACAAACACTACACACACATGATATCGACAATGCCGGAAAGCAAAAAAGCTGAAAGTGGCTAAATGGGCCCGATGGGCCCTGAGGCTAAGTTTTGTGAAATTGTTTGATTTGGTTATATGAATGGAGTTAGTCATGCACGTTACATGATCTGGAATTGATTTGGGCCTAATAGGTCATATGAACGAGATCTGGGCCTAATGGGCCATATATATGTGATTTGGGCCTAATGAGCCATACGAATGAGATTGGGCTTAGTGGGTCATTTGCATGTATGCAGGCTTATTTGGGCTTTGTAGATGGGTTTTGTCTTAGTATCTGATAACTGCTAAAACATACATAAAACTTAAACACATAATTTCAACCGTGGACAAGTTATAATATTGAAGTGTGGTAATGGGTATATGCATGTCTAGGATTGGATTTAGAGAGAGCTTAGTACTTAAGCGGTCTTAATGACCCACCTCCTCCTCTCTAGAATCCTACTTGGTGCATAGTACCTGTTCACTTTAGCCAATGGGGATTTGTTAACGGACACAGGTAAGTACCAAATCTATAATACTTAAAAATGACCGAAATTCCCTAAGGGCAAAAATGACTAAAATACCCCTATGTGTTAAACTTAGGATTTGTGGATGTTACATGCTGCATTCATATGATATACTGCCTAGGTTGCATATGGGTGGGAATCATGGAATGGAGGAAGTATGTAAGGATCGCATGGTTTCTTGACGACCGTAGATCCACCGATGTCTTTTAAGCCCATTAGCAGCTTTGCTGCAACGTAGGTAGTACAGCAACTAGGCTACCATTGATGTGTACTGGATGGGTGGGTTGATGTAGACATTCACACATGGTGTGTATCGGGGGACGGAGATGATGTGTAGTGGATGGATTATTTGGGGAGGGTTGCACAGCATTGCATGTATGATGTTGCTATATTATTATTATGATATGGCTTAGGCCCAAATGAATGTTGTATGTTTTGTTTGCTGAAGGTTGTACACACTGAGTTTTGAAACTCACCCCCTCTTTTATTTTCTCAGGAAATCCCCAGTAGGCGGTTCGACGATGGAAAATGGATTTATTTCTTATAAGCTTATATCAAGTTTTCTTAAAACGATTGTTTTTATTTAAAATTAAGCTTCTGCTGGTAAAAAGTCTTACTTTTAAAATAATTATTCCTAATGAAAGAACTGATTTATTTTAAACACACATCGTTTTGCGAAATAACTTTAAACTGAGTTTTTACTCTAAATTTCTTTAAGAAGTGTTTTCATTGAAAACAAGGTTTTCACTAAAACACTTCAATGTAACATCACTAGATTCAGCCATAATGTCCGGGCTGGGTTTGGGGTGTTACATTTAGTGGTATCAGAGCCAGGTTGCAAAGCTAGGGCTGTAAAAATGGGCCTTATTATTGATTTCAATAGAGTACTTTGGAAATTCTTGTTGGTGGCACATCGAGTTTCCAACGTCGAACCAAGTAAGTTCTCTTGATACTTGATTATTTTGAACTGCTATAATATAGATAGTGGGCTACTCTTAGAATATATCTAGAGTAAAACTAAAGCCATTAAGAACTTGAAACTATATAGGATTTACGAAAACAACCTCTTGACTTAATACTATCATAAAACATCAGCTTAATTATTGGAACTAACTAAAATTTCATAAAATTTTTAATACAAATAATGAGCGCTAGAAGAGGTGCAAGGGGCCGTGACCGAGGTCGCGAAAGTGTTAGGGCTGAGTCATTGACATCGGGCCATGTTGAAGTAGGAGAGGCTCCGGCCTCACCAGTGGCTGAAACGGGGTCGAATGATTTGGCCGGTGGGGAAAAAGTATTGTCACAAGTAATGTTGAGGATTTTGGAAAGGGTCGTTGGGCCCAATAATGGTACTGGAAATCGGGGGGCAATTTCAAAGCGATTTCGATCTAATGGGGCTGAGGTCTTTAAGAGTATTGCTGGTGTGGCTCCTAACGTGGCTGAATACTGGATAGAGGCCACTGAGAGGATAATGGAGGATTTGGACTACTCACCTAAGCAAAAGTTGAAAGGGGCAGTATCGCTACTTAGGGAGGAAGCATATCAATGGTGGTTGACAGTGAAAGAGGGTACCCAATCTAAACAGATTACTTGGGAGTTTTCAAAATTTCGTTTCAAGGGAAGTACGTGGGTGCAAGCTATGTTGATGCTAGGAGGAAGGAGTTCCTAAACTTGACCTAGGGGAACAAATCTATAGCGGAATATGAGGCGGTGTTTCTACGCCGTAGTAGGTATGCAAGGGCTATTGTGGCAACGGACTATGAGAGTTGCATAAGGTTTGAGGATTGTCTTAGGGATAACCTCATGGTGCTGATCGCTCCTCAAAGAGATAGAGTTTTCTCGGAGTTGGTTGAAAAAGAAAAGATAGCAAAAGAGGTAAAGCGCACTGAGCACTTGAATCGAGAGAAAGAGAAAAGCAAGAATAAAAGGGAGGCTGAGTCTTCTGGTGCGAGGCAAAGGCTTAGAGCTAAGGCCAGAGATGATGGGCCTATTGGAGCGAGGCCCTCTGCTGCTAATCCATGGGTGCCACCTTATGCTGATTATGTGAAAAGTCATATGGGCGAGTGTTGGAAGAGGATAGGAGCTTGTCTAGCTTGCGGATCTATAGAGCATAGGATCAAGAATTATCTTAGAATGCCGATTCAGGTGCCAACTATAGGCCGGGGTAATGTTCAGCCACCAAGGGGTGATCAGCTGCCGCCAAGGGGCCGTGGGTAGGCTAGGGGCGATAATGGTAATGAACACAATCGTGGAGCACCAGGTAGAGGTACAGGTTATGCTGAGACGAGGCAGCTTTTGGTCTATGCAGCACGTCGCCAAGGGGGCGAAGATGCTCCAGATCTGAATACTGGTACGCACCCTATCATAGTATACTGAGTGTTTATTTTAGCTTTAGAATTAGAGTGCGCAGTGAAAGCATAGTGGTAAGACTTAAGAAGTACGATTAATAGTTAGTTGAAAATTTCGAGGACAAAATTTCTTTAAGGGGGTAGAGTTGTAACGCCCCAAATTTTAGGCCTAGATGAAGTGGGCTTTGGGTCTCATAATTTTTTTTTAAGTGAGTAAGAAAATGACAAATGACATGATGGCTTTAAAAGTTTAATGAATTTGGAGTGTCTAGGTGTGTTGGAGAAGTTCTGGGTCCAAGTTTTATGGTGGAGTAATTTAGTTAATTAAGGAATCAGGGTTGTGAGTAATGGGTTTTTAAATAAAAATAAGTAAAAAATGGCACAATGAAGCCTGTGGTGAAGTGGCTAAGTGACGCCACTAGGGTGTAGAGAGGTGGCGACATATGCATGCAGGGAGGTCTAAGGTTCGAATGCTAGCTTAGTTTTATTTTGGAGTTTAATTTTAGGCTTCTAAAAGGCTGGAAGTGGCCTGTAGAGGGACTCTAGGGAGAAGTGATCAGTAGAGAGAATTTAGGAGAAGGATAATGTAACACCCCAAACCCGGCCCAAACATTACGATCGAATTTGGTTTGCTACAGAGAAAACATTTTGAAAACCATTTTAAAACCGATTCAAAATTTTGTTAAAATGCCTTTCATTTTCAATTCTCTTTGTTAAAAAGCATACTTAATTTGTTTAAAAATATTTATTGAGTTGAATTGTTTACTGACTTCAAATGTACCGATGGCATTTTAAAACATTTTATGCTTAATTTGAGAAAACATGTGCATCCGCTTTTAACATCATCAAATAGTTTAAACAAAACATTCAAAACATGCAAAGAATAACAAAAATAATTCTAGGAGGCCTTATTACATCTTAAATAAAACAAACCAACAAAAAATAATTAAAATTTAAAGTTCATTTATATCAAATGTCCATTGCATGGCCACTCGAGTCCATCCGGTTCCTCATCCGTAATCACGAGTCACCGAAAAATTAAAGGAGAAGGTGAGTCACCAAGACTCAATGTAACCCTTCCCAATTTAGTGCAACAACATACACAACTCATAACCAATTAATATGCATAAGTTTAAGATGCACCCATCCTAACCATCCAAACGCCTTTTCTACCCGTGTGGTACCAAACCATCGGTGGTGCCAAACCACCGGTGACGATAGTCACAAATGTGATGCCAAATCACCGGAGATACTAAATCTCCGTGTCCGAGGACACAAATCGAATGATGGGGCCAACCCATCATGTGATACCAAATCATGGCGCCAATCCCATATCTCAAAGTGGGGCCAACCCACGGTGGTGCTAAGCCATTGTGGACGAGACGCTATGAGGTGCCAAACCTCCGAGGTACCAAACCTCCGGTGATCGTAGTCACAATGTGTTACCAAAACACCGTGTCCGCCGATCGACATGAATATCATCGCCCTCCACTCATTAGATCCCACATGAATCAATAATATAAAATTAACAATTGTCATGCCAATGGATTTATTAATCAATATCCAACAGATCTATCATGAGCCATATATTATAAGCCACATACCAAATGTATCATGCTTCCCAAAAGCATCAAATAGTAATCTCATAGCAACAAGGACTTACCCGAATCCTTGTTTATACCATGATGGTATTAAATCCGTATCTACATAAACTGATTAAACATACATATAATACTTAGCATATTGCATAGTTATAAGATGTGTATGTACACACCTGATACTAACAAGAGTCCTAAATCCCGAATAGACAAATCGGCCACACAAGTTTTCCTTGCCCCTATTCGCCTTCGAGTACTAACTACGGCAACCGGTACGCAAATCTGCTTCACTTCCCACCTTCAATATTCGGCTAAGATACTTCTAATTGGAAGAAGAGAGTTTCGGCACACCCAAAAGAGTATATTCGGCCAATAAAGAAATTTTTGAGAAGAAAAGAGAAATAGGGGATTCGGTTTTGAAAAGAAAAGAAAAGTAGTGGATGAAAGAGAATGGTGTAGGAGATTCTACCAAAGTTTAGAAAAAGAAAGAATGGTTTTGGTTTTGATAAAGGTTGAAAAGAGAATGGAAAAGAATTGATCAATGGAAGAAAGAGAGATAGAAGAAATGATGTTCGGTCACCACAACTTTACTAAAGAAGAAAATGCACAAGATGCAAAAGAAAATGTAGTTTGGTTCAAAAGACAAATGAGAGAAAAAAGTGGTATTTTGTTTTCAACAAAATGAAGTTGTCTTCAAAAGAAATTTTGCACTAAAAACACCCTAGACATTCGGCCAAAGATGAGTGCTTTTTGGAGAGGAAAACAAACACAAAATGATACACAAAACAAAAGTTTGGCCAACATCCCCCCCAAGCTACCTATCACATTCGACCATCCCCCTTTTCCACACATGCCGTCCACATTCAACCATTAAGGCCTAGGAAAACATTCTCCACCTTTCATGCCCTTGTCCCCTCATAATACCATAAACTCAAGATTCTTATCCCTATCTTCAAGCTTTCCTTAAGTAAAATTCAACTTACTAAAAGATGAAGTCCAACCTATCATAAACATAGGTTGACCGCCATCAATGCAAGGATTCAAAATAAACCTTCAAAATGCTAAACATGCTACTCAACCTCTAACCTCAAGCCACCTTTCAAACTCCTTAACCAACTTGCCACTTAATCCTCTTATGCTTTAAATGAACACTTAATTAACTTAAGTGTCAAGCTCACTTAATCCTACTTCATTAAATAAGCCATACTAAAATTTATTCTACTAAACCAAGCATACTCAAGACCCCTAATTTAGTCTTATAACTCTACGAATAATATCACAACAATTCATACACAAGAAAAATAATTCAATCACAAATAACCCCAATATTAGGATGTTACAATTCTACCCCCTTAAAATAATTTCGTCCTCAAAATTACTTGCTATCGTCCAATCGTGCATCCTTAACTCATCACACTACGCTACTGTTGCGCACTCTGATCTTAAAGAACTATCATACTTTAATCTGATTAGGAAATTTTATGAATTAGTACATGTTTCACTTGGTTATCCGCAAGGAAATTTTATGAAAAGAATTTAATAGAGATTCTTTCGATCAAACAGAGTTTTAAGTCTTCTATCTAGTTTACACAGAAAAGTACATCCATTCCTAAATACCTTTCATACCTATGCACTCTTCGGACATTTCTGTCCTGTTTCTATCCCAGGGGTATTTTTGTCATAAATCAGAGAATTTTTTTTTAAAACTTTCATAATTCAGAACATTTTGAAATTTCCAAAACTAGAGGGTTCTTTTCACAAATTTCTCAAATTAAAGGTATGGTAAAATTTTGGAAACCAGGGGTAATTTTGTAAATTCCAAAAGTCAGTGTATATATTTTGAAATACAAGATTTTCGGCTACTTTTGCAAAGTAAGAAGATTTTATTGAAATCGAGGTAATTCGGTAATTCTAGAACCAAGGGCATTTTCGTAATTTTGCCACTAGGGGCATTTTGGTAATTTTGGTAAACCGGGAATATTTTGAAGATTTTTCCAAAATTTTTTTTATGTTATTGTAGGAGTATCATAATGATTTTTAAAACTTAGAATTTTCATAAAACAGGGTTAATCCCTTTCGGGTTTTATTTAGTGTGTTTAGCCTATGACCGAGTCCTCTTGGTTAGGGTGAACCGAAGCTACGCACTGTAGGATTCTGCAAGAGGAGGTGAGTCACCAGGATCGCTTAAATACCAAGCTCTTCCGGATCCAATCCTAGACATGCGCATCAAGGTTACCACACCCTAACTCCTACGACTTGGTTACGGGTTGGTTTTAATTAGGCCATTAAAGTCTTATGAGTTTTGTTGGGTGGACTAGTCCTAAGGTTCAACACCTATCAAGCTAACTACGTTCCATGCTTCCTACCCTTCTATAGAAAATAAATCATATGAAGTTAGAGTACTTACAGGCGGATTGGTGCCGAGACTCGGTGCCATGCTTATTCAAAACCAAAATATTTCAAATAGGCCTACTAAAACATTTTTGGGCCTTGGGCCCCACAATGAAGCTTTGAACTGGCTCGATATTAAGTTGAAACACCTCAAACCCGCCCAAAAAGCCTAATCGGATTTGGTATGTTTGGTAAGATGTAAATCAAATTTTGTAAAGTAATTTTGTCTTTTAAAACATTATTTTTAGAAGGAATTAATTAAATCAAAAAGGAAACCAACTTTAAGAAAATTTCTTTAAACCATTTATATATTAGTGACAAACACATTTTTAAATTATTTATCGAAAAACCAATTAGTTATTTAATAGATATTTGTTCATGGCAAAATAAAATAAATCCAAACACAAAATTAAAGATAGTTTATAGTGGCCTTATTACATAAAATTGGCAAATCCATAATAAAGTCTAAATATTAAAAATTAATAAGTTTAAGTAGGAAAATTTCCAAACTTCATTGTTTGAGCAATGGCCACCTCGAAATCTTTTGTCGCCTTATCCATCGCACTACGAATTATCTAAAAAGTTATCCCACAAAAATGGGTGAGTTATAAACTCAATGTGTAACACATACATCAAAAAGCCCATTTTATCACATGCTTTAAAGCCCAAAAGTTTCACATATGGCCATAGGCTTATTTAACTCATATTTAGCCCAAAGGCCCACTTAGCTCATAATTAGCCCAAAAGCCCATTTTCATAGCAGATTAAAAGATAATCAATTAAATAACATGGATATGTATAAATAATGAAATGCAAGCCCGACCCAACCTAAATATCCATCCGCTACACACCACCCGTATCAACCAACACACCGTGGGGATTACTAAATCGACCATCCATCCGCTACACACCATCAAAGGCAGTTGCTGCAGTCAACATGCACATCGCCCTTATAATATTGTGGCAAAGCCACCAAACAGATGTGACCGAAGTCACCGATCAAGTCCAATTTCAAATACGTGACCAAGTCACCAGATTCACATATGTGACCAAGTCACCGGACACAAATATGTGACCAAGTCACCGGAGCCAAATATACGTGACCAAGTCACGGAGTCAAATATGTGACCAAGTCACCAAAATGGGGTAAAACCACCAAAATACTTCCTCCATTATCAAATATACCCATATGCCCATGCACATACATATCAAATCGATTTCATGCTATTTACCCCACAAATCATAATATACCATGCTTATTTCACTTTTATGCAAATAGCAAAATGAACAAAATATTGGGGTAAACATACTCGAATATCGATACCACCGAATGGTATCCAAAATCACAATCATATACATGGTCATATAGTCACATTTAAATATATGTAAATCTTATGAGATTTTTAATGTAAGGTTACACACCTAGTGACAGTGAGAACAATACTCTCTCTCGTCAACACCTATTTGATTAACACACTTGGTTAGTATACACTATTGCTAATAAAATTGTACTTATTGATGAGGATCTAAATCCTTACCCTCTGATTCTCGAACGACAAGAATCTTTGGTTTTCTCCACTAGATGGATCAAAACCACCGATATTCCACCAACGTAAAGTGGTTCGATTGTACGACTACTTCAAATAACCGATCCTCGTTAGCAGAGGGTCCACAACCCAGAGAAAGTCTCTAACCACGACATCGCTTCTTCGCTTGTAGTTTGATGGTAAAGGAATACCTACTCTCTTCCAAACACTCAGACGGCTCTTTTCTTACCTATCTTGTTGATCTTGAATCGCCCTAAAATAACGTTGATTAGCGATCCATTCAAAAGATTTGATATAACCAAAAGAGAATAATCTTACCTTAGATGATCCGAAAGATCACTTCTTAAAAGTCTTCTTCAACAAGGATCCTTGAAAATCCTTTCCAAGGATTCGCCTAGAGAGAAAATAAGAGATCATGTTTCTAAATTTGCTAAAGTAAAAAGAAATAAATAATGAAAACGATGGACTGAAAGTTTTACTTACCCACTTGAAAATTCAGCCTAAACAAAAAGAAAAAAGGATTGATGATTGGCTTGGACAAAAGATAAAAGAAAAGATAGTGATTTTTAGTATATAATAGTTTGGTTTTAATAAAAGAAAATGAGAAAGGAGATTGAAAAGAATATGATTCGGTCTTGAAGAAAAATAAGAAAAGGATTGATGATTCTTGGTATAGAAGAAAATAGTTTCTATAGAGAGAAGAAAGAAAGAAAACAAAAGTGAGAAGGAAAAGAAAAGGAAGAAAAGAGAAAGATCAAAGAGAAAGGAGATTGGTTTTGGGGCTTAGGTCCATTCGGCCAAGAGGGAGAAATGAAGAAGAAAATGGTGCTTGATCTTTTGTGGTTTTTGCTATGAGAAGGGAAGAGAAAAGAGAAATAGAATGAAAAAGAAAGAAAAGAAAATGAAAGAGAAGGCTTTTGGTGAAAGTTAAATTAAGACTAAAGAGGAAGAAAAGAAGTGACTTCAAAAGTGACAATATTTTGGCATAAAAGAGAGATAAAATTTTGAGAGGAAAAGATGAAATAAAGGTACCTATTTGGTCAAAAATACCAATGCCAAAACAAAGCAAACTTGTACCAAATGCCAATGATAGTTTCGATTTAGGGGAAAGGTTTTGGAGAAGGGAGAAAAGATGGACAATTTGCTAGGATTATTGGTCAACTAGCACCCTAATGGCTATACTAAATTTTCGGTCAACCTAGCCAACATCATCCCCCTTTTTCCTCCTTGCTTCTTCCCCATCATATCCAAAATTTGCTACACAATTAAACCACCCTCTAGCCCCTTATGTTGTCTAGGTTCATGGTCAAATGACCATGAACACACTCCCAAAACATTGCCCAATATTATGCCTTTTGTCCCCCTCATCTTATCATTAACTTATGATTCCATACCATAAGTTCCTAGCTTCCTTTTTCACATGGTCAAATAGCCAAAATTAAAAGAGTACTCATCCACTCTAGAAGGTTCTTGGTGACACTTATAGGAAGAAAACAAAATAAAATCCTCCCTTATGCTAGCTAGGAGATTCAACCTCTCTCCTCAAGCACACATCCATGCATCTTAACCACCTTGCCAATTACTCAATTCATGCTAGAAACCTCTTGTCATTAATTCTTAAAGCCTAATTTGCTTAGCTCTCTCTTAATTATTAGAAATTAAAAGTTTTACTAAGCATTCACTTAATTAATGAAGCTCAAATAACTTCCAAAATACACTTAATAATAATTAAGCATGCAACATCATTCAATTAAGTAAGATGCATAACCCCTAATTATCAGGATGTTACAGTTCTACCCCCCTTAAAAATAATTTCGTCCTCGAAATTACCTGGCTGGAATAAGTGAGGGTATTATTGTCGCATCGTTTCCTCCGGTTCCCACGAAGCTTCTTCTGATCCATGATTACGCCATAATACTTTGACGAGAGGAACCGACTTTCTCCGTAAAACCTTTACATCTCGCTCCAGAATTTGAATTGGTTCCTCTTCATATGACAAGTCTGATCTCAATTCCACCTCCTCAACTGGCACTACATGAGATGAATCTGACCGGTAACGGCGTAACATTGAAACATGGAACACATCATGCATTTGCTTCAATTCCGAAGGTAAAACTAACTGATATGCCATAGATCCGACCCACTTCAAAACTCGATAAGGTCCAATGAACCTGGGACTTAGCTTCCCTTTGCGTCCAAATCTCATCACCTTTTTCCAAGGTGAAACCTTTAGGAAAACTTGGTCCTCCACAGCAAACTCTATTTCTTTTCGCTTAAGATCTGCGTACGATTTTTGCCTGTCAGATGCTTCCTTTAACCGAGCCCGGATTACCTTAACCTTTTCTTCGGATTCAGCCACTATCTCTGGACCCAAAATCTGACGTTCCCCTAATTCTATCCAACACGTAGGAGTGCGACACTTTCGTCCATATAGTGCTTCATATGGTGCCATCCAGATATCGGATTGGAAACCGTTGTTGTAACGTAAATTTCGCCAACAGAAGAATTCCTCCCAACTTCCCTTGAAATCTATCACACATCCCCTTAACATATCTTCTAAGATTTGGATTACTCTTTTAGACTGATCGTCCGACTAAGGATGAAATGTCGTACTGAAGTCCAATCTGGTGCCCAAAGCCTGATGTAATGCTTTCCAAAATCGTGACGTAAATCTCGGATCTCTGTCTGAAATAATCGACAACGGCACTCCATGCAATCTCACAATCTCAGCCACATATAACTTCACCAATTTCTGCAAAGAGTAATCAATCCGAACTAGAATAAAATGTGCAGATTTCATCAATCGGTCCACTATCACCCATACAGAGTCTTTCTTAGTAGGCGTAAGAGGAAGCCCACTAACAAAGTCCATGGTGATTCTCTCCCACTTCCACTGCGGAATCTTTATCGGTTGAAGCAATCCCGAAGGTACTTGATGTTCAGCCTTGACTTGCTGACACGTCAAGCACTTTCCTACAAACTCCGTAACTTCCCGCTTAAGTCTAGGCCACCAAAATTGATCTCTCAAATCTCGGTATAACTTACTTCCTCCAGGATGCATAGCATAGGGGCTACCATGTGATTCCTGAAGTATCTTTTGCCTCAACTCCTTATCCCTTGGCATACAGACTTTACCTTTAAAACACAATACCCCATCACTGTAAATACCAAAATCTTCCACTTTCCCACTCTGCACCTGTCGAAGTTTTTCACTCAGGTCATCATCTACTAACTGCCTCTCTTTCACTTGATTTAACCATGTCGGCTTAACTTGAAGTTCTGCCAACAAGCTTCCATCATCAAAAAGACTAAGATGTGCAAACATCGCTCTTAAATCTGATACCATTTTCTGACTTAAAGCGTCTACCACCACATTCGCCTTGCGGGTGGTACTCGATAGAAGAAATCGTAGTCTTTCAACAACTCTATCCACCTTCGTTGCCTCAAATTCGCTTCTTTTCGAGTCAAGAGATATTTCAGACTTTTGTGGTCCGTGTATATCACCGACTTTTCCCAGATAAATAATGTCTCCAAACCTTAAGAGCAAAGACTACAATTGCTAACTCCAAGTCATGCGTCGGGTAATTAACCTCGTGCGGTCTCAATCGCCGAGACGATATGCAACTACCTTCCCGCCTTGCATCGAATACATCCTAATCCGTGTGAGAAGCATCACAATACACGATTTAAATCCTTCCCCGCCTCAGTCGGATCAAAACCGAGCTTAGTCAAAACTTTCTTGAGCTTCTCAAAACTCTCTTGCTGCTTATCAGCCCACACGAAAGGTACTTCCTTTCTCAATAATTTCGTTAAAGGTGCAGCTATCGATGAGAATCCTTCGATAAATCTTCGGTAATATCCGGCTAATCCCAAGAAACTGCGAACCTCAATTACGGACTTAGGTGGTTTCCAATCTAGCACAGCCTTAATCTTCCGAGGATCCACCCTTATCCCTTCCGCAGATACCACATGGCCTAAAAATGCAACTTCTTTCAGCCAAAATTCACACTTGCTGAATTTGGCATACAGCTTCTTTTCCCTTAAAACTCGCAACACAATTCGGAGATGCTCATCATGTTCCATTTCAGACTTAGAATACACCAGGATGTCGTCTATGAATACCACGACGAATTGATCCAAGTAGGGCTGAAAAATTCGATTCATCATATCCATGAACGCAGCTGGGGCGTTCGTCAATCCGAATGGCATTACCAGAAATTCATAATGCCCATATCTAGTTCGGAAAGCCGTCTTATGGATATCCACTTCTTTCACTTTAAGTTGATGATACCCCGACCTTAGATCAATCTTTGAGAATACCGCAGCTCCCTTAAGTTGATCGAACAAGTCGTCGATCCTTGGCAAAGGATACTTGTTCTTGATGGTCAGCTTATTCAACTGCTGTAGTCTATACACATCCTCATCGATCCGTCCTTCTTCTTCACAAATAGGACCGGTGCTCCCCATGGAGACACACTAGGTCGAATGAATCCACGATCAAGCAACTCCGAATCGAGCCTTAAGCTCAACCAATTCCTTGGTGCCATTCTATATGGAGTAATAGAAACTGACACCGTTCCAGGCAATAAATCTATCCCGAATTCTACCTCACGATCCGGAGGCAAACCTGGAAGTTCTTCCGGAAAAACATCTACAAATTCATCCACAGTCCTGACTTCATTAGCAGTTGCTTCCTTAGCCTCCAAAGCACTCACTAACATCAGGAAGGCTTCACATCCCTTTCTAACCATCTTTTCCGCCTTAAGAGCGGATACTACATTAGATAAGTAATTCCGTCTCTCGTCCAACACTACAACTTCCTTGTCATCAAAACTTCTTAAGGACATTCTCTTAGCAGCACAATCCACATTTGCACGGTACTTCACAAGCCAGTCCATGCCTAAGATTAGGTCGAATTCTCCGAATGGCAACTTCATTAAATCAGCCATACTAAAATTTATTCTACTAAACCAAGCATACTCAAGACCCCTAATTTAGTCTTATAACTCTACGAATAATATCACAACAATTCATACACAAGAAAAATAATTCAATCACAAATAACCCCAATATTAGGATGTTACAGATAAGAAAGATATTATGGAGAAAAATTAGAAGATGATCAGTGGATGAAGTGGTGCCGAATTGGACTTTAGGAGTGGCTAAATTCTGGCTATAAGCTATATAAATATGTGTGTGTCGAATCTGGGGTCCTAAGTAATGCTGAATTTTCCATTTTTTCTTTTCCTTGCTGAAACCTTATTTTTCCACAACCGAAAATACCTTGCCTTATTGTTGATTCTTCACTCTTCTCCTACCTTCTAAACCTTTATTCTTGCTTCTTAGCCTACTCTTCTCTTCTTCCTTGGCAAACCGAATAGCCTCTATTCTCCCTCAAGGATTCTTCTTTGATTTTTGTGATTTCATCTTCTTCCTTTACCTTGCATTTAGGTGCCGAATATCCCTTTACACCACTCCGGTTTTTAGGTCGAATACACCTTGGCAGAATCTCCTTTGTGTTTTTTCTTTAACTTTGGTCGATTAATTCTTGGGATTTAGCATCGATCTCTTCCCTCTAAGGTTGTTACCATTTCACTCTTGTTGTGTTTCGGGTTTTGGGTAAATATTCTTTACTTCGGTTTAAGGGTTGGCCGAATGGTCATATATGTTGAGAGGGTGACTTGTGTTGGATGCAAGTCATCTATTACTTAGGCTCTAATGTTTAAGTTGGTATAGATCTAGGTCTAACTGCGGTTGGTGTTAAAGAAAGGAGCTATTAAGGCTTGTCGCACACGGTAAGGCTACGGTGAGGCTTCAGTTTTTGATAAAGTTTGTATTTAGCCTATGATTAATTGTTAAGGAATGTCGAATGTAGGTTCGTGACTAAGAGGAAATCACAGCACGTGTTATTACTAGGTGTGTACAAACACTACATGCACATGATATCAACAATACTGGAAAGTCGAAAAGCCGAAAGTGGCTAAATGGGCCGGTGGGCCCTGAGACTAAGTTGTGTGAAATTGTTTGATTTGGTTATATGAATGGAGTTACTCATGCATGATACATGATCTGGAATTGATTTGGGCCTAATAGACTATATGAACGAGATATTGGCCTAATGGGCCATATAGATGTGATTTGGGCCTAATGGGCTATATAAATGAGATTGGGCTTAGTAGGTCGTTTGCATGTATGTAGGCTTATTTGGGCTTTGTAGATGGGTTTGGTCTTAGTATCTGATAACTGCTAAAACATACATAAAACTTAAACACATAATTGCAACCGTGGACAAGTTATAAGATTGAAGTGTGGTAATAGGTATATGCATGTCTAGGATTGGATCTAAAGAGAGCTTGGTACTTAAGCGGTCTTAATGACCCACCTCCTCTTCTCTAAAAAGTGACATGTATACCTCATGTTGATATATAGGATCAATTTTTAATAACAAAAATGGATGAATTTTTAACAGAAGGACCATTTACTCTTTGATCTAAGGTACATAGACTAATTTGCCCATTTTCGAGTAGAGATGACAAAATGCACTCTGCCCTAGTACAAGGACTTTTATGGTACTTTTACCCTAAAATCTTCACCATGGCCTAAAGCAAAGTAGTAATTGTGATATCTAAACAAGTAATTGAGCGTAAATTTCATGTTTTGAGGTTAAAATTGTTTCTTGTTTTTCTAGGATTGATATCTACAATCTTTTATACATTTCCTAAACTAACTATAAACCTCCGCACCTAAACTAACTAAATCGAGGATATTCAAATCGGCTAGCAATCAGAAGTTGCAATACCAAGTTAGGACTCATCTGCATAACCTAAGTCACAAATGCTACCAAAACTTGCACAAAAATTAAGCAGATTATGAATTCAATCAAACAAAAAAAAATTAAAAATTGCAGAAAGGAAACAAAAGCAAAATGGAAGTAGAATCCTACCTGATGCATAGTACCTATTCACTTTGGCCAATGGGGATTTGTTAACGGACCCAAGTAAGTACCAAATCCATAATACTTAAAAATGATCGAAATGCCCTTAAGGGCAAAAATGACTAAAATACCCTATGTGTTAAACTTAGGATTTGTGGATGTTACATGTTGTATTCATATGATATACTGCCTAGGTTGCATATGGGTGGGAATCATGGAACGGAGGAAGTATATGAGATCGCATGGTTTCTTGACGACCGTGGATCCACCGATGGCTTTTAAACCCATTAGCAGCTTTGCTGCAACGTAGGTAGTACCGCAACCGGGCTACCATTGATGTGTACCGGATGGGTGGATTGATGTAGACATCCCCACATGGTGTGTATCGGGGAACGGAGATGATGTGTAGCGGATGGATTATTTGGGGAGGGTTGCACAGCATTGCATGTATGATGTTGCTATGTTATTATTGTGATATGGGCTTAGGCCCAAATGAATGGTGTATGTTTTGTTTGCTGAGGGTTGTACACACTGAGTTTCGAAACTCACCCCCTCTTTTATTTTCTCAGAAAATTCCCAGTATGCGGCTCGACGGATGGAGGGACTTAGAGGTGGCCAGCTAGCAAGATGTTTTGAACTTGGTTTTCTTTATAGTTTTTGAGTAATTCGATTATTTTAAGTTTGGTTTGTAATAAGGCCTTCCCTCTGCTTATAGTTACTTTGATTGCTATACTTTACATTTTAAGAAACGGAACTTGGATTTATTTCTTATAAGCTTATATCAAGTTTTCTTAAAACGATTGTTTTTATTTAAAATTAAGCTTCCTCTGGTAAAAAGTCTTACTTTTAAAATAATTCTTCCTAATGAAAAGACCGATTTATTTTAAACACACATCGTTTTGCGAAACAACTTTAAATCGGATTTTTACTCCAAATTTCTTTAAGAAGGGTTTTCAATGAAAATAAGGTTTTCGCTAAAACACTTCAATGTGACATCACCAGATTCGGCTATAACGTCCGGGCCGGGTTTGGGGTGTTACATAAGGACCTCTACATTAAAGCTCCATAGCTATTAGACAGCTTTAGCTAATAGAACATTACTTTTGCACTTTACACGATTAGACCTTTTTATCAAATTGACTAATCAAACGATAAAATTTCTAAATGAAACTTTTACACTATCATATATTCATACTATGGATATTAAAATAATAATAAAATAAATGTTTTGACCTCATATTTGTGGTCCCGAAACCACTGTTCTGATTTGACTAAAAATGGGCTGTTACAGTATGAGCTGGAGGGCCAATATGAAAATGTTATAAATCTATGAATTTGACACAGAATTTGAACAATAAAATGGAATAATGACTGCTACTATATTGAGATTGCGTGTTTTGTTGACAACAAAATGAAATGATACGATATAATCTTTAGGTTGATTAATTGGAGCATGTATTCATTGGTTCATGTGAAATCATTGAGGTTTTAGTTGCATTTGTAAATTGAAATATTGAATGAATTTTATCAATGATATTGAACGTTTATTTCATTAGATTGGTTGAAATTGAATTGAAGTACTAAATGTTTGAATTATATATGAATTGATTATGAGATGAACTCATCTTGTTGATTTAGGGTTTCCATGTTTAGGCAAAACCGTCAAGTTGAATAACTTATATATAAATTCGTAAATTGAGGTAAGTCGTTGTTTTAATTCCTCTAAACTTACTAAGCATTGTATATGCTTACTCCATTATTTTTCTATTTCCTATAGATTGTCAACTTGCGGCACAAGTCAAGTGGATTATTTAAAGCTAATGCTATCTTGGTACTGATTTGGTAGACTTTTAACCATATTAAGGCTTGGTTATGTGTGGCATGTATTTAGGGAGTCTTATGTTTGGGCAAATATTATATTTTGAGTGAGTTTGGTATTTGAATACAATTAGTATATGTATATATATGTATGTGATGGTAATGTTCATGAAAATGGTATTTAGTTGAGTAGTTTAGCCTGTATGATTGTTTGCTTAAATGATGATTGGGTAATGTGCCAAGAAATAGGTGTGTAAAGGTAATATATGTGCTTAAGTTATGCTTTAAATGATTTTGATAATAATGATGCATATTTAAGAAGTTAAGTTTAATGTTGTTTGAATGACTATTTGATATTTAGTTAGATGATAGTGAAAGTGTCATTTAAAGTTTATTGAATTGATATATATATATATATATATATGCTTGTGTGCTCTTTTTGTTGTTCTTAAAAAGGTTGAATTTGTTGTGGTGCCTTGAAGGCATATTGGTATTAATGAATGTGATAATTGGTTGATTTTGATATATGAATTAAGGTGCCAGTTGTGGCATATTGGTTAAGCACTTAGGATGATTATTATAAATTATGATTTTGGTTTAAATTGAATATTTTTTAATCGATTGCTAGGTTGTACTAGATTGAATGAGTTCTTTGCAGGATATTTGTGTGCCTATATGTATCCATGAGCTAAGACATAGATTTAGGCATGAAATGAACTTCAATAATTTGTGATTTTGACCATCTGGGTAAAAGTATCAATAACAAGGACCAAGGTATCAATACTTGACCAAATGAATAGTGTTTTGAAAATGGCAAAATGCCAAAATGGTATCGATACTTGTTTTTGGTATCGATACCTTTTATAAAAATATCGGCACTTGTTTCTTTTGTATTGATACCTAGTTCCAAGTTTTGGAAAAATTTTCAGATTGGCTCATAATCTTGCTTGAATTTATTAAACTATGTTTGTATGCTCAATCCAGTCCCTGCTTTACTAATAACTTCTATTATGCATGAATATGGATTAATTTGATTAATTATAATTGAATTGATTGTTATAATTTGTGCGTGAATATTCCGATATTTGTTGTAGCATTCCATAACTCGAGCCCGGCAACTAGGCTAGATAAGGGGTGTAACACCCCTAACCCATATCCATCACCGGAGTAGGGTTACGAGGTATTACTTATCGATACACATCATTTAACATACATAACTCATACATTTATGCATTCATATACAAATATCATTTAATCACAAACACATTGTCCTTTATAAGGGCCTATGAGGCCTTAAACAAGCTTTAGAGGTGGTTCGGGACTAAACCGATAACTCAGGAAAAATTTTGGAAACTTAGAAAAATTTCAACCATACAAGGGTCACACGCCTGTGTGAACAGGCCGTGTGCCTCACACGGCTCTAGACACGCCCATGTCTCAGGCCGTGTGGAAACAGGGCATACATACTGACTTGGGTTACATGGCCAACCACACGCCCATGTGTCTAGCCCGTATGCCTTTCGAAGTGGCCACACACGCCCGTGTGCCAGGCCGTGTGCTAGGCCGTGCCAAACCTGTAGGGTATACTGACTTATGCAACACGGCCAAGCCACACGCCCGTGTGCTAGGCCATGTGCCATTTAGGGAGGTATACTGACTTGTACCACATGGCCAGTCACACACCCGTGTGTGAGACTGTGTGGAGCATACTAACTTTAATTCAATTTCAACACCAGGGGACTCAAGGCCGTGTACATGACAGTGTGTCACATACGGCTAAGACAACGCCTGTGTCTCTGCCCGTGTGGACAAAAATAGGCCATTTGCAAGGCCAATTTTCCACCCCATTTTGCACATACCTGCAAAAGTACAAATGGTACCATTTCAAGGCACAAATATGTAGCCAAAAATCATTAACCAATACATAAATCTTACTATATCTATCTCCAACCATGCAAGTCACAAATATGTCACAACTTGCCATTTAATTACATACCTAATTCACATATTCAATTCAATTTACTAATTCATTTCAAACATGCATTATCAAGCATAAATTTACAAACACATAACTTCCAAATTATCAACTTCAATCACATAACATAAGTCAATATACCAAACTCAAAATAGAACCATTTGCACATTTATAAACATCATCATGTTCATCATCTTATGCCAACCCAAATGGCCTAAATACATATCGACCAAACATACCAAAATGACACAAGCCTATACATGCCATATACCATATTTACACGATTCAAAAGTACCAAATAGATGTCCGATAGTGCGATGAAGTCCCTAACGATCCCCGGATCCGAGCTAGCTTTGAAGTACTATAAAACATAGGAAAAATAAACAAAGTAAGCTATAAGCTTAGTAAGTTCGTATGTAAATAAAAAATAATCACATCATTCATTAACATTCCTAAATTGATAACATAAATTGCATTAAAGTATCAATCACTAAATTAACATAAAATTCTCAACTTCCATTAGCTTGTTACTAGAATAGTTTTCCGTACATACTTGTACTGATACATATCTATTCTCACCAATTCACTTATCAAATCACTTTGAGTTTATAAATGCTTACAATAAGAGTACGTCGATTTTTCGATGCCATAGTCCAACTATGGTCTTACACATACATTGCCAAGGCACTGCCATGGTCTTTCATTTACATGCCATAACCCGGTTATGGTCTTATTATTCGATTTTGCCATAACCCAGCTATGGTCTTATTTAGCAACTCGTTAACTTAAACCGTGCATTTAATTTAATATCTCCACATTTATCTAATAGAATAAATACTATCTCAATTTCATCCATAAAATAAATAGATACACATTTAACAGTTATATGAACTTACGTCGTGTACGGATTTGACAAAACGAACCGACTACTCGATGACCTTGCTTTTCCCCCAATCTAAATCCAAATTCTTTCTTTCTTGATCTATATGAATTCAAAATTAACTAATTCAATCACATATTCTTTCAATTTAGTCTATATTACACTTTAAAGTACTTTTACACATTTGTCCCAAGTATTTTACAACTTTTACAATTTAGTCCTTATTTCACAAAACACAAAATTCACATAATTTCAATAAAACCCATGCTTGGATGAATAACATATAGGTCCCTAACAGCCAAAAATTTCATTTATTTCACATTTCAACCACTCAATTAGCACTTTTTACAATTTAATCCCTATTATGCATTTTCATCAAAAATCACTTAACAAAACATGTAAAACTATCATCAAGCTTTCATATTTCAACATTAAAAATCAAAGAACACATAGATTCAACAATGGCAACTCTCAAAATCTTTAACAGTTTCAAAATTAAAGGTACGGGCTAGCTAGATTGAGCTGCAACTATTACAAAAACATAGAAATCATCAAAAACCGAGCTAAAATACATACCATGCAAGAGTCCCTTTTCCCAATCTTATAAAATAACTTTATTTAACAGGAGATTTGTTCTTTAAGGAGATCCAATTTATTACAACCACCTTTTGCAACATAATGTACTTCATAATCACTTTAGTTGGTGAAATAATGTCACTTTCAGACCAACAAGTAGCCACACCACTAGTTATTTCATTGGCTATCTTGTCAAGCTTCTTGGTGCATTTTCCTCGTATGTCAAGATGCTCAAGAAAGTTATTATGGACATTAGGATCGAAGTTAAATTCATGGCCTCGAACATAAACTTCAATATGGTACTTGGAGTATTTGTCCACAATGGATTTTTTTTTTTTTTTTTTTTAGTATTCATACATCTTTTGTCATAAATACAATTGTTGAGGTTTGTTAAATATTTGGTCAATATTAATAGCTTAGAATAGTTTCCTTATCGCTTAAAATAATTAAATCCGTAATTATTTAATTCATTCTAATACTAGTGGAAAACTGCATAAATTGTTTATGCCATAGTTTATAATTATATGGTGTGGATGTGTGATCTAACTTAATTAAACTTTGTTGAGGTGAGTTTGTTGGTTAAAATTAGACATCTCTCGTTCTTAATGTTGCTAGTAAGTTAAATCTTAGGCGCTGAGTTACAAAATTATTTATTGGTTAGGGAAGTAATTTCAAACAAGTTATCTCTTGGTTATTCAACAAGTAAAGAGAGATTGGTTATTTGGAGCTGAGCCAACAACCAGAACTAAAGGCATTATAGACATCCTTGCGTTGATGGTTGAATCTATAAATCAAATAGAGATTTTACATTTGGTTATAGCCTATTTCCTAAAACTTTTAATTATTGTATTCTTTCTTTTAGTTTTTATTTTGAATTTATTTTTTTATTTTATAAAAACCTCTCTTTTATTCACTTTATTTGTTTTTTTAAGAAATAAAATTATTACCGATCTCTGTAGATACAACCTTACTTGTCACTTTCTACCGATCTCATATTTTCAAGTAGATTTTATTTTTATAAATCCCGATGGCAAAACAATATCAATTAAAATATATTATATTTTTTAAAAATTGTACAAAATTTGTGACATTTAGAAATGGTTAAAATATGCTATTAGTCCCTATATTTTGAAAAAAATTGATATTTAGTCCTTATATTTAAAAAGTTAAAATTAACTCATTTTCTTGATTTAAAAATCTCAATCCAATCATTAAAATTGTAAGTATTGTAAGTATTTTCAATAAAAATTTGCCAATTTGACATATTTGTTAAGTTGCTCTCATGCGACGCGACATATGATTGACGGAAAGTTAACATGTTACATTGACAAATTTTAATTGAAACTACAAATGGCAATCATGATTAGACTAAGATTATTAAATTGAAAAAGTAGTACTAAATCTCAAATTTTATTAAAATATAGGAGCTAACAAGATATCTTAACCTTTAGAAATACAATGTTTAAGAGAGTAAAAACAAAATAATATAAATGTTTAATTTCTATAATTTCTATTATGATCCATATAAGTTAAAGAATAAATATTTCAATATTTAAAATAATCTTGAATTAATTATTATTTGTGACAGTATGTTCAAAATCAAATAATAGTGATGATATGTTAAAATTTTAGAGAAAAACAAAAAAAATAAAATAGGTATAATGACAAGTGTAGTGGTTAACGTTTATATCTTTTATCAATTTGGCTCTTTTTTTTTAAAGTTAAATTTAACTATCAACATTTATAAATAAGTTAAATTTGTCCATCAACTTTTCAAAATAATAACTAAAATTTATCTTTTTAAATATAGCTTTCTACATGACAATTCATGTATACTTTATACTAATTTTTGAACGCTTTATAATTTTGAATTTATTTTTATTTTTTGAATATTTTTTATAATTTTAAATATTTATTGATATAAGATATAAAATAAAATAGTATCATGTCATCATGAAGTACATATAAATTGTTATGTGGGTTGCCATGCCAATATCATTAAAATTAATGTTTTACTTTGCATTTTTGTTACAAAAAGTAATTTAATTATTTTTGAAATATTAATGACCAAATTTAACTCAAAAATAAGGATTAAATTGACCAAAAATGTAACTTTTAATGCTAAATTTATCATTATGCCATTAAAATATTATATATAATGTTAATTTAAAAATAATAAACTCTTATAGTAAAATTTTTAAATGATGGTTGTTGATTTATGGATTATAAAATGTTTTATAATAATACTTAATTTATTTTTGTGTGATTATAAATGTATTAAATATTTATTATTTATTCTAATTAGGTTTATTAAATATTTTGTATTAGAAAAGTATTTAATTAATTTATTTAAATTTTAAAAATATAGTTTTTTAATATGTATTAGTTAAAAAAATTGAAGTTAAATTTTAATTATACTTACATGTGATTGGGTTTAGGTTGCAAATAGAGGGATAAGACGGAAGAATATCGGGGCGGGTAAAAAAGTAACCGGTCCGCCCCGCCCATTGCTAACTCTAATAAAAGAACCAATTTCCATTTCTAGAGGGACTGTAATCTATCGGGTGCTTTGTCTGCAGTGGTCTGTCGTCGTTGACCGCAATCTGTAGCCAAAGTAACGCGCCATGGCTCGAACTTGGCTTCACCTAACTTCCTCCATTATTGTCTGTGCCCTGATCTGCTTCAATTTCTTCACCGTCGACGCAAAAGATCATCATCCACGGCCGATGCTCCTTCCTCTGCAACTGACCTCCCGCAATCATTCCCAGCAGCGCCGCTTGGACAACATCCGCCGTCATCTGCAGCAATCGGGACTCTCTTCTTCCACTCCAAACGCTCGCATGAGACTTTATGATGATCTCCTCTCCAACGGGTCTCTCTCCTATAAAAAATGTTTAGTTTTTTTTTCCTCTTTTTGATTTTTCGAATATTGAGGTTTTTTTTCTTCTGAATTTCCAGTTATTATACTACTCGGTTATGGATTGGAACGCCACCTCAGGAATTTGCTCTTATCGTCGACACCGGAAGTACTGTAACTTACGTTCCTTGCTCCAGTTGTGCGCATTGCGGCAAGCATCAGGTTCGGTTCTGTCTTATCAAGTTCGTGCACTTCAACTTTCCCAGTTCTTAATTATAATTAATCAAGTTTGAAAATTGATGCCTTTGTTTGAATTGAGATTGAGATTATTAACTTGATCAATTTGAAACTAGCGAATTGTTAGTTTAGTAGAATTTTAATTAAGTTAAATTGAGAATTTTGAGTCTTAAATTTTTATCGTTCGAATGAGAAAGTGAAGTGAGTTACGCTCTGCTGCTATTTTTAGAATCTTTGTCTAATTTCTTGATTTACAGATCTGTTAGAGATTAATTTGGGGAACTGGTGATTTTATGGTAATATTGATCTCTTGTTGCAATCCAGGATCCAAGGTTCCAACCAGATTTGTCTAGCACTTATCAACCTGTAAAATGCAATCCGAGTTGTAATTGTGATGATGAGCAAAAGCAATGCACTTATGATAGACGGTATGCTGAGATGAGTTCCAGCAGTGGTGTGCTTGGGGAGGATGTTGTTTCTTTTGGGAATGAAAGTGAACTTGTGCCACAGCGTGCTGTTTTTGGGTGTGAAAATAGGGAAACAGGTGACCTTTACAGCCAACGGGCTGATGGTATAATGGGTTTGGGTCGGGGCCAGCTTAGTATTATGGATCAACTTGTTGATAAGAGTGTTATTGGTGATTCATTTTCTTTGTGTTATGGTGGGATGGATGTTGGTGGAGGTGCAATGGTTCTTGGAAAAATCACGCCTCCCCCTGAAATGGTGTTCTCCCATTCAGACCCTTTCCGCAGGTATCCTTCTTTTACAGTGTTGTATTTGTTAATGCATTTTTCCTAAGAATTTATCTGGTTCTTGTTACGCATTCACTGTAGTTTTTGAATGTCTACAGCCCTTACTATAACATTGAGCTTAAGGAAATGCATGTTGCTGGTAAGCGATTGAAGCTACCTACTGGGGTCTTTGATGGAAGGCATGGAACAGTTTTGGACAGTGGCACCACATATGCTTACTTCCAAAAAGATGCTTTTATTGCATTTAGGGATGCTGTAAGATCTAATAGCTTTGAGCTTCGTGCTAAATTGAGTTTGTTTGTTAGTCAAGTTATCATTTCTATTCTATGATTAGTATTTCTTTGTGGTAGCCAGAATTAGTGTCTGAGGCTTAGAAGAAGTTTTTGGTTTTGCTTGGAGGTTTAAAAGCATGGGGTTTTGTTGCATTTACATGTTCCCTAATAGATGAATGATTACTCATTTTTTCATTTATGAATATATGACAAGCGATCTGTGGAGAAACTGAGTACAGATTCATATTAATATATCTGGGTTACAATGTCATATAAACTAGATGTCTGACTTACAGTGATATAAACTAGCCATTCCTTATGACAACTGCTTTTTACTTTCCTAGCACTTGGAGATGCTACTTACAAGTTGGTACGATCTGCATGATTATCCAACTTCTGGAACTTGTCATTTTCAGGTCCTGTTCACTTCAGAAGTTTGAAGCATGTCTATTCTGCATATACTATCCTTAAACACATATGATCCATTTTTATAATTATTATTGGAAAAATGGTCATGGCACTTTTTCAAGGAGAAATAAAGTACTAGTAAATTATTAATTGACTCACAGTTATTTGCATTTATTAAGTTATTGTGGAAGCCTTGAATAAAATTAACGTGTTCTATGATTGTTGGGGATTGATTGTGGTCTAGCCATTTGGGATTTACCCTTCCGTGAACCGTTGCTTGGTCAGTTGCCTCCATCTTGAAAATTATGGCAGCAACGATGATTAATCTGTTTTGTACTTGCTACAACTCAAAATATTATCTGAGCTTACTTGTAGCTGTCTTAAGTTCCTTAGGTTTAACCTTCATTAACATAGAAATCAGCATTTGCACACCTGCATGGTAATGTTCAGACCTGTTCTTCATGATTATTTGGCTATGTTAATGCAGATCCTAAGGGAAGTTCATTCTCTCAAAAGGATCCGTGGTCCTGACCCTAATTATGATGATATATGTTTTTCTGGTGCTGGAAGGTGCTGCCAATAACTTTTTCATTTTATATGAAATGCTGGAGTTTCTAGTCTTCCATCCATCATAACTATTTTTCTTGAAATGTAATACAGGGATGTTTCCCAACTATCAAAAAGTTTCCCAGAGGTTGAGATGGTATTTAACAATGGAAATAAGTTATTACTGTCTCCTGAAAACTACCTGTTCCGGGTAATTATTGTAATTTTTATTGTTATTATTATTATTTTAACTTGGAGACCAAAATGGGTCCTGTGTTGGTGGAAAAGCTAATTTAAATGGTTATAATACATTCTTGCATCATCTATTTTCTGTGCTAGCTTCTCAAACTACTATCTAACACATATCTTTTCTGTTTCTGTCTCTTAATGGCATGCTTTGTAGCACACAAAGCTCATTGGTGCATATTGCTTGGGAATTTTTGCTAATACAGAATCGACTACTCTTTTAGGAGGTATGTTACTTAATTCACGAAACACAAAGCCCTCTTTCCCTCTACATATGTGCAACTCTGTATTCATGTCCATCGCATAGGATATCATATAGTTTTGAAAAGCCTTAAGTTCTTGCGGTATACATGGGCCTGTCTGGACCTTACGCTTGTTCAACTCAATATATCCTGTTTGTTTGCATGACTGTGGTAATAATCCCTAACTTTTTATTTTTTGGCAGGAATTGTTGTCCGGAACACCTTAGTTACATATGATCGGGATAATGACAGGATAGGCTTTTTGAAAACTAATTGTTCTGAACTATGGAGGAGAGTGAAGATATCTGGTGCACCTGCACCAGCTCCTTCAGTCTCCCAAAGCAATGATAGTATCCTGGAAATTCCTCCTGCATCTGCCCTAAGTGGATCGCCAGCAAATGTTCTTCCAGGTGCATGGCATATTACTTGCATTCTTGCAATGTTTCCCGTGTTCCTTGGTTTCTTCCGTTGCACAGTTCTGTGAATTGATATATCGTGATCAAATTTAAGGACTTTCTTATATATAGATTTATAGTTTTGTTCTCATTAATAAAAAAATTAAGGCAGATAAAAGTTACAGATATAAACAGAGATGCTGTACTTGGCTTGAAACTTCTGGTGGTGCAGAACATTGATGGAAATTAGAAACATAAAAGAAGGATATGGTTGGTATAACTACACCATAGTTACAATAGACTTCCAAGAAGTTTGTCAACTTTAAATGCTAATCAGACCCACCTGCTTTTTCTAGTCACCTTGGTGATAGTTGAATCTGGAGTTCTCTTTCTTTTAATTTTAGTAACTTTTTCTTTTCATGATATTTAAGTTTTTGAAAATTAAGTTTCCATTTGTTAGGAGGCTGATAGCTCATCTACTTTGTAGTTTTGATAAAATTTGTTATTCGTAGAAAGATGGTATCATCCATGAAGTTAGATTGTTGTTCTAATAAGCATCCAAGTGTCTTGTAGATTAAAATGGTTTATAATTCCTGATAAATAACATACATGCAACCCCAAGGATATTATTGTATATGAGATTACTTAAGACACTTCCAAGTTCAAATGGAGTATTTAGTAGGGATGGTAATGGGGAGGGGCAGGGCGGTTTTTTGCTTGCCCCAACTCCCACCTGATTTTTATACATCCCCCCTCCCCCAACCCTGCCCCGAATCCAATTTTATTTAAAACTTTAAATACCCAAACCAAACCCTAAAAAAAGAAGAAAAAAAATTCCCAAATCCCACCAAACCTGCCATGAAATATTAAATAATTTTTATATTATATTAATATTTACAATACTAACTAAAAATTCTTACAAAAATTAAAAATATCTAACTAAAATATAAAAAAAAGTTTAAAAAATCTTATAAAAGTTCAAAAAAATAATTTAAAAAATATAAAATTAGTTACAAAATTAAAAGAGGGGTATTTTGGTTTTTTTTTTTTTTTGAAGTGGGGCAGTGTGGGTTCGTTCAAAACCCACGTCCAAACGAACCCGAAAAATTTGATTGGAATACCTCTCTGCCCTCAAATCCGATTAAAAAAAACCTGCCCTTATAGGATAGGATCAAGTTGGATCTCCCTAGAATCAGGTTATTCTGCCATCCCTAGTTTTAAGACTCCAAAATAAGTTTAGAAGGATGATATACCCTTAATCTTAGGATATAGCCAAAATAAAATTAAAAAGGAGAATGTGGCAGCCTTTTAACCCCACTTTTAGTGTGTTAAAAATCCCTATTGTGAGTGTATCAAAGGCGAAACCTTATATCCAAAATATATATTTCTTGTATATAATCTGAGTCTAGTCAGATACAACTAATGTGCAGGCATTTAAAGCTTATTATAATTGAGATGGCCTAATTTCAAATCACTTATTTTCTGTTATAATTTTTTTAGTCTATGATCATCATTTTGTTCTAGCAGAATGGCTTGTTGATTGCTTTAGAATTATAGTGTTTGCATCATGTAATTCTTGTTTGTTATTTGACATAAGCTTAGTAGTTTTAGAATTAGTGATGCAAGCACTTGTACAAATTGATCTTGTAAACTGTATATTTCCTCTGATGATATTGTCTCCCAAACATGATAACCAGGTTCATTTCATATCGGATTTATAACATTTGATATGTCAATTAGCACAAACCACTCCAAATTGAAGCTCAACTTCAAGGAGCTTGGACAATTAATTTCCAAGGAACTGGAAGTCGATAATTCACAGGTGCAGCCGCAGTGCCTTGACTTTAACCAAGTCCTTTTAGGCCTTATCGGAATTAGATTTGAGGGGAAATATCAAGTTATCAGTGCAATGCATTCTAAATCGTATTCCAAGACATGGTGTCATATATATTGAATCATTTGAAATTTTATTGTTTTGTCAAAACATGTAACATGCAGATTTAAGTAGATGTATTCACCTATCAGGTAGCCTTCTAGCCCACCCAAAATTTGGTTGGCTGGGTTTAGACAAAGAAGTTAGGCCTGTTATGAAGACCATCTGAGCCTAGACAAAGATTTCTTTCTGGCCAGAGCTCTAGATTTTATGTATAAGACTCACCTTGAGCCTAACAGTCTGGCCATGGACATCTCTAGTATTTAGCTTAAAATTTGGAATTAATCTTGCTTGCCCTATGATTATGTTTGGTTTTCTTGTGGATGCTGGGGAGTGGGCATATGGTGGCCTACTCTATGCAATTGGCCTTACCCCAAAAATAACCTCCCATAATGTGATTTTAGAAATTTTGGTCTATACATCAATGTTACTAGTGCTTCTCTATATTGCTGTGTTTGACAATTCTCAATTAGCTTTTATCTTGTTCTCCTATTTATTTGATTGATTTGATTTTCAGGTTCGCCTGCTGAATGTCACTTCCAAGGGGAATGATTACCTTGTTAGATGGGGCATTTTTCCCACTTCATCAGCTAGTTATATTTCTAATTCCACTGCATTGGTATTACCACTCCTGAGATACTAATATTTGCCAAGTTCAACCTCATTTTTTTTCTATCTATTTACCACAGCATTAATCTGAAGCCTTTGTTTTCCTTTAATATTTGCAGAGCATCATTCTGCTCTTAAGGGATCACCGTTTGCAGTTTCCTGAGAGATTTGGAAATTATAAGTTGGTTGAATGGAATGCTGAACCTCAAAGGAAGTCGTATGTTTTCTTTCTCTGTTCCACTTTTATCATTTCTTTTATGCTTACCAGTGAGGACTGAATTCGCTACTATTTTATTGTGATGAACGAATCTTTGGAGCATTTGTGACCATGAAGTTAGGTCACAGTTGAAGGGTAGGACTAGGATACCAAAATGGGTTTGGCATTACAGTTGTATTGGGATAGTTCTACTGGGGAGAGGCTATCATTTAGCACTATTTTTGCATCCCAGGATGTAATAATTAGGAGGGTTGTGAGGGGTGCACGATGCAGCTATGGACCCCTTGGTTTAAACCATTGTAGTAGACCATGATATTCGCAGTAGTATCTATTACCTGTCTACAAGTTAGGGTTCCTTTTGCTCTTGGTCAAGGTTCCACTTTGAGTCTTCTTTACCTAAACTCAGATGGGTGTGTAGCACATGGGTCATAAAATAGGGTCTGAAGAATTGTGTTCATGTGGGTTAAGAAGTTACACAACCTGGGTCAAAATGTAATTGCATAAGAACTAGGAATCTGTAATTCCGTATGGTTTTAAAGAAGTACACAGCCTGAGCTTTCCCTTTTCTTTGTTGTACATTCTCGTGAGCTTTCCCTTTTCTTTGTTGTACATTCTTTCTTTGACTATATATTATTTCGTTTCCATCTTCTTGAACTGGTATAGCTTCAGAAATAACATTTCGGTTCGTACTGGAGCTTCACAGGTCTTGGTGGCTACATCACATTCTGGCTGTGGTACTTGGATGTATAATAACTCTTAGTTTGTCAGCTATCGGGATATGGTTGGTTATTCGACACAGACGGCAATCAGTCACTGCTTACGAGCCCGTTGCATCTCCTACTCCGGAGCAAGAGCTTCAGCCACTTCAAACTTAAAGCAGAAACATTTGCTGCATAGTTGTCTTGTATACTACTACATCTTGCATAGAATACATGATTTTGGAATTGAGAGGAGGATGGTTGTGCATTCCACCCACAGATGGATACGAGGTGATGAAATATTTAACCTCTGTTGTAAAATATTTGTTAACTTCCGGTATTCTTAAAAGAAAAAGAAAAAAAGCAACCAAATATAGCTTATAGATGATTTGACAAGATGACCATACATACATACATGCATACATGTATTTTTTCACTGTGATGTTTGTCAATATCCCACATCAAGGAATACAAGATCCATTACTATTCCCTTCAGAAAATGCTGGAAACTTTGCAGTTTTCATCATCGCTCTCAGCTGTTGCTTGAGTGCAAGATGAGGATCTTATGTTATCTTGACTTCGGATATGGATATGTTTATTTGTATACATGTATACATATTTGAAGGACAATACGCACATATATATATATATATAGCTTAATAGAAACCCTTTAAGGCTTTATTGTCACGAAGCAGACGAACTTCTTTTACATGACTCTTCTTGTCCATATAATTAATAAGGGCCGGGCAGGGTACTAATGCTCGAGTACCTTTCGTTTCTTCATTAGCTTTATAATGTTGAGAAAATGGTCAAAAGATAAATCTAGTGATTTGTCTAAACTGACAGTGAGAACACCTTAAATATTTCCCCCAATTTATTTTTTTCCTTTCACAATCTACCTTTTTGGGGTTGTCGGAAGAGAGAGAAGGAAGTAAAAAAGAATGAGTGTATCACTTTACATGAATTCGGTGCCCATCATAGTTATAATGGCCACCCTTCTGTACCTCGCCATCATATGAACCGTGCCATGTTAAGTGATCCATCTAGTGGGATTCCATCGCTACGAGACATTACCCAATGAGTGTAGATTAGTTAATTCTTTGTCTCATATCTTTTATATATAATTTCGTTTAAAACATATTATATTTAGAAATATTTTTAACAGGTTCCTATATATTTGTATTACATTATTGTTTATTGTATTTTAATTATATAATATTCAAAAGGGTCAATTCTATGTAAAATTTATTAATAACTTGTTTATACATTTCTTAATCCCTCAAATTCTCTAATTAACTATAGTCATTCGAGGAAACATTACATACAAAAGCTACTCGAAGGTGTAACCTAATAACATTTGCAACGACAATACTAATTAAACTAGTATTCATTCTGCATTTCTTTAAAAAATTTATGCGCATTGAATATGTGACCTGAACTTTAATTTGGATCAGAAACATTGAATCGGTGAAATGGGGATGTGGTTGGATTGCTCTGAGAAGTGGGCGGCAATCGTCAAACAGGTGCCATAGTAGAGTTAATGAGTGTGGAATAAAAGGTTCAGTGTATGCATAAGTTGAGATTGTATGATCATATTAGTCCTAAACCACCTGCATCATTTTTCATTTTCGAAATTCCTACATAATTCCGGCATCAAATATAAACCTTGAACCCCACCAAAACATGCACCATAAAGCTAGACGGATGACCTTCCATACAGTTATATAAAATGGGTGAGTTTGAAAAGGCCAACATTGTGAAAAGCTTTGGTTCAAGCTGCTAAGCTTAGCATTAGTACCGAAGGAAATTACCAAATTTTGGGAATTGGGAAATAGAAAGGACACCTAAAATTAGGTTTCGATTAGTCTTTAAAGTTATCCAAAGTGAGATCCCATTTCTTACTTTGTAGTTGGCAGTGGCAGTCGTAGTTTGGTGACATTATTCACATATATGCCCCCAAGATAAGACTGTTCTATGACCACACCAGATTTGTAAAGAAAAGTAAGTGTTTAGAGAATCTTGGGATTGGGAGTAATCTACTTCAACTCAACACCCACTAACCCACCAATCTCATCTTTCTACTATTAGAAAGTTGAAAACTTCAATTATTTCCATTAATAAACTATTATGTTTATACTATTAAAAAATAAACAAATACATCTTGATGGGGTGAAAAACAAAAGATATATACAAACTATTTAGGTTTGTAAAAACTTAGTTAAAAATAAAAATACTAGATTTCACCAAAAGAATAAAATGTAATAGATTTTATCACTTGGTGAAAGATAATATTTTATATTAATTATATATATTTAAATTTAATCAATAATAAATATAAGAGGAATGATAATAGACTCATATTTTAATATTATTGAATACATGTTTGATCTTTATATTAGTAAATTTTAATTTTTTATTTAAAATGATAAAAGTATGAAAATTATTATTTAAAATGATTAAAAAATATGAAATAATTAAAAGAAGTATTTTGTAAATTTATAATTGAGTTAGTGACCTGTTTTTTATAATGTTTTAACTTTTTTATTTTTATTTGTAAGTTTGAAACTAACTATACTATTATTTATCTTAACGAGTTGGTGTTACCTCAACCAAGTCATCAATTCAGTTAAAAAATTATGAAAATATCCTTTCATAATTAAAATAAATTGTATTATTTGATGGTACTTTAGTTTTTATTAAAAAATAAAAATATGCATATGATGGAATTTGAATCCATACATATTGCATTAGTAAAACCTTTAATTTACTACTCAACTAAAACTTTATTTTAATAATTTTATACATTTTGGTTTTATTATGCATACTATATTAACGTTCATAAATTATATATATTAATAATATATTTTATTGAGTTGGTATCATAAGTTAACCTAACATCAACTCAAGATTGATGACAATATAAAGATAAATAATTTAGTCTTTTTTATTTTAATATTGTTCATATTTTATGTGTTATTATTAATCGGTTTCAAGTCATACGTTTCATTATTTATTATATTTTATTTTATTTTTAACACATTTGTATACTATATTTTGGTTTTCACATGTATAAGTATGTGAAAGGATTTCTAATATTAATAATATTGTTGATTGAGTTAGTATCACAAGCTAACTCAAAGATCAACTCAAAATTGATTCTAACACCATGATAAACAATTGTACTTATTTAGTATTCTTAATCGATGTATTTATGCGTTTAAGCTTTTTCACTTACAATTTAATCTTATTTTTCATTTTAATATCGTATATATTTTATTTGTTATTATTAACTAGTTTCAAACAATGCATTTCATTATTTATTATATATTATTTTTAAAAACACACCTCTATGTTTTAAATACGTGGTCTCCACACTCATATACGTGTGATAGAATTTCTAGTATAGTTAGTGTCACTGGTTGTGTTAGTGTCACAAATCAACTCGATATTTAATTTTTTTTAAAATAAAATTTTAATATTGAATTTTCTTTTCTCTAACTTAATAAGTTTTTGACACGCTATAGAAAAATGAAAATACTATGACAAGCAATTGAGTGAATTTCATATCCCTAGTGTGATATATTTACCTGTTTCAATTTCCTTTTACTCAAAAGTTAACTATTTTTTTATTTTAGTTTCATATATATTGCATATGTGTTGTTATAATTATTAGTTTAAAACCTTATGTTTCATTACTTATTGTATATTATTTTTAAACATAAATGTGTTCGAATACATAATTCCAACACTCATACGCGTATGATAAAATTTTTAGTAATATTTTAATTTTTTAGAATTTTAATAAATTTGTAGAATACATTATAATTTTGTGAATATTATATAAATATTTATTTTTGTTAATTTTAAATATTTACACATAGTCTTATTTTATTTTCATAGTAGCATTTTTTACCATGCTAGTTATCAATTGAAAAAATTAACGTTAAATAATATAAAATTTAAATTACCTAATTTATTTTGATGCAATTAAACTTTTAGGTTGGCTGTTGGTTGCATTTTTCTCAACGCTTTTTTTCTTCATAATTTTATTTTATTTTTAATCTCAGTCCATATTATTACGATTTTATCCACAATTTCATGACTTTATTTTGCCCACATTTTTCATGGTTTTTATTTTGTCCAATTTGTTTTCTTTGAAAATTGATATAATTTTATTTTATTTTTAATTTTTAGTCATGTTCTGATGTATATATGATATTTGTTAATATAAAAATATCGCAAGATCTACTAAGAATTGTTCGTGAAGGATTTTATCATGATAGATTATAGTTATGGTAATAGATTCGAGATGATGAGTAGGATTAAAGGCTATCCAAGACTTAACCTTTTGCGTATCACTAATGTGGTGAGTGTCTTGGGGCTTTTGGTAGTTTTTTTATTGATCGGTATTCATCGTCAAGTTGATTTGATGATGGCGAGGCCAAGATGCAAATGTAGACAATTAGATCAAATTGATGTATTTTTAAATTATTCAAATGTTGCAATTATTGTGAATTAATCCTTGTCATTTTAAAAAATCATTCAGCAAACATGACATTTAAACATCAATTTATAATAATTTATTTATTATTTATTCACGATTTCTATTAATATTTAATTTTGTTCATCATTCCTATTAATTAATGAAATTAAGGCACCGTTAAGAAAAATTAAATTAATCCTTACCCTACAAATTATTGTTGAAAACAAATAAAATGATAGTAGCATGTTACGTAAACTAGTGATATTTTTTCTTTTGCTTACCAATGATTTCAGTAGCTGTTTTCCATTTCACTTTGCTTTTCTCCTGGATTGTTCTTCTAGGCTGCTAAAACGTCATCGCTTGTTAATGATATTAACTGCAGTTTATTTCAGAAAAAAAGGTATTCTTCAAAAACAATATATTTATCTTATGTATGGTAGATTGCTTTTCAATATATGTTGTAGTATGATTTTAAAATATGTTGGAAAATAAATTTTATTAATTTTAAATATGAGTATTTAAGAATAATTAATCATATTGTTAATGTATTCTATTAATAGTACATAATTTTAATTAGTATAATAATAATAATTTTATACCTCAAAATTTACACATTCACGATTAAACAAATTTAACCCACAACATTTGTGTAAATATAAAAACGATAAAGCTAGATTTATTGACTTGTTTTAGAATCAAAACTAAATTTGAAAAAGATATATATAAAACATCAAGGACTACATTTGTCATTATACCAACCAAAACTAAGTACAATTGATGGAAGATATTAATACTGTAATAAATTATCCTAGTTGCTTATTTTCAAAATAGTTAGGGATTAAATTGTCTCGATTTTTTAAAGGGATCAATTTGCTCAATATAAAAATAGAGAGGGACTAGAGAGGTTTTTACCAATTATTTTTAAATATAGATGAATTAATTTATTTTACTTTTAAAAAAAGATTATTGAACTTATTTATTTTAATATAATGTCTATCTCTATTTATAATTCACGAGTAAAAATGTGCATGTACTTAATACCAACTAATTTGAAGTTTAGGATATCATTGTACTGAAAAGATTTTCTTTTCTTTGGTTTATATTGAGTTAGAGGTATAAATGGCAAAGAAATGGTGGCACTAAAACTATATATATATATATATATATATATATATATATATATATATATATATATATATATATATGGTAATGGAGTGCATTAAAAATAAAATAAATAAAAAATGAGCATCATTGCATGTGTATCAAGTATGCTTATTAATTGGTGCTTAGGCAAATCATATTCAACAATTGGCTACCAAAGCTCTAAAGTAAACACTTCCATTATCATTATTCATTAATTAATGTAACGGCCCGATTTTGGGGCTAGTCAGAACAGTGGTTTCGAAACCACTAATTTGATGTCGGATAAAATTATTTTAATATTATTTTATATGTTATAGCATGATTATATGAGTGTATGAAAATTTTGGTGCGTTAATTTTAACGATTGTATGCTTAATTTTGAAAAAGGACTAAATCGCATAAAGTGGAAAAGTTTTGTTCTATTATCTAAAGGTGTTATAATAACTATAGAATATTAAATTAGAGGTCCTTAATGTGCAATTAGGCCCTTAGGAGTATGCTGGCTGGCCATAGGGGACAAAGAAATAGAAATTGGTCAAAGTTGGTGGAAATTAGGTGACTTAATTGACTTGTTATAATAAAATAAAGAAAGAAAGCTTCATCTTTTCATCTTCTCCACATTACCACCGAAAATATCAGCAAAATAGGGGTTTTAGAAGATTGAAATTGCAACTTACAACCTTTGCAAGTAAGTGATTTTGATGGTTATTCTTGATAAGTTTTGTACTTTTGAGACCCTTGTAGCATGATCTAGCTAATGAGGGGACTATTTTGCACTATGGTTGAAAGTCTAGAGTTTTTCCATGTGAGTATTCATGTTGGTTTCTAAAATGTTATGGAAGAAAATGAATCTTAGTTGTTAAATGAACAACTTTTGTGAAAAGAGTTTCATGAAAACAACTAAAGGGACCTTTTTATAAAGGTTATAAAATAGGTGGAAATATGTGAAATAATTGGATTTTTGAGTTTCTATAAGCTTAAAATAGATTCGGCTAGGCTTGGTTAATGAGAAAACTTTATGAAAATCGATTTACAAGCCCAAGGGCAAAATCATAATTATGTGAAAGTCTAGGGGCAAAATTGTAATTTTGCCAAGGTAAAAATTTGAAATGTCTTGATTTATATGATGATTAAATGAGTTAATTTTTATCATTATAGATCAAGAAAAACGGGATCCGGACTTGGATTGAGGAAAAACCAAAATAGTAGACTAAACGAAACTAGTTGCTCATATTTTGCATACCGAGGTAAGTTCTATGCAGGGATTTAAATTGCAGTCGCGGCCACGTTTTCGGTCGCATTGTGTTTATCGCGGTTGTGGACATAACGGATGCTATTACAGTCACTGCGGGTATCGCGGTCGTGAATTTTAAAAAAAAAATCACACAACTTATTGTAAAACATTATAGCGGTTTCGGCAGTAGCAGTTTCGAACGATGCCGCTACTGCTATATAACGGATTCTATTTCGGTAACGGACCGCTATTTAAATCCCTGGTTGTATGTAAATAATATAATGTTATTAAATTTATGCATTAAATAATTGATATTGCATGATTTGTTTGAGTATTGCTATGGTTATGCATAACTAGAGTTGATGTGATATACTTACGGTTGGACCTTAAGAATAGATTGGATACCCCAGCCATGACAATTGAGTGATATGTGTGCTAGTGTAAGACCATGTCTGCGACATGGCATCAGCCACGTTATGGAAGCCAGTGTAAGACCATGTCTGGGACATGGCATCAGCGTTGATATGTGCGTTAGTGTAAAACCATGTCTTGGACATGGCATCAGCGTTGATGTGTGTGCTAGTGTAAGACTATGTCTAGGACATGGCGTCGGCCACAATTGGAAAGTCAGTGTAAGACCATGTCTAGGATATGGCATCGGCCTCTATATGTGAACCAGTGTAAGACCATGTCTGGGACACGGCATCACCATTTTTATCCTCTTGTGTGAGGCTTGTTGGGTATCCTTTAGTATTCTAATTGGTTCAACGGGTAAGTTAAACTTTGTGTCAAAAGTGAGGAAAGTTATGATGATGTTGTGAGTGATAGGGGTACCTACATGAAATTCATGAGAATGAGTTCGAACTATGATGTATGATTAGTAAGGGTGAAAATGAGTAAGTTATGCCTTTATCAATTCGCGAATCATGTGCAAGTTTATAAAGTTCTATGAGCATGATAATCCATGGTAGTTGTTGATAACTATTTACCTATGACTTACTAAGCCTTATACTTACTCTCTTTCCTTTCATTTTCTTATAGTGCCGCCAAGCTAGCTCGGGGATCATAAGACGTAGGAGGCTCGATCACACTATCAATCAGAACTTTTGGTATAGTTATATTTCTCATTTTGAATATGGCATGTATAGGGACTTAGTATTTGTCAAGTGTCATATTGTTTTGGCCAAATGTGTTGACTTGATTAGAAGATGAATTCTTTTTGTATAAGGCCATAGTTGATGGCTAATCTTTATTGTTGATATATGAAAATGATGATGTTTATCACGAATGTGTAAATTGCATGGCTGAGTAATTGGTATAGATATGCATGATTTAATAGGTTGCTTAATATGGCTTATATTGGTGCAAGTAGGGGTGGCAGAAAGGGCTTGGTAAATAGCCTTAATTTTGTCTACACAGGTAAACACACGAGCGTATGTCTAGGTTATGTGTGACACATGGCCTGCCCCATGTTCGTGTGGTTTGATCGTGTGTCCCCCCTACATCCTAAGTTAGGAAATCAGAATGCCCACTAATAACCGCACGGGCTGAGGCACGACCATGTGTCTCGACCGTGTGGAAGACCAGACCATAAGACATGGGCATATGCGCAGACCGTGTGAACTTTACATCTGAATTTAGGAATTTAATTTGCCACACGGTCTAAGGACATGGGCGTGTACCTTGGCTGTGTGCCTTGGCCGTGTGACCTTATTAGGATGATGACGTCAGAAATAGAATGTCAAGGTTTTTGCACACGGGCTAAGACATAGACGTGTCATGACCGTGTGAGGGACACGGGCGTGTGTTAGGCCGTGTGAAAAGCCTTGTAGGTTTGAATTGAGATAATAAATCCATACGGGTGTGGGACACAGGTGTGTCCCTATATGCTTTGGCCGTGTGAATCACACACGGTCTGTCAACATGGCCATGTTATTGAGTCACACGGACGTGTCACCCTTCCACACATGCGTGTGACCCTGTTTGTAATGACATTTTCCAAGATTTTCTAAAGAACCCAATTTGATCTTGAAATGTTCCTAAGATGTGTTTTGGGCCTCATAGGCCCATATTAAAGATATTAAGAGGAAGTTTGAAAAGTTTTAATTTTAAACCGACTTTTATGATTCATAATTGATGGTATGCATGTGTTTAAGTTAGGTAATGTCTTGTACCCTATCCCGACGTTGGATACGGGTAAGGGGTATTACATTTAGTGGTATCAGAGCTATAGTTTAGTCGATTCTCGGACTAACCTAGAGAGTGTACGAGTCTAACTATACATGCCATATATAAATTATGATAGTGTGACGAATCTTGATAATTTTAAATGTGTTTTATATAGTAAATGGATCCCGACGGAGCAGTGGCAGATGATGTAGAGAGTAATGCGCTAGCTTTCGCAGAAGGGACCGCGCCAAATGAAAATGGGCTCGTGACACTGAGTCAAGGCAGAGGTAGGGGGCTAGAGAAACCTACCTCCATATGATAGATGCTTGGTATTCAGAGTTTGTTCGTGCAAATCTGAACAATCCACCTCCTCCACCCCCTCCAATTTACCAGCCTGTCCCTACAGCTCCCCAAGTAGTGGAAAAATGAAAAGAGAAAAACCTCTGGTTGACAGAATACGAAAGTAAGGGGCTGAGGAGTTTAGAGCGAAAATAGATGATGACCCAGATAGAGCAGAATTCTGGCTCGAAAATACTATTAGGGTATTCGATGAATTGTCTTGCACACCTGAGGAGTGCATGAAGTGTGTTGTGTCACTCCTGCGAGACTCGGCCTATCAATGGTGGAACACCCTTATGTCGGTTATACCAAGGGAAAGGATTACATGGGAGTTTTTCAAGAGGAATTTCAGAAGAAGTATATTAGTTAGAGGTTTATAGACCAGAAGAGGAAGGAGTTTCTAGAATTGAAACAAGGCCAAATGACAGTAACAGAATATGAGCGTGAGTTCATTAGACTCAGCAAATATGCTAGGGAGTGTATATCTACCAAAGCCATCATGTGCAAAATATTTAAGGACAAATTAAACGAAGACGTCTGATTATTAGTTGGCATTTTAGAGTTAAGAGAGTTTGTGGTGCTTGTTGAAAGAGCTTGTAAGGCCGAAGAATTGGCCAAAGAGAAAAGGAAAGCTGATATTGAGTCTCGTGACTCGAAGAAAAGACAGTTGGGGAAATCATTCAGTCCTCATCTAAGAAATCAAAAGAGTTCACTACTCGATCCAATAATTCAGTTGGATTCTCGAACATAAATAAAAATAAACAATACACGGTGTAACATCCTAGATTAGGGGTTATGCGTTTGTGCATAATTCATGAGTAGTAGGTTTTGACAATGGTTGGAAATGAATTAAGGGTTTTTAAAATCCTAGGATGAAAGAGAAAGCTTTGGACAATTATTGGTTTTTAAGTTAAAAACAAGAAGTGATGTGGAAAAGTGGCAAGGGACGCCACCTAAGGTGCAAGGGTTATGGCATCAAGTAAAGTACTTTGAGGGAAGAGGTTCGAATCCCATTGTGTGCATTTTTGCTTAATGAAATAGGATGTTTACTGTGATATGGATGTGTGGTGTGCATCTTTAGAACCTTGGAAATGTAAGGAAATGTAAGGAAATATAAGGAAATGTAAGGAAATAAAAGGAAGTATAAGGAAATGTAAGGAAATGTAAAGAAATGAAAGGAAATGTATGGAAATGTATGGAAATGTAAGGAAATGTATGGAAATGTATGGAAATGTATAGAAATGTAAGGAAATGTAAGGAAATGTATGGAAAGGTATGGAAATGTATGGAAATGTAAGGAAATGTATGGAAATGTAAGGAAATGTATGGAACGATTAGTTAAAAGAGGAAAGTGAACATTTTGGAAACCTAAGCTAAAAGAGGAAAGTAAACATTTTGGAAACTAAGCCAAAATAGGAAAGTAAACATTTTGGAAACCTAGGAAATGTCAAGTTTACAGAGTCAGCAGACGAAAATTTTTGAAAACTTAAAATGACCCCAAATGTCAAATTTTAAAGTTCAAAGGGAACTTAGGGCGGTGACCCTAAAATATAAAGTATGTGAAATTTGACCCATTAACGGACTTGGAAAAGTGGCCTGAAGATGCCACTTAAGGCCTCAGGAAATGGCCCACATGCAAGGGTGTTGGGCTTGAGTTCGAGTCACATGAGAAGTAAATAAAATAAGTTTTATTTTGCTTCTAGAAGCCCAAGAGGTGGACGGCACGAGGCTTGCAAAAGAGGAGTTTCACTCTCTTTAAAACTCAGTTAATTAGAAGATTATAAGGACTCTTAAGGGAAGAGTTTAATTCTCTTTAAAATTCGGCTAAATAGGTGGATAAATGAAGAATTATTCTTTAATTAGGAAAATAAGGAAGAGTGGTGGCCAAGTTAAGGATTCTTGGCCTAGTAATTTCGGCTATAAAAGGATGAGACTAGGGCCATTCATTATTCATTCTCCCTCTCTCTTTTCCTCTGCCGAATATTCTTCTTGAGCCTCCATTCTTTTTCTTCTTTTCTTTTAGCCTCCTAGCCGATTTCTTCTAAGCCTATTATTCCTCTCTTCTTTCATCTTTGAAACCGAATACATAAGGGAATCATAGCCGATTGTTCATCAAGTCTCTAAGCCGAATATCTGAAGGTTGAAGTGAAGGTGCAATCGATTCCTTCAAATAAGGGTAAGATCCAAGTTTGGTTTCCATTCTTTTATATTTTAGACTTATCAAACTCTAGGGCTAATCCCATTAATGTTCATGGTTGCGAAACTTTGAAGAGATCTTTCGGATTTACTAAGTGTAGGCTACAAGGAAGGAGAAATTCTTTTCCGAAGGTATACCATAGGCAGCGTGTTCCCTAGTTATTCGGTGAGTTTTGGATTTAAAATCCACAAGGTAAGTGTCTATAGCTTTTGCTAAGGCCTATTTTGATAATTAGATCTAATTCTTGTTTGTTTAAAAAGTCGAAACTAACCTCGATGAGATTTAGTGCTTGGCGAATACAAGGAGGAGCATAGCATAGATTTCGGATTTGATTAGTATTGAAATCGGCAACAAGGTAAGTTTTAAGAATACTAATCCTACTAGGATTTGGATTTATGGTCAAATGGTTTTTTATTAAAGTAGTAAGTGATTAATCAAATGTAGGAATTGAGATCTAAAGCAATAGATCGGGTTTTCGAGATTTCAAGGAATTGATAAGCAAATCAGGTGTGTACCCTACACTAAATCTTGATAGATTTACGGCTTAATTTTATTATATGTGCTAATATAAAAGTGTAAGGATATGGATAAGGTATCGTGTGTACCCCACACTAAATCTTGATAGATTTACGGCTTTAATTTTATTATATGTGCTAATATAAAAGTGTAAGAATATGGATAAGGTATCGTGTGTACCCTACACTAAATCTTAATAGATTTATAGCTTAAACTTGATATATGTGTTAATATGAAAGTGTAAGAATATGGCTAAGGTACCGTGTGTACACCACACTAATCCTAATAGATTTATGGCTTAAATATGATATATATGTTAATATGAAAGTGTAAGAATGTGGCTAAAGTACCATATTACGGTACAAAGCACTCAGGTACGTTTTCCTACTCCTACTAGGATTTCAAAATATGTTTTATTTAACATGTGAAAAGTGATGTGGAAGTGAAATTAAATATGATATGCATGATATGTATAATTTGGGGCATTCGGGTTAATTGAGAAAGGGAAGTGAATGTGATGACTTGGTCTCACTAAGTGAATGTGATGACTTGGTCTCACTAAGTGAATGTGATGACTTGGTCTCACTGAAACGTGATGACTTCGGTCTCACGTGACGTGACTTGGTCTCACTAAGTGAATGTGGTGACTTGGTCACATTAAGTGAATGTGGTAACCTCGATTACATTATTCGAAAGTGGTGGCTATGCCACAATATTATAAGTGGGCGATGAGCACGTCGATCGCAATGATCGCCTTCGATGGTGTGTAGCGAATGGAGGGTTGACTTAGTAGTCCCCACTGGTGTGCGAGTTGGTACGGTGGAGTGTAGCGGATGGCATATAGGTTTGGGTTCGGGTTTGCATCATTATCTTGAATTTTTATATGAATATGATATGTATGGTGTGCCTATTTCTATTATGTTTTGGTGTTGGTTACACATTGAGTCTATCGACTCACCCATTGTGGGAACATGTTTGGTGATGAGCAGTAATGGACCGGACTGACAGAACTTGTGGTGGCCATGTTCAAACTTGAAGTTTAATTTAATTTGAATCTTTATTTTATTTTAAATCTGTACAATTTTATTTTGGGTTTCGTTTTATGTAATAAGGCCATCGTGACGATTCTTATTTCGCTTTAAATTTCTATGTTATGAATTTAGGGCTTTATAAAGATTAAGCCCATTTAATTTAAAATAAGTTTAAACATTTTGTCATTTGAAACAAATGGGTTTTTAATATAAAATAAATTTGTTTTCAACTCGAGCCCAACCCACTACAAACTATCTTCCAAAACACACAGTTTTCAAAGTATTCAAATGAATTTGAACCGGGTTACTTTGAGGAACATACCAGATCCTGGTCCATTCTCGTGGGCCGGGTGTGGGGTGTTTCACACGGCATCTAAGACCCAGACTACTTCAATTGTGAGTGTTGGTAGTGCCCGACCTAATAGACCGGAATGCTCACAGTGTGGTAGACGTCATTTTGAGAAATGCCGAGGAAATGAAAGAGGTTGTTTCAAGTGCGGTTCATTAGACCACTTCATTCGAAATTGTCTTGAGATGAATGAGAAAGATAGAAAATAAGTAGTGCGAGTGAGTAATGTACCTTCGAGGGGTAGACCACAGAAGAACTCGAGAATTGGGGCTAGCAGCAGAGGTACGCCTAGAGAGTCCACTGCGAGGTCTGAGGGCTGAGAGCCTGCAAGAACTTATGCCATTTACGCTCGCAAAGAGGCATCATCACCAGATGTGATTACAGGTACTTTCTCTCTTCATGATACCTCTGTTGTTGCTTTGATTGATCTGGGGTCTAACCATTCCTATATTTGTATGAAATTGGTGTCTAGCATGAATATGCCTGTTGAGTCTACAGAATTTATGATAAAAGTGTCAAACCGGTCAAGCATGTGATAGTTGACAAAGTATGTAGAAACTGTCCCTTGATGATTAGAGGCCATTGTTTTTCGGCTAACCTCATGCTACTACCGTGTGATAAATTTGATCTAATTCTTGGTATATATTGGTTAATTGTTCATAATGTGTTAGTAAACTGTGGTAGTAGGTTTATTGAACTATGATGTGAAAATGGGGATATTATTCGAGTTGAATCAGGTGAATTAGATAGCTTTCCTGTAGTGATTTTTTCTTTGGCAGCTGAGAAATTTTTGAGAAAAAGGTATAAGTTCTATCTTGCATTTGTGTTGAATACTCAAGAGTCAGAAGTAAAGATAGTGTCAGTGCCAGTGGTATGTGAGTATCCGGATGTATTTCCAGAGGAGTTGCCCGGATTACCTCCAAATAGGAAAGTCGAATTTGGTATTGAGTTGGTCCCGGGTACGACACCTATTTCGATTTCCCCATATAGGATGGCTCCGACGAAATTAATGGAGCTAAAAATCCAATCGCAAGAGTTAACGGATAAGGGTTTTGCTAAACTAAGTTATTCTCCGTGAGGTGCTCCGGTACTTTTTGTGAAAAAGAAAGTTGGGTCGATGAGATTATGTATAGACTATCGACAACTCAACAAGGCTACAGTTAAAAATAAGTATCCTTTTCTAAGGATTGACGATTGTTCGACCAATTGAAGGGAGCTACAGTGTTTTCTAAGATAGACCTGAAGTCCGGGTATTATCAACTGAGATTTAAAGAGCAAGATATGCTGAAAACTGCGTTTCGACTGAGGTATGGCCATTATGAGTTTCTCGTCATGCCCTTTGGTTTAACAAATGATCCCGCCGTGTTTATGGATTTAATAAATCATATTTTTTGACCATACTTGGATAAGTTTGTAGTTATTTTTATTGATGACATATTAATTTATTCTCGGGATGAGAGTGAGCACGCGGAGCATTTGAAAACTGTTTTGCAAACTTTAAGAGATAAGCAGTTGTATCCTAAGTTTAGCAAAAGTGATTTTTGGCTCTGAGAGGTCGGATTCTTAGGACACATCGTGTCGGGTGATGGAATTAGAGTTGACTCGAGTAAGATCTAAGCTATTGTTGACTGGAAACCGCCGTGGAATGTATCAGAGATTAGAAGCTTTTTGGGCTTAGCGGGATACTATAAACGATTTGTTAAAGGATTCTCCATGATTGCTACTCCTATGACAAGGTTGCTACAGAAAGATGTCAAGTTCGAATGGACAGAGAAGTGCCAACAGAGTTTTGAGAAACTAAAAGCATTATTGACTGAAGCTCTAATTTTAGTGCAACCAGAACTGGGAAAGGAATTTATGGTGTATAGTGATGCCTCCTTAAATGGATTATGATGTGTGCTTATGCAAGAAGGCAAGGTAATAGCCTATGCCTCAAGACAACTGAAGCCACATGAGAAAAACTATCTGACTCACAATTTAGAGCTGGCCGCCATAGTGTTCGTATTGAAGATTTGGAGACACCATTTGTATGGTGAGAGATGTCGAGTGTTCACTAACCATAAAAGTCTAAAGTATTTGATGACTCAAAAGGAGTTAAACCTACAGCAGCAGAGATAGTTAGAGCTTATAAAGAATTATGAGTTGATAATTGATTATCACCCTGAAAGGCGAATATGGTCGCCGATGCTCTGAGTAGAAAATCATTGTTTGCCTTGAGGGCTATGAATACTCAGTTGTTCGTGACTGACGATGGTTTGATTTTAGTCGAAATGAGAGCAAAGCCAACGTTTTTGCAAGAGATCTACGAAGCTCAAAAAGGTGATAAAGAGTTACAAGCCAAGATAACTCAATGTGAGGCGGGTGTTAAATCATATTTTTGAATTGGTGTCGACGGCTATTTGATATTCCAAGAGAGCATCTGTGTACGTAAGGATGAAGAGCTTATTCAAAAAAATTTACAAGAGGCCTATAGAAGTTGTCTGTCTATCCACCTAGGTAGTGTGAAAATGTACAATGACTTGAAGAAAAGATATTGGTGGTCGGAGATGAAAAGAGACATCTCAAAGTTTGTCTCTAAGTGTTTAATTTGTCAGTAAGTAAAAGCCAAACACCAAGTACCTTCGAGTTTACTTCAGTTCGTAATGGTTCCCGAGTGGAAGTGGGACCATATTACCATGGATTTTGTGTCTGTTTTGTCGTTGACGCCAAAGAAAAAGATGTTGTATGGGTTGTGGTTGATAAGCTAACTAAGTCGGCTCATTTTATGCCAGTGCGTACCGACTACCCACTTGAGAAATTGGTCGATCTATATGTTTCTCAAATGTGAGACTTTACGGAGTACCGTTGTCGATCATTTCGGATAGAGATCCGAGGTTCACATCACGATTTTGGAAAAAGTTGCAAGAAGCTCTAGATACAAAGTTAAGTTTTAATACTGCTTTCCACCCACAAACCGACGGTCAGTCGGAAAGAGTAATTCAGATTCTTGAAGATATGATGCGGTGTTGTGTTCTTGAGTTTCAAGGCAGTTGGGAAAAGTACTTATCATTGGTAGAGTTTGCCTACAACAACAGCTATCAGTCGAGTTTGAAAATGGCGTCTTGTGAGGCTTTATATGGGCTTAAGTGCCGAAAGTCCTTGTATTAGTCTGAACTCAAGGAAAATCATATACACGTGGTTGACTTAGTCAGAGAAACCGAAGAGAAAGTAAAAGTAATTTGTGGTTGTTTGAAGGCCGCTTTGGATAGACAAAAATCCTACGCGAATTTGAAACGAAAAGAAATTGAGTTTTAAGTCGGCGATAAGTTGTTCTTGAAAGTATCCCAGTGGAAGAAAGTCCTCAAATTCAGTAGGAAAGGTAAATTAAGTCCACGTTTTATTGGACCTTATGAAGTCATTGAGAGGATTGGACTGGTAGATTATCGATTAGCCTTGCCATCCGAGTTAGAAAAGATCCATGATGTATTCCATGTGTCTATATTGCGCCGTTATCGTTCTGACCTATCGCATGTGATTTCACCAACAGAGGTTGAGATTTGTTCAGACATGACCTATGGTGAAGAGTCGGTTAAGATTTTAGATCGAGAGGTCAAGCAATTGAGAAATAAAAGTATAGCACTAGTGAAAGTATTATGGCATAGACATGGGTTGAAGAGGCCACATGGGAACCCGAGGAGACCATGAGAGACCAATATCCGAACCTTTTTGCTGGTAAGATTTTCGGGGACGAAAATCCCTAAGGGGGGAGAATTGTAACAGCCCGATTTTGGGGCTAGTCGAAATAGTGGTTTTGGAACCACTAATCTGAGGTCAGATAAAATTATTTTAATATTATTTTATGTGTTATAGCATGATTATATGAGTGCATGAAATTTTTGGTGCGTTAATTTTAACGATTGTATGCTTAATTTTGAAAAAAGACTAAATCGCATAAAGTACGAAAGCTTTGTTCTATTAACTAAAGGTGTTAAATAGCTATATAATATTAAATTGGAGGTTCTTAATGTCCAATTAGGCCCTTAGAAGTATGTTGGCGGCCATAGGGGACAAAAAAATAGAAATTGGTCAAAGTTGGTGGAAATTAGGTGACTCAATTGACTTGTTATAATAAAATAATGAGAGAAAGCTTCATCTTTTCATCTTCTCCACATTACCACCGAAAATATCAGCAAAATAGGGGTTTTAAAAGCTTGAAATTTTCATCAACTTACAACCTTTGCAAGTAAGTGATTTTGATGGTTATTTTTTATAATTTTTGTACTTTTGAGACCCTTGTAGCATGATCTAACTAATGAGGGGACTATTTTGCACTATAGTTGAAAGTCTAGAGTTTTTCCATGTGATTATTCATGTTTATTTCTGAAATGTTTTGGAAGAAAATAAATATTAGTTGTTAAATGAACAACTTTTGTGAAAGGAGTTTCATGAAAACACCTAAATGGACCTTTTTGTAAAGGTTATAAAATAGGTGGTAAATATGTGAACCAATTGGATTTGTGAGTTTCTATAAGCTTAAAATAGATTCGACTAGGCTGGTTAATGAGAAAATTTGATGAAAATCCATTTACGAGCCTAGGGGCAAAATCATAATTATGTGAAATTTTAGGGGTAAAATGGTAATTTTATAAGATAGGAAATTTGAAATGTCTTGATTTATGTGATGATTAAATGAGTGAATTTTTATCATTATAGATCAAGAAAAATAGGATCCGGACTTGGACCGGGGAAAAATTAAAATAGTGGACTAAACCGAACTAACTGCTCATATTTTGCATACCGAGGTAAGTTGTATGTAAATAATACAATGTTATTGAATTTATGCATTAAATAATTTATATTGCATGATTTGTTTGAGTATTGCTATGATTATGCATAATTAGAGTTGATGTGATATACTTACGGTTGGACCTTAGGAATAGATTGGATACCCCAGCCATGACAATTGAGTGATATGTGTGCTAGTGTAAGACCATGTCTAGGACATGGAATCGGCCACAATTGGAGAGCCATTATAAGACCATGTCTGGGACATGGCATCGGCATTGAGACGAGAGCTAGTGTAAGACCATGTTTGGGACATGGCATCGGCATTGAGACGAGAGCTAGTGTAAGACCATGTTTGAGACATGGCATCGGCCTTTACATGTGAGCCAGTGTAAGACCATGTCTGGGACATGGCATCGACATTTTTATCCTCTTGTGTGAGGCTTGTCGGGTATCCTTTAGTATTCCAATTAGTTCAACGGGTAAGTTAAAGTTTGTGTCAAAAGTGAGGAAAGTTATGATGATGTTGTGAGTGATATGGGTACCTACATGAAATTCATAAGAATGAGTTCAAACTATGACGTATGATTAGTAAGGGTGAAAATGAGTAAGTTATGCCTTTATCAATTCGAGAATCATGTACAAGTTTATAAAGTGCTATTAGCATGATAATTCATGGTAGTTGTTGATAATTATTTACCTATGACTTACTAAGCCTTGTGCTTACTCTCTTTTCTTTCATTTTTTTATAGTGCCGCCAAGCTAGCTCAGGGATCACAATACGTAGGAGGCTCGATCACACTATCAATTAGAACTTTTGGTATAGTTAGATTTCTCATTTTGAGTATGGCATGTATAGGGACTTAGTATTTTTCAAGTGTCATATTGCTTTGGCCAAATGTGTTGGCTTGATTAGAAGATGAATTCTTTTTGTATAAGGCCATAGTTGATGGCTAATATTTATTGTTGATGTATGAAAATGATGGTGTTTATCACGAATGTGTAAATTGCATGATTGAGTAATTGGTATAGATATGCATGATTTAATAGGTTGTTTAATATGGCTTATGTGGGTGCAAGTAGGGATGGCAGAAAGGGCTTGGTAAATAGCCTTGATTTTGTCCACACGGGTAGACACACGGGCGTGTGTCTAGGTCGTGTGTGACACACGGCCTGCCCCATGGGCGTGTGGTTTGGCCGTGTGTCCCCTTTACATCCTAAGTTAGGAAATCAGAATGCCCAACTAGTAATCGCACGGGCTGAGGCACGGCCGTATGTCTCGACCGTGTGGAAGACACGGCCATAGGACATGCGCATGTGCGTAGACCGTGTGAAGCCTACACCTGAATTTAGGAATTTAATTCGCCACACGGTCTAGGGACACAGGCGTGTGCCTTGGCTGTGTGACCTTATTAGAATGATGACGTCAGAAACAGAATGTCAAGGTTTTTGCACACGGGCTAAGACACGGGCATGTCATGGCCGTGTGAGGGGCACGGGCCATGGACACGGTCGTGTGTCAAGCTGTATGAAAACCCCTGTAGGTTCGAATTGAGATAATAAATCCACACGGGTGTAGGACACGGGTGTGTCCCTATATGCTTAACATCACCATGTTATCGAGTCACATGGGCGTGTCACCCTTCCACACAAGCGTGTGACTTTTTTTTCAATGACATTTTCCAAGATTTTCTAAAGAACTCGATTTGATCTCGAAATGTTCCTAAGATGTGTTTTGAGCCTCGTAGGCCCATATTAAAGATATTAAGAGGAAGTTTGAAAAGTTTTAATTTTGAACGGGCTTTTATGATTCATAATTTATGGTATGCATGTGTTTAAGTTGGGTAACGCCTCGTACCCTGTCCCAGCATTAGATACGGGTAAGGGGTGTTACGATTAATGTTTCCCCTATTTTCTTCTCTATAACAATAGTTGGATACAGATTGATTCCTTTTTTTTTTTTACATCATTTTAAAACCTAATAAAAATACAATTGGGTTTATTTCCTTATTTCATTTCCCCTTTTTTGATTCTATTAAAACATTTAATATTAACTCAAGTATGTCATTAGGCATTGATTTAGTGTTAAGGTTGAGTTTTTTTCGAACTATGAGATCATAAGTTTCATCTCCGTAAAATCATCTCTAACTTCTTACTTTAAAGTTATCTTAATTTATGTTGGTATATATTCTAATTATGAGTTAAATATTACTTTATAATGTTGCTTTTGCCTTTAATTATCTAAATTATATTAATTGTATTTATAATTTTACTTATAACTTTTAAAAAATAATAATTCAAATTTAGACTCTACAGGATGAGTTAACTTTTAACCTTTGTTGTTACACGAGATTACCTAGACGAGAGATAATTTGGTCTTGTCTTTTTGGGCTAATTGCTTGATGTATCTGGAAGAATTTTATCTTCCAAGGTATTACCTAGAATGCTCTTGAGATTGTTAAAGTTTCCTAGAGTTGGGCATAGTAGTATGACTTAAGTCATAATGGATCCAAGCAAAATAAACATTCTTCTAATACTCGAGCACCCTTGACAAATAATTGGATACATTTATTCACCGATGGTGCAGTGGGTAGAGGTTCTAGAAGTGCTTTTGTTGGTAGAGTGTTGCGTGACCAGAATGGAAATTGGATCTTGGGGTACAATTACTATTTGGGAAAATGCACAGGTTTTGAGGTTGAACTATGGGGTATTTTGGATGGTATATTTATTTTGCTTAGCAAAAGTTTTAATAGAGTAACGATCCAGACCAATAACCGGGAGGTGGTTAGAGCCTTACAAGGTAGCGTGATGGTGAGTTCATGAATCACATTACTCAAGAAGGTCCAACGGATTATGAGAATTGAAAGACAATGGTTGATTTGATATTTTCATAGAGAAGACAATGGTTGATTTGATATGTTCATAGTTGCTGATTATTTGGCTAAACTGAGTTTAAGATGGAAGATAGCCTTACAGATTTATGATGACACCCTTAATGAAGTCTTAGAAGTTGTACAACAAGATAAAGCTAGTGATGTTTTTGAACAATTTAATTTAATGTTGACCAAAAGGAATAATTCAAATTTAAATCAAATCCCCCATTATATACTTATAGCCTTTTCAAAATATCAATTCAAATCTAAATCAAATCCCACAAGTTAACTCAACGTTTATGTTTTTCAAGTTGTAATTAAAAAAAAAAGAAAAACAAATTTGTTTGAAATTTATATACAATTCATTAATAATATATAAACTTAGAAGGTGACTTCCTTGTATAATTTATAGATAAGGATTTAATTCTCAAAAAGGGTTACAAAACCTCAGCATTTGAGATTTATTTGAATATTGAAAAAAGTTGCATAATTAATAAAAAGGAATAAATGTTTTGTTAAATAGAAAAATGTATCGGATTGTGTTTTTACCAAAAATAAGTTTGTGAAATGAAAGAAAGTGAAGTAATTACAACCTATTCCAACATTATGAACACTCCAACCTCACACGCTTAGCATGCTCACATTTCATTATTATTAATCCCACTACCCCTTTTTCCATAAAGAAAAGGGTTTCATCATTGTTTGACCGTTGCAAACAAAACACCATTCTCACACACCACTTCAAAAATACCCCACCCGACGCCACGCCTAATTTTTAAATCACAAAATAGCCCCCTAACATTTATATCTTTGTCGTTTTAATCATATTTCTTTTTACCCCCCCAACCTTTAATTTTGACTCAAAATCATCTTCTTTAACAAAACAATATTAATTCAACTCTTAAATTTTAATGCTGATGATGTGAAATGACAACATGAAAATATTTTAAATTAGGTGGATGAAACAACGTAAATTTGGACCAAAAAAAAACATTCAAATATCTTACATGGAATTTTAGAAAATAAAACAATTGTAAGATACTTGAATGCTTATTCTTTTTTCCAAAATTACGCCATTCCATTCACCTAATTTGTAATTTTTCAATGTTACCATGCCACATCCTCATCGTTGAATTTTGAAGGGTCCAATTAGCATTTTCAATTAAAAAAATTCAAGTATTCAAGTATTTGCCTATACTTATCTTCTCTTTTTTTTTTTTTTTCTCCAAGTCGTTTGCTTCTTCTCTTCTGTTTTGCTCAACGAAGATGTCAATTTCCAAGCTAGTTACCAACCACCTTTTTCTCTCTCCCACCAATCCTAACTTTTTTTTTTCTTTTCATTCACTCCATGCGTCTTCTCTCTTACCAATTTATAGATATGTTTTGTGGGCACATTTGTTGTATTCATAAGTTGTGATGAACAAATGAACAAATAACGGTATTTGTCACAGTTAGAACTCCACCGACCACCAATAGTCTTTTGAAAAGTGGGTGATTTTTCGTCGATTTCTTAATTTTTTTTATATTTTAGAGTATTTCAAAATAATAAATTATTTCACAAGTCGATGTGGACATATGTTATCTTAAGTTTTATATTTTTTTCATTGTTTAATAAATCTTCACTTTTAAAAATTTTTGTTTGCTCTTTTAGCACATTTTTTTAGTCTTGTTTTTGCAAATGATTTTGAGATGGTTTTGACATCGTCCTCTCCAACTTGTGGATGCTTAGTTCTTTTGTTGATTTTTGTCCACCGCTTTGTACCATCTGAGGTTAATTTACTTATCATGTTAAGTGCTTGCAATCACTCCACATATGTTGTGCTTGAATTGTGACAAAGTCAATTGTTAACGTGCTATAATATTCATTTGATGTTGAGGCTGAAGCCTTTATTGTGTTGATGGAGTTTATCCTTCACTACCTACTATAGATGTTTGTTATTTTTTTCCCAAATTTTATGGTTCTATTCATAGAATTAATTAATGAATTTTCTTTTCTTTTTTTCTTTTTGAAATATCTATAACTATTCTAACCCAACTGGAACCATTAAAAAATCATTCACACATATTAACTATTAAGTCTTTCTTTCAAAAAGAAAAATAACATTTGAGACTCAAATTTAAAACTTATTAATTTTGATAATCCCTCCAATTTGTAAATAAGAGAATTAAATACACTTTAATGTGCTCAAACTCACGTCCTCCTACACTAGCAATAATGCTAATACACTGGCAGTAATACTAATGCCAACTAAACTAAAACTCAATCAATAAAGTAATTATATTCAATTCTAATCTTAAATTGGATATAAAAATTAATTAAATTATACTAAATTTAAATTTCAAATTATAGTTTAGCTGACATCACAGATAGGTATAGGCAAATACATTCCGCTTTGATAATAAATATAAACATTAAGGTAGTATTTGGAAAGTCACCTAGTAATTGGATTTGAGTGTAATTTATTGTAATTATATAAGGATGACATGTTTGGATAACCATTATAATTGTTGGGTCTCACAGAATTGACTGTAATTGGAACTCCCCAATCACACTTCCCATTTATTAGGGGGTGACACCAAAATCTAATTTTAAAAAAAAAAATTATTTTGATGTAAATTATAAAATTATGTTATAGACATGAACACATATGAGTGTCTGGAATAATTATGCCAAAAATCTTAAATTATAAATCTTAAAATATATTATAAAAATAATTTTGCATTTTATAAAATCATAAAAATTATATTAATTAAATCTTAAAAATATTCAAAAGTTAAAACATCAAAAGTTTACTATAAACAATAATTTACATTTTATAAAAGGGTTATAATATATTTATTTACTTATGGTCAAGAGGTGTGCATATAACTTATTTATGTGTCCATACTATATATTATAAAAATTTATAAAAGAATGTTATAGCTTACTTTATCTTAACCTATTTATAAAGAATAACTTTGTAAAGTGTTGACAAAAAATTATATTAGTTGCAAGAAGTGTTATGAAAGTTATTGAACAATTTATAAAACCTTATTTATAAAGGTTATTTATTATAAATTTTATATTATTTTTAACTTAGTTTAGGTATTATAAAATAGGCATAACCTAGTATAATTTTTCTCCAAATTAAGATTGTATAAGTTTTATAATTAAAACTACAAATTATTTGGATTGTGAACCCAAATAATATAAGGTCGATCCTAATTATACAAATACAAAAAGTTTTCTTACACCATATTACTAGGTATGATACTATTTGAGGGAATAGTGCCAGACACCTGCATCATAGGTAACTTGCGAACTTTTTAATTTGAGACATTTAAGGTTTTAAAATGGTTGAGAAGACATTTATTCTTCTAATTTTTTTTCGATATTAACATCACCTTAGTATAACATAAAAATATAATGTTGGATTGTACTAACATGTTTCATATTTCATAACTTTAACCATTGGTGGAATTGAGATTATTCATACTTCAAAGTATATTTGGAAGGAGATCTTAATAATCCTAATGATGCAAATCCAAATTTAGATGATGATGAACTTAGTTATGTTAAATATTAAAGAGGGTATAACCCAACAAATGATGATAATGAGCATATGTTAAATATTAAAGAGGGTATAACCCAACAAATATTTACTAGAAGAGTTAAATAAATGTGCATATAATGTTTACTTTTCTTATTAGTTTTATTAGTAATCGTATTATCAACTATTTTTTATACTAACATAATAAATATGATGATTTAATTTTACTTTTTGTTACTTGTTTAAAAATAATTTTATCATACTAATAATTTGTGTATAGTAATTAATATTTTTAAAAATAAAATTATATAACTATGTAATTATAATTTGTACTACTAAATATGATGTTGAGAATTATAATATAATTACATCTTGTCAGCCAAACATGTCTAAAGACTTACAATTTTTATAATTATATGAAAATATAATTACACTTCCATTCAATTATTTTGTGCTATCTAAACAAACCTTAAATTATACTTTTCATTTTGATGCAAATTTTCGTTTATATTTGTTATAACGGCATGTTCCGTATTAGTCAATACAAAATGAATAAATTTAAGTAAAGTTAAAAATATATTATTTTAATAAAATTTAGGCTGATTCAATTCCATCAACTTAAATTGTTAATTAAATTTAATTGTAATATATGTTATTAGAAAAACTAATAATTTATTGCGTTTTAATAAGTAAAAGGAATTATTGAAATGGTGTTGTTAAATAAAAGTATCATAGAGTTTTTACATTAATAATCGTATTGTTTTATCTTTTTATATAGAAAATAAATAAAATGATCATTGTATGTTAGATTAAAAATAAATTAGTCCTATAAAAAATTTATCTATTTTTACTATTAAAATTAGTTCTTATAAGTTAGCACGAAATACATGTAGCACATAACATGTTATTATTTGATTATTTCATTAATCACATCAATTTTAACAATATAAATTATTAAAATTTAACTAAAAGGACCAATTTAATCTATCATATAAGAATTAATTTATATATTTTTAAATAAAATAATAAAATATAATCTAATTTTAGTATAAAACCTCTACTATTGTTTAATGTAAGAATTAGATTTGTGATGTATATTAATGAACATTATTATATTTAAAATTTATTTAAATGTAATATTTATAAAAAAAAAGAGTTACGTGTATGAAATAATAATCTGAGCTACGTATAAAATTAAAATAAGATACCAAATTATACCTATATTGGTACCAACCTTACCTAAGCGGGATACAGTATCATAATCAGCGAATTAATTAATTAATTTCCCTTCTTATTCTCTCATTTTCTGTTTTTCTAGAAACTATTTGTTTTTCTTCTTCTTGTTCTTCTCCTCCTCCTTCAGTATCTTAAGCTACTTTTCTCAGTGTACCATTGTGTCTGTTTCTTCTCTTTTACACTGTCTGAGTGTCTCTTAAGAGCAGAAAAGGGAGAAGGCTTGTGGGTTTTTTGTTCAAATGGAAAGAAAGCAGGAGAGTCGGTCGCGGGCTAAAAGTCCCGCCAGGACTGCATCACCAATGTCCAACTTACTGCGCCGTCGGCGGAAGAATTCAAGCCACCATCCCGAGCCCTTTTTCTTTAGGTCTGGGGGCCTCAGGCCGGCCGAAGCTTTGTCGCCGTTGAAAGAAGGTCCTGATCCTGATGGAACGGACGCTGAAAATTCCAGGATGGAAGGTAGGTGGGCTCAGTGGATGAAAGGTCAGCTGGCACGAGGAGGCCCTTCCGTTTCGACCTCAACCTGTAAACGCTCCGATCTGAGGTTGTTGCTTGGAGTCTTGGGTGCACCGCTCGCGCCAGTGCACGTTAGCGCTTTGGACTCTTTCTCTCACCTCACCATTAAAGACACCCCAATTGTGAGCCCCCAACCAATCCCTTTCTTTCTCTTTCTTTCTCCCCCGATGCTGCATTTATTTATTTTTGTTCAGAGAATAAGTCTTGTGCTGAGATTTTTGATGTTGGGTTTGGCTTTTCCTTTCACTTGATGACTTTGGGGTTTGGATGAATTATAGTAGGGTTGCTTAATAGATAGATAAAGAGTTGTTTTTTTTTTTTAATCTGGATCTGCTTGTTTTGGGAGAAATAAAGCTAAATGGAAGAAGAATTTGATTAGCACTCTGGTTTGGGGGCTCATTGAAGGAACGATCTCTGACTCTAATGTGTTGTAAATGTTTTCAGGAATCATCATCTGCTCAATACATATTACAGCAGTATACTGCTGCTTCAGGTGGGCAAAAGCTTCAAAACTCCATCCACAATGCTTATGCTATGGGTAGGGTGAGAATGATTGCTTCCGAGTTCCAGACGGCTAACAAGGTCACCAAGAATCGGAATTCTACCAAAGTTGCCGAATCTGGTGGGTTTGTGTTGTGGCAAATGAATCCCGACATGTGGTACGTGGAGCTCGCACTTGGTGCTAGCAAGGTTCATGCTGGCTGCAATGGGAAGCTTGTGTGGAGGCATACTCCTTGGCTTGGTGCACATGCTACTAGAGGCCCTGTTCGCCCCCTTCGCCGTGCACTCCAGGTTAACCTCCATCTCTTCGCTTCTTTACTGTTTGTTCCTTGTAAATTTATTTCTGGCTATGGGACCAAAACTGGTATTCTTGTTCAGGGTCTTGATCCGAGAACAACAGCAAGCATGTTTACAAATGCGAGATGTAGTGGTGAGAAGCAGATCAATGGGGAGGATTGTTTTATACTCAAGCTTTGTGCCGATCCTGCGACATTGAAGGCCAGGAGCGAAGGACCTGCTGAGATAGTTAGACATGTTTTATTTGGCTACTTCAGCCAGAAAACAGGCCTTCTTGTGCACTTGGAAGACTCACATTTAACCCGAATTCAAAACAACGGTGGAGATGCTGTGTACTGGGAGACTACAATTGATTCATCTCTCGAGGATTACAGACTTGTTGAAGGAATAATGATTGCTCACTCGGGACGCTCCGTGGTGACCCTTTTCCGGTTTGGAGATACTGCAATGAGCCACACTCGGACCAGGATGGAAGAAGCATGGGCAATCGAAGAAGTGGCATTCAATGTTCCAGGTCTGTCAGCGGACTGCTTCATACCTCCTGATGAAATAAGATTGGCTTCAATGGATGAAGCCTGTGAATTCTCTCAGGGTCCAACCCTAAAAACTAGTTTGGCTACTGCTCCATACAGACCCAAAGTTGGTAAACTAGATAAAAGCTCATGACACCATTTTATCTGGGAGGATGAAATTTTTTAAAAGAAGAGGGCTTTTTTGGCAAATTTCCATACAACTTTGACTACATGTAACACTTTTACTTGACTAACTAACTACAAGCTAAAGTCGAAATTGTACTTGTCTGTAAGAATTTTTTGTTATTGGATAATGTCGCTTTCAATTTGTAAATACACATTGATTTTCATATTTCCTAGGATGAAAATATCTTTAATTTTCTAATCCTATTTCACCTAGAAATTACAGTTATCCCGCTTTCTCCTGAGATTCTATAAAATTAAGCTGAAGATCAAGCCATGGACGTCTCAAATTCCACACTCCGTAATCGGATGGCTTGTGCAAAACATTGAAACATCATACCATAGTATAAAGGTGTATCATAATCACTCAGCTGCTGCCTCAGAACGGGTTTTTTCATACAGGCGATAGATAAGTGTAGACTTAGACATTTGGGGTTCTCTTTCCAGAACTGCAATCACATCCTTAACAGAAATACTACGAGCCACTCTAGTATGGGTTGAGACACCTTGGTTGCGCCCAGATTTCCTACTTGACCCTATTGAAAGAAACAAAGCAAATAGAGAGGACACAACAGAAACCATCCTCCCCTGGTTGCAAGGAGAGGAGTCCTGATCACATAACCTGCTAACTACCAATCGATATGATCAAACATAATGGGAATTGTTTCCAAATTGCTCGGTAGTACACAAGCATCCATGACAGTGCCATCTAATGAATGGCATGCATGATAAACCTTACAACCATATTAACCATGAATCAAGAGATCTAGCCATGGACCAAGCTTACCAGATGCAGGAGGACTGAGTGAGCCCCTGTTCTCCGATTCTTGATAGTCCCTTGTATTTTTTCCAGATGCAGATAGAGGCCTGCAGTTCTCATCTTTACCTGCTTGACAACCAGATAGCGAATCCATTCCACCCTCGCGTTTCTGGCGAGCTTGTTCGGCCATAAGTTGCCATTTTGACAGCATGTCATCCCCTCCAACAGCAGCCCGTGCAGCAACATTTGCAGCAGTGGCCCTCATCTTGTCATCCTCCTCCTTGTTTGCCTGGACGTTACCTACTCTCATTATTTGGATGGCTGAGGAACATATAATGCTCGGGAAATTACTCATTGATAATACCTTTACTACTTTTACTCGACCGTCATCTTTCTCCTTGTCACCATCAACTGTAGTCTCAGCCTCAGGCTGCATCCACATAAATATATTTGACAAATACAATGTTAAGCATAAATGATATAGCATGCCCCAATCTTACGTCTGCTGGTGCATTCTTTCTTATTATTAGTCTCAGTACTCGGTACTTTTTTTTTAAAACGTTACAGATAATCAAAGAGAAACAGCACCCACGTCATTAAGTTTCCGCAGCTTCTCTGCCTCAGCTTGTTTTTTCTCCCATTCTTCTCTAGCTTTCCGATTCATCATCATAATATGCTGTTGAACATCTGAGGTGACGTGTGTCCGGTGCCTAGGCTTCTCAACATCAACCCGCTACAAGAGACTCATTCCAAATTAGAAAGATATAAAAGAAAATTCATGTTAATTGAGAGGAATGAAGGCTGACCTGTTTTGATAATCTGATTAAATTGCATAGGAGCCCATGCATTCTTTCCTCCACACACTAGAGATTCAAATACAAGAGGACTTATATAAATGCATTATAAAGAAAAAGGGGTAAGAAGCTAGCTTCTCACCAGGGACACGCATCGTTCGACATCATTGCTAATATTCTTCAAACCACTTTTAGCCACTGCATGAAGACACGGAAAAACAGACATGAAATAGAGAAATACTGAGAAAGAGACGGCTCATAATGAAAATCGAGTGTAAATTTATGAAGTTGAAAAAAAGAAGAAAAAGAAAAGGGAGAATATTAACTAATTTCAGCCAGTTTCTTCTGCAAAGGGATTTTCTGCAAAATAACTCTTTCTTCTTCCTCTTGAACAATCCTTCTCGATGCTTCTGAAACTCGACTCTCATCCTTGTGGCCGGAAAATAGTTGCTCCTCCTCTTCCTATTTGATAGCAGAATGTCAAAAGGATGTGACTTATACTTTAGGGCTTATGTTTCCTTACATACTACTTAATAATTAAACTTAGGAAGAGATACCAAAAAGTATCGTACCCTGAGATTCACTCCACTGACAGCAGTTACATCGTTCAGTTGTTCAATGCTCTGATCTGAAAAGCCTCCAGATACCTTTTGCTTCTTACTGTATGAAATCCCATTGAATACGGGTAAAAAATTATGCATAAAAGGAATCAACTGATTGTTAATCGACCTTGATAATCATTCCAGGTTATAAAGCAACATATTAACCTTGACAGTGGTGGTGAAGAACCAAGAGCTTCAAGCGGCTTTTTCTGGCCAGCACAGGGCTTTTTTTGAGGTGCTTTTCCATTGACCCCAGCCGTGGCAGGCACAGATGGACTCTGAGAACCCAGCTGATAAATATAGAAAGAACGTGGAAATATGATAAAAGAAAGCAAGGAGACATAAACATGCACTTCACTAGGAAAACATTAAATTATATAAATTTCATTTTGATGAATAAAATTTCAAATATGTGAACAGGAGAAATAAATTCAAGAATAATATCGTATAATATAGAACTGCATGTCACAAACAGCCTGTGATGCAGGACAGATTTTGGGAAGTTTGAATACTGGAGAGTTGGAACAAGTACCAGGCATACAACTCAAATATAGGGTATGCCTAGCAACTCAAGCACGTACAACTGCATCACTAAAGAAAGTATCATTCCAAGATGGAAAATATTTAATGCATAAATTTTCATGCAGACTTTTAAACGAAGTGGTTGCTCTAATAGGCATCAGCAAAAGCATCCACAATCATATATCAAGATATCACAACAAGAAAACATAGACTAAGATAAGATTACCGGGAGATTAGAATCCATTTGTGTTGTGATGGAAGGAGAAAGCAAGTTAGGAGGTGCCATACTAGTAGGTGTTGAGAAGCCAACTCTAGAAGACTGCTTCTCTAAAAACTCATCCTTGGGAGTAGAGTTAACTGAATTACCCTCTTCAACTATAGCAGTAGATGATCCATGGGTTGCAGACAAATAAAGTCCATGCTGCTGCTCTGCAACTTGATCAACAGATTCCTGTTTCACATATGTCATAGATGACAAAGGGCCAGGATTCAGCTCCTTACTTGATGAGGCTTGCCAGGAAACAGAATTGCTTGAAAAGTGAGAAATAGATCCACCCTGCAATCTATTTGGGTCATTAGTTGAGTTTTGCCTCTCAAGCTTAGGCCCACCCATCATGTTCATTGTCTGGGTTGGTCCTCCTACAGGGTTTGATCCCATGCTTTGATGATGTGGAATTGGTCTAATTTGTGACTCATGTGGTTGCGGCTTTAGACAAGAACCTGAATTACTGACATTTGATCCAGAGTATGTGTGATAATTACTACTCCCGTACATACCAAAAGAAGTTTGTGCGAAATTCAGATGTTGCTGCTGCATGTTAATTCCTTGTACTGGAATTGAAGCACGATCTCTTTCTTGATTCACAGTGGTTGAACTGGACGAAGGAATTTGACTTTTTAGCACTCCAAAGTGAGAATCCGGTTGACGATCCATCTCTTGAGACTTCTGAACCTTGTTTTCAATGGATAAATAACTTGAATTAGTCTGCATGAGGACCGCTGGAGGAGAGGGATGAGATGAATTGGCAGGAGAATTAGGGCCTTTTTGGTGCAGCTGAGCCAATGTATGTGGACCACCAAACTGTGTGGCACCACCAACTGATGGCATTCGTGGAGTATTAGGCCTTGCTGCAACCTGGGACTGTAGTGGGACTTGGTTGGAACTCATCTGAAAGTATGAGTGATGAATTTTAGCTTGTCATCAAAATTAACATACAATCAAATAAAGCATTAGTTTTTTACTTTAATCACATAAAACATTTGTGCTCACCTGAACTTGTAACTTATTAACGGCCAACCTCAACATCTGGTCTCCTACAATATCTCTCATGTGCCTGACAAATCCATCTTTTGCAATTTCGTTTTTCTAACAGTTGAAGACAACAGAAAAATCAGAAGAGACAGAGACACAATCCATCCTGCCTATTACATCCATTACTCAAGAAACAGTATAATTATAGCAAACGGATTGAGGTTAGAGATCGACCTTTAGTTTACCGTAAAGGGTGTGAAGCTGCATCGCTCTGTCTTTATCGAGTTGGGGCAGTAAGGACGGCAACAACACAGCAAATGGAACTTGTTTTCCTCGATTTACTTGATTATTTGGCTGCTCTGTGCCACCAGCCTGTTGATTACTCGTCTTCTGTAATTTTGCATATTGTAATTCACTGTCTTGAATATTGGTTCTCTCCGGTTCACGTGGGATTGGACTTCGCTCAGTAGTCTGAATCCCAGCCATTAGAGGAACCTGAGCAGAAACCTGTTCAGCTACTCCTTGTTGATGATCGTCCTGGGGTTGCTTTTGTTGTGGTGGTAGACGATTAACTCCTTGTGGAACATCATTTGGCTGTTGTAGACTCCCCATAACAACAACTCCCTGTTGCTTTTGCTCCATTTCGGATGATCGCTGCTGTGCACTTTGAACAGGTTCTTGGTGTTGAAAGTTAGCATTTCCGTCTTGCCCCACGGTTGGCCATTGTGCAAGTGACTGACTAGAAACTCGATTGCTTCCTTGAGACAAAACTGTTCTACTTTAAAAATCATCCGTGAATTTCCCAGTTGAAAAAAATTCATTACAATCGGAGCTAACATAAAAGGAAAGACAACGACAACCATTGGTTTTCTAACAATCTACGTGATTACTGAATTTAATTCTAATGTCACTATTTTTTAAACCAAATCCAGATTCTTTGCCCTCCAAATTGGAAACCAAGTTTCAGCAAAAAAAAAAAAAATGAAAGAAAGAGAGAAAGAAAAAGAAAACCAAGCAATTTAAATTGTGATACCGGTATCTGATTCAGGTGGCTGAGAAGTGGATGTATCGCCTTCAATATCTCGATTCAAGGCGGCCTGGAACGCCTCAACGTCAGCTCCCGAATGCATGGACTCGTCCTATTATAAGATTTTTTTTTTAAATACAGAAAATATAACGAATAGTCTTAAACTTATTACGAAATCGATAAATAATGCAAGCAAGAAATATCCAAAACAAAGGGAAAAAAAGATAAGAGAGAAACCTCATCTTCTTCAAAGAACTTAACTATGGAAGGGTCCATTACTAATGAATTTTTTCCTGTAAACGGCAGGTGAGTAGGAATCCTTGAGCTTACAGGGCCAAACACTATATGAACAATAATTGAAAATATTATTACATAAAAAAAAATGAGAAGAAAAGGATGGAACTTTAAAATGAAAAAATTCAAAAAGAGAGAGGGAGTAGTTGTTTTGCAGTGGATCGAGAAAACAGGAAATGTGCTTCATAGAGAGAAAAGAAGAAGCAAACTTCCGGATCAACTGTTGACCAAAGCCCATTAATAAATATGGGAAAGGACCAATTCTACCTTTGATTCAAATACAGGATGTAAGCAGTTTTCTCAGTTGAAGCTTAAGCAAATGCTAACTGGGCCTCCAGCCCTGCTCTCCATGTTCTCAGATCTTTGATTTACAAATGCTTCATTCATTATTCCCCTTAAATTATACGATTATAGTTTTTTTTTTCTTCTAAAAAATTAACGGTGTTAAAAGAAATTAGATGAGACTTCATTAATCCGAATGCATCATATCATGGATGAGTTTACTTGACTTGGGTGATTTGAATTGTTTGGTTCAAAATTTATGGTTACTCCTTCCAATAATATTATCTTGAATGATTGAATTTAAGTCTTTTTGTATTACTGTTGCATCCAAAATTGAATTCCCATATATGTCAGCAAACCCAATGCCCCCCCAATCCCGCTAATTCCACTCACAACACCAACGACAAGCAATTCCCATATACTATAAAATCAAGCCTCTACTTGTTATCTTGTAATATAATCCTATAAAAATAAAGCAGAAAGGAAAAGAAAAAGAGTTTATTTCATTTGGATTAAATTTCTATTACATGTTAATAAAGTGGACTTCTTTTTTTTTTTACCCAAGTGCGTTCTGAGATGAAATTAGTTTATAAAAATTTCAAACTGAATAGTGCATCAAATCGAGTCAAACTCAACAGTACACGTTACCTTTTTATATATTTCCTTTTATGTTTATTTTTAATAGGTTTCCGCCACCAAACAAGAACGCCGACGTTTTTCCAAGTCATGTCACTAAAATGCTAAGAAGTTGGAGATGAAGCTTTGTCAAAATGTTCGTTAAAAGATTTTTAATCCACTTTGAATTTTCAATTACATACATAAAACCGATACCTAACTATTTAGTAATTAGTAACAAGTGGAACATAACAAAACAAGCTTCTTAGAGTTCTTTTTTTTTTTAGTTCATGAATTTTAAAGTTGGTAACAATTTTTTAAACGAATTTAATAAATTAATTGAATACAAAAATAAAATTAAGTTATTAGATCTTGCAAACGTAAATTTAATATTTATACTTTAATTTATTTTTTAGTTTTGTATTTTAAAATTTAAAAATTTTAATCATGATGAAATGATAGCTATTAAATTTATTTAGTGAAGTTTGATTATTTTTAAAATTTATGCATCAAATATATTATTACATGTGTAATATTAGTTCAATTTGTTATTTTGACATATTATTAACAAAATCAATTAATAAATTTAAAGGCTATTATTTGCATTAAGACTAAAATTTTAAAATTAAAAAATATAGCGATTAAGAATGATCTTGTTAGAGAATATGTATTAAATTTATCACTTTAGAAATAATACAAGACTAATAGTATAAATTAACTAAATATATTTAACTCTTACAATTTGGTTAGGACTAAAATTTTAAGATTAGAAAAGTATATAAATTATATTTAATCAAATTAAAATACAAGCTCTAAATCTACAAGTTATGCGGGGAGAATTTGAGCAATAAAAAACTGGGGACTCGGTGAATCCAAATATGTATTGTATTAGCATTGATTGAATCAATACGTTAGTGATGATGATGAAGTAGAAAGTATCAGATCAAAATTAAGCCACCACTAACTCGATCACTTTCCCACACGAAAACGGCATGTATATGCGGAAAGAAATGAATCACAAATCAACTCATTAGCCGCCCCATCACGTACACCCCCACTTCATGCCTATCTTCCTAACCACAGCCATTCGACCCAAAATGACTTTGTAAACTAAATATTATTAATTACGACAACCAAACAGTAACACTGCAACATACACCTCATCTCTATGGCCTGTTATTAGCCTTTAGCTACTTTTTTATTTTGTTGCCCACGTTTTGCAAACCGTATGAAAATAAATCGTAAGAGGAATTAAAGTAATTGAATTGAGTAATTAATTAAAAAAAAAAAACTTGCTGCCATTGAGACCGATGAAAGTTCCATGTACTATGTACAAAAATAAAAGAAAAAAAAAATGGAATCTGGCCTAAAATTTAGTTGACTTCAATTTTGGTTGCCTCTGCGTCAAGAGACATGGTTTCTTACTAGGGTGTGGGCTTTCAACTTCATCATCACCGCCGGAAACAAATAAATTAGCCGGTGAGAATGCAGGAAGAGCCGGTATATTCAGATCAAAGTCCCGGTGGGTGGTATTGGTTGAGGTTGAACTCACTCCTTCAGATGTAATGCTACCGGTACTCGAAGCCCCACCTTCATAGTGGCGTCGCTTATGGCCTCCCAAGGCCTGGCCAGTAGGAAAGCTTTTGTGACAGATTGAACACTCGTGGGATCTACCCCTTGGGTTTGATCCAACGGCTGATAAGGTCGTTGGCGTTGAGTGGTCATCGCTGCCTCCTGAAAGTTTACGGTGGCTGGCTTTGTGGCCACCCAAAGCCTGGTAAGAATTAAAGGCCTTGTTGCAAACGCTGCACTTGTAGGTGCCAAGTTTTTGGTGAGTCAAGGTAGTGGAGGTGGTTCGAGGAGCACCGCCGCGTGCTAACATAATAAGGCAGAGAGCGAGGTATTCTTCCTCGGTAGGAACATGGTCATCGTCGAAGCGTGGTCGCTTGGAACGCTTACGCTTGGTGAAGGAATCGAGGCAGTGTAAATTAGTATCTTGGAAGTGAAAAGGAGCAGCAGCGTTTGTTGGGTAGTTAAGAGCTTCTAAAGCCATCTGATTGAAGCACTGAAAATGAGCCAAGGTTTTCAAAAAGCAAAGAAGAAATTGAGAGTTGAAGAGTGAGTGAGAGTGAAGGGGATTTTAAAAGGGAAGGGAAGTTGCGTGGCTAGTGTGAATTGATGAGAAATGTGAAAGTAAAGCTTTTAGTTGATTTATTAAAATAAAATTACACAAGTAGTTGGGTTAGCTATATTCCGCACGAGGGTGGAAAAGGCAAATAGAAAAGCGAGTGAGTTTGGTCTACTTGGTGGCGTCGGTAAAAAAAAAAGCCTTCCGAGTTTGAAGTAGTATAGGGTGGGCCCTTCTTCCTTTTAAGCGAGTGATACAAGAAGGAAGACGGTACCAAGTCAAATATGATCCCTTTTAAGAGTTGAAAACCAAACGCCGCCTCTTTTCTGTTTTTTTTTTTTGTCTCAAGAATAGAGGTGTGCATGGCCGGGCTATTCGGTCGGGTCAAAAATCCGTCTGAAATATGTGAGAGTTTAAATAAAAATATAAGTTTGAAAAATAGATTTAGACAAAAAAATAAAGTCCGTTTAAAAAATAGGCCGGACTCGGGTAAAGTATTTTTGGCCCGAGCTTAGCCCGACCTAGCCCGGCCTGAATTTATTAAATAAAAATTATTTTTAATAATATTTTCTTATTATTTTTCTCCTTATTTTACTATCATTTTATTATTATGTTTCTATTATTTTGTTATTGTTTATATATTATATAAAACTTATTTTATTGTTAATTTTGTTATTATTTTAAAGACATTTGTTAATTTTGTTATTATTTTAGAGGTATTTGTTTGTTAAGTTGCATCTATTTTAGTGTTATTTAAGTCTACATATTTTTTAAAATTTATTTTCAATTTGTTGAAAAATATTTATTTTGATTTTTTTTAGTATTTTTGATGTATTATATATATTTAAAATTATATAAAATATTATAAAAAATTAATACGGGCGGGCCGGGCCGAGCCCAGATTTTAGCATTTTTATATGGGTCGGGCTTGGACAAAATTTTAAGCCCATTTTTTGGGCCCGACCCAACCCTAGCCAATGAACGGGCCTAAATTTTTAGTTGGGCTTAGCCCAAACTCGACCCGGCCCGACCTATGCACACCTCTACTCAAGGGTTAGTTTATTCCTTTTGAAACCTGTTTTTAAAAATGGTTGTGAAAAAATAATTTTGACAACATATTTTAAAAGTTTAATTTAATATTTAAGTGTTTAATTTTATTGTCAAAAGTATTTTTGAGAAATGAAATATTCATTTTAGATATGGTATTGTAAAGTAACAAATTTACATTTAAATAATGTTTAAATAATTTACAATAGGAAAGTAATAACATATCCAATATAAATATTATATAAAATACATTATAAAGGTTAAAATTATATTTTGTTCTTAAAAGCGCTTTTGCCAAAAGTATAAGCTCAAGAGCGAAGCTAGAACAATTTTTTAGGAGGGGCCGAATAAAATTTTAATTTTTATAGTCTATATCTTTATAATTTTGAAAGGATTAAATCGAATTTTTATAATTTTAAGGGGACCAAAGTATAATTTTACTTTTACTAATTTAAAATTCTAAAAAAATTTAGAGGGCCTAAATGACAATTTTTCATTTTATGAGGGCCGGGGCCCATGCCAACCCCTTAGAATCGCCTCTGTATAATCTATAAAAAACTATTTTTGCTTTTGAGTTCAAAAGTATTTTTCAAAAATAATTCTGACTTAAAAAGTTGTCTGTTTAGTATTACTTATGGCTCTAACACTTTTGAGAAGTAATACTAAACTTAGCTTAAAAGTGTTTAAGTTTTTTTTATCAAATTTATTAATAATCATTAAATTTAAGGTAAATTACCCTAAGGTAATTAAATTGTTAGTATATTTACATAATGTGTCTCAACATTTCTAAAAACTTAAAAGAGAAACTGTAAAATGAGACCTTCAAATTAGTTAACTACTATTAAAAAAAGTATAAATGTTTACTTAAAATTTATTTTTAGCCTTTAGAGATGCAAAATTATCTATTAATCTATTATAATAAATCTCGTATAAGATTTCTTTTGAATTAATAAAATAGCTAAACCATTTAATTATTGTTGAGACATTATTAATCTTAAGTAAGATTTTACCAATTTTAGTTTTGAGAAAATTTTCTCGGCTGATTCAACAGAAACATGAATAGTTAACATTATATGCATTTGGAAAGGAATAAACTCTTCATATAATTATGTCAACTGAGTGTCATTTTCTAATTTGATAATTCCTTTCAAAATATTCAATTTTAGAAACAAATCTAATCCAACAATATCTATATGACTTCCATGTTTCAAAGAATTTTCAAGATTAAGACAATATACTTTCAAATTTTCATAATCTAGTGACTTTATTTTTCTATATTCAATAAAAACCAAAATATCTTTATATATTTTAAATTGTTCAAATCTATTTTGGAGAGAAAATGCTTAATCTACTATGTATAAAAATAATCAATTCTAAAATATTCTTAAGGAGATTTTATCGTTTCATTATCAACATTTTCATCAAATTGCTTATTTCTATGAATAATACGTTTTTCACGAAATTTAGGTTCTATTTCTTAATAGCTATATCTTTAACACACATCATAGCATTGTGGAATCTGTTTGAACAATATGGAAGGAGGAATGAGTGCCTAAAAGAGTTCCCACTCCCTAGCTAATTGGGACAGTTGAGACTTTTTTTATATTAGTGTTGTTTTATTGAATTGAAATTATCGGTTGTGTTGATTATGTGGAATGTATCTAGCCTATCAATGAATATCATATCACTTGGGAAACATATTTGGAAGATTGAATCGGATTGGATCAGTCTTCTGTAATCCATTAGATCATGAATATAAGATTGGATTGGAATGATGCATTCTTAGCTGCCAAGAGTCCATGTTGACCTTGTTCATTATTATTATATGGTATTCAACTTATAATGTGGTTGTTTTTATAGGGATTGTGATAGATTTTATTTATTTGTGGAGCTTGAAATCTTATAGTTACGACTTCCCCAACGTGTTTGTGACAATGATTTTTTAAGAGTTAGACTCGGTATATGATTTTGTAGAATTTTTCATCTTTTCACTAAAGAAGAAAATAATTTGTTAAACTTGAGTAACTCGAATCCTTGTTAAAATAAAATCCAGTGGTAAAAATAAAATAAAATAAGATCCATATAAAACTATACTTCTTTTATTTTACATTGATTAGAATAATATTTTTCAACCTTACTACACTTCATCTATTTGACATTGATTAGAATAAGGTTTTTCAACCTATAAAAATATATAGTCTAAAATCCTCTTATATCATTCGAATTTGATATTAGTGAATTTTCTTCTCCTTTGCCCATGGTTTTTCCCAAAAGGTTTTTCCATGTAAAATCTGTGTGCTTTATTTTTCTTTTTATTATTGCTTTGCAATTGTTCTATATTACCATTATCAACATTAGTTCTACAAACTGGTATCAGAACTTTTTGAGTTGCTTGTCTCGATCACGGTAATGAAAACATTGAAGTATGATATTTTGCTATTAGATTGCAACACCAAATTCACATTGTGGCAGATAAAGATGTAGGTAGTTCTTGCGCAAATTGATTTGGAGGATGCCCTACTGGGGATAGATAAGATGCCTTCGACATTGGCGGAGGAAGAGAAAAAGCATAAAGATCGAAAGGCTTTAACACAATTACATTTGCATTGGTTGAATGAAATTCTATAGGACGTGATGAAGGAGAAGACCGCCATTACATTATGGGCAAAACTGCAACAACTATGCATGTTAAAAACCCTAACTAGCAAGTTGCATATGAAGCAGCATCTTTATACTCATCGTTTGGAGGAAGGTGCGTTTGTGCAGGAACACTTAACTGTGTTTAAAGAAATTCTCTCAGACCTACAAGCCATTGAGGTTCAGTATGATAAAGAATATTTAGGTTTAATTCTACTTTGTTCGGTTCCCCTTCTTATTCAACCTTTAGAGATACAATTTTGTGTAGCCGCGAATCTCTCATAGTTGATGAAGTCTATGCTTCTTTAACCTCGTATAACAAGATGAAACATATTGTGGTTAGATCCGACTCTCATGTAGAGGGTTTTATTGTTCGTTGGAGACAATAATGAAATATTGATGATAATCATGGGAGGACAAAAGAATGAAATCCTCGTAGTAAATCTAAGGGTAGATCAAGATCTTCAAATAGAGGTAAAACTTATAAATTCTGTAAGAAGAACGGGCACATTAAATTTGAGTGATATAAGTTACAGAACAAGATCACAAGAGATTGCGAATCAAAAGGGAAAACAACCAAAACAATCTGGTGAAGCTGATGTTGTAGAAGACTACAGTGATGATAATCTCTTAGTTGCTTTTACCGACAACTCTAAAGTGAGCGAGGAGTGAATCCTCGATTCTGGTTGCACCTTCCATATGAGTCCCAAGTGGGATTGGTTTGTAACATATGAAACAATGTCTGAAGGTGTTGTTTTGATGGGAAATAATACTTCATGTAAAATCACAGGTATTAGCATGATCAAAATTAAGATGTTTGATGGAGTCGTTAGAACACTTAGTGGTGTACAACATGAACCAAAATTGAAGAGGAATTTGATTTCTTTGAGTACTCTTGATTCAAAAGAGCACAAGTACACAACTGAAAGTAGGGTTCTGAAGATTAGCAAGGGTTCCCTCATTGTGATGAAAGGCAGAGAAAGACTGCCAAGTTATATGTTTTGCAAGGTTTTGCTGTTATTGGCAAAGCAACCGCCGCTTCCTCTTCTTTGTCAGATGATGTTGTTACTAGGCTTTGGCATATGCATATAGGGTATATGAGTGAGAACGACATGACAAAATTAAGCAAAAGAGGACTTCTTGAGACAAGGCATTAGAAAATTGAAGTTCTGTGAGCATTGAATTTTTGGGAAGCAAAAAAGAGTTCGATTCACCAGAGGAATCCATAACATGAAGGGAACACTGGATTATATTCATTTTGATCTTTGGGGACCATCTAGAGTGCCTTCGAGAGGTGAAGCTAATTATATGCCAACGATCATTGATGATTTTTCTAGAAAAGTTTGGGCATTCTTCTTAAAGCGAAAAGTGATGTGTTTTCCACTTTTAAGGCTTGGAAAACTATAAACAAGAAGCATATAAGAAAATAGATAAAACACCTTTGCCTATATAATGCCTTAGAATTATGTTATAATGAGTTTAATGAATTGTGCAAATCAGAAAGAATCGTGAGACATTTGACAGTTTGTCACATTCCACAGCAAAACGACATTGCAAAATTGATGGATAGAACAATCATGGAAAAAATTTGATGTATGTTGTCGAATGCTTGTTTACCAAATTCGTTTTGGGCTGAAGTGACGTCTACTGCATTTTTTTATTAATCGATTTTCGTTCGTTGCCATTGAGAAAAAGACTCCACAAGAGGTATGGTCTGGTAATCCTGCTGATTATTATGATTTGAAGATTTTTGGATGTCCTGCGTATGCCCATGTTGATAATAAAAAATTGGAACCTAGATCCATTAAATGTGTTTTTCTTGATTATAAGGCTGGTGTTAAAGGGTATAAGTTATGGTATCCTAAAAATAGAAAAGTTGTGATTAGCAGAGATTTTATTTTTTATGAAACTACTATGCTACCTAACTTATCTCTTAAAGACGCTTCCACTAAAGACTAGAAAAAATAGGTGGAGCTTTAGATTGATCCAGGATCTACAATAGAGTCTACTCTTTAAGTTAGTACAGACTCTCAAAGTAGAGTTGCTTCTTCACCACAATATTCTATTGCCAAGAATAGACCTAAAAGAGAAATTAAACCTTCAAAGAGGTACGCTGAGGCTGATCTAGTTGCTTATGCTTTAAATGTGGATAAAGATGTAGATACAAATCAAGAGCCTTACTTGGTATTCCAGGTGTAGACTTCACAGATGTGTTTTCTCCAGGTGTAGACTTCATTACGTTTGCTTGTTGAAAAAGTCCCATTATGCCTTGAAACAGTCACCAATGCAGTGGTACAAAAGGTTTGAATCTTTTATGATTACTCATGATTTCAAAAGAAGCAGCTTTGACAATTGTGTTTATTTTAAGAAAAATAGTGATAGTTCTTTTGTGTATCTACTCTTATACGTTGATTACATGTTGATAGCAGCCAAAGATGAAAGAGAGATAAAAAAGGACAAAGCCCAACTTAGTAAATAATTTGAGATGAGCAAAGAAGATATTTGGGATGAAGATTCTCAGAGATAGAAAAGAATGTAAATTATACCTAAGTCAAAAAAGGTACATTAAGAAAGTTCTTTGTAGGTTCAATATGCAGAATGCCAAGCCTGTTAGTACTCTATTAACAGCCCACTTCAGACTTTAATCGACTTTGTCTCCACAATTAAATGAAGAGACTAACTACATGTCATGTGTTCTATATTCTGGTGCAGTGGGATCTCTCATGTATGATATGGTTTGCTCACATCTAGATTTATCATATACAATTTGTAACACCCCTTACCCGTATTCAATGCCAAAACTAGGTACGAGGCATTACCGAACTTATCTTACTTGAACGTACAACTTTGGGCTATCAAATTTCATTCCAACTTAAAACTTCTCATTCACATTCATAACATCCTTATTATGGGCCTACGAGGCCTTAAACATGCAAATGGAGGGTCTCAGAATCAAACCTAGAACTTTTGTATACTTAGAAAATTTTTTCCTAAACAGGGCCACACGCCCGTGTGAAATGGGACAAGCCCGTGTGGGCAGGCCATGTGGTCACACACGCCCATGTCCCTAGCCCCTGTGGATTTATTTTTCATTTTGAACCTACAGGGGTTTTCACACGGCCGAACACACTGCGTGCCTTGGCCTGTGTCCTCCACACGGCCTAGACACGCCCGTGTCCTCACCAGTGTGTGAAAACCTGGGTATTCTGTTTATGACATCAGTAACCATATAAGTGACAGACGGCCTAGGCACACGCCCGTGTGTCTAGCCTGTGGTCAACACTAACTTGCAACATTAACATGCAGGGGGCACACGGCCTGGTCACACACCCATGGGACTAACCGTGTGTCACACACGGCCTAGACACACACCCGTGTGCCTACCCGTGTGGACAAGAACAAGGCTATTTTCCAAGCTCTTTTTATCACCCTAACTCATACAACTTGAATCACATTTAACCATTTACTAAGTAAACCAATCGTGCAACATACACTTATATGAATAACCTCATATTTTCATAAATTAGAAATAATGAGCCATCGACTATGGTTATATACAAAAGAATTTATCTTTAAAGGAGCCAACACACTTGGCCAAAACAACAAAACATTTCACTAAGTCTAGCCCCTATACATCCCATACTCAAAATGCTAAGTCTAAATATACCGAGATGAGCTGATAGTGTGGGTGATCTTCAGATTTTCTTCGTATCCCGAACTGGCTCTTTAACAATATAAAACAAGGGAAAAGAAAGGGAGTAAGCTTTAAGCTTAGTAAGTTTACATGTAAACTATAAACATCATAACATATGCCAGTCAATCAATAAGATTATATAATAAGTAAGAACAAATCGCATTTCCATAATTATGCTTACTCATCTCATCTCTTACCACATTCTAACCATATCACAAATGCAATGCTCACATTTATTTGCACACATCCCCTGCATTCATCACCACAAACCACATAATATATTTACTTAGATGATTTCTTGATGAACCCCTCGGAATAATACTAAGTACCCAGTGGTTTTGCACACTGTCCACCATTAATTAATAATAGGGTGGTATCGCACATAGCCCACCAGCGAGAATATTTATGGTGGTATCTCACATAGCCCACCAAATGATAATATAAACTATGGTATTGCACACAACCCATTGTGAATAAGTAATAAGGTGGTATCGCACACAGCACACCAAAAATGATAATTACGTTGGTAACGCACACAGCCCACCAAATAATTATTACAAACATTTTTTCGCACTTACATATTTACTCTGAGGTTCATACGAGAATTACTCACTATCTATCATTTTCAATCAATCTCAATCATAATTGATCTCATTCATACAATGCACTAATAAGTAACAACATATGTATTAAAGATGTATCATTTAAACATAAACTTACCTCAGTGCAAAATGTATTAGTCGACGACTTAGTTCGTAACCTTGCCTTTTCATCGGTCAAGGTTGTTTCCACGCTCTTCTTGATCTATAATAATAAAATTTACTCATTCAATCACTATATATATCTCATGATACATCAAAATTTCTACTTAGGCAAAAATGACCATTTTGCCCTTATACTTTGGCAAAATTATGATTTTGCCCCTAGGCTCGTAAATAGTTTTTCATCACATTTTCTCATTCTACAAGCCTAGCTGAACATTTATTTCTCTTACAACAACTCACAAAACCAATTATTTCATGCATTTATTACTCAATTACAACCTTTACAATGAAGTCCCATTTAAGTATTTTCATGGTAACACCTTTCACAAAAGTTATTCCTTAACCTACCTACATTCATTTTCTTCCATAAAAACTCATCAAAAAACATGATTACTTTCATGGAAAGTCTCTAAACTTTCAACCATTTTGCAAATTAGCCCCCTCATTAGCTAGCTTAAGATTTGGGGGTTCCAAAAGTACAAAAATTATCAAGAAAGACCTCTAAAGTCACTTACTTACAAGAGAATAGCTTGGCTGAAAGTTTGAACTCCAAAATCCCCTATTTTCTCTTTAATTTTTGGTGGATAAGAAGTGTGAATAGTGAAAGATGATATCTTCTTTCTTTGCCTTATTTTATTCATTTTTAATCACCTAATTTCACCAAAATTTTGACCAAAATTAATGCCCTTGTCCCCCTTGTCTCTATGACCGACCAACACACTATTATTGGCCTAATTGCACTTTAAGGACCTCCAATTTAATATTCTATGGATATTAGATACCTTTATCTTGTATAATGGAACTTTTACACTTTATGCGATTTAGTCCTTTTTCGCAATTAAACATGCAATCGCTAGAATTAATGCACCAAAATTTTCATACATCCTTATAATCATGCGATAACATATAAAATAATATCAAAATAATTTTTTCAACCTTAGATTAATGGTTTCAAAACCACTGTTCTGACTAGCCCTTAAATCGGGCAGTTACACAATTAGTGCAGTTAGTAGATACATGGCGAATCCTGGTAAAGAACACTGGAAAGCAGTTCAATAGATTTTTAGATACTTACGAGGTACTACTGATGTTTGCTTACAGTTTGGAAGATCTAGAGCTAGAGTCATAGGGTATGTTGATTTTGATTTTGCTGGAGACCTTGATAAAAGAAGATCTCTCACAGGGCATGTCTTTACTATTGGGGGTTGCACAATCAGTTGGAAAGCCACTTTACAAACTACATTTGCTTTGCCTACTACTGAAGCTGAGTAATTGGCGATTACTAAGGGTTGTAAATAAGCTATTTGGTTAAAGGGACTTTTTGGTGAACTCAGTAAAGACCTTTAGATAAGGACAATGTTTTGTGATAGTCAGAGTGTCATCTTCTTCATGGAAAATCAAATGCTTCATGAGAGAACAAAGTAAATTGACGTTCGATATCATTTTGTACACGATATTATTGCTTGTGGAGATATTTTTGTGAGAAAAGTTAGTACTTATGAAAATCCTGCAGATATGATGACTAAGTCACTTCCTATAACCAAGTTTAAGCATTACTTGGAATTGGTTGGTGTTCATTGTTGAAGAACACCCCTTAAGGGGGGTTTTGTGGAAGAGGTGGATAACTTGTTCATTGAGAGTTCGTGGTGAAGAACTTGTTTGTTTAGAATTCGTGTCAAGGTGGAGATTGTTAGAGTTGAATGACTCGAATCATTGTTAAAATAAAATACAGTGGTAAAATAAAATAAAAGTAAAATTCATATAGAACTATACTTCTTTTATTTTACATTGATTAGAATAAGGTTTTTCAACCTTACTACACTTCATCTATTTGATATTGATTAGAATAAGGTTTTTCAACCTATAAATAGATATAGTCTAAAACCATCTTGTATTATTCTAATTCGACATTAGTGAATTTTTTTCTCCTCTACCCATGGTTTTTCCCGAAAGGGTTTTACAAATAAAATCTGTGTGCTTTATTTTGTCTTTTTTCTTATTGCTTTGCGATCATTCTATATTTCCATTATCGACGTTAGTTCTACATAATGAGTATATTCATTGTAATACTCCAAAAATGGATGTAGCTTAGAATAAGAACAAATCATATCACAAAGTACTAAATTCAGACCATGACGACCACATGGAGTGAAAAATAATCTACGATTAATATCTAAAAATATTTTTTTTGCACTCGTTGATGTTTTCCTTTCATATTAGATTCATTATCATTTCCTTGTCATATTATGTTATCTATATTAAGTCTAATATTCTTTAATTCATCCACAAAATAGAATAAAAATACCTTTTTCAGTTGTATAATCTATTTTAAAAATTCTAAAAATATTCTAAGACTTTTATTTGACTTGATGAAAATCTATGCATCATTATATAATAGACATTTGCTCTTGATGGCTTATCTAGAGTACAATCACACATTATTGAAAACTATTTTGCTTCAAAAATTTTAGCTTACTTTCATTTCTCAATAAACTTATCAATTCATTTTGTATATTATGACAAGGTAATGATTAAGAATCTCATCATATTTTATGCGTTGGATATGTTCTTATATTACTAGATCTAATTCAACAATAATTTTTGTTAGACTTAAAAAAGTTTCATTACCTTCTTCATAGATTTTTGCTTTTCTTTTTCCACGAAATGCCAAATTATTTTTACCAAGAGTTTTTTACTACAATTGTAAAAACTAATGTCGACAATGGCAATAAAAAGATTACAAAATAAAGAAAATTAAGAATACACAAATTTTATGTGAAAACCATTTCGAGAAATAACCACGATAGAGGAGAAGAAATTCATTAATGTTGAAAAACAAAAAATGATAAAAGAGGAGTTTCAACTACAATATATTTAAAGGTTGAAACACCTTATTCTAATCAAATTCAAATAGAAGAAGTGTAGTTTTATACGAATTCTACTTGTGCGACATGGTCCATACTAATACATTTACCATTGTATTTTCTTTAATAAGGATTTGAGTCACACAACTCTAACAACAACAATTATTAATACTAATACATTTCACCAATGTTCCTTTTATTTCTTTATTTTATCTTGAATATGTTTACCAATTGTTTTACTTTTTAATTATCTTATTTCTAAATCGATTCATAAACTCATATTAGTAATATGCTCATTAGTAATTTCATGTTTTTTTTAATATTTATACCAAGATTTCTCTAATCATTTGTAACACCCCAAACCCGGCCCATACGTCATGACCGGATCTGGTACGCTATGGTTGAATGTTGAAAACTTTACTTGTAGGGTTTCGAAGAATCTCAGTTTATTTTAACCGATCAATCGTCAATTGTGATATTTTGAAGAAACTTTAGTATTTGCATGAGTGTGTTTGAAAAGCCTATTTTCTTCTCACTTTACAATTTAAGTTTTGAAAACCTAAGTTTATAAAAATGTGGCATAATAATAAAGAAAGAAAGAAATATAGAAAAAAGTAACCTAAGTTATGGAGCCTTATTACAAAAATAATCCCAAACTTAAATTTTAAGGAATAAAACTGAGATAGTCTATAAAGATAACAAAAACTTGATGGCCCCTCGAGTCCGCCTTGGCTCTCATGTCCACGATCTACTGTTCATCTGAAAAGTATGGAAGGGAAAAAAGAAAAGGGGTGAGTCACCAAGACTCAATGTGCAAATCCCAAAATCACTTAAACGGCTTAAGGCCCAAAAACACATTCTGGGCCCTGGCCCATGGAAAATAGCATTAAAACAAAAATACATGCAGAAATGACCCAACCCACCTAGGGTTCCATCCTCTACACGCCAACCCTTACCAACCATCACACCTCGGGGATTTCTACAATCAACCCATCAACCTCTACACGCCAATTTGATAGTCATGCTGTCGATCATAATATTCAAGAATAGAATATCAGGATAACGTGGCATAGCCACCGATCACTATGTGACCTAAATACATACTTTTCCCCTTCATCAAATCAAACCCACATCCCATGCATACACACATGCCATATCAAAGACACTAAACCATTTACTGGATAACAGGATAATACATACATCGATACACAGAGATAATACTATGTTTACGTACCAGGCATTCCTAGCCCAACCCTTACGGGTTATTCGACTGTCACACAACCTTTTTCTGGCTTTTCAGCCCATAATAGATATTATACAGGAGACTAAAGTGATAAAGATCTACACACTTGATTACTGACAAGATGATACTGTCAAAGTCGGCACTATCAAAAACCACTACGGTTGCTAATAGCCTAAGATTCTATTCTGAAGCTGGTCCACAACCCGGTGGCCAATCACGAATAATAGACACCACGAGTTTCTTGAACTTTGGGGCTGGGACTATAGATCCAACCCCTTCCTTTGATATGCTGACATTCGAGTCCATGAATGATCTTAGTCAGAAGGTACTATGACGATTGATTAACAAATTGATTGGTTAAGGGCATGAATAACGAAAAGAAACCGATTGATAACTCTTAAGGAGAATCGAAATCCTTACCTTGAAATCCTGAAATCAGAGACTAACGATTTCTGGCTTTTAGATCTACTTGATCTACTTCACTTCTCGAATGTCGCCAAACACATAAAATACATTAAACCATTAAACCATTAGCTTTTGGGATTTGTCTTCTAGAAATCGAAAGAGAGATCTTAAGGACAACAAGAATCGAAACTTACCTTACTAGAGAAAATTCGGCTACTCCCAGGGGATTTTGGTTTTTGAGAAGATCAAGAAGAGGAGATAATAAGAAGAAATCTAAGTAGTTTCGGCTTTTGAAAGAAAAGATGTTGAGATGATTGGGAGGTCTCGACTTTTGAAGAAATCAAAAGAAAAGAAATTGGAGAGGAAGACTGAGAATTTCGGCACAGGGAAAGAAGAAAAGAATAGGGTTCAAATGTCGGAATTGATGAGCTACCACCCCTATTTATAGGCAATTTCGGCACTTACTTATCAAAACCCGAAAGTGCCCTTCCTAATGCTAAAAATTAAATAAGGAATAAGGGAAAATTCAGCACCTCTTAGCTATAAAGAAATCGATTCCTTTACTCCTCTTAGAGTCAAAATTTCAGCCACCACCTAGCCTTGTAGATAACTCCTTGATTTTCTCCTTATCCTCATCTGACTACTCATCTATAGTGTCATGGATGACACAACCTCTTCATTCCTTTATCAGCACATTATCTACCTTATTATCACATTACAAAATTCCTAAATTGAAGCATCATTGTCGAACTCCACTACTGCTCTTGTAAATGCCGAAAATAATTAAAATAAAAAGTACCAGGCGACTTGAACCTTGGACCTTCAAATGATGCCAACTCCTTCCCTCATTGTGGTGCCATTTTGCCTTTGGGTCACAAGCCAGTTGTGTTTTAAAACACGACTAATATCTGTTATGCCTTAACTTAACAAGCTTTCCACTAAAGTGCTCAAACAAGAAATTTTAACTACAGCCTCAGCCCAAACCTAAGCCCAATTTGAACCCCTAAAACTTAATTTAATACATTAAACATATCCCCAAACCAAACACATAGGCCCAATAGTTCAGGATGTTACATCATTAGTACCTTCACTAGCTAGTTTGCTTGTATTAGGCGTAACATTAAACAATTTACAACAAAAATAAGATACTTTACCCAAGTCTTTACTATCAACTAACCATCTTCTTTCATGTTTCTCTCTATTTGCCAACTTTTGAATATAATGTGTAGTTGAAGAGCTTTAGTGGGACCTTTTTCCATTAAAATGTCTCTCAAGCTTGTATTAGTATTTTCCAACTGACTTGGATCATAGATATTTTTAGCCTTAAAAGTTGAATCATCTAATTTTTCATCTTGGCTGTCTTCGTAATGAGATTTGGGATCAACGTAAGTGTTTTTGCCTTGTTCTTGTTGTTCTTCTAAAATCTCATTATTCTACATATACATTATTAACTTGTTCATTCATGGAACAATCACCTATAATTTTTATCTACTTTTTTTTAGATGTTGTTACAAATAAATCAAGAGCTACCTTTTGTGATTTTATTAATGCTTCAACTTTTATTTTCTTTTTAAGTTTTGAATAACTGATTCATATTTCTTAGTTTATATCTTTTAATTTTTGTACAAGGCACCTTCGTCAAGATTCATTAAAGGGCTAATATAAACAATAATATTGATTATATATAAAAAATTAAGTTCAAACAAACCAATAATCCAAGTTAAGTAAAATATAAACTAGTAATATAACTTTCAAAGTTAGAATAATATAACCTAGTTAGAAGTAGGGGCGAAGCCAAGGGGCTGGCATGGGCCTCGGCCCCCCTAAAAGGTAAAATTGCTATTTAGGCCCTTAAAATTTTTTCAAAATTTTAAATTAGTAAAGGTAAAATTACACTTTGGCCCCCCTAAAATTATAAAAATTTGATTTAATCCTTTACAAATTAGAAATATATAAACTATAAAAAAATTAAAATTTCATCTGCCTCCTAAAATTGTCCTGGCTTCGCCCCTGGTTAGAAGTTCATTTCCAGTGATCACCAAATAAATTCAAAGAGATATTCTTCAATCTTGATTCTTAACAAATGTATGAGAAGGTTTCAATTTTGAGGCCAATAAGCATTAAAAACTTTTACAAAGGTAAGAATTTTTATGAGAATAAGAGAATTAAAATACTGGGTGCAAAAGGAAAATGTGTTATTTGATTGGTTTAATTATGGTAGATAATTTTTAATTAGGAATCCATAAAAAATCACTTTCCAAAGCCTCATCAACGACCAATAAGCTTCCTTCTTTTAATGTCGGCTTTTCGGCTTCTACTACTTTGTTACTACTAGGCCTAGGTATGTTAAGTTTTAATATATACAAGAGTTGTTAAATTATAATAGTTAAATATGAAAATTGTAAAGCAGTAACAAATGCTTTTTCCCCTTTTGATGATATGGAAGATATAAATAAATGTACATAAGTTAGGTTCAACTTTTAATAAAAAAATGTTTAAACTTCTATTTAATAGGTAGTTATGACTTACACAAACACACACATACACACACACATACGGGGCTTATATCTTGCAGGGGCTTAAAGTAAGGGCTTTACTTGTTTTACCTTGAGATGCCCCTGGAAACAATTATATTATTAAAAATTAACAAAGGAAAACAAAAATTTGTATGGTATGCAAAATATTTTAAAAAAAGAAAGAATATAATTGATCATTTTGATGAAAAGAATATAAATTGTTAATACAAAGTGCAACAAAGGAGGATAGTAATGAGACAATAATGAGGAGTAAGTGGTGGTGATGTGAAGGCCAGTTCACCTAAAGAGGTGGAGAATGAAAATGAACAATAGGACAAGTTGACTGTTAGAAGATGAGATATTTGCTCAACGTAATTTTAGGGTTGAAAATGTCGAATTGCATCTTCATTGCTGGAAAGGTATTTATAGGAGAGATCCTCTTGTCCACTAGCATGACCTAGCAAGATAGGTGTGTAGCCCCACCAAGTGCATAAAGGATATTTATGGTGGGCCTCGTTCTGTTATTCATTCGATTAGTACAAGGTCGCTATACCTATGCCTCGAGGATGTGTTCACACTGGAGGAGTACTCTCATCTAAAAGTAGGTGTTTGCCTTTATGGGGAGACCTAGTGGTTGGTGCTCTCTTGATTATGGCAGGTGGTCTTGGCAAGACATTTTCTCAAGCAGGGTCAACAAGAGCCAATGTTGCCTATGATGTTGGCATGTGTCTCGGTGGTAGAGGGATATAACTATAGCCCTACTAAGTTGAATGACAGGTTAAAAAGTGGCCTTCTATGAGATTATCTTCTTATTCAAATGTTTGAGAATAAAGAAATGCTTCCTTTTGTTGGGAACATGAAAAGTTTTTGTACCAATTCTAGAAAATTCGTTTTAAATGCGATGCTTATAGATGAAGGCTGTTTGACATAATGTATGTAACGACCTGGTTTCCAGTGGTGTCGAAAAATATGGTTTCAGAACCTGGTTTCCATAAACTGAGTCTGTAAATATTAAATAGGGATATTTACAGAGTTAGTGTATAGATGAATTGAAATTTGGATAAGTAACTTAGCTAAAATTATAGTTAATTTAAACCCAGGGACAAAATTGTAAGTTTAATAGCTATAGATTTTTAATTAGGAAAAGGCTAAGGGACTTAAATAACAAATATCCAAAGGACCAAAATGGCTAATAAGCCACTTTTGAGTAGTTGATAATGGAAGATGATGTAGGATGTCATTAACTTAACTTAAACATGATTACATTTGATTAAACTAGATTAATTATACTAATTAAAATTAATTAATGAAATAATCATAATATAAAAGCCAAAGCTTAGTGAAAGATGTTATCATTTTCTTCCTCAAGTTGTGAAAGCCAAAGAAAAAAAAAAGGTTTTAGGTGCCAAACATTCGACCATCCAATTTCAAGTAAGTCCCTAGCCATTTTTCTTTTATTTTTATAGAAATTGAATCATGAGAGCTTGATTTAGCTAGCCCATGTACCAATCAGTAAAATTGTTAAATTTTTTTTAAAAATGTCATTGTTGAGAAATGAATGAATTTGGTGTGAATTTGATAGAAATTAAGCTTAATTTATGAAAATGACTCAATTGTAAAGCTTAATTGTTAGTTTCAGTACATTATGTATCAAATTGAATAAAATGAAAACTTGTTATGAAATTTTGGTAGAAATATAAAGTAAGAGGTCCCTAATGAATATATGTGAAATCAAATTTTAATTCGAAGCTCTAAATAAATAATTAAGCTAGTTCCGAGTTAACAGACTAAATTGAATAAGTTGTGGTTCACTGTAATGGAATATGGCTATAATCGAATAGAGCTGTAATTGAATTGAGTTGTAATGGAATAGAGCTGTAATCAGTAATTCAATTATTTGGTTGAATGAAATGGAATAGAGCTGTAATAGAATTCTTGTGTTTGGTTGAATGGAATAGATGTTGTAATAGTATAAGAAAAAAGGCTTAAATGACCAAAGTACCCTTACCAGAATTTTTATAGGTAGATGATTATTGTTATTAAATTTTAATAAGATTATTGTTAAATATATTTTGATAAAAATAAATATAAATAATTTAACCATATTTTAACATAATTATTATTAAATACAAATTAATAAAATAATATATAATTTAATAACATTCTTAATATAATTATTAATAATATTTAATAATAATTTTAATATAAAATTATTATTAAGAATATTTCAATGCCTAATATATTTGCTTTAATCTAGCCTTTCACCCGTTCTCTTAGGTCATAATCGCCAATATAAAAATGAGTTTAACATACGATATGATAATCCTTTAATAATAACATTTTATTTTAATAGTCAATTTTAATAGAAAACATATTTTTTATATTTTATTTTATCCTTTATATTTTATTTTATCCTTTATAATAACATGTATACTCTTTAATAAATTAATTATTTATAGCAATCTTTTGGTGAAATAAAACCTTTAAATTTTACATAAAATTACTAAATTTTAGTAACATTAGTTCTTTTCATATGTAAATAAAAAAATCAAAACTCATAGTCCTTTGTTATTCAAAACCATAGTCATTGATTTTATGTTATTCAAAACTCATAGTTCTTTTTGTTATTCAAAAACATGAAGAAAACTCGACATAAATATAGAAGGAGCTGAGATCCGAAATCCCTTTGTCTCAAAAGCCATTCCTCATTTAATTTTATTCAAAAACTCATAGTTCTTTATGTTATTCTCGTATAAGAAATAGAAAATTCTCCCCATAGCATTGGCTTCTCTTAGAAATTCAAACTCATATCCGATCTTGACAACACAAAGGATAAATAATTAACGACATGCAAAGGAAAAAAGAAATCCAAATCCAAGTGGACCGATACTCTCAATTTATATAATCTGAAAAATACATAAAAGAAGGATAGATGTGTTTTGCAAGGAACATCAGTGTGAATACAGATACTTGTTTTTCCATTTCCGAAAAACAGATCAAATTTAATATCATTCTTCTGAATGTATAGTGCAAATGCTTGCAAGTTACGGATGTCGGTCATCATAAGATCCTAAATTCCCAGATGTTGCACCTGCCATAAACTTGAATGGTCAAAATCACATAGACATATGAGGTTTTAAAATCATTTTCAATGGGACTTACCTTAACAACAACATCAATCTTATCACCTCTCAATCCTGGTTTGTAATATCCGAGAATTAGGGCTTGTGCATTTTTGCCTAATTACATGTGCTTGTATGCCAGAGTAAATTATGAATGTGTTTTATAATGTGTTTTATGAATTTCGTGAACTTTAAAATGTAGAAAAATGCCTTAGAAATCATTCGATTTTAAGTTTAAAAGAGGGAGCTAAGCCTAAGAGGCCTTAAGAAAATTTATCGGTGAAATATGACACAAGAATAGGCTTGTTTAAGTGGCTTGGAGGCACCACTTAGGGCCTTAGAGTGTGACGCCACAAGCAGGGGAAAAGGGCCAAGGTTCAAGTCACAAGGGAAGCAAAAAGGGAGCTTTTATTTTGCTACAAGGAGGAGAGGAAGTGGACGACACAAGGACACTTCAAGATGAAGTGTAGATCAAGTTAAAAACTTGAAAATTAGGCTAAGGTTGAGAGAAATAGGGGATTTGATAGTGAGAGAAGGAATTGGCCGAATGTGGGACTCTTTGGGGTTGCTAATCGGTTTTGAAGTATAGGAAGGGGGTAGTGCCGAATTTTGGGGTGTCCATCTTTTATTTTCTTTTGTTGCTTTGCCGAATTTCTTCCCCTTCTTTCTGTTCTTCTTCTTTTCTTTCTTTCAACCCCAATTCTACACCTTTTCTTGAATGGCCGAATGACCCTTTGTCATTTAGAACTCTAGCCGAAATTTTGGAAGACTTTGATCTATTTGATTCTTGGCCGAACCTATACCACTTTCTCGAAACTTTTTTGGTTAGCTGAATCTCCATCATCCATCTTCTCCTTCTTCTTTTGAAAATTCTCTCAAGCCGAATCTCAAGGTACCCTAGCCGATTTCTTCATAGCCCCAAAAGCTGAATGTAACACCCCGGTTTAGGGGCTATGCATGTTGGGTATAATTCAAGTGTTAGTAGGTTTTTGGGAGTGCTTGGATGAGTTTTGGAGGTTCTAAGAATGTTTGGATGAAAGGAAGGCTTTGAAAAAATTTGGATTTTTAGTGTGGTAAGGGAATCGGGCCAAGGTAGGCCTTAAGAATTATTTTAGTAATTTATGGCACAAGTAAGGCTTTGGCAAGGTGGTGTCTTGTATGACTTAAGAAATTTGGAGGTAGCGCCTTTGAGGTCTTAGGTTCGATCCAAGAAGGCAGAGTTGGGTTTTAATTTTTGGATTATGGCGCCACAGGATGAAAGCCTTAAAAAGTTGGGCGTATTGGACACAAGAAGCGACTTGTCCAGTGGTTCTCGTCGGCACATAGGAGTTGGAGGGAGGCGGAGGCGGAGTTCGAGCGCCTAGAGAAAGCATTTTGGGCATGATTTTATTTTATGCGGTTATGAAATTTGGGCTAGGAAGGGTTAAGATTAAATGATGGGGGTTTTGCTATAAAATCAAGGTGGCGAGTGGCTCAGGCGTTGGGGTAAGGCTTGCGGCGGTTGGGTCCTGTGTTGAACCTAGAGAGTGGCGTGGGAGTTTTAGTTTTATTCTTTTGATTTTGCAGCAAATTGAAGGCGATGGGAATGCACATGTAGATTAAATTGGAAGATTAGGATGAGCTTTGTTTTGGGATAATGGTTGGATTTTTGTTTTTTATTTAAGGATAAAGGTGGGATATTGTTATTTTTTGAATTGATTTTTAGTGGTTGGTCGGGAGTGAATTAGGAGATTTGTTAATTCAAATTTGTGGCTTGTAGTGGTTCTAGGAAGTGGCGGTTGTGGGAGTCTTCAAGAGAGGGGTATGGCCGATTTTTTGGAAGTATTAGGGGAGAATGCCGTTTGTTCTTAGGCATTTTGAGTACTTTCGCCACCTTTTGTTTGTGCACCAAAGTTGATTTTCTCTTAGCAAACTCTCCCATTTTTGCTTCTTGAAACCGAAAATCCCAAGTAACCTTTACCATTGCCGAAACTTCATTTGTTTCTCTCTTAATTTTTCTTTTATAGTCGAATGCTATTTGGGTTCTCAAGCCTTTGCTTATTTTTGCTTTCTCTTCTACTCTTGGCCGAACCATATACTCACTATCTCCCTCTTTTCTTTTCCATTGGTGTTAAGCCGAAACTAATAACCCTCTTCGTTCATACTTTCTTTCTCCCTTTCTTGAAACTTTGGTGCCGAAATTTACTTGATTATCCTAGCCGAACCTTCCCTACTCTTGTGTGCCGAATCTCCCTTTTCTAGGTGCTGTCACCTTGGCCGAATAGTAGGGGTGGTGTGGCTCATTTTTGGGGTTTCATTTCCAATCGTTGGTGAAGGGCATCCGGGTTTCGAAGCAGTCAAGCGTAGCCTCAGTGCTTTGGTCGATTGTTGAGTAAGTAGTGGTAAGGGATTATTTTAGCGATCTTTTGGTTGGTATTCGTTTAAGCTAAGGCTATTACTTTTGGTTGGTTGTCGATTGTAGGCAAGTAAAGCAAGAGCACTTGGTGGTGGGCTAGTGTGCAAGAGCGTGTAGGAGCGAGGTTGTTAGATCGATTCTTGGTTAAGGCTTACAGGTGTGTGTACACACACACACTCTTCTAGTAATTTATGTGCTTATCAAGTTGTGTGTATTTACACACTTATCATTATGGTATTCATATATATGTGTGTGGTTGGTTCCATGGAAAGGTGGATTGAATACCATTATGGTATAGGGCACGGGTCGTAAGTCCTCGTTATGATGCTTTTGGTAAGCATAATGTATCTATTACGTGTGCTATGATATTGGATGGCTGATAAATAATATGTATGTTACTAATCAAGCATGTGGGTATAAGTCCGTTAAAATGCATATCATTATCTATGTGGGTTGTACGAGTGGAGGGGGCAGTGATATTTTGTGCTGACGAGCACCAGTGTTTTGGTAACACACCGTGACTACGGTCACCAGAGGTTTGGTACCTCGGAGGTTTGGCACCTCATAGCGACTTGTCCTGTGGTTTACACCACCGTGGGTTGGCCCCACTTGAGTTATGGGATCGTCGCGGTGATTTGGTATCACACGATGGGTTGGCCCTATCACTTGATTCGTGACTTTGGTCACCAGTGTTTTGGTAACACAATCGTGTCTTGGACACGGTGATTTGGTTTCACATTTGTGACTATATGTCACCGGTGGTTTAGCACCACCGGTGGTTTGGTACCACACGGGTAGAAAAGGTGTATGGACGGTTAGGATTGGGTGCATATGATTTGGATGCATGATGATCATGATTATGTTTGAATGTGATATTTTGCTAATCCGGAAAAAGGGTAGCACACTGAGTCTTGGTGACTCACCTTTTCCTTTAACATTTTCGAGTAGTGCATAAAATTTGGACCGGGATCGAGAGGACAAGGTGGCCCATGCAGAAGATGAAGATTTGTTATATTATGCTTGTTTTTGATATAAGTATTTTATTTTAATTTGTTGGGTTGTAACAAAGGCCATTTTATGTTTTTGGTATTACTTTAACTATGGTTTATTTAAATTAAATTGCTATGGAAAATGATTTATGGTTTGCAACCTATTTATTCAAGTTGGATATTTTAAACTAGAGTTTTAAAATGAATGAGTTTTAAATTGCAAAGTTTATTCCAAAGATATGTTTTCCAAAATTGACAAACTACGATGTTTAAATTTAAATCAAGAAGAATTTCAACCGTCTTTCCGCAATAACATAACCGGATTCGGTCATAGTGAATGGGCCGAGTTTGGGGATGTTCTGATTTAATATCGAGCAGGTTCAAAACTTCGGCTTTGAGGGTTTTGGGCCCAAAACATTTTCAAAATGGGCTTTTCAAAATATGGGCTTTTATTTGTGTTTTTACGGCATGGCACCTGTACCTCCGACCCAAAGTCCACCTGGTAAGTACTTCGGACTTTTGAAGTGATTTGTTTGTATGAATTAATTTGGGCTTAGTTTGGGCTCGTAGAATAGAATAATAGGATCTGTTGGACCTTAGGATTAGACTACTCAAACAATGGCATAAGACTTAAAGCTCTTAAACAAACCTGTGAAGAGAGTCGCCGAGTTAAGGTGTGGCAACCTGTGTGCGCATGTCTAGGATTGGATCCGGAAGAGCCTGGTACCTAAGCAGTCCTCGTGACTCACCTCCTCTTCGCAGGAATCCTACCTGGTGCGTAGCTAGGGTTCACCTTAACCAAGAGGACTTGTTCATAGGCCAAACCGATTAATAAAACCCGAAAGGGATTAGCCTTACTGTTTTAAAATCCTTAGTTTTAAAATTTTCAAACTTACCTCTCTGGTTTGTAAACCCTAAATCTAGTTTTGGAAGACACTTTCTCGATTTACCAAAATTACCAAATTGCCCCTAGTGGCAAAATTACAAAAAATGCCCCTGTATTATAAAATTACCACACTATCCTCAACTCTTGTTAAAATGATTTTTACTTTGCAAATATTAAAATCTCTAGTTTTCAAAATAGCAATATACCACGGTTTGGGAAATTTACGAAAATACCCCTGGTTGATAAAATTACCGAAATGCCCTTGGTCTCTAAATTGTCTCTCAACTTTTACTTGAAATATTCTGTTTTACTAAATATCGAAGCCCTATTTTATGAAATACAATGGTATTCGATTTGGAGAATTCTGAAAATGCCCATGATTTCCAAAATTACGAAAATGACCCTACTTTTTGGAATTTTGCAACACACTTTGTTTGAGAAACAAAATTTTCAAGACGACCCCGAGATTTTGTAAATTTTGAAGTTGGAAAACTATTTTCAAAATTGACTCGAGTTGTTACCAAAATACCCTCTACGGAAAATGACGAGATTACCCCGGTAGGAAGGAAACTTGATTGCTCGAAAAAACTACTCGAAAACTTCTTTTCATAAAATTTGCTCGTGGATAAATAGTGGAACCAAATTTCTAATACATAAAATTTCTAATCGATTAGATCGAGGCGCTAGATATAAGTTCTAGGGGCGTGGTCATATTTTTCGTGGACGTGGTAGAGGCGCTTTGGTACTGTTTGTTTTGTTGCTCGTAAGGTATGTTAGCTCTTTAAGATCGAGTCTGTGACCATAGCGTAGTGGGAGGAATTGGATTGTTAGTTTAGACAAGTAATTTGATAGAAATTATTTTAAGGAGGGTAGAATTGTAACACCCGGTTTAGGGGCTATGCATGTTGGGTATAATTCAAGTGTTAGTAGGTTTTGGGAGTGCTTGGATGAGTTTTGGAGGTTCTAAGAATGTTTGGATGAAAGGAAGGCTTTGAAAAAATTTGGATTTTTAGTGTGGTAAGGAATCGGGCCAAGGTAGGCCTTAAGAATTATTTTAGTAATTTATGGCACAAGTAAGGCTTTGGCAAGGTGGTGTCTTGTATGACTTAAGAATTTGGAGGTAGCGCCTTTGAGGGTCTTAGGTTCGATCCAAGAAGGCGTGATTGGGTTTTAATTTTTGGATTATGGCGCTTCTGAGGATGAAAGCCTTAAAAGAGTTGGGTAGCGATTGGACACAAGAAGCGACTTGTCCAGTGGTTCTCGTCAAGGCACATAGGAGTTGGAGGGAGGAGGCGCGAGTTCGAGCACTGGAGCAGCATTTTAGGCGTGATTTTATTTTATGCGGTTATGAAATTTGGGCTAGGAAGGGTTAAGATTAAATGATGGGGTTTTGCTATAAAATCAAGGTGGCGAGTGGCTCAGGCGTTGGGGTAAGGCTTGCGGCGGTTGGGTCCTGTGTTCGAACACGAGAGTGGCGTGGGAGTTTTAGTTTTTATTCTTTTGATTTTGCAAACAAATTGAAGGCGATGGGCAAGCACATGTAGATTAAATTGGAAGATTAGGATGAGCTTTGTTCTATGGGATAATGGTTGGATTTTTGTTTTTTATTTAAGGATAAAGGTGGGATATTGTTGTTTTTTGAATTGATTTTTAGTGGTTGGTGGGAGTGAATTAGGAGATTTGTTAATTCAAATTTGTGGCTTGTAGTGGTTCTAGGAAGTGGGTTGTGGGAGTCTTCAAGAGAGGGGTATGGTAGATTTTTTTGGAAGTATTAGGGGAGAATGCCGTTTGTTCTTAGGCATTTTGAGTACTTTCGCCACCTTTTGTTTGTGTACCAAAGTTGATTTTCTCTTAGCAAACTCTCCCATTTTGCTTCTTGAAACCGAAAATCCCAAGTAACCTTTACCATTGCGAAACTTCATTTGTTTCTCTTAATTTTTCTTTTGTAGTCGAATGCTATTTGGGTTCTCAAGCCTTTGCTTATTTTTGCTTTCTCTTCTACTCTTGGCGAACCATATACTCACTATCTCCTCTTTCTTTTCCATTGGTGTTAAGTCGAAACTAATAACCCTCTTCGCTCATACTTTCTTTCTCCCTTTCTTGAAACTTTGGTGCCGAAATTTACTTGATTATCCTAGCGAACCTTCCCTACTCTTGTGTGCGAATCTCCCTTTTCTAGGTCTTTGTCACCTTGGCGAATAGTAGGGGTGGTGTGGCTCATTTTGGGGTTTCATTTCAATCGTTGGTGAAGGGCATCCGGTTTCAAGCGATCAAGCGTAGCCTCGATTGCTTTGGTTGATTGTTGAGTAAGTAGTGGTAAGGGATTATTTTAGCAGTCTTTTGGTTGGTATTCGTTTAAGCCTAAGGCTATTACTTTTGGTTGGTTGTCGATTGTAGGCAAGTAAAGCAAGAGCACTTGGTGGTGGGCTAGTGTGCAAAAGCGTGTAAGAGCGAGGTTGTTAGATCGATTCTTGGTTAAGGCTTACAGGTGTGTGTACACACACACACTCTTCTAGTAATTTATGTACTTATCAAGTTGTGTGTATTTACACACTTATACATTATGGTATTTATATATATGATGTGTGTGGTTGGTTCCATGGAAAGGTGGATTGAATACCATTATGGTATAGGCACGGGTCGTAAGTCCTGTTATGATGCTTTTGGTAAGCATAATGTATCTATTACGTGTGCTATGATATTGGATGGTGATAAATAATATGTATGTTACTAATCAAGCATGTGGGTATAAGTCCGTTAAAATGCATATCATTATCTATGGGTTGTACGAGTGGAGGGGTAGTGATATTTTGTGCTTGACGAGCACCGGTGTTTTGGTAACACACCGTGACTACGGTCACCGAGGTTTGGTACCTCAGAGGTTTGGCACCTCATAGCGACTTGTCCCCGTGGTTTACACCAACGTGGGTTGGCCCTACTTGAGTTATGGGATCGTCTCGCGTTGATTTGGTATCACACGATGGGTTGGCCCCATCACTTGATTCGTGACTTTGGTCACCAAAGTGTTTTGGTAACACAATCGTGTCTTGGACACCGGTGATTTGGTATCACATTTGTGACTATATGTCACCAAAGTGGTTTGGTACCACACGGGTAGAAAAGGTGTATGGACGGTTAGGATTGGGTGCATATGATTTGGATGCATGATGATCATGATTATGTTTGAATGTGATATTTTGCTAATCCGGAAAAGGGTAGCACACTGAGTCTTGGTGACTCACCTTTTCCTTTAACATTTTCAGGTAGTGCATAAAGTGGACCGGATCGGAGAGGACAAGGTGGCCCATGTCAAGATGAAGATTTGTTATATTATGCTTGTTTTTGATATAAGTATTTTATTTTAATTTGTCGGGTTGTAACAAAGGCCATTTTATGTTTTTGGTATTACTTTAACTATGGTTTATTTAAATTAAATTGCTATGGGAAAATGATTTATGGTTTGCAACCTATTTATTCAAGTTGGATATTTTAAACTAGAGTTTTAAAAATGAATGAGTTTTAAATTGCAAAGTTTATTCCAAAGATATGTTTTCCAAAATTCAGCAAACTACGATGTTTAAATTTAAATCAAGAAGAATTTCAACCGTCTTTCCGCAATAACATAACCGGATTCGGTCATAGTGAATGGGCCAGGTTTGGGGATGTTACACTGAAAAAAATTGTTGATCTTTACCTAAGTCTTCATAGCCGAATCTCTGTGGGTTCAACAAGGAGCAGTCGACTTCTATCAGAAGGGTAAGGATCAATTATCGATTCTTTTATCTCTTTTCTTAAAAGCGAAATCAAGATTCTAATGCCCTTAATGTCTTTGGCCAAAACTATAAGGGATTCTTTCGGGATTTCCATAGTAGCCGACTTCTAAGGAAACCATTCAGGATTTTAGATCTAAGGTAAGCAAGGTATAAGATTAGGCCAAAGGCCATTCTCATAGATCTTTGCTTAAAACTGATTCTAACACTTGACAAGTAGGGATTTCGACAACTTCAAGGCAAGTAACCACTTTAGGGATCTAAAATCACAAGGTGAGTGACTATGTGTATTCGGCCAAGGCCAAATTTAGTGAATTAGATCTATTTACTATTTATTCAAAAGCCGAAAACTAACCAAACCAATTGATCTAGTGTTAGCCGATTGCAAGGAAGAAAGACTACGAAATTTTGAGATTTGATTAGTAGTGAAATCGGCACCAAGGTAAGATTTAAGTTGTGTTAAATCATTCGGGATTTGATTAATTAGCCGAATGGATTTTTGCTAAAGTACTTAAGGTTGGCCAAATGTAGGAAATAAGGATCTAAAGCATTAGATCGGGTTTTCAGTAAAAAGCGTTAAGTGAATCAGGTGTGTACCCCACACTAAGCCTTAATAAATTTATGGTTATGTTTTAATAAATATGTTAATAAGAATATGCAAGATGTGGCTAAAAGTACCATACAATGGTACAAAGTACCCAGGTACGTTTACCTACTCCCACTATGAGTATGATATGATCTGTTATGGCATATATGTGAAACTATAAGAATGTGAATAAGGAATATGACATGGTTAATGCATATTTGTATGACATGGGGCATATGGGTGATATGTAAAGGGGAAGTGATTTGGTGGTTTTATACCCCAATATTTATGTCACGAAATCTGAATGTGGTGACTTATGTCACGTAATCTGAATGTGCTGACTTATGTCACAAAATATTATCTGGTAGCTATGCCACAAAATTATAAGGGCGATGAGCATGTCGTCTGCAGTGACTGCCTTCGATGGTGTGTAGCGGATGGAGGGTCGACTTAGTAGTCCCCACGGTGTGATGGTTGGTACGGGTGATGTGTAGTGGCTGGTTATCTAGGTTTGGGTTCAGGTTTGCATCATGGTTTATATATATATACATGTTTATTATGTATGATCTGACATGCCTGAATTAATTGAGACTGGTGTTGGTTGTACATATTGAGTCTGTTTGACTCACCCCTTTGTGGGATTATTTTTCAGGTGACACTCAGTAATGGACCGGGTCGGCAGGAGCTCAGTGGTGGCCATGCTTAGCTCGGAGATTATTTTTTTATTAGTTTTCCATATTTAAGTTTTGAATTATTTCGGGTTTTGTTTGATGTAACAAGGCCATAAGTATTAAACTGATTATGCATGCGTTTTTAATTATTCAAGAATGATACAATTTTTATTAATTTAAAGTTAAAGTCAACTTTTCATAAATATGAACATTAAATGATTTGACACCTAATCAACACGAACCAACTATTTTTCAAAAAAAAAAAAACACAGAAGAATTTTGGCAAAGTCCAAATAAGATTTGAATGGTTTTTTCTCTAGAAGCATACCAGATCCGGTCAGGGCTTGTGGGCCGGGTTTGGGGTGTTTCAGTTTGGTATCAGAGCCAGGTTCAAAACTCGGCCTTGAGGGTTTTAGGCCCAAAACATTTTCTCTCTTCTGAAAATGGATTTTTCTAAGAAGTGAGCAGGGTTTCTGGCATGGTATCTTGAGTTTCCGGCCCGAAGTCCACCATGTAAGTACTCCTAACTCTTTTGTGATTGTATGTGGGATCTATGGGGACGTAGATTAGTAAATTAGGAATTAAACCCTAGGATTAGTCTCCTTCAACACCAAGATACATAAAACTTAAAGTCAATCAAACAAACCTGTGTTTAAGTCGCCGAGTTAGGGTGTGGCAACCATCGTGCGCATGTCTAGGATTGGTTTCGGTGGGAGCTTGGTATTTAAGCAGTCCTAGTGACTCACCTCCTCTCCACTCAAATCCTACTTGGTGCGTAGTGACGGTTCAACCTAACCAAGAGGACTCAAGCACAAGCTCAATCCAATAACTAAAACCCGAAAGGGACTAGCCATATTTTTATAAAAACCCTAGTCTTAAAATCACCAAATTACCCCTTTGATGTGTAGGAAAACTATTTTGAAAATTTTCCAAAATATTCTCGATTTACTAAAATGACCTATATACCACTGGTTAAAAAAAATTACTAAAATGCCCTTGGTTCATAAAATTTCCATACTACCCACAGTTTTTATCAAAATTTTCTTACCTTACAAATATCTAAAAACCTTATTTTTACAAAATATTAAGATACCCTAATTTGGAAAATTTACGAAAATTACCCCTGATTTGCAAAATGACTAAATTACCCCTAACCTGTACAAATGACCAACATACCCTCAGAGAGGAAAATTACCGAAGTACCCTCAAATTAGAAATCTTTAAAAATACCCTTGTTTTGAGAAGTCACCAAGAACCATATTTTGCGAAAAATTACCGAAATAACCCTGGCTTGTAAAATTACAAAAATACCCCTAGTATATAAAATTACCATTTTACCCTTGAAATTTTTCTAGCAAGTATTTTAATTTTGTAAAAATATCAACAATCTCTATTTTGCAACATTTTCAAATACCCTAATTTGAAAAATTACCAAAATACCCCTATAGGACAAAATTACGAAAATACCCCTGGGTAGTGGAAAACAACAAACAACGACAACTACAATATTTCTCTGTAATGAATGCAAGTTCATAAATGTGATTGAATGAATGAATTGAGACTGTATGTGTATGAATCGAAAGAACTACTTCCTAGAACTATTGAACATAAAACTGTTCGTGATAAATCAGTGGAACAAAACTAATACATAAAATTCTTTAACCAGATAAATGCAAATCGGAAGTATGAATTCAAGGGGACGTGGTTGTAATGTGTGAGGCCGTGATAGAGGCTGGATGACTGTGTCGGAGCCCGTTAGGTCAGGACAAGGGTCCGAAAATGAAATGCCACCACCACCAGCCGCTGATGTGGAGTATCAGGATCAGATAGGGGATGACGTAGTGTCACAGGCGATGCTGCGGGTTTTGGAAAGGGTGGCTGGAGCAGGTGGAGGCATGGGAGCTCGAAAGTCAGTACTTGAGTGACTCTGAGCCAATGGAGCTAAGGTGTTCCGTGGTGTATTGGGTGTGGCACCTAGTACGGCTGACTATTGGTTGGAGGCGACCGAGAGAATTATGGATGAGCTCGATTTAACTGCTAAGGAGAAGCTGAAAAGAATGGTGTCTCTTCTTCGCGATGAGGTATATCAATGGTGGCTCACAATCCGAGATGGTGCCACAGTTGAGGATCTCACTTGGGAATATGTTAAGGCGGCGTACCAGAAGAAGTATATTGGTACTCATTACATTGATGCGCAGAGGAAGGCATTTTTAGGGCTGGTTCATGAAAACAAGTCTGTGGTGGAGTACGAGGCTGAATTTCTAAGGCTGAACCGTTATGCTCAAGGCATTGTGTCGACAGAGCATGAGTGGTGTGTCCGGTTTGAAGACGGACTAAGGGATGACTTGAGACTGTTGATAGTTTCATAGTAAGAGCAGGAGTTTGCTGTGCTGGTGGAGAAGGCTAAGGTAGTCGAGGGGATCAAGGATTCTGTAAGGCAGAACACCGATCGAAATAGGCAGAAAAGAGGATTTGGATCATCAGGGCCATCTGGGAATGTTCAAAAGAGGCCTAGAGTTGATGGGCCGCTGGTCAGCAAGTTGCTACTAGAGGGCAGTATCGTACTTGTGCCCAATGTGGAAAAATACACTTAGGAGAGTGTTGGAAGAAAACAGGAGGGTGCTTTAAGTGTGGGTCCAAGGACCACATGATTAAGAATTGTCCTATGAGAACCGAAGGGGGCGACTAGTAAGCCAAGGTTCTAATCAGGCTGGAAGAGGGGGACAGCAGCCTTAGCGGGGCCGTGGTCTGAATGGCAGAGGTAACGGTGTTGGTAGAGGATAGGGAACACCGGGCCTAGGTGTTGGTAACACGGAGGCCAGACAGTCGGGTTTGGTTTATGCGGTACGTCAGAGGGATGACGGAGATACACCGGACGTCATAATTGGTACGTTCTTTATATTTGGAAAGCCTTATGTTGCTTTGATTGATGTGGGCTCGACCCATTCTTATGTTGCATGTAGAGTAGTTGAAACTCTAGGAATAGCCTCTGAATTATCTGATAGGGAGATGATTATAGTAAGCCCATTAGGTCAAACTGTAGTAGTGAATAAGATGTTTCGAAGAGTACCTTTGGAGCTTCAAGGAGCAGTATTTCCTGCCGACTTAATGGAATTACCCTTCGGAGAATTTGATCTTATACTTGGCATGGATTGGCTAGTGGAGCATCGGGCTGTACTGGATTGTGCAGCTAAGCGAATGGAGTTAAGGACGCCGGAGGATGAGGTGGTAATTATGATAGGGGAAAGAAGAAACTACTTGTCTAACGTAGTTTCGGCATTAAAGGCTGATAAGATGATCAAGAAAGGGTGCAAGGCATTTTTAGCTTTCGTTAGTACTTTGGATGCAAAAGAAAGGGGTTAGTGGAGTTAGAACCGTAAGGGAGTTTGTGGATGTCTTTCCAGGGGAATTACCAGGAATACCCCCGGACATGGAGGTGGAGTTTAGAATTGATTTGCTACCAGGTACAGCTCCTGTGTCAATTGCCCCGTACAGAATGGCACCCAAGGAGTTGGTTGAGCTCAAGGCTCAGATCCAAGAATTGCTAGACAGTGGGTTTATCCGACCCAGTGTGTCTCTATGGGGAGCACCGATTTTGTTCGTGAAGAAGAAGGATGAAACTATGCGTATGTGCATAGATTATCGTCAGTTGAACAAGCTGACCATCAAGAACAAGTACCCTTTGCCAAGGATAGATGACTTGTTCGATCAGCTTAATGGGGCCGTTGTTTTCTCAAAGATAGATCTAAGGTTTGGATATCATCAGCTTAAGGTGAAAGAGGCTGATATCCATAAGACATCTTTTCAAACAAGGTACGGTCATTATGAGTTCTTGGTTATGCCGTTTGAATTGACAAACACCCCAGCCGCGTTCATGGACATGATGAACTGGGTTTTCCAACCCTATCTGGATCGGTTCATTGTTGTGTTCATCGACGACATTCTAGTGTACTCCAAGTCTGAGGAGGAACATGATAAACATCTCCGGGTAGTGTTGCAAGTGTTGAAGGAAAAGAAGCTCTACGCCAAATTCAACAAGTGTGAATTTTAGCTTAAGGAGGTTACGTTTTAAGGACATGTGCTATCTGCTGAAGGAATAAGGGTGGATCCTCGAAAGATTGAGGTAGTTTTGGATTAGAAACCCCCTAAATCTATGGCGGAAGTTTGAAGTTTCTTGGGATTGGCAGGCTATTATAGAAGGTTCGTGGAAGGGTTCTCGTTAATAACCGCACCTTTGACAAAGTTACTAAGGAATGAGGTACCTTTCATATGGACCGATAAGCAACATGAGAGCTTTGAAAAGGTTAAGAGGGTCTTGACCGAAGCTCCAATTTTGATTCAGCCTGAGGCAGGGAAGGATTTTGTAGTGTACTGTGATGCTTCCCATATAGGATTGGGAGGTGTCCTTATGCAAGACGGGAAGGTAGTTGCTTATGCATCTCGACAACTAAGGCCACACGAGGTTAACTACCCGACGCATAACTTGGAATTGGCGGCAGTGATCTTTGCTCTTAAAGTGTGGAGGCACTACTTATATAGAGAGAAGTTCGTAATCTACACGGACCACAAAAGCCTCAAGTATCTGCTGACTCAGAAGGAGTTGAATCTGAGACAGCAAAGGTGGGTGGAATTATTGAAGGATTATGATTGATCTATAGATTATCACCCAGGCAAGGCTAATGTGGTGGTAGATGCCCTAAGTCGGAAGGTGGTGACAGATTTGAGGGCAATGTTCGCACATTTGAGCCTCTATGATGATGGAAGTTTGCTAGCAGAGTTGTAGGTTAAGATGTCGTGGCTGAAGGAGGTGAAAGAAGGTCAGTTGGTGGATGAAGATCTAAGTGTTAAGTTTCGACAAGTGCAGAGTGGGAGTTGAAGGACTATGGTATTAATGGCGAAGGAGTATTGTGTTTCAAGGGTAAGGTCTGTATGTCAAGAACGAGGAGTTGAGGCAGAGAATTCTTCAGGAATCGCATAGTAGTCCTTATGCTATGCACTTTGGAGGCAGTAAGATGTATAGAGATCTAAGGGAACAATTTTGGTGGCCTAGTCTTAAGCAGGAAGTTACCGAATTTGTTGGCAAGTGCTTGACGTGTCAGCAAGTCAAGGTTGAACACCAAGTTCCGTCAGGATTGCTTCAGCCAATACAAATTCCACAGTGGAAGTGGGAGAGAATTACCATGGACTTCATTAGTGGGCTTCCCCTTACGCCTACTAAGAAGGACTCGGTATGGGTGATAGTGGATCAACTGACAAAGTCTGCGTATTTTATTCTAGTGCGGGTTGACTATTCCCTACAAAAATTAGCAAGGTTGTATGTAGCTGAGATCGTAAGGTTACACGGAGTGCCAGTGTCGATTATCTCGGATAGGAATCTGAGGTTCACATCTCAGTTCTAGAAAGCTCTACATCAGGCTTTAGGCACTAGATTGGATTTTAGTACGACTTTTCATCCACAGTCGGACGGCCAGTCTGAACGAGTGATCCAAGTGTTAGAGGATATGTTAAGAGGCTGTGTGATAGACTTCAGAGGAAGTTGGGAAGAATATTTGCCTCTAGTGGAATTTGCATATAATAACAATTTATCGTGCAAGTATACTGGATGGCACCGCATTTGTTATCAGATGGTCAAGTGTCGCACTCCTACATGTTGGACGGAATTGGGAGAACGTCAGATTTTGGGTCCAAAAATTATGGCATAATCCGAGGAGAAGGTTAAGATAATCCGGGCACGGTTGAAGGAGGCGTCTGATAGGCAAAAGTCTTACGCAGATCTCAAGCGGAAAGAAATAGAACTTGATGTGAGAGATTAAGTGTTTCTTAAAGTTTGGCCTTGGAAAAAGGAGATGAGATTTGGTCGAAAAGGGAAGTTGAGCCCAAGGTTTATAGGACCTTATCGGGTATCGAAGCGAATTGGACCGGTAGCATACCAGTTAGAGTTGCCTCCAGAATTGAAGCAGATGCACGACGTATTTCATGTTTCCATGCTACGTCGATACCGATCGGATCCATTTCACGTAGTTCTGGTTGAAGAGGTGGAGCTGAGACCAGATCTGTCTTATGAGGAAGAGCCGATTCAGATTCTGGAACGAGATGTAAAGGTACTTCAGAGGAAGTCGGTCCCTCTGGTTAAGGTGTTGTGGCGTAACCATGGATCGGAGGAAGCTTCTTGGGAGCTGGAGGAAGCAATGCGACAACAATACCCCCACCTATTCTAGCCAGGTAATTTCGAGGTAGAAATTATTTTAAGGGGGTAGAACTATAATATCCGGGAATTAGGGTTGTGCATTTTTGCCTAATTACATGTGCTTGTATGCCAGAGTAAATTATGAATGTGTTTTATGAATTTCGTGAACTTTAAAATGTAGAAAAATGCCTTAGAAATCATTTGATTTTAAGTTTAAAAGAGGGAGCTAAGCCTAAGAGGCCTTAAGAAAATTTGTGGGTGAAATATGGCACAAGAATCGGCTTGTTTAATGGCTTGGAGGCGCCACTTAGGGCCTTAGAGTGTGATGCCACAAGCAAGGGAAAAGGGCCAAGGTTCGAGTCACAAGGGAAGCAAAAAGGGAGATTTTATTTTGCTACAAGGAGGAGAGGAAGTGGAAGGCACAAGGACACTTCAAGATGAAGTGTAGATCAAGTTAAAAACTTGAAGATTCGGCTAAGGTTGAGAGAAATAGGGGATTTGATAGTGAGAGGAGGAATTGGCCGAATGTGGGACTCTTTGGGGTTGCTAATCGGTTTTGAAGTATAGGAAGGGGGTAGTGCCAAATTTTGGGGTGTCCATCTTTTATTTTCTTTTGTTGTTTTACCGAATTTCTTCCCCCTCTTTCTCTTCTTCTTCTTTTCTTTCTTTCAACCCCAATTCTACACCTTTTCTTGAATGGCCGAATAACCCTTTGTCATTTAGAACTCTAGCCGAAATTTTGGAAGACTTTGATCTATTTGATTCTTGGCCGAACCTATACCACTTTCCCGAAACTTTTTTGGTTAGCCGAATCTCCATCATCCATCTTCTCCTTCTTCTTTTGCAAATTCTCTCGAGTCGAATCTCAAGGTACCCTAGCCGATTTCTTCATAGCCCCAAAAGTCGAAAAAAACTGTTGATCTTTACCTAAGTCTTTATAGCCGAATCTCTGTGGGTTCAACAAGGAGTAGTCGACTTCTGTCATAAGGGTTAGGATCAATTATCGATTCTTTTATCTCTTTTCTTAAAAGCCAGAATTAGGATCCTAATGCCCTTAATGTCTTTGGCCGAAACTATAAGGGATTCTTTCAGGATTTCCATAGTAGCCGAATTTTAAGGAAACCATTTGGGATTTCAGATCTAAGGTAAGCAAGGTATAAGATTAAGCCAAAGGCCATTCTCATAGATCTATGCTTAAAATCGATTCTAACACTTGACAAGTAGGGATTTCGACAACTTCATGGCAAGTAACCACTTTCGGGATCTAAAATCGCAAGGTGAGTGACTATGTGTATTCGCCAAGGCCAAATTTAGTGAATTAGATCTATTTACTATTTATTCAAAAGCTGAAAACTAACCAAACCAATTGATCTAGTGTTAGCCGATTGCAAGGAAGAAAGACTATGGAATTTCAGGATTTGATAAGTAGTGAAATCGGCACCAAGGTAAGATTTAAGTTGTGATAAATCCTTCGGGATTTGATTAATTAGCCGAATGGCTTTTTGCTAATGTACTTAAGGTTGGCCGAATGTAGGAAATAAGGATCTAAAGCATTAGATCGGGTTTTTAGTAAAAGCGTTAAGTGAATCAGGTGTGTACCCCACACTAAGCCTTAATAAATTTATGGTTATGTTTTAATAAATATATTAATAAGAATATGCAAGATGTGGCTAAAAGTACCATACAATGGTACAAAGTACCCAGGTACGTTTACCTACTACCACTATGAGTATGATATGATCTGTTATGGCATATATTTGAAACTATAAGAATGTGAATAAGGAATATGACATGGTTAATGCATATTTGTATGACATGGGGCATATGGGTGATATGTAAAGGGGAAGTGATTTGGTGGTTTTATACCCCAATATTTGAATGTGGTGACTTATGTCACGAAATTTGAATGTGGTGACTTATGTCACGTAATCTGAATGTGGTGACTTATGTCACAAAATATTATCTGGTGGCTATGCCACAAAATTATAAGGGCAATGAGCATGTCGTCTGCAGCGACTGCCTTCGATGGTGTGTAGCGGATGGAGGGTCGACTTAGTAGTCCCTACGGTGTGATGGTTGGTACGGGTGATGTGTAGTGGCTGGTTATCTAGGTTTGGGTTCGGGTTTGCATCATGGTTTATATATATACATGTTTATTATGTATGATCTGACATGCTTGAATTAATTGAGACTAATGTTGGTTGTACACATTGATTCTGTTTGACTCACCCCTTTGTGGGATTATTTTTCAGGTGACACTCAGTAATGTACCGGGTCGGCAGGAGCTTAGTGGTGGCCATGCTTAGCTCGGAGATTATTTTTATTTTTTATTAGTTTTCCATATTTAAGTTTTGAATTATTTCGGGTTTTGTTTGATGTAATAAGGCCATAAGTATTAAACTGATTATGCATGCGTTTTTAATTATTCAAGAATGATACGATTTTTATTAATTTAAAGTTAAAGTCAACTTTTCATAAATATGAATATTAAATGATTTGACACCTAATCAACACAAACCAACTATTTTTCAAAAAAAAAAAAAACACACAAGAATTTTAGCAAAGTCCAAATAAGATTTGAATGGTTTTTTCTCTAGAAGCATACTAGATCCGGTCAGGGCTGGTAGGACGGGTTTGGGGTGTTTCATGGTTGATGAACATAATTCAGATACGAACATATGTTAAGGTATATCCACTAGGATCTTGTAAGCATTATCCTATTTTTGGAACACGAGAACCCAGCAAAACTGTTAAACTTTATGGTAGCATTAAAATAGCAAATGTGTCATATCCTGATGTATGTTGGCAATTATGAAGCTTATTTAATGAAAATGTTCAGCCTTCAAAGATTTTATATGTTTAAATATATAAACCTATACCCTTCCCAGCATGCTCATATAAAACTTCAAGCCAGGTAAAGAAATGAAAAAGTAATACATGTGCGATTGATGTAGAACCAAGAGGATTTGAATCAAAATTCTAAAACATTTCACTGATGCTTCAACCAAACTCCTCTAAAACAAGTTGAACAGCATCAAATGTCTTAACATATATAGAAAACAACATGAAACAAAGAAGCACATTTCTATTAAATTATGACACCCTCCCCTTATAGAGTTCTTTAATGAAGTAATTCAATAACTCATACCATATAAAATAACCTATCCAAAGCCAATTTAATGCATTCGAGTCATGACCAATATTAAATTATAAAACATAGAGAAAGATAATCCACAAACTTTGAAAATTGAAATCATCAACGAGCTCAAAGCATTCCAGCAAAGGATCCTCAAGAAGAGACCTGCAATACGACTAGTAGGTTCCCCTACACACACAAGTTGCAGAATCAATACAAAAATCCACTGAACACAAACAAAAAATAATCAACCATGCAGATAAACAATCAAAAAAAAAAATAAAAGAGACTTGAAGAAGAGTTTTATACCTTCAGTTTCTATGATGAAACAAAAAAATAAAAGAGAGCGTAGAAAACTGAGGCATAAAAACAATATCACTAACTGAAACACCCCAAACCCGGCCCAAAAAGCCTAACCGGATTTGGTATGTTCCTCGAGTAAAACTTTAGCGGAATATCATTTTGTTCAAGAAAACTTGATGATTTTAAGTAAAACGGATTAACTTAAAGATCGAGTTGGGCTTAGTTGAAAAATAGATTTGTATTTTCTTAAAACATATATATATTACTGACAAAAACCTTTTTAAATTATTTATCGAAAACCATTTAGTTATTTAATTGATAATTGTTCATGGCAGAATTTAAAATAAATCCAAACACAAAATCTAAAAGTAGTTTATAGTGGCCTTATTACAAAAATAGCAAACCCAAAATAAAGTCTAAGTAATAAAATTTAAATTAATAAGTTTAAGTTGGGAAATCTCCACAATACTTGATACGAGCTTTGGCCACCTCGAAATCCTTCTTGATTCGATCCATCGTGACTATGAATTATCTGAAAAGTTTATCCCACAAAAGGGGTGAGTCATAAACTCAATGTATAACACATACATTAAAAAGTCCATTTTATCATATGCTTTAAGTCCAAAAATTTCACATATGGCCATAGGCCCATTTAACTCATATTTAGCCCAAAGGCCCATTTAGCTCATATTTAGCCCAAAGGCCCATTTAGCTCATATTTAGCCCAAAGGCCCATATCATAGCAGATCAAATAATAATCATTCAATATTCCATGGTTATGTACATGAAATGAAATGCAAGCCCGCCCACCTAAATATCCATCCGCTACACACCACCGTACCAACCAACACACCGTGGGATTACTAAATCGACCCTCCATCCACTACACACCATCGAAGGCGATTCTTTGCGGTCAACATGCACATCGCCTTATAATGTTGTGGCAAAGCCACCAAAATAGATGTGACCAAGTCACCGATCAAGTCCAAATTTTAGATACGTGGACCAAGTCACCAGATTCACATATGTGATCGAAGTCACCGGATTCAAATATGTGACCGAGGTCACCGAGTCAAATATGTGACCAAGTCACCGAGTCAAATATGTGATCAAGTCACCGGAAATGTGGTAAAACCACCGAATACTTCCTCCTTTATCAACAATACCCATATGCCCATGCACATACATATCAAATCAGATTTTCATGCTATTTACCCCACAAAACATAATATAATCATACTCATTTCATATTTATGCATATAGCAAAAATAAACGGAATATTGGGGTAAACATACCTGAATTTTGTATACCAATGATTGGTATCCACAAACAAACATATTGTCATATAATCACTTTTTAAAATATAGATCTATGGAAATTTTAATGTAAGGTTACACACCTTGTGACAGTGAGAACAATACCCTCTCGTTCGTCAACACCTAATTAATTAACACACTTGGTTAGTATACACTATTGTTAACAAAACTATACTTATTGACGAGAGATCTAATTCCTTACCCTCGGATTCTCGAACGACAGTTATTTGTGGTTTTTCTCCACTAGATGGATCAAACCCTGCCGATATTCCACCAACGTAAAGTGGTTCAGTTGTACTCACTACTTCAAATAACCGATCCTCGTTAGCAGAGGGTCCACAACCCGATGGAAAGTCTCTAACCACCGATACAGCCCTTCGTTTGTAGTTCGATGGTAAAGGAATACCTCCTCTCTTCCAAACACTCCATACGGCTCTTTTCTTACCTATCTTGTTGATCTTAAATCGCCCCTAAAAAAATGATCGATTAGTAGTCTATCTAAATAAATTGATATGATCTAAATTAATAACCTTACCTTGATGATTTCGAATGGTCACTTAAAGGTTGTCTTCAACAAAGATCTTTGAAAAAAATCTTTTCAAATGATTCGCTTTGAGTTCTTCAAGATTCGACCTTGAATAAGAAGAAAAGAATATGATAATTGGCCTTAACAAAAGAGAAGAGAAATGGTGGTTTCAATATGATGGTTTTGGTTTTGAGGAAAGAAGAAAGATAAATGGAAATGATAGAAAGAGAGAAGAAAGAAAAGATGATGTTAAAGAAAAGAAAAAGGATAGGTTTAGAGACCTATGCACATTCTACCAAAGAGGTAAAAATTTGAAGAAAATGGTTCTTGATCCTTTGTAGTTTCAACAAAGAGGGAAAGAAAAGAGAGAAATAAAATGAAAAGAAAAGAAAAGGAGAAATGATCAAAGAGAAAGGAGATTGGTTTTGGGGCTTAGATGCATTCGCCAAGAGGAGAAATGAAGAAGAAAAATGGTGCTTGAACCTTTTGGTACTTTCTGCAATGAGAGAAAAAGGAAGAAAAGAAGAAAGGCTTTCCAACTTTTGAGGCTTTTGACAAGAATTTTGAGAGAGATGAATTTTAACCAAATGGTCAAAATGTGAACCAAAACAAAGAGAAGTTTTGCCTAATTCCCAAAGCAAGATTCGGCTAAGAGGAGAATTTTTGGAGAAATGAGAAAAGATGGACAAATTTTTACTAGGATTTTTGGCCAACTAGCACCCTAATGGCTACACTAAATTTTTGGTCAACCTTAGCCAACATCCTCCCCCTTTTTCCTCCTTGTTTCTTCCCCATCATATCCAAAATTTCCAAGACAATTAATCACTCCCTTAGCCCTTCATGCCGTCTAGGTTCATGGTCAAATGACCATGAACAAACTCCCAAAACATTGCCCAATATCATGCCTTTTGCCCCCTCTTCTTATCATCAACTTATGATTCCATACCATAAGTTCCTAGCTTCCTTTTTCACATGGTCAAATAGCCAAAATTAAGAGAATACTCATCCACTTTAGAACATTCTTGGCCGACACTAAAGGGAAGAAACAAAAGAAATAAAATTTTTCCATTATGCTAGCTAGGAGATTCGAACCTCACTCCTCAAGCACACATCTATACATCCTAACCACTTTGCCAATTACTCAACTTATGCTTAAAACTCCTTGTCATTAATTCTTAAGGCCTAACTTGCTTAACTCTCTCTTAATTAATAGAAATTAAAAGTTTCACTAAGCATTCACTTAATTAATGAAGCTCAAATAACTTCCAAAAATACACTTAATAGTAATTGAGCATGCAACATCATTCAATTAAGTAAGATGCATAACCCCTAATTATCAGGATGTTACAGTTCTACCCCTTAAAATAATTTCGTCCTCGAAATTACCTGGCTGGAATAACTGAGGGTATTGCTATCGCATCGCTTCCTCCGGTTCCCACGAAGCTTTTTCTGATCCATGATTACGCCATAATACTTTGACGAGAGGAACCGTCTTTCTCCATAAAACCTTTACATCTTGTTCTAGAATTTGAATTGGCTCCTCTTCATATGACAAATCTGATCTTAATTCCACCTCCTCAACTGGCACTACATGAGATGGATCCGACCGGTAACGGCGTAACATTGAAACATGGAACAAATCATGCATTTGCTTCAATTTCGAAGGCAAATCTAACTGATATGCCACAGATCCGACCCGCTTCACAATCCGATAAGGTCCAATGAACCTGGGACTTAGCTTCCCTTTGCGACCAAATCTCATCACCTTTTTCCAAGGTGAAACCTTTAGGAAAACTTGGTCCCCCACAGCAAACTCTATTTCTTTTCGCTTTAGATCTTCGTACGATTTTTGTCTGTCAGATGCTTCCTTTAACCGAGCCCGAATTATCTTAACCTTTTCTTCGGATTCAGCCACTAACTCTGGACCCAAAATCTGACGTTCCCTTAATTCTGTCCAACACGTAGGAGTGCGACACTTTCGTCCATATAGTGCTTCATATGGTGCCATCCGTATACTGGCTTGGTAACTGTTGTTGTACGTAAATTCTGCCAACGGTAAGAATTCCCCCCAACTTCCCTTGAAATCTATCACACATCCCCTTAACATATCTTTTAAGATTTAGATTACTCTTTCAGACTGACTGTCAGACTGAGGATGAAATGCCGTACTGAAATCCAATCTGGTGCCCAAAGCCTGATGCAATGCTTTCCAAAATCGCGACGTAAACCTCGGATCTCTGTCCAAAATTATCGACAACGGCACTCCATGCAATCTCACAATCTCAGCCACATATAACTTCACCAATTTCTGCAAAGAGTAATCAACCCGAACTGGGATAAAATGTGCAAATTTTGTCAATTGGTCCACTATCACCCATACAGAGTCTTTCTTAGTAGGCGTAAGAGGAAGCCCACTAACAAAGTCCATGGTGATTCTCTCCCACTTCCACTGCAGAATCTTTATCGGTTGAAGCAATCCCGATGGTACTTGATGTTCAGCCTTGACTTGCTGACACGTCAAGCACTTTCCTACAAACTCTGTAACTTCTCGCTTAAGTCCAGGCCACCAAAATTGATCTCGCAAATCTCGGTATAATTTACTTCCTCCAGGATGCATAGCATAGGGGCTACCATGCAATTCCTGAAGTATCTTTTGCCTCAACTCCTGATCCTTTGGCATACAGACTTTACCTTTGAAGCACAATACCCCGTCACTATTAATACCAAAATCTTCCAATTTCCCACTCTGCACCTGTCGAAGCTTTTCACTCAGATCTTCATCTACTAACTGCCTCTCTTTCACTTAACTTAACCATGTCGGCTTAACCTGAAGTTCTGCCAATAAGCTTCCGTCATCGTAAAGACTAAGGTGTGCAAACATCGCCCTCAAATCTAACACCACTTTTGACTTAGAGCGTCTGCCACCACATTCGCCTTGCCCGGGTGGTACTCGATGGAACAGTCGTAGTCTTTCAATAACTCTATCCACCTTCACGCCTCAAATTCGGTTCTTTTCGAGTCAAGAGATATTTTAGACTTTGTGGTCCGTATATATCACCGACTTCTCCCGTATAAGTAATGTCTCCAAACCTTAAGAGCAAAGACTACATTTGCTAACTCCAAGTCATGCATCGGTAATTAACCTCGTGCGGTCTCAAGCGCCGAGACGACACGCAACTACCTTCCCGCCTTGCATCGTAACACATCCTAATCCCGTGTGAGAAGCGTCACAATACACGCATTTAAATCCTTTCCGCCTCGAAAGTGGATCAAAATCGAGCTTCATCAAAACTTTCTTAAGCTTCTCAAAGCTCTCTTCGCTTATCACCCCACACGAAAGGTACTTCCTTTCTCAACAATTTTGTTAAAGGTGCAAATTATCGATGAAAATCCTTCAACGAATCTTTCGTAGTATCCGGCTAAACCCAAGAAATCTGCGAACCTCGCCACGGACTTAGGTGGTTTCCAATCTAATCTGACCTCGATCTTCCGAGGATCCACCCTAATCCCTTTCGCAGATACCACATGACCTAAAATGCAACTTTTTCACCAAAATTCACACTTATCGAATTTGGCATACAATTCTTCTCCTTAAAACTCGTAACACAATCCGAGATGCTCATCATGTTCTACTTGGACTTAGAATACACCAGATGTCGCCTATGAATACCACGATGAACTAATCCAAGTAGGGCTAAAAAATCCGGTTCATCATATCTATAAACGTAGCTGGGGCATTCGTCAATCCGAATGGCATTACCAAAAATTCATAATGCCCATATCTAGTTCGAAAAACCATCTTATGGATATCCGCTTCTTTCACTTTAAGCTGATGATACCCCGACCTTAGATCAATCTTTGAGAATACCGCAGCTCCCTTAAGCTGATCGAACAAGTCGTCGATCCTTGGCAAAGGATACTTGTTCTTGATGGTCAGCTTATTCAACTGCCAGTAGTCTATGCACATCCTCATCGATCCGTCCTTCTTCTTCACGAATAGGACCGGTGCTCCCCATGGAGAGACACTAGGTCGGATGAATCCACGATCAAGCAACTCCTAAATCTAAGCCTTAAGCTCAACCAATTCCTTCGGTGCCATTCTATATGGAGCAATAGAAACTGGCGCCGTTCCAGGCAATAAATCTATCCCGAATTCTACTTCACGACCCGGAGGCAAACCTAGAAGTTCTTCCGGAAAAACATCTACAAATTCATTCACACCCCGACTTCATTAGCGATTGCTTCCTTAGCCTCCAAAGCACTCACCAACATCGGAAGGCTTCACATCCCTTTCTAACCATCTTTTACGCCTTAAGAGCGGATACTACATTAGATAAGTAGTTCCGTCTCTCGCCCATTACTACAACTTCCTTGTCATCAAAAGTTCTTAAGGACATTCTCTTAGCAAAGACAATCCACATTTGCACGGTACTTCACAAGCCGTCCATGCCTAAGATTAGGTCAATTCTCGAATGGCAACTCCATTAGGTCACCGAAATCGTATCCCTTGAACTTCTAAAGGCACTTCCTTAAAAGTTTGTCTACAACTACTGCTCATCCTAAAGGACTAAATACAATCATCTTCCTAGTACAGTTTGAAGTCACATGCAAAGTCCCGGATACTTCACTAGCGATATAGGAATGAGTTGACCCTATATCTATTAAAGCAATAAAGGGCAACCCAAAATCGTAAACGCATCGTGATAACATCAGTGCATCACCGTCTTCTCTGCATGACAAACCGCATACACCAAAACTGGTTGTCTCGCTCGAGCTACTCGCATCGCCTCGCTCAAGTTCCGCGTCCTCTCTGTAACCATTGCCCCTTCCATTTGGGCCACGACCTCTTATTCTGCTGTCCACCTCTGTCGTCACCGATTAGCACCCCGACTTGTTTGGGCGATTCTTTTTGAGTTCATCGGGCAATCCTTAATCATATGGTCTTTAGATCCACACTTAAAACATTCATTGGTCTTTTTCCAACATTCTCCGAAAGTGCATTTTCCCACATTGAGAACAAGTACGATTTTGTCCACCGTAGTAGTCTGTTGACCTCGCGGTCTATCATTTCTTGATTTCTTCGAGAATTCTTGACGACCACGAGGACCCAAAGCTTCTCTTATTCTTGCTCGCCTCGTCCGTTCATCTCTCAATCAGTTTAGCCTCTTCGCAATTCTTGCCCTTTCCACTAAGATTGCAAAATCTCTTTCACGGTCTTGAGCAATCATCACTGCAATTCATCTCTAAGTCCATCTTCAAATCGATACACGTTCATATTCCGTAGCCACTATCCTCCGCATAACGGCTAAGTCACAAAAATTCGCTTCATATTCACTATTGACTTGTTTCCTTGTACTAGATTCAGAAATGTCTTCCTTTGGGAGTCGATGTAGCTAGCTCCAACATATTTTCCTTCGAATTTCACTTTAAAATACCCCCAATCTAGACGATCCACAGGGGTACTCTCCTTGATAGTGAGCCACCACTGGTAGGCTTCATCACGAAGAAGTGAAATAGCACCTTTCAATTTCTCTTCATCAGTGCAGTCTATATCGTCCATGATCCTCTTGACTGCCTCCAACCAGTATTCCGCTACATTTGGAGCTACTCCAGATACTCCTCTGAAAACCTTAGCTCCATTCGATCTTAGTCTCTTAGCTACTGACTTTCGAGACCCATTTTCAGAACTAGCTTCTGCTACACGTTCCAAAACTCGCAGCACAGCTTGTGATACTGCGTCACCTCTATCATTTTGTTCTTGAAATTCCACCCCAACAGCTGGTGGTGGAGCTTCATTCTCGGAACCTTGACTAGATCGAACTAGTTCCGAAACAGTCATCCTTCCTCTTCCATGTCCACGACGACCACGTCCCCTAGAACTCATGTCTACTACGTGTCTTATCTATTTTTACGAAAAGTCTTATGTATTAGAGTCTTTTCACTTCTTATTAAAGGAAAGTTTTATGAAACAGATATTCAGTAGTTTTTTCGTAGTAGCACACAAACACCTAAGGTCCATGTCTCTAAAGTATAGTTTAAGTTTAAACTATCATACATATCACATATCGATAAAGTACATACCTGATGGATCTGGGCCGAGAACTCGAGTGCCATGCTCTTATAAAATCATTTAACTTAAGAAAACTTTCAAAAAGTCATTTGGGCCAACTTTTGAAAACGTTGTGGGCTTCAAAACCCAAGGCCAAGAGTTTAAAACTGGGCTCTGATACCAAGCTGAAACACCTCAAACCCGGCCCAAAAAGCCTAATCGGATTTGGTATGTTCCTCGAGTAAAACTTTAGCGGAATATCATTTTGTTCAAGAAAACTTGATGATTTTAAGTAAAACGGATTAACTTAAAGATCGAGTTGGGCTTAGTTGAAAAATAGATTTGTATTTTCTTAAAACATATATATTATTGACAAAAACCTTTTTAAATTATTTATCGAAAACCATTTAGTTATTTAATTGATAATTGTTCATGGCAGAATTTAAAATAAATCCAAACACAAAATCTAAAAGTAGTTTATAGTGGCCTTATTATAAAAATAGCAAACCCAAAATAAAGTCTAAGTAATAAAATTTAAATTAATAAGTTTAAGTTGGGAAATCTCCACAATACTTGATACGAGCTTTGGCCACCTCGAAATCCTTGCTGACTCGATCCATCGCAATATGAATTATCTGAAAAGTTTATCCCACAAAAGGGGTGAGTCATAAACTCAATGTATAACACATACATTAAAAAGTCCATTTTATCATATGCTTTAAGTCCAAAAATTTCACATATGGCCATAGGCCCATTTAACTCATATTTAGCCCAAAGGCCCATTTAGCTCATATTTAGCCCAAAGGCCCATTTAGCTCATATTTAGCCCAAAGGCCCATATCATAGTAGATCAAATAATAATCATTCAATATTACATGGTTATGTACATGAAATGAAATGCAAGCCCGCCCACCTAAATATCCATCCGCTACACACCACCCGTACCAACCAACACACCGTGAGGAGTACTAAATCGACCTCCATCCGCTACACACCATCGAAGGCGATTCTTGTCAGTCAACATGCACATCACCCTTATAATGTTGTGGCAAAGCCACCAAAGCAGATGTGACCAAGTCACCGATCAAGTCCAAATTTCAAATACGTGACCAAGTCACCAGATTCACATATGTGACCAAGTCACCGGATTCAAATATGTGTCGGAGTCGAAGTCACCGAGTCAAATATGTGACCGAAGTCACCGGAAATGTGGTAAAACCACCGAATAGTTCCTCCTTTATCAACAATACCCATATGCCCATGCACATACATATCAAATCGATTTTCATGCTATTTACCCCACAAAACATAATATAATCATACTCATTTCATATTTATGCATATAGCAAAAATAAATGGAATATTGGGGTAAACATACTGAATTTTGTATACCAATGATTGGTATCCACAAACAAACATATTGTCATATAATCACTTTTTAAAATAAAGATCTATGGAAATTTTAATGTAAGGTTACACACCTTGTGACAGTGAGAACAATACCCTCTCGTTCGTCAACACCTAATTAATTAACTGTAACATCCTAGATTAGGGGTTATGCGTTCGTGCATAATTCATGAGATAGTGGGATCAAGCAGTGTCTTGGATGTGTTCAAGAGTTTCAAGAACCCTAAGATGAAAGAAAATGAAAGGAAATGTAAGGAAATGTAAGGAAAAGAAAGGAAATATAAGGAAAAGTAAGGAAATGTAAGGAAATGTAAGGAAATGTAAGGAAATGTAAGGAAATGTAGGGAAATGTAAGGAAATATAAGGAAAATGTAAGGAAATGAAAGGAAATGAAAGGAAATGAAAGGAAATGAAAGGAAATGTAAGGAAATGAAAGGAAATGAAAGGAAATGAAAGGAAATGAAAGGAAATGTAAGGAAATGAAAGGAAATGTAAGGAAATGTATGGAAATGTATGGAAATATATGGAAATGTAAGGAAATGTATGGAAATGTATGGAAATGTGTGGAAATGTAAGGAGATGTATGGAAATGTACGGAAATGCTTTAGAAATGTTAAGTTTTGGAAACTAAACTAAAATAGGAAAGTGACCATTTTGGAAACCGAAGTAAATTAGGAAAGTGAACATTTTGGAAACCAAGCCAAAAGAGGAAACTAAACATTTTGGAAACCAAGCCAAAAGAGGAAACTAAACATTTTGGAAACCAAGCTAAAATAGGAAAGTGACCATTTTGGAAACTTGGAAAATACAGAGTCATGAAAATTTTGGAAACTTAAAAATGACCCCTGAATGTCGAATTTTAGAGCCCAAAGGGAACTTAGGGCAAGTGACCCTAAAATATAAAGTACATGAAATTTGACCCAATAACGGACTTGGAAAAGTGGCCTGAAGATGCCACCTAAGGCCTTAGAAAATGGCCCACATGCAAAAGGTTTTGGGCTTGAGTTCGAGTCACATAAGAAGCAAATAAAATAAGTTTTATTTTGCTTCTAGAAGCCCAAGAGGTGGACGGCACAAGGCTTGCAAAAGAGGAGTTTCACTCTCTTTAAAACTCGGCTAATTAGAAGATCATAAGGAATCTTAATGGAAGAGTTTAATTCTCTTTAAAATTCGACTAAATAGGTGGATAAATGAAGAATTATTCTTTAATTAGGAAAATAAGGAAGAGTGGTGGCCAAGTAAAGGATTCTTGGCCTAGTAAATTCGGCTATAAAAGGAGGGACTAGGGCCATTCATTATTCATTCTCCTCTCTTTCCTCTCGCCAAATATTCTTCTTGAGCATCCATTCTTTTCTTCTTTTCTTTTAACCTCCTAGCCGATTTCCTTCTAAGCCTATTATTCCTCTCTTCTTTCATCTTTGAAACCAAATACATAAGGGAATCATAGCCGATTGTTCTTCAAGTCTCTAAGCCAAATCAAGGTTGAAGTGAAGGTGCAATCGATTCCTTCAAATAAGGGTAAGATCCAAGTTTAGTTTTCCATTCTTTTATATTCTAGAATTATTGAAATTTAGAGACTAATTTCGATTATTAATCTTGGCCGAATCATGGAAGAAGAAATTCTTTTCCCGAAGGTACACCATAGGCCACGTGTTCCCTAGTTATTCGGTGAATTTGGATTTAAGATCCACAAGGTAAGTACCTAAAAGTATTCGCCAAAGCTTGTATGATTATCTAGATCAGTTCTTTAATTATTAAAAAGCGAAAACTAACCCATATTGAGATTCATTGGCGAATATCAAGTGAAGGAAAACCAAGTTTTGGATTTGAATAAACACCAAATCGGCATCAAAGGTAAGTCTTTTACAAATCCTACTAGGATTTGGATATCATAGCCAAATAGAATTTATGCTAAGTAATAAAGGATGAATCAAATGTAGGAACTAAGGATCTAAACTTTAGATCTAGCTTTTGAATCTCAAGGAATCGCTAAACAAATCGGTGTGTACGCACACTAACTTTCGATATTTCATATGGCAATTATTTTATTATATGATTATATGAATATGGCTAAGTACCTAATGTGGTACAAAAGTACTGTGCACGCTTCCTACTTCGATAGGATTATGAAATATGTTATTTTATAACATGTGAATATTTGAATGTTAAGCATGATATATATATATTTGGGGCATTCTGGATTTATATGAAAGGGGAAGAAGGTGTTGACTTGGTCTCACCAACGTTATATTTGAAGGTGTTGACTTGGTCTCACCAACGTTATATTTGAAGGTGTTGACTTCGGTCTCACCAACGTTATATTTGAAGGTGTTGACTTCGGTCTCACCAATGTTATATTTGAAGGTGTTGACTTCGGTCTCACCAACGTTATATTTGAAGGTGTTGACTTCGGTCTCACCAACGTTATATTTGAAGGTGTTGACCTCGGTCTCACCAACGTTATATGGTGACTACGGTCACAAATATTTGAATATGGTGTGTAGCGGATGGAGGGTTGACTTAATAGTCCCCACGGTATGAATGGCAGGTACGGGTGGTGTGTAGCGGATGGACCATTAGGATTGGGTTTGGATTGCATCATAATTTCATTTTTATATGGATCCGATGATTTGAACATGAATGCCTGATTTGTTGAATGTTAGTATTGTGTGCACATTGAGTTTGTTGACTCACCCGTTGTGGGAACTATTTTAGGTGATGAATAAAGGTGTGACCGGGCAGTGAGCGTTGAGGTGGCCATGCTACATTCGGAGATTTTATTTAGTTTGGACTTTTACTTTTATTTTATTTTGGGTTTTACTTGATGTAATAAGGCTATAAGGCCCAGTGGATTTCTCTTTATTTTTGCTTTACTATTAAGTTTTATGCTAAGAACTATTTTGGATGTATTTAATTAAATGGGTTTACAAGTATAAATAAATGGGTTTACAACCTAAGCCCAACTCAAAACAATAGTTTTCTAAAATTTACAAATTTTTCTAAGTAACGAAAATGTTTGAAACCGGTTTACTTTAGGAACATACCAGATCCGGTCCATTCTCGTGGGCGGGTGTGGGTGTTTCAATTTGGTATCGAGCCAGCTTTTAAACTCTACCGTGGGCTAAGGCCCAAAACGCTTTCAAAGCGAGCCAAATGATTATCTTTGAAAAAATAAGGTGTTTTCGGCATGGCACCTAAGTCTCAATCCGCATGATCCACCGTGTAAGTACTTCTATCCATTGTGTGATTTATATTATGATTTGTAGAAGGGTAGAAATGGAATGGAACGTAGAATAGAGATTAAGTACTTGAACCCTAGGACTAGTTACCCCAACAATTACATAAGACTTAAATGCCTAATCAAACAAACCTATGATTAAGTCACCGAGCTAGGGTGTAAATGGCTGTTGCGCATGTCTAGGAGTGGATTCAAGAAGAGCTTGGTATTTAAGCGGTCCTAGTGACTCGCCTCCTCTTTACTCGAATCCTACCAGTGCGTAGTAACTGCTCACCCTAATCAAGAGGACTTAGTCACAGGCTAAACCCAATAACTAAAACCCGAAAGGGACTAGCCGTATTTTATGGAAACCCTAATTTTAAAATTTCTAAATTACCCTCTTGATTTGAAAAGAATATTTTATAAATTTTCCTAAAATATTTCGATTTACAAATTTACTAAAATACCCTTAGTGGTAAAATTACAAAATGCCCTTGGTTTATAAAATGTTCAACTACTCAATGACTTTACCAAAATTTCATTATTTTATAAACATTCAAAAACCCTAATTTGTAAAATATCAAAATACCTTGATTTTGGAAAATTACAAAATTGCCCCTAACTTACAAAATTACAAAATGACCTAATTTCCAAAATTTTTGCAACTTCATCGTCTTTGGAAAATAAATTTCTCAAAAGAACCCTCAAAGTTTTGCAACTTCAAATATCCCTGATTTATTAAAATTTTACAATTTACCCGGTTTGTGGAAAAATTACCAAAATACCCCTAAGGTCTAAAAATTTCAAATACCCTCGGATCTCAAAAAATTTTCCAAAATACCCGAAACTTAAAATACCAAAGATACTTTGTGACAAAATCATCAAGCAACCTTATTTTGACAAATTACGAAAATACCTCAGAGGACAAATTACGAAAAAACCCCGGGTAGTGGAAAACAACAACAAATGAAAACTACAACATTTCTCTGAATGAACGAAAGTTCATAATTGATTGATGGATGTATGAATGTAAAGACTGTGTGCATGTATGAATACGAAAGAACCACTTCTAAAAAAAAAAAAATTCTTTCCAATAAAACTTCTTCGCGGTTAATCAGTGAAACAAAAATTTTTACATACATAAAACTTCTTAATCAGATTAAATCGCGACGTTAGAAATGAGTTCTAAGGGACGTGAACTTAGAGATTGTGCCTGAAAAGTATGATGGTTCTATTAAGATCAGAGTGCGCAGCATAAGCGTAGCGCGGCGAGTTAAGATGTACGATTTTTCGTTAGTAAGTAATTTCGAGGACAAAATTATTTTTAAGGGGGGTAGAACCGTAACATCCTAGATTAGGGTTATGCGTTAAATGCGTAATTCATGAGATAGTGGGATCGGTGGGTGTGTTGGATGTGTTCAAGAGTTTCAAGAACCCTAAGATGAAAGAAAATGAAAGGAAATGTAAGGAAATGTAAGGAAAAGAAAGGAAATATAAGGAAAACTAAGGAAATGCAAGGAAATGTAAGGGAATGTAAGGAAATGTAAGGAAATGTAGGGAAATGTAAGGAAATATAAGGAAAATGTAAGGAAATGAAAGGAAATGAAAGGAAATGAAAGGAAATGAAAGGAAATGTAAGGAAATGAAAGGAAATGTAAGGAAATGTATGGAAATGTATGGAAATATATGGAAATGTAAGGAAATGTAAGGAAATGTATGGAAATGTATGGAAATGTGTGGAAATGTAAGGAGATGTATGGAAATGTACGGAAATGCTTTAGAAATGTTAAGTTTTGGAAACTAAACTAAAATAGGAAAGTGACCATTTTGGAAACTTGGAAAATCTGAGAGCGAAAATTTTGGAAACTTAAAATAACCCCGAATGTCAAATTTTAGAGCCCAAAGGGAACTTAGGGCCAAGTGACCCTAAAATATAAAGTACATGAAATTTGACCCAATAACGGACTTGGAAAAGTGGCCTGAAGATGCCACCTAAGGCCTTAGAAAATGGCCCACATGCAAAAGGTTTTGGGCTTGAGTTCGAGTCACATAAGAAGCAAATAAAATAAGTTTTATTTTGCTTCTAGAAGCCCAAGAGGTGGACGGCACAAGGCTTGCAAAAGAGGAGTTTCACTCTCTTTAAAACTCGGCTAATTAGAAGATCATAAGGACTCTTAAGGGAAGAGTTTAATTCTCTTTAAAATTTGGCTAAATAGGTGGATAAATGAAGAATTATTCTTTAATTAGGAAAATAAGGAAGAGTGGTGGCCAAGTAAAGGATTCTTGGCCTAGTAAATTCGGCTATAAAAGGAGGGGACTAGGGCCATTCATTATTCATTCTCCCTCTCTTTTCCTCTGCCAAATATTCTTCTTGAGTATCCATTCTTTTTCTTCTTTTCTTTTAACCTCTTAGCCGATTTCCTTCTAAGCCTATTATTCCTCTCTTCTTTCATCTTTGAAACCAAATACATAAGGGAATCATAGCCGATTGTTCATCAAGTCTCTAAGCCGAATCTCTGAAGGTTGAAGTGAAGGTGCAATCGATTCCTTCAAATAAGGGTAAGATCCAAGTTTAGTTTTCCATTCTTTTATATTCTAGACTTATTGAAATTTAGAGACTAATTTCGATTATTAATCTTGGCGAATCATGGAAGAAGAAATTCTTTTCCGAAGGTACACCATAGGCCATGTGTTCCTAGTTATTCGGTGAATTTCTGGATTTAAGATCCACAAGGTAAGTACCTAAAAGTATTCGCCAAAGCTTGTATGATTATCTAGATCAGTTCTTTAATTATTAAAAGCGAAAACTAACCCATATTGAGATTCAAGGTTGGCGAATATCAAGTGAAGGAAAACCAAGTTTTCGGATTTGAATAAACACCAAATCGGCATCAAAGGTAAGTCTTTTACAAATCCTACTAGGATTTGGATATCATAGCCAAATAGAATTTATGCTAAGTAATAAAGGATGAATCAAATGTAGGAACTAAGGATCTAAACTTTAGATCTAGCTTTTGAATCTCAAGGAATCGCTAAACAAATCGTGTGTATTATACACTAACTTTCGATATTTCATATGGCAATTATTTTTATTATATGATTATATGAATATGGCTAAGTACCTAATGTGGTACAAAAGTACTCGTGCACGCTTCCTACTTCGATAGGATTATGAAATATGTTATTTTATAACATGTGAATATTTGAATGTTAAGCATGATATATATATATTTGGGGCATTCGAGATTTATGTGAAAGGGAAGAAGGTGTTGACTTGGTCTCACCAACGTTATATTTGAAGGTGTTGACTTCGGTCTCACCAACGTTATATTTGAAGGTGTTGACTTGGTCTCACCAATGTTATATTTGAAGGTGTTGACTTGGTCTCACCAACGTTATATTTGAAGGTGTTGACTTGGTCTCACCAATGTTATATTTGAAGGTGTTGACTTCGGTCTCACCAACGTTATATTTGAAGGTGTTGACCTCGGTCTCACCAACGTTATATGGTGACTACGGTTACAAATATTTGAATATGGTGTGTAGCAGATGGAAGGTTGACTTAGTAGTCCCCACGGTGTGAATGGTAGGTACGGGTGTTGTGTAGCGGATGGACCATTAGGATTGGGTTTGGGTTGCATCATAATTTCATTTTTATATGGATCCGATGATTTGAACATGAATGCGATTTGTTGAATGTTAGTATTGTGCACATTGAGTCTGCATTGACTCACCCCGTGTGGGAACTATTTTCGGTGATGAACAAGTGATGCATCGGGCGGTGAGACGTTGAGGTGGCCATGCTACATTCGGAGATTTTATTTAGTTTGGACTTTTTACTTTTATTTTATTTTGGGTTTTACTTGATGTAATAAGGCTATAAGGCCCAGTGGATTTCTCTTTATTTTTGCTTTACTATTAAGTTTTATGCTAAGAACTATTTTGGATGTATTTAATTAAATGGGTTTACAAGTATAAATAAATGGGTTTACAACCTAAGCCCAACTCAAAACAATAGTTTTTCTAAAAATTTACAAATTTTCTCTAAGTAACGAAAATGTTTGAAACCGGTTTACTTTAGGAACATACCAGATCCGGTCCATTCTCGTGGGCCGGGTGTGGGGTGTTTCATTAACACACTTGGTTAGTATACACTATTGTTAACAAAACTATACTTATTGACGAGAGATCTAATTCCTTACCCTCGGATTCTCGAACGACAGTTATTTGTGGTTTTTCTCCACTAGATGGATCAAACCCTGCCGATATTCCACCAACGTAAAGTGGTTCAGTTGTACTCACTACTTCAAATAACCGATCCTCGTTAGCAGAGGGTCCACAACCCGGTGGAAAGTCTCTAACCGCCGATACAGCCCTTCGTTTGTAGTTCGATGGTAAAGGAATACCTCCTCTCTTCCAAACACTCCGTACGGCTCTTTTCTTACCTATCTTGTTGATCTTAAATCGCCCCTAAAAAAATGATCGATTAGTAGTCTATCTAAATAAATCGATATGATCTAAATTAATAACCTTACCTTGATGATTTCGAATGGTCACTTAAAGGTTGTCTTCAACAAAGATCTTTGAAAAAAATCTTTTCAAATGATTCGGCTTTGAGTTCTTCAAGATTCGGCCTTGAATAAGAAGAAAAGAATATGATGATTCGGCCTTAACAAAAAGAGAAGAGAAATGGTGGTTTCAATATGATGGTTTTGGTTTTGAGGAAAGAAGAAAGATAATAGAAATGAGAAGAGAGAGAAGAAAGAAAAGATGATGTTAAAGAAAAGAAAAAGGATAGGTTTAGAGACCTATGCACATTCTACCAAAGAGGTAAAAATTTGAAGAAAATGGTTCTTGATCCTTTGTAGTTTTGGCAAAGAGGAAAGAAAAGAGAGAAATAAAATGAAAAGAAAAAGAAAAGGAGAAATGATCAAAGAGAAAGGAGATTGGTTTTGGGGCTTAGATGCATTCGGCCAAGAGGGAGAAATGAAGAAGAAAAATGGTGCTTGAACCTTTTGGTACTTTTGGCAATGAGAGAAAAGGAAGAAAAGAAGAAAGGCTTTCCAACTTTTGAGGCTTTTGACAAGAATTTTGAGAGAGATGAATTTTAACCAAATGGTCAAAATGTGAACCAAAACAAAGAGAAGTTTTGCCTAATTCCCAAAGCAAGATTCGGCTAAGAGGTGAATTTTTGGAGAAATGAGAAAAGATGGACAAATTTTTGCTAGGATTTTTGGCCAACTAGCACCCTAATGGCTACACTAAATTTTCGGTCAACTTTAGCCAACATCCTCCCCCTTTTTCCTCCTTGTTTCTTCCCCATCATATCCAAAATTTCCAAGACAATTAATCACTCCCTTAGCCCTTCATGCCGTCTAGGTTCATGGTCAAATGACCATGAACAAGCTCCCAAAACATTGCCCAATATCATGCCTTTTGCCCCCTCATCTTATCATCAACTTATGATTCCATACCATAAGTTCCTAGCTTCCTTTTTCACATGGTCAAATAGCCAAAATTAAGAGAATACTCATCCACTCTAGAACATTCTTGGCTGACACTAAAGGGAAGGAAACAAAAGAAATAAAATTTTTCCATTATGCTAGCTAGGAGATTCGAACCTCACTCCTCAAGCACACATCCATACATCCTAACCACTTTGCCAATTACTCAACTTATGCTTAAAACTCCTTGTCATCAATTCTTAAGGCCTAACTTGCTCAACTCTCTCTTAATTAATAGAAATTAAAAGTTTCACTAAGCATTCACTTAATTAATGAAGCTCAAATAACTTCCAAAAATACACTTAATAGTAATTGAGCATGCAACATCATTCAATTAAGTAAGATGCATAACCCCTAATTATCAGGATGTTACACTAACCTTTGTTGCAAGAAAGGTCATAATATCCAACCTTTCAAGTAGAGATGGAAAATCACAGAAACGGAGGCGATCAAGCGTACCTGGTCTCAGTAATGCAGCATCAAACAAATCTAGTCTACTGCTTATGAGAAGAATTCAAGTCAATTTATATTAAAGCCATATAACATATAAGGAAAACCATAAAATAAGAAACTCATATATTTATGGAAAACCTTGAAATCAAGAAACGTATTCTCTTTTAAAAATTTTGTGCTACTTGAAAAGTTTTCTTATTTGGATATGCATCTTATGTTAAAATCGATCACATGAAGATAAAAATGAACCAAACTCAACATGGTGGGGATTAACCAAAGATTTATCAAAATAATACAATAGGATTCCATGAGAACTAACCTTGTTGCAACAAACACAAATACATCAGTCAAAACTTCAAAACCATCTAATTGTTATTATCGAAAGTGATTCGCTTAGCATCATTTCCAGGCTTCGGAGCAACACTATGGACCTGTCCTACGTTGGCATCTTTAGAAGTGGGACATGGGCATTGATGCCATTATTTGAGTCTACATTCATCCACAGGCATGGTAATAGCGTAGTGTCAAAACCATTTTTATTTTGGAAAAACAAGTGGATCGACTTAAAAAAATGTGGAGTCACCACCAATTTTTGTTTAGGTGTAATCGGATCACCACGTACAATATTTTATCTTTAAAAATTAATTTTGGCCTGCAAAATTACAAAAATGGATTCAGGAGTTGGTTACGTGCGAGGAAGGGCTAGCACCCTCGTAAGCCCAAAATTAGTACCAAATTGATTAAATGATGTCCTAACGTCGAAAATTTGAAAAGTTTTGAAAATGCGATTTCTTTGAAAAAGGATTGGAATATCCCAAATTTAAATGTAAGATTCACTCATCTCAAAGGAACAAAATACTACACCCAGTACGTTAGGATGCAATATCTTGAATCCTCAAAGTCGAGACCATCTTATATGTAATATCTGGAATATAGGGGTTGTGCATTTTAACTTAATTGTATGTGGTAGCATGCCTATGTGTGGTTTGAGTGTGCTTTGGGAGTTTTAGGAACTTCAGTATGTAAGAGAATGCCTTAGAAAAATATTAAATTTTTAAGTCTTAAGATGGAGCTAAGCAAGATAGGCTTTAAGAAAAATTGGCATGAGGTTTTAATCACAACAAGACAATTGGCAAAGTGGTGTTGGCGCATGGGTGAATGCATGAGGGGAGAGGTTCGAATCCCTTAGCTAGCAATTGGAATGATTTTTATTTTTGTTCTCTTTCCTATAGTGTCGGTCAAGTTTTATCTTAGTATGGATGGATTTTCTTTCATTTTTAGATAGTAGACCAAAGGAAAAAGGCAAGTTATTAGTTAAGGTATGGAATCAAGGTGTTATGGAAGGATAAGGGGACATAAGGCTTGATGAATGGGTGATGTTTTGGAAATTTTTCATGGTCATTTTGACCATGAATGTGGATAGTTTGGGAGCCTAGGGGGAGTGACTGAAATTTTGATTAAGGTTATGGTAAATTGGGGGGACATAAGACACTCTTTATGGAGTGTGTTTTGGAAACTTGTTAATGGCCAACTTGACCATGTATGTGGACGGTTTAGGAGCTTAGGGGGGATGACCGAATTTTGAGGAAGGTTTTGGTAGGTTAGTAGCTTGAGAGAATTCTCATTTTGGTCATTTTGCCTTTCCAAAACATTTTCTTTTCTCTCATCTTTTCCTCTTGGCCGAATATGCATAGTGAGGTTTGGGCATTCTTTTTGTGCAATTTCGTTGTCTAGAAAGCTTGTGTGTTTTTCTTTAGAAAACCGAGATTGGAGATCACTTGTGCACTATTTTCTTTCTTGACCTAAAATCGAAACCATTTGTGCATCTTTTTCTCTTTTACCTTGTTAAGGCCGAAACTTTTATATCCCAATTTCCACCATTGTCGCAACTTCTAAGCCTCACACTCACACTCTCCCTCTCTATTCTTTTGTCAAGAGCCGAACCACTTCATCATTCTTTTCTTCTTCTTTCTCTTATAATAGCGAAACCTTCCTTCCATTTTCACCATAGCCATAACACCTTAAACCTCTCATCTCTCTCTTCTCTTTTGTTAAAGCTGAATCTACCATTTCTTTTCTCTTCTATTCTATTCTTTTCTTCTTATTTGTTAAGGCCGAATCTCTTTGTAGTATCAAGTAAGGGTACAATCGATTTCAGCGTTAGTGATAAGGATTAATTATCTATCATTTTTCTTTCTTTTTCTTCTGGATTTGTCGATTTTAGGAATCTAATTCTTTTTATTCTCCTTGGCCAAAACTTTTAAGGAGGATTTTGGGATTCTTTTGTAGCCAACGATTTGGAGAGATCCATCGAGAATTAAATATTCAAGGTAAAGGAGTTTTATTTTACTTGTTATATCATTTTAGATAGACTACTAATCGCTTTCGTTTTAGGGGACTCTATCGCTCGATCATTTATCCGTGAATGTAAGATTTTTGGGCAAACAAAATAGGTTCAAAAAGAGCGGTAAGGAGTGTTTGGAAGAGGGGTGGTTCTGCTATACCCTCAAATTTCAAACGAAGGGCTGTATCGGGGATCCAAGACTTTCCACCGGGTTGTGGACTCTCTGCTAACGAAGATCGATTATTTGAAGTTGTGCGTACACCCGAGCCATTATTTGTTCGTGGTTTGTCATTGGGTTTCGATCCATCTATCGAGAGAAATCACATATAAGTGTTGTTTGAGATTCCGAGGGTAAGGAATTAGATTATTCATCAATAGTATAGTTTTATAAGTATTAGTGTTCTAATCAAGTGTGATAAATATTTAGGTATCGACGAGTGGGAAAGTATAGTTCTCACTGTTATAAGGTGTGTAACACTATACTAAATTTCTAATAGATCTATAATACTAATGATTTGTATGTGTTAAGAAAAATATGTATAATAATGGTTGCGGGTACCATTCAGTGGTACATGGTATTCAGGTATGTTTACCCCAATACTTCGTTAATAATGCTATAAGCATAAATATGAAATAAGTATGACTCTGTTATGATTTTGGGGTATATTGCATAAAATCTGAATAATATGTATGTGCATGGGCATATGGGTGATATTGATAAAGGGGAAGTGTTCGGTGGTTTTACCACATTATCCGGTGACTTGGTCACATAATATGAATCTGGTGACTTGGTCACATAATATGAATCCGGTGACTTGGTCACATATTATGAATCCGGTGACTTGGTCACAATTATCTCAGTGGCCATGCTACAAAATTATAAGGCGATGTGCATGTTAAGCTGCAAGAAGCGCCTTCGATGGTGTGTAGCGGATGGAGGGTCGATTTAGTAATCCACACGGTGTGATTGGTAGGTACAAGTGGTGTGTAGCGGATGGATTGTTTAGGTGGGCTCGGGGTTGCATTTCATTTTTATATATATACATGTGATTTAATCGATTGTTATCTGTTTTGCTAAAAAAATGGGCTTATGGCTAAGTATGTCTTAAATGGGCTTAATAGCTATGATCGATTGGGCTTTTAGTGTAATGTTACACATTGAGTCTGTTGACTCACCCTTTATGGGATATGTTTTCAGGTGACGCTTAGCATAATGGATCGGGTCAGCGAGGACTACGTGGTGGCCATTGCTCAACTCAGTACATCGGATTTTCTTTTAATTAAACTTGTTACGTTTTCTTTTACTATTTAGGATTTATTTTGGGTTATGTTATTTTTGTAATAAGGCCGATATGAACTGTTTAAATTTTTACGTTTTAGATTTTTAATCTGCTACGATCAAACAATTACTAAATAATTAAATGATTTCGAAAAATCACTTAAACTTTTTGACACCTAAACACCTATGGTTTTTACAATAATAATAAGTTTTTCATTAAATTTGGTTTTCTTTTAACTTAAAATCTTTCTCTTAAAGATAACGTTTTAATGAGACACCAACTATATAAACATCATTTACAACGTGACCACTAAGTAGATCCATTTTATATGAAACTATTATATTTTCTTATAAAACAAAATGAGAAATAATTGAAGTTTTACTCGAGGAACATACCAGATCCGCTCAGGGCTTGTGGTCCGAGTTTGGGGTGTTTCATTATAATTTGAAATCATGCAATTAAAAAGGGTATTAAGTTATTTGGTCAAATGAAACACCACGACCCAATACGTTAGGAGACAATTTCTCGGATTTCCAAACATCAAAATATCACTTTATTTTGAAAAAACTTTCAATGATAACTCAAAACATATTTTAATTTAATTTGTTTGTATAAAACTTTGCATGAATAAGTTTGAAGTTTTAACCACAATTCAATATCAAAGATGAAAGTAATATTGCAAATATGAAATTGCAGTTCAAAGCAATAATGGAAATACAAAAGAGCTAATTAGAGTTTATATAATTGCAATACCTCATACACTATGCAACATTAACAATTTGAAGGTAATAAGGACAATCAAGAAAGAATCATCAAATAAATTAATACAAACCAAATGTGATCAATATATGCAAAAAAAAAAAAAAAACATAAAGGAAAAAACATTTGCAACCAATATCATACAAATTATACATATAGAAGTTTAGAAATTACATGTAGAAAGAAAATCAAAATAAATCTTATACCAAAATGGTAAATAAAAATAATATAAGTAATATATATGCAATAAAACTTAATATAAGTAAATTATGTATGATGAAAGTCTTATAATGAACAAAAATATGAATAAGTTAAAGTTGTTTAAAAGATATAAGTTATTTATTTGAATTTATAAGAAAAACATATCCATATAGATAGATTTAAAGTAAAATATATACATAAAATAATAATATATACATATTGAAGGAAAATTTGAATGCAAACCTATATACATTTATATGAACAAGTAATGTTTAAAATGGGCAAAAGATAATTTCAAATGTACATACAAATTTAAATGAAAATATATGGATATATAAATATACATAAAATAATATATACATGAAATGAAAACACTTTGGTAAAATTTTATATGTCAACATTTAATCATAATGATGAAAAAAATATTTATTTTCGATGTTATATCAATTTTGAATCATACAAATATTTAAAAAAGAATTTAGAAATAAAAGATAAAATGTATATAATAAAAGTATATGTAAGTAATTTAAAACATATCAAAATTGATAAATTAATTCCAAACAATTTATTAAAAAACCAAAGAAATCAATAAATTTAAAACAATAAAAGAATAGAAAACCCAAATGAATTGAAGATAAAATTAAAAGGTTAATTTAGAAATAAACAAAGCTATTATACGAAATAAGTATTAAAATAGAATGCGTACAAGTAATTAAGGATTAAAAGTACAAATATTCCAAATTTTCAGAACGCAGAGTTAAATCACGAACTAAAATGGAATCAATACCAAAATTTTGTGGTAAAATCTAAGAAAAAATGAAATAGAAATTGGACTTAATTGCATGGCGACTAAGCAAAGGAATCAATAGCGCAATTACTCCCTTAGATCCCTAAACACGCGGGTTCAGTAAAGTTTGGATCGGGTCATCGGGTCATCGCTTATATGGCTCCATTTCAAAACCAATGAATTTGGCTTTAACGACATCTTTCAATACATTTTCAAAGACAAAAAAAAAAAAAAACAAGTAAAACACACGCACACTTAGCATTCTTAATCAGAACAAACACAAAACGAAAACCTAGAACGCCGCTTTCTTTACTCGCCGAGCAAACTAAATCGACAGCCATTCTGACACCATGAACGACGAATGGTTGTGCGAAAGTCAATTGGGCTCCATTTTGAGTACATCGGAAGGCTTTTAACCTTCTAATCCCTGCCTAAACTTCGATGATAGCGAAGCCAGCAGAGATCCGATAGCGGTATGAAAAAATTTTCTTTTATTCTTTCCTTTTCTATGCATGCGAAAGAAATGAGAGAGTAACACAGAAAATAAATAAATCTTAAAATACCGGGACCTTTTTAAAAAAAATTCTTTGTTTGATTTTGTGTTTTTTTTTGTGTATTCCTCCGTAAAATTTACTGTTTACATCAGACTCTTTTATAGCCAAAAAAGAAAAATCAAAAATGAAATACACGTTTTTCTTCTACTGTATTCTCGATTTTCTGGTCTTCTCTGTTTCTGTTGCAGGTACAGCTATGGAGGAGTCCGTTGCTGGCGCGCGTGTGCGTGATGCTACTGGCGTGGATGCATGCAGGGCGCGCGTGGGAGAAGGTTGCGGCACTAGAAGGTTCCAAAACCTCTAGGGTTTCTGGAAAGTGTTGACAATATTAGGCCATTCGGATCCTGTAAATTTAGGCTCGGTTCGGTTTGTAAATTTGGGCTCGAATCAGGCCATCTGTAAATTTTATTTTGGTTACTGGACTATTTTAAGTTATTGGGCTTGTAATTTTGTATCCAGACTGTTGTTATTGAACTATTATTTTATTGGATTTTTATTATTGTTTTTGGTTTTATTTTGGGTTCTAATTTGGTTAATATTTTTGGTTTAATTCGGTTAATGGGCCCGGACGAATTGGGCCTATTACAAGTAGCACATAACCTAACAATCATTTTAGAGTTTGTATTAGAAACAAAAAATGCATGGTATTGTGGTCATTATAACCCCTTTCAGCATGTCAACTACAGGTAAATTTTGAACTTTCTATTCAAATTCATTCATCAATGGTTACCAAACCCAATTTAATCCTGCACTACATGGTACTTCAAACCACAAATTTTTAGCATATATGATGCATAGAAATTCTGGTCAATAACAAAAATCTCAAATTGCAATGCTTTAAAGAAAATCAAGTAGCTAGACTATGGAAAGAGATAAAAAAAAGTCCAATTTCTACCCAAGAAGAATTGAACATTAGCATTCATAACATAAAACAATACTTTTTAGCAAGCACCATATAATTTAATCATTAAAAAAATGTCTTTTTCTTTGTCAAAAACCCAAAAATTTTCCAATCATTCTCATTTGGCCAACTTTGATTTCTCAAGGGAAATTATTTGATCAATGATTCCACAATCCATTTATAAAGAAATCAGTTGTTAAACTCAAAAAAAAAAGTCTCCTTTAGACATAGCCAAATACAAGTGATAAACCGTAATATATGCATATTTTAATCCCACATTTAGCATACTTTTAGATGATTTATTCCCTGAATTGTGAAATTTAGTGCTCCTAATCCTTTAATTTCATGTTTTATACTTAGGAGAGCACCGGAGGATGAAAAGAACGAGAAATGGGCCAAAAAAGGAGAAAATGGGCCAAAGTATGAAATCGCCATGGCCTGGGCCTGAGCCACACGGCCGTGCCTTTTAAGCAGACCCAACCACGGCCTGGACTTGATTTACACGGTCGTGCCACACACAGGTGTGTCCCTGCCGTGAACTATTTTAATTCTACTCGAAAAGGATACTTAGAGGCAAAGAAAGACATTCAAAGCTATATAAACACCCTAAGTGTATCCTAAAGAGGGAGGTGGCCTGAGGCAGCTAGAGAGGGCTGAATATAGGGAATTAATCAAAGAAAGCCAGTTGATCCATCTCAAATGTTGAAATCACACTCAAGACTGAAGATCTCTCCTTCAATTCCTTCAGGGGGTTTTAGGGTTTTCTTTATGTTTTGTTATTTTTCTTCTGAGATGTATTCTTTTATAAGCATGAACTAATACCTGAGGGGGATGAAACCTAAGATGAATCATGTTATTGTTTTCTGAACTATATGATAAATATTTGATTTGTTCTTTAATTATGTGTCCTTTATTCTTGTTTTGATATTTCAGGATATTGATTCAAGTATTGATGTGCTTAGGCAGTGGAGAAAAAGTCCCTATTTATGAGTAGATCTAGCATAGTTAAGTGGAGTTGATCGTACTCCTAGAAATAGGACGACAAAAATTTGCCAGATTAGGGTCAAACCTAATATGGGAATCCATAGATCGAGTTAATGCAACTCTAGGGGTTTTAATTAGAAAGAGATTTCAATTAATCAACCTAGGGTTAGATGTTAGTAGCCTCGAAAGAGGTATTAATATAAATTAGGGAATCCTATGGATCAAGTCAAGTGAATAAATTCATAGTTAAATAACAAGTGAAGTCTAGGTGGATTCTTCCTCGGGTATTGTCTTGATCAATTGATTTTTCCCAAAAGTATTTTCCTTATTCATTCTCTGTGTCTTGGCATCTTTAGTTTAGTAATTAGTTAAATAAACATTAATCCTCTTTATTTTGCGCTAGATAATAAAAAGAGAGTCAGTACTAGTACTTTTGGTTCCTTTGGGTTCGACATTACGATCTTGCCACTAAGCTATACTACTGTTCGATAGGTGCGCTTGCCTCAATCGTGATGATAGTTAGTTTATAGGCTTGACCATTCATTTTATAAATATTAAGACTTATCACAGACACGATAAACAAGTAATTAACATTTACCAGCTATCAAAATTGTAAAAAACCCAGAAAAAATTAAAAATTGCAAAGAAAAAAGAGAAAAAAATAACATTTAACAGTTATCGAAGTTGTAAAAAACCCAGGAAAAATCGAAAAATGCAAAGAAAACATGAGAATTAAAAAAAAAAGAAAAACTCAAATTAGAGCTAGTAATCTTTTTAGTGTTGTTCTTAGCCATGACTAGCCATTTAAGTAAGCTATCAAATCAGGAAAAAAAACCCACAACAGACTCTACTTAAATTAGTAGAGAGGAAAACAAAAGAAACAACGAAAAAGTGAAAAGATTTACCTTAGGAAGACTCCAATGAAGGCGAAGGAAGCAAAATCTACTCAAATGGATAACAGAAAGAGAAGAAAAATTTTAGGCTAAGAAAAATTTGTAGAGAGGAAAATGAAAGGAACAAAGGAAAAGAGGAAAATGTTTACCAGAAGGAGATGAGTGAGAGGAGTGCTAATGGTTGGTGTTTAAGGAAGAAAGGAAGAAAGGAAGGTGAGAAATTGGGGAGATGAATGATTTTCTAAAAAACAAATGAACCATTTGGTGGGGAGGATAGGGAATTGAAATGCTCTCTATTCTCTGCATAAGACTATAATGGAATAAACCTGTAACACGGTATTCCACTCAACCAAACTATTTTTTGTGGTGGGCCCATTGAATAGAATTATAATGGTTTAACTATTACATTGAACCAAACAAGCTGCAAAATATATTTGGCTTTGTAATTGAATGTGATCTTTTATGGAATTTGATATTGTGTCAATGTTGAATTACTATTCATAGGTAAAGATAACACAGGGCCATCGAAAGGGAAAGGAAAGGCAAGAGCCGATGACGGGTGGCGCGAGCATTCAATTTGTATTTCTATGATTCAAGAATGATTTAATTGTTGAATATTTGTGATATTTCACATAATATGACATTGAGGTAAGTTGACAATGATTATGGAATAGAATTGTTTTGAATGAGATTGATTATCGAAATAGAGGACTAAACTAAATAGAATAGAAACTAGCATAACTTGATGAATACGTGAATTTAGCATTGAATTGGCTTGAATTATTTTATGTTATGTAATGAAATGATGAATTGGTTGATGAATTGAGGATAAGGAAATGTAAATTGGGCTATATGATGATTTGGATATTGGTTATAGTTGGCATGCCATAGGATAGTTTGAGTACTGGTTAATTCAACTATATGTCGATGAGCGCTGGGTGCATTTTGCTTCGGACGTTCTGATGAGTGCTAGGCACAACCTTTACTTTGGTTAAACCGATGAGCATTGGGCACAATCTATTTAATTCGGACGTTACGTTTAGGCACTAGGTGCCAAATTTGGTGTATTGGTTGGGATCCATGTATTCGTTCAAGTCTGTGTCAGGTTAATAGGGATATAATATGTAAAACTTGATTAATGGTATGTGAATTGAATTGATAATGTGATTTTTTATTCAAAGATAAGTTACAACATATGAATATCAATAATATGTGAAAGATCATGCAAACATAATATATGAGCCCGAAGGGCCGATGTGAAAAAACGTGACGAATCAATTGATTCGACTTGGAAATGATATGTTAAGATGGTCATATGTTATGAGTTGAATAGAAATGTGAATATCAATATGCTAATATGTCAATATGTTACATTTAATAGATTGGTTAATTGAAACATGTATATATTGATTTATATAATATTGTTGGCACTTTAGTTGCATATGATAATTGGTATATGGATAGAAAATTGTTGGAATAGATCCGATTTGAAAACAATTTTCTTGCACAACGGAAAAATAAAAATTTGAAAATCGAGATGGTTTGTGATAATAAAATTTTTACCAAAATATTATCTGTGTTTTGGGCTAGATGGATCTTAGACATTTCTAGCTTTCAACCGAACAACCTTCTTCGCTATTCTCGTACCATGAACTATTTCGAGTGTGGACTTGAACAATTTCAAATAAAAAACAACCAAAAATATTTTCTTTATTTTTAGTAAGAAAGTAAATCTCTCTTATAGAAATCGATAGAATTGTTATTCTTGGAAAATAGAATTTATACTTAGAAATAAATTCTCACTATTTTCGGGTAGAATACCAATATTTTAAAGTTGTATATAACTTATTGTGTTTTTAGGCTACCAGTGGCATCTATTTATAGGGAGAGGAAGGGAAACACTAGTTGAATTAGTAGAATGAATTTAATGCCTATTTAATAGGGAAAAAAAATTTCCTAGTTGAATTAGGAGAGAGAGGGGCTAATAGGGTGTGTTTCCCCTCATATGTATTATGATGGGGATTCGAGTCTCTCTTGTATTAGGTCTAATTATACGTTCTTCCTAGACTTTTAATCCATCACTGTATAAATTAATCCAAACCAGTACATGTTTTTCTATTTCTAAAAATAGGTATTATTTATTAAATTAATTTTTCCAATTAAATAAAATTTTCAACCCAATTCTAATTCCATTAAAATCACGACAACTTTACTGTAAAATAATTTATGAGAAAATATATTTAATTTTTGCATTCAATGGATTTCATAATGATCAATTCTCAGGTCATTTTCATACTAAGTGAGAAACCATTTTCATTTCCGAATGCAAACCATTTCTCTAACTTTATCATTTCTATTTATTTCTCTTCATTTGATTCATAATGCAATTCATTTTTTGCTTCAACGAGCTAGCGAAATGACCAATTGGACATATGTGATTAAGGCTCAAATGATTTATAATTTAGTTCCAACTTTTCACCTATTAATTATAAACTCATTTAGTCACGAAGTCATTCCACTATAGTATTGTGACTGAGCTCTCCCCAATTACATAACATTATGAAAAATACTCGATTAATGTTCGTCCAACCTTAACTCTCGCTGCCTGTCTGTCCCAACCATGATCGCCAGCAACACATCGATCAGATATATTGAAATGACCTCTCTTTCCCTTACGATCAGAACCACTAGTAGCATCGATTGTCCTCCTAACAGCTCTAGACGAAACAACTTTGGGCTCATCCTCTAAAGTCTCCTCAAGCGCATGAGCCTTCTCAACCAACTCATTGAAGACTTTAGTACTCTAAGCAACCAAATGGAGCTTAATCTTGCTATTCAATCCGAACCTAAACCTCTTACAACGGCTCACCTCATGAGCCACCAACTCGGGAGCATACTGGCTCAACCGAACAAACTTAGCCTCGTACTTATCTACTAATAAAGTACCATGGACGAGATCTATAAAATCCCGTCTCCTAGCCTTGAGATACTACTCACCCATGGACTTCCTCCGGAATGACGATAAGAAGAAGTCCCAATTCAAATGATCTAGCGTAATACCTCTCTCAATAGTCAACCACCATCTTTGAGCCTCGTCTGTCAGCAGCGACACATCACAACCTAACTTATCCTCATAAAGAAAACTCATTTGACCAAGAATACGAACGATTCCCTCTAACCAGTACTCGGCACGTGTCAGATCACCTGCTCTAACACCATGAAACTCTTTACCACCGAGAGCTCGTAAGCATTCTAATGGCAAACCCTGACGAGCCAGAGTAGCATTAGCACTAGCGACACGTTATAGTGCCCTGACCATATTTGACATGAAATGCTTGACGCGGACCATTTGAGCATCATCTCGTGGCGGTCCATCATCCTTCATACTACCACGATCGCGACACAGAGTCATAACGACTATCGTATAATAAATATAAGAGTAAAGAAAATATACCGGGAGTGAGTAGCAGAAAGAGGTCCAAGATTAACTAAGTACACTTCCTATAGGGTATTGTGTTCCCAAATCCTACCCAGTAACAATTTATATCAGAAAGAACATGCATAGGCAAAACATGCCGTTTCAAACAACATAAGCAAGCAAACATCATAAATCCAAGATCGCAATTTTAATATTCGACAACCTTAGGCTAAACTAATGTTTTAATTTATATCAGAATAGTGGTTGCGAGACCATAAATTCAAAGTAAAAATATATGTTTTATGGTTTTTATGAAGTCCATGACATGTTTGCATGGTTGTGTGAAAATTTCATGAAGAAAATTTATGATATAGTGATCAATTTATCTTTTAGGACTAAATTGCAAAAATTGAAAAATATGAGATTCTAGAAGTTTTAAGTATAAGATAGCATTAGAAAATTTATTAGAGGTCCTTATTTAGTAATTAGACCATTATATCTCATGATGGACAAAAATGGACATGGAAGGGAAAAATCTCAAGGATGGGCCTTAAGGGCATTTTGGTCATTTAGTTAATAAATTAATAAAAAAGGGAAAAAGAAGTCAAAATTGGTTTCCATCTTCTTCCATAAGTACCAAAAATTGAAGAGAAGCCATAGCTAGGCTTTTTTTCCTTTTCAAGGTCAAAGTAAGCACCTCCTAGCCCCATTTTTGATGTTCTTCGTATTTTTGAAATCCTCGTATCTCGATCTAGTTATTTCTACCACTATCTTGAGCTAGAGTTTATGTTTAAAATTTTACCCATGGATGACATACATGTATTTTGATGTCTAGTGGTAGAATATGAAAGTTTGAAGTGTGATAAACAACTTTTGTTAGATGATTTTTGGTGAAATTGATAAAATGGACTTATTTGCAAAATATGAAATAATATGTGTATAAAATATAAAATAGTTAAAATTGTGGGCTTCTATAAGAGAGAATATGAATCAGCTAGGCTTGGGTGTCTGAAAAATGAACACATTTCATTTTACGAGCCTAGGGACTAAAGTGTAAAAATTGAGAAAGTTAGGGGCTAAATTATAAATTTTACCATAGGAAGATTTTGGACTGATTTGAGTAATATGTATATTAAGTAGGCTAAATATGTCATTATAGATTAAGAAGAATGTGGAATCAAATTGACCGAGGAAAAGGGTAAGGTTTTAGACTAAATTGCAAATTAACACATTTTGTATCGAGGTAAGTTTATATGTAAATGATGCATCCTTTTTATTTATGTTTTTACATATTAATGTATTATGTGAAATGTGAGTGAATATTATTGATATTTATTAAAATGATGAAAAGTGAGAAAATTTCTAGGTGAACCTTCGGAATAGAAAAAGGATACGGATGAACACTGTATAATTGTGATTATTGGTGGGTTGTGTGCAATACCACTGTGTATATGTGATTATTGGTGGGCTGTGTGCAATACCACCATGTATATGTGATTATTGGTGGGTTGTGTGTGATACCACTGTGTTTATTATTATTGGTAGGTGGACTGTATGCGAAACCACCGTGTATTCGGTATTATTCCAAAGTGTTCATCGGGAAAATTTGACTAAGTAAAACTATGTGTGACAATGTGGTGACAAGTGCAGGGTTATAAGTGCATGTAATTGTGAGCAATGTCTATTATATGTATTTGGAATGTGGTAAGGTTTGAAATGAGTAAATGCAACTATAAGGATCTGAATTGTTCTTGATTAGTATGTAATGTTCTTGATTGATAAGTCTGTGTTATGATGTTCATTGTTTACATATAGATTTATTAAGCTTAAAGCTTACTCCCTTCTTTTTTCCCTTGTTTTATAGTGTCGCCAAGCCAGCTCGGGATACGGAGATTGTCGGAGGAACATCCACACTATCCACACATTTTGGTATATTGATATTTATATTGAATTATGGCATGTATAGGAATTTGGTTATTTTGTAAGTGTCATAATTGTTTGGCCAAGAATGTGGCCTATGTCATTTGATATATCATTTTATATAAGACCATGTGATGTGGCTAATATTGGTTGTGTTATAAGTCTATGATGGGGCCTTTCATGAATGAGTTTGCTTGCCTAAGTGAGAATGAATGATAGCATGAAATTGAAGTGTGGGAAGTGTGGTTTTACATGATGAGTATGGTTATGAAATGGTGCATGAATGCTTTTAATATGGACAAATAGATGTCTAATTGGTAAACCGTAAAAGTAACATATTTTAATCCCATATTTAGTATGCTTTTGGATGAATTTATCATTAATTTATGTAAAAAGGTGCTCTTAATCCTTTCTTTTTATGTCTTATACTCAGGAAAGCACCCAAGGATAAAAAGGACGCAAAATCAGGTTTAAAACGGACCAAAGTGGGCTAACCCAAGAAGTCGGCATGGCCTGGACTTCATGCCACACGACCATGCCCTAATATTTAGATTGCATACGGTCACACCTGATTTACACGACCGTGCCGCGTCAACAAAAAGCCCAACATGGCTTGACCCCGATGTACATGGCCGTGCCCTAATTGGCAGACCCGAAGCACGGCCTCTAGCCAGATATTGCACGGGCGTGTCATAGTCGTGCCTAAACCAACAGAATGGAGACACGAGCTGGACCACGATTTACACGGGCGTGCCTTAGCCGTGCCCCTGCCATGGGAATGAGCAATTTCACTCAGAATTGGATGCTTGGAGCCCAAGAAACGCAATCCTAAGTCCACTCAAACACTTAGAATGAATTTCACTTGAATTACGAGTGCTTAGGATGTAACACCCCAAACCCGGCCCATGAGTCCTGACCGGATCTGGTATGTCACGGAGTAAAATAGTTTGAATCATGTCTGGTGAAAATTTGTTAAAATTTGGCTAAGGTATGAAAATGGTGTTTGAAAACTTAGTTGGGCTTTTTATAAATACAGTTGGGTTGATAAACCCTTTTTGAAAACGGTTGATCATGTAGCATTTTAAAATCCGTCAAAGTTATAGTTGACTTAGTTTAATTTTTTTTTTGTTACCCGATGGTAACATCTTTGAAAACCTGTAGAAGTTTATTAAGTTTGAAAAGTTACTTTTAACCGGTTTACATATCTCTTGTAAATTCATTTGTAGCATAACATAAGTAAAATTAAATAACATCCAAATAATAAGTAATAGCGGCCTTATTACAATCCCGAAATAAAAGACTTAGAAAAGTAAATAAGATTAACTAAAGCGAAGTAATTTCAAATCCATCGATAAGCATGGCGCTCGATTCCTCTCCCACGCCATCTCCGCGATCTACTCATCTGCAAAATGGTAATGGAAAGGGTGAGTCACCAAGACTCAAAGGTGTACATCCCCACCCAGAAAGTAACTCATACACAAGTCATTAATAAACATGCACATGCAACCCAACCTAACCATCCATACTCCTTAACTACCCCATGTGGTCAAAACCACGGTGGTCAAAAAACTCTGATGACTTAGAGTCACAAATCAAATGATGGGGCCAACCCATCGTGTGGTCAAAACCACTGATGACCATAGGTCACAATTTATCAAGTGTGGTCAAAACCACTGGTGGTACCAAACCACTGGGACTTAGTCGCAATTTATCAATCGGTGTGGTCAAAACCACTGATGACCATAGGTCACAAATAATCTGATGGGGCCAACCCATCTTGTGGTCAAAACCACTGACGATAGTCTATAGTAATCATCCCCTCCACTCATTATTCCCACCATCATCATGCTTACATAATCATATATCATAATCCTATATATTATGTATTCATGTGTACAAATTATACAACAACATGTGATGGCATACACAACATATATCAAAGATCATGTAATAGGGGACTTACCCGAAATCCATGCTTAAGCCCACAAGCATATATCATAGGTCACTACAATAATTATTAACAAAGCAACAATATGGCAAAGTCTACTAATAAAGTGTGTAAAGAGTTTACAAACCTGTCACTACCGAAATCCCTAGATCCCGAAGATCCGATCTACGTCGCTAGATCTTGACCCTACATTCGGCCAATTATTAATGTTAATACCAAAGGCCTATTCGGCCATAACAACTTAATACCAAAGGCTCTTACCTTGAACGGATTTGGTTTCCAAACAAATTCCGAAGCCTTAACTAGCCCCTAAATCCATGGCACACATTAGTTTCGGCATTTAAACAACAAACTTTTATCAAAAGACCCTTGGTTGAATGTGCTTACCAACCCACCTTTGGAAAACAATTCCCAAAAGCTTCCCTCAATCGGCTATGGCTTCCCTACAAACGATTTAAGTACATCATTAAGAGTCATAGGCCATTCGGCCCTAACCTTGAATCTAAAAGAGGTGATTACCTACCTTATGATGGATTCGGCCTTACCCACCAAGAACCTTGATTTCGACACTTTAGGATGATGAAGAGATAAACTCAAAGGGAAGAGAGATTATGAGCCTATGAATTCAGTTAAAGTTCTTGTTGAAATCGACAAGGACACAATGGCTTTCGGCTTTCAAAACAAAATAGAATAGAGGGAGAGGAGGGTGATTCACTAAAAAAAAGAAGTAAGAGAAGCTAGAAGTTTTGAGCAAATTTTGGAAATGTATCAATGGGAGAATTCGCCAAAGACTAATGAAGAGAGAAAAGAAAAGAATTTGATAAAATTTGGCACTTCTTTGCTATACAAACTGAATATGGACAAATTTCAAGGAGTCCTATAAACGGCAAACACCTTCTTTTTTGGTGATAATTCTAGCCTTTAATCTAATCACATTTATCTTTTGTTATCCCTTAATCTCCTCTTTAACAAATTAAAAAAAAATAAACTGCTAAAATTCACTCTTCCAAATTAATTCTATAGCAAAATAAAAGCTCATCCTTATCAAAATAAGAGTCCAACATGCACCATTAACTCCTCTCCATGCACGCCACCTTGAAAAAATAAAACCAATCATTGCTACTCTGGTTCAAACCCACGACCTAGGAAAGCAACTACCGCAGCCTCCCTTAAACGCCTCTTGCCACTCTTCCCATTAGACTTTCATGTCATGAGCCCTCACCATTTAATCTTAAAGCCTTCATCCCTGGCCCTTTTCCTTAAAGCCAAAAAGCTCAAAAATAAAATGCTCCTTGCGTCCCTTATGTCTCGAACCCGAGACTTGCCACTTCTAAACTCTTAAATGGCACCCCAAGCCACTCCACCGGACGCCTTTCCTGCCCAAACCTTGCCCACAAAAATCATTTCAGGCCTTTCTAATTAGCCCCTTCTTTTAACGTCCCAAAAAGCCCAAAAGGAAAACACTTCCCTTTGTTACTGCCGAGACTCGAACCTCCTCCCTAGCCACCCCCTTAGACACACCAAGCCAATTGTGCCAAGCCCATTCTTTGTGTCATGCTTCTCCCTAAATTTTATTTAAGCCCTATCTCACCTAGCTCCCTCCTTTTAGATACTTAAAAAGAAATTTTTAATACTAGGTCAGGCCTAGCTCGAGGTTATTTTTAGACCCTAAAACATGCCAAATAATCCTAGAATTTAATTCTTCAAGCACACACATGGGAAAATATTTAAATTACAAATGACCCCTAATTTAAGGTGTTACAGTTCTACCCCTTAAAAATAATTTCGTCCTCAAAATTACTTACTAATGAATAGTCGTACATCTTAACTCACCGTACTACGCTTATGCTGTGCACTCTTATCTTAATAAAACTATCTTACTTCCTAGGCACAATCTCTAAGTTCACAACCAAGGTTTCAGGCACTTCCCTAGTAAAACAAGAAAACTCTACCATAATCAAAGAAATTAAGGGTATTCCAGAAATAAGGTACATACCCGTTGTCACATCTGGCACATCTTCCTCCTCATGACGACCAACCGCATAAACTAACCTTGGTTGCCTCGCCTCTGACCTTCAAAGACCTCGCCACGCCTGCTACCATTTCCATTACCCCTAGCTACACCTCGACCCCTCTGTGGCTGTTGGTTATCCCTCCTATTCGGTGCACGATCCTGACCCTCTGATCTCAGTCTAGCTACCTTTTTCAGACAGTCTCTAACTCGATGCTCCAAGGACCCACACTCGAAGCATCCCCGATTACCATTCTAACACTCCCCCGTGTGAGACTTGCCACACCGAGCACATCGTGGCGGCCATTGAGTATTGGTAGCAGCAGCTGGCCTAACAGCTTGATCCGACCCACCAAACCTTGTCCTCTTCTGCTGATTACCCGAAAACTTTGATGGTCCGGAGCTCCTCTTATCCCAATTTTGATTTTGGTTTTGTCTAACCGACTGTCTTACTCCTTCAGCAACCTTCGATTTCTCCACTAAGACCGCAAACTCCCGTTCCTGTTGTGGAGCTATCATTATTCTCAGCTCATCTCTAAGTCCATCCTCAAATCTAATACAGCGCTCATGCTCGGTACCCACAATTCCATGAGCATACCTACTCAACCGGAGGAACTCGGCTTCATACTCCGCCACCATCTTGTTACCTTGAACCAGGTTCAAGAAAGCCTTCCGCTGTGCATCCACGTAGCTAGTTCCGATATACTTCTTTTGATAGGCATCTCTGAAGAATTCCCAGGTGAGATTTTCTGCCACCGTTCCATCCCTTACAGTGAGCCACCACTGGTAAGACTCATCCCGAAGCAAAGAAATGATACCCTTCAACTTCTCTTCGGCTGTGAAATCCAAATCACCCATAATCCTTTCAGTGGATTCCAACCAATACTCTGCCGCACTGGGCGCCACTCCAGAAACTCCTCTGAATACTTCGGCTCCGTTAGCCCTGAGTCGTTCAACCACAGATTTACGTGCTCCTGCACCGGTGCCAGCCTCAGCAACTCGTTCCAAAACCCATAATACAGCTTGAGATACCACATCATTACGACCCGTCTGATCATGGAACTCAGTTTTCATTGCCGCAGATCCGGCATCTCATTTCAGACCCATGTCTAGACCCTGCTGGCTCAGACAAGGTCATCCTACCCCTACCACGGCCACGGGGAGGACGTCCATGACCTCTTGAACTCATTCTAACTATTGCGTTTATCTGTTTAAGAATTTTATGCATTAGTATTTCACTTGGTTATCCGTGAAGAAATTTTATGATAGAAGTTTTAGGAGTGGTTCTTTCGTATCATACATACACACAGTTTTCCATTCATTTATTCAAAAAGACGTAGTTTTCATGGTGATTATATTTCCACTACCCAGGGGTATTTTCGTAATTTGTCCTATAGGGGTATTTTTATAATTTTTCAAAAATTTTTTGGATAATTTTGTCAAAAAGTATTTTGGAACTCTTAAATTCTCGAGGTATTTTGAGAAATTTTGAAATCCGGGGGTATTTCAGTAATTTTGGACCTCAGGGTATTTCGGTAATTTTTCACAAATCGGGGTGAATTTGTAAAATTTAATAAATCAGGGGTATTTCAAAGGTTGTAAACTTTGAGGGCTCTTTTTGATAATTGTATTTTCCAAAATAGTGATGTTGCAAAATTTCGAAGGTCAGGGGTATTCTGGTAATTTTGTAGGTTAGGGCAATTTTGTAATTTTCTAAAATCATGACGTTTTTAAATTTTAAGGTTTTTAGGCACTTTTATGTGATGAAATTTTTGATTAAAACCGTGGGTATTTTGGGAATATCCTAAATCAAGGGCATTTTCGTAATTTTACCCCTAAGGGTATTTTAGTAATTTCACATAATCAGGGTATTTTCACAAAATGGTTTCCAAAAATTTGGGTTCTAAGTGATTTCATAAAAGAAGGATATTTTGGAAATTTCTATTTGAAAATTTTTCATATGGAGGGTATTTTGATAGTTTACAAGCTAGGGGTATTTTGGTCATTTTTCAAACTAAGGGGTATTTTGGTCATTTTTTTTAAAACAAGATATTAATTACTTCGAAAACAAAATGGCTAGTCCCTTTCGGGTTTTAGTTATCTAATTTAGCCTGTGAGTGTGTCGTCTCAGCTAGGATGAACCATTACTTCGCACCAGGTAGGATTCGAGTGAGTAGGAGGTGAGTCACGAGGACTGCTTAAATACCAGGCCCCTACCAAATCCAATCCTAGACATGCGTATAACGATTGCCACATCCTTCGCTCAGTGACAACTCACAGGGTTGTTTAGGTAATTATTAAATTTTATGCATAGTTGAGGTATGCTAGCCCTAAGGTTCAACAGTTTCTATTCTAATATTCTACGTCCCCAATTTACCCTTCTACCCCTCATCAAGTATTCACAAAAATGGATAGAGTTACTTACCTGGGCGGATAGGTGCCGGAGACTCGGTGCCATGCTGTTCAAGCCAAAAACAATTTCCAAAACATTTCAATAAGGCCTACTATCATAACCAAAACATTTTGGGCCTTGGGCCCCCCACAACCGAGTTTTGAACCGGGCTTTGATACCAAAAATGTAACACCCCAAACCAGGCCTATGAGTCCTAACCGGATCTCGTATGTCACGAGTAAAATAATTTGAATCATGTCGGTGAAAATTTATTAAAATTTGGCTAAGGTATGAAAACGGTGTTTGAAAACTTAGTTGGGCTTTTTATAACATATTGGGTTGATAAACCCTTTTGAAAACAGTTGATCATGTAGCATTTTAAAATCACAAAGTTATAGTTGACTTAGTTTAATTTTTTTTTACCCGATGGTAACATCTTTGAAAACCCGTAGAAGTTTATTAAGTTTGAAAAGTTACTTTTAACCGGTTTACATATCTCTTGTAAATTCATTTGTAGCATAACATAAGTAAAATTAAATAACATCCAAATAATAAGTAATAGCGGCCTTATTACAATCCCGAAAAAAAAGACTTAGAAAAATAAATAAGATTAACTAAAGCAAAGTAATTTCAAATCCACTGATAAGCATGGCCGCCTCGAGTCCTCTCCGGCGCCATCTCCGCGATCTACTCATCTACAAAAATGGTAATGGAAGGGGGTGAGTCACCAAGACTCAGTGTGTACATCCCCCACCCAGTAAAGTAACTCATACACAAGTCATTAATAAACATGCACATGCAACCCAACCTAACCATCCATACTCCTTAACTACCCCGTGTGGTCAAAACCACTGGTGGTCAAAACCACTGATGACTTAGAGTCACAAATCAAATGATGGGGCCAACCCATCGTGTGGTCAAAACCACTGATGACCATAGGTCACAATTTATCAAGTGTGGTCAAAACCACTGGTGGTACCAAACCACTGGGACTTAGTCGCAATTTATCAATCGGTGTGGTCAAAACCACTGATGACCATAGGTCATAAATAATCTGATGGGGCCAACCCATCTTGTGGTCAAAACCACTGACGACAGTCCATAATAATCATCCCCCTCCACTCATTATTCCCACCATCATCATGCTTACATAATCATATATCATAATCCCATATATTATGTATTCATGTGTAACTAATTATACAACAACATGTGATGGCATACACAACATATATCAAAGATCATGTAATAGGGGACTTACCCGAAATCCATGCTTAAGCCCACAAGCATATATCATAGGTCACTACAATAATTATTAACAAAGCAACAATATGGCAAAGTCTACTAATAAAGTGTGTAAAGAGTTTACACACTTGTCACTACCGAAATCCCTAGATCCCAAAGATCCGATCTACGTCGCTAGATCTTGACCCTACATTCGGCCAATTATTAATGTTAATACCAAAGGCCTATTCGGCCATAACAACTTAATACCAAAAGCTCTTACCTTGAACGGATTTGGTTTCCAGACAAATCCCGAAGCCTTAACTAGCCCCTAAATCCATGGCACACATTAGTTTCGTCATTTAAACAACAAACTTTTATCAAAAGACCCTTGGCCGAATGTGCTTCCCAACCCACCTTTGGAAAACAATTCCCGAAAGCTTCCCTCAATCGGCTATGGCTTCCCTACAAATGATTTAAGTACATCATTAAGGGTCATAGGCCATTCGGCCCTAACCTTGAATCTAAAAGAGGTGATTACCCCTTACCTTAATGATGGATTCGGCCTTGCCCACCAAGAACCTTGATTTCGGCACTTTAGGATGATGAAGAGATAAACTCAAAGGGAAGAGAGATTATGAGCCTATGAATTTGGTTAAAGTTCTTGTTGAAATCAGCAAGGACACAATGGCTTTCGGCTTTCAAAACAAAATAGAAAAGAGGGAGAGGAGGGTGATTCGGCTAAAAAAAAGAAGCAAGAGAAGCTGGAAGTTTTGAGCAAATTTTGGCAATGTATCAATGGGAGAATTCAGCCAGCACTAATGAAGAGAGAAAAGAAAAGAATTTGATGAATTTTGGCACTTCTTTGCTATACAAACTGAATATGGACAGCCCCCAAGGAGTCCTATAATCGGCAAACACCTTCTTTTTTGGTGATAATTCCAGCCTTTAATCTAATCACATTTATCTTTTGTGTCCCTTAATCTCCTCTTTAACAAATTAAAAGAAAATAAACTGCTAAAATTCACTCTTCCAGCTAAATTCTATAGCAAAAATAAAAGCTCATCCTTGTCAAAATAAGAGTCCAACATGCAGCCATTAACTCTCTCTCCATGCACGCCAGCCTTGAAAAAAAAAACCAATTTGCTGCTACTCTGGTTCGAACCCACGACCTAAGCAAGCAACTGCTGCAGCCTCCCTTAAACGCCTCTTGCCACTCTTCCCATTAGACTTTCATGTCATGAGCCCTCACCATTTAATCTTAAAGCCTTCATCCCTGGCCCCTTTTTCCTTAACGCCAAAAAGCCCAAAAATAAAATGCTCGCGTCCCTTATGTCTCGAACCCGAGACCTGCCACTTCTAAACTCTTAAGTGGCACCCCAAGCCACTCCACCGAACACCTTTCCTCCCCAAACCTTGCCCACAAAAATCATTTCAGGCCTTTCTAATTAGCCCCTTCTTTTAACGTCCCAAAAAGCCCAAAAGGAAAACACTTCCCTTTGTTAATGCCGAGACTCGAACCTCCTCCCTAGCCTCCCCCTTAGACGCACCAAGCCAATTGTGCCAAGCCCATTCTTTGTGTCATGCTTCTCCCTAAATTTTATTTAAGCCCTATCTCACCTAGCTCCCTCCTTTTAGATACTTAAAAAGAAATTTTTAATACTAGGTCAGGCCTAGCTCGGGGTTATTTTTAGACCCTAAAACATGCCAAATAATCCTAGAATTTAATTCTTCAAGCACACACATGGGAAAATATTTAAATTAAAAATGACCCCTAATTTAGAGTGTTACATAGGAGCCAAGTAAAGCATCCTAAATGTCTATATAAACAATCCAAGGCAGCAATTCAAGATCATCAGGGTTTTAGTAGAGTTTTTGCCAGAGCTTTACTTGTTTAGGGAATTACTCGAAGATAGACAGTTGATCCATCTCGAAGAGTCAGAATTTTATTCAAGACGGAAGATCTCTCATTCAATTCCTTCAGGGGGTTTTAGGGATTTCTTATGTTTTGTTTTATCTTTTCTCTTGAGATGTTTTCTTATTTTATTATGAACTAGATCCTTCAGATACTTGAAGGGGATGAAACCTATGATGGATTTTGTTATTTTATTTATTGGTTTATATGATAAATACTTAGTTTGTTCTTAATTTTGTGGCTTAATTTAATCTGATGTGCTAGGTGGAGGAGGAATAGACCCTACCTAAGAGTAGATCTAGCATAATTAAGCGGAGTTGATTAGGCGCCTAGAGATAGGGTTACGAGAATTTTCCAGATTAGGGTGAAACCTAATATGGAAGTCCATTGATCGATTTACTGCTTCCTTAGGGGGTTATTATAAGAGAACGAGAGTTCCACTAATTAACCTAAGGTTAGACGTTATTTGCTTCGAGAGAAGGTTTAATATAGGTTAGGGAGTCTAACGGATCAAGCTAAGTAAAAGAAATCATATGAATTGAAAGTTAGATAATAAGTGAAGTCATAGGTGGATTCTTCTCGAGGGTATCGTCTTTTTCAACTGAGTTTTCCAAAGTCTTTTCCCATTTTATTCTTTTGTCTTTGCATTTAGTTTAAGTATTTCATTAGTCTTAGATAAGTTAATTAATCACTCCATATTTAAGGCTAAATAATAGGAAGAAAGTGAGTAGTAGTACTTTTAGGTTCTTTGGGTTCGATAAGATATTCTTGCCTGAGCTATACTACTGTTCGATAGGTGCGCTTGCCTCTATCGTTGTCGCAGTCAGTATACATGTTCGATCACTCTTTTATAAATATTAAAACTAGACTGTTTTGCAGCGATCACTAATAATAGCATGTTAAGTTGTTTGGAAATGGTATTAAGTGTGGATGCTTTTCAGGGTGGCAAAAGGCTTGGTAAATAGCCTTATAGTTGTCCACACGGGTAGACACACGGGTGTGTGTCTAGGCCGTATGTGACACAAGGTCTGCCTCATGGGCCTGTAGCCTAGCCTTGTGTCCCCTGCACCTAATTTACGAAAAATTATGTCTGTCACATGGGCTAACACACGGGCATGTGCCTTTGCCGTGTGACCTAAAATGTGTGCTAGCATCATAAACAGAATGCCCAGGTTTTTGTACACGGGCAAAGACACGGGAGTGTGTTTTGGCCATGTTGAGGACACGGCCTAGGACACCAGCGTGTGCTCGACCATGTGAAAACCCCTGTAGGTTCGAAATGAAAAATAAATCCATACGGGGCTAGGGACATGGGCGTGTGTGACTACACGGCCTGCCCATATGGGCGTGTCCTTGTGCCACATCGGCGTGTGCCCAATTTTTATGTAAATTTTCTAAATTTTTATAAAGTTCTCGATTTGGTCCCGGACCATTCCCAAAGAATGTTTTGGGCCTTGTAGGCCCATTTTAGGGACTTTATGATTGAATATGAAAATTTTTAAATTGAAAGATATTTTATGGCTCGATTTTGCATGAATGTTTGTGTTATGGTCCGGTAATGCCTCGTACCTTGTTCCGACATCGAACACGGGTAAGGGGTGTTACATTAATTTTAACTTGGCTTTAATACCACTAAATATGACACCCTAAACTCGACCGGGACATAACAACCCAAATTCGAAGCGTTACATTAGCCACCTAAGTGACTCTTCGGCTAACGACCTCTCAGGACACATCCCAACCTTATAACAACTCAATCTTATCCATTTATTAGTTATTTATTAATGCGAAAGCAATTTGTGAACCAATTTTAAACTTTTTTATAAGTAATTTAACCTAAGGGTATTTTCGATATTTTACCACCTACGATTAAACTAACCTAAATTTAGATCTCTACATATACCAACTCTCTTTTAGTCAATTTATGTATGCCTTAAAAATTTTAGCTTAATCTGAGTTTATTTTCTATGTCTAATTCAAGTTTTATTATTAAGGACTAAATCATAACATTTCCAAACTAGCAGTACTATACCCAAATATTAAATTGAGTGTGTTTCTAACAAATTTTATCAATTACAAGTCTAATCTTAAAATTTTATCAAGTTTCCTTATCATTTAAGGCTCTAATTAGACTTATCAAGTTACAGGACTAATTTGTAATTTAAATAGACTAGAGAACCAATTTAAAGGACCAAAATTCAAACCCCCAACAGTCCACTACATTTTTTTGCGCGAAAAATTTGATTTTAAACCTGATTTTGAGTATTTTATTGGCCAATTAAACCTGATTTAGCTAGAATTAAATATCATACATATTCATACACTTTCAATTGAATTTATTAACACCAATTAAGTTTCAATTAAATAGAATTAAACATTCAATTTCATGCATATCACCCACAGGTTAATTCAAACAAGTGGCGTATCTTAGTTGCTAGTAAACTGCTCCATGGAAGCTTCATTTAAACAATGGTTAGTGTAAACATCATGCTCACACACCGTGTTATCAATCACCGTGTTATCAAGCAACAATACACTGTAAATTATTTAATAATCAAACTCTAACATGCATTTATGATATTATAAAACCATCCAAAATTAAAATTTCCAATGTCCAATGTCCAAGTCCAATTACAATCATAATTAAACTAAGTTCCGGAAGTTCCACAATGCCCGATTAACATCTCTAGAACGTGTAATTAAATCTCTACCGAGCCTTAATCTCTTGGAACTATCTTGTTCAGCTCCTCAACTCCTTAATTCTGTAGGTTAACTGCACGAACGCGAGGATGTGAGCTTAAAAAGCTCAATGAATGTTAATAAAACGACGAGTAAACAAGCACCCAAATCATGCTTAAATTGAAAGCAATCAAAATCAAAATTTTAATCACAATATCAATCCATAATAGTTTAATATCATATGCTCAACCATGCATCATAAATCATAATTAATCATGGGATATAATCATTAATTTAGCATATAACATTTCATACATTTATATTGGCATATACAATCATGGCTTAATCAGGTGATCATACATTGGATAAATGGATCTCCTTACTCCCAATCAAGATCAGAATTAGTCCCGTATTGAGCGAGCCGTGGCCACACGTTCCTTTATATCGCCTCAAATCAGTCATGTTGAGTGAAGACACAAGCTCAACACTCCCTTATCTACTCCAAATCAGTCCACTTAGAGCTACATTGCTCACAAATAACATATCAATATGGTAAGTACTCACAAATTCTATGGCATGCCAAATATAGCCAATGGATCCACCATGATATAATGCCAATATAACCAATCAATCATAACATAATTCCAGTCAATAATATGCTCAATTTAAAGTGACAAAATGCATATGTGAATCATGTAACATAGCCATTTTAACATCAAATTAAATCTAGCATACCAATTACCTATGATCAATGTTCATTTATCAATTGAAATATCAACATACCATAAACCAAAAACTCCAGCATGCTTGCTTAGTTCACCATTATAATCAATCAAATCAAGAACATAAAATCACTAGATGCTCACTTACCAATACTTAACAAAAATTTCATCACTTAAACATATATCAATAATCTTGCAAAATTAACTAACTAAAACTCATTACAATCAATAATTAATCATCTAATTAAGCATAAGTAAAGGACAATTTACCAAATCGCTCTTAAATAACACTCACCACTCAACTAACTCAACCACAACCAAATGATCAACCAAGCAAATCCAAGCTTCAATCTCGATTAGCTTGATCCTCTTCAAGATTTGAAGCTTGAACAGAGATAAAATATATATTACCACCTTTCAAAAGAAATAATAAACACATATTTTCATCAACTAGGCTACACGAAATTCTCACTCAAAGTTACTTTACCGAATTTGTATCATCAAGTCGAAAACTCAATTCCTCACAAAATTGATCACTCTAGCCCTCCTAATTACTTCCAAACATCAATACTAGACCAAATAAAGATATACTAAGTGTAACACCCTAACTCGTATCTGTCACTGGATTAGGGATAAGAGGCATTACCATACATATCGGAACATTTTACATTCCTTTCACAACATCAATCAATACATCATCAATTCAATGATAATTCATATTCATTTAGTCCCTTTAAAAGGTCTATGAGACCTTAAACATGCTTTAGAGAAGGTTTGGGATCAAACTAATCTCATACAAAAATTTTACGAAACCTAGAATATTTTCTTTCAAACAGGGCACACGCCCATGTGGCTAGGCCGTGTGCCTCACACAACCGTGCCTCGTCTCGTGTATCAGCCCGTGTACAAAACTAACTAAAGTTACACGGCCTGTCACATGCCCGTGTGCAACACTAACTTGAATCACATGGCCTTTCACATGCCCATGTGTTTGTCCCGTGTGCAAGTCTAATTTGTATTGGATTAAGACAGTGAAGGATACAGTCAGGACACACGCTCGTGTGCTCAACCGTGTGGGCAATTATAGGCCATTTGCAAGGCCAAATTGCCACCCATTAAGGGTCATATCTACAAGCATCAAATAAGCATCATTTTATGATCCAAAACAACCAAATCATACCAATTTCAATATACCAACCCCTTACTAACCTTTTCATCACATAACATGGACTAGATTCATGCATATTCAAATTCATTAACAAGCCATATCACATGACTATATATATATACATATTTCAAAACATAACCTAAGTTCTCTAGCCTATATATGTCATTCTTAAATATATACATTTTCAGAAGGTACCAAAATATAGTTTGATAGTGTGATGATGATCCTTGATGATCCCTTAGCTTCCAGTAGCTTCGATAATCTATAAAATAATGCAAACACACACAAAGTAAGCTTTCAAAAGCTTAGTAAGTCATATACAAATAAACTTATCATATAGAACATTCATAAACCATTTCATTCACATAAACTATGGCATAACTTAATAGCAAATTCATATTTCTCCTTTGGCTCAATTACTTCTAACCACTTGCCTACAAACATATCACATTCCATGTAGCTCATTTGATCATAGCACATTTGTATATAACACATCTTATTTCAATGTTCTCATACATATTTCTCAAATCCACATTTTCACATATACTTACTATTCATTCTCACACTTTGTATGCATTTCAAACGTACCTGCATCGGAAGCACATTTCACATAATCATTCATTTCTTGAAATGCCTGTTGAACCGTTCAGAATCTATAAGGATACTCGGATATTTCTAAGAGCTTGTACAATGCCATAGTCCCAGACGTGGTCTTACATGTAATCACATATCGATGCCACTGTCCCTAGATAGGGTCTTACACGAAATCATATATGATGCCAATGTCCTAGACATGGTCTTACAAGTAAATAAAAAATTAATGCCAACGTCCCAGACGTGGTCTTACACGATAACACATATCGGACCCTATGTTATGACATATGTATCCTAACTATTTCTATGGTTCATACTAGCTTTTCGGACATTGACACATTGTCAAAACTTTCCCCGATTTCACATTTGCATCTTCCATTATCATTCATCACAATTCAATTTCATTTAAACATGAATAAATCAACTCAAACACATTTATTTGTATATAGACTTACCTCATACGGATATGAACGAATGGAATCGACTACTCGACCACTTTCGATTTCCCTCGATCTAATTCCGTTTTCTTTTGTTCTTGATCTATATAAATTCAAATTTAGCTATTTAATAACAAAATTCATTTATTTCAATCCATATACACACATTTAGGGCATTTTACAAATTTGTCTTCACATTTTCACATTTTGACATTTAAGTCCCTATTTCATAAAATCACAAAATACACATAATTTCCTCATACACATGCTTGGCTGAATATTACTACCCTTCATAGAAGCTCATATATTTCATTTATTTCACATTTTAGTCCCTCAAAATATCATTTTCTCAATTTAACCCAAATTACTCAAATTCATCCAAAAATCCAAAGACAAAACATATTAATATCATATCAAGCTTCCATAATTCATCAACTAACATCATTAAACTCATATAATCATCAATGACCTAACTTGAAATCTTCATCAAAATATAAAATTGAGACATGCGCTTAAGAGAACACAAAGCAACAATCACAAAAACGTAGAAATTATAAAAAAATGAATTAAAAACACATACCTAATTGACCAAGATTTAGGTCGAATGCATAAAAGCTTATAAACCCTTTTTATTTCTTCAATTTTCAAAAAACAAAGATGATAATGGCCTATTTTTATGTTTTGTTTTATTAATTTAAGCTTATTAACACAATCACCAATTTATCCTTCCTTTAAAACATTAAAAGTTCATATAATAGATGACCATTTAAGTCAAAATCCACTAACATTGGTCTAATCACATAATAAGGACCTCTCACTTAAAAAGCCATGTCAATTTGGCACTTCAACAAATAGAACACAACTTTTACACTTTCTGCAATTAAATCCTTTTATCAAATTAAGCAAGCAATCGATAAAATCAATTCACGAAAATTTCACACATACTGTAAACACGAAAAATAATATTAAAATATTTTTCAAACTCAAATTTTAGTCTCGAAACTACTATTCCCACTAGGGCCTAAACAGGACTGTTACACTAAGCATCAATTTCACATTTAAATCAATTTCACAAAAAATCTAAAAAACCGGTTCATAAAGATGATGAAATTCAAATTTCTTTAAATTACCTTACAAAACATATTTAATCTTGATAAATAAGATAAAAAAAAACCTTTTAAAAGATCCATTTTGAGTTGGAACATATAAAAAAAACCTTTTAAAAGATCCATTTTGAGTTGGAACATGCATTGATTTGTGGATTTCTTCTCAAAATTCAAGATCTACCATTAAAGCACCTTAAACTTTTGAAGAAGATGACATTGATAAAAAAAAATCATGTAATTATCACTCAAATCATGTAAATATGCTTCTAATCATCATAAAAATAAGCCTCCATTTGTTTCACTGAAAATGACTTCTGGAAAATAATTTCTGGAAAATAATTTAGTTTTCTGGAAAAGCTAATATTTTCTAGTGTTTGGATGAACCTGTGTAAAATATTTTCGTTGTTTGGTAGATTTCTTAAAATATTTCATAAAAGTTTTTTAATGAAACAAATATACATTTGAAATTTTCTTAGTTTTTTCATTGTTTAATTGAATTTATTTTTATCTATAATTTTTATTTTACATTGTTTTTGCATATATTAAAAATATTATGTTAAGTTTAGGTTCATTACAATGTCATTTTTAATTACATGATTACCGAGTGAGTAATTTTTATTTAAAATGTGACATAAACAAAATTGACAAAAAATTTCTTGATGTCAACAATTGGACTTGATTTTCAAATTTGAAAAGTAAATGGACTAAATTCTTAAAAATAAAAGTATAAAACTAATTGCAAACCTATGAAGTGTACATAGACTTATGATATATTTTAACCTTGATACTACAAAACATTTATTATTAATATGTGTATAACTATAATGAATATTTATTATTAAAATATTAATATGAATATTTTCAATAATATATGAATAATATTATTTAAAATTATTATTTTAAAATTTATTATTAAATAAAATTGAAATATTAAATAATTTATTAAAATAATAAATTATATTTATTATATTAATAATTTATTATATGATTAAAATAAATAATTAAATATGTATGTTTAATAATATTGAAAAATATAATATTTTAATTATTTTAAAATAAAAATAAAAAGATTATCAATATAATATTACTAAGTTTGATTTAAGTTGATTTTTATATAAAAATAAAATTATCTATAAAGGATCTTTTTTTCCGAAAAATGACTTACGCTTTTCAAAAGGGTAAGTCATTTTATAGGAAAAATGCCTAATTTTACGTTGACTTGTAAGTCATTTTCCGTTGATCAAGCTGTTTTCTGTGAAACAAACATTGGAAAATGCAGAAAATATTTTCCGTAAAACCTTTTACATGTAAACAAACGGACCCTAAGTTTAGAAATAATAATTACCTTTTATTCATTCTAAATCATTTGACTGAAAATCTTGATTCAAGAATCTTGAGAAATTTCAGAATATTTTTGGTTAGTTTTATGAATAATTTCGGGTAAAAAGAGAGAGTATTTTGAGAAGAAAATTTGTTGAATCTATTTTCTGATGATAGATCTTTAAAACCATGCAAAGAGAACGAATTTTATAGCTCTCTAATCTAATGTAAATGGTGTGAAAAGTATGCTAGATGCATTGTGTTTAAAACTGAAACAATCCACTAGAAAATTAAAAATTGGGAAATTTGCCCAATGGCCACTCCCACATTTCCCTTACTTTACCAATTGATTTTTTCCCTCCAAAATTTCGAATTTAAAGGTTTATTTGCCAAATAAATACTCCAAACTTCCCTTGTTTTACAATTAAATCAAATTTAATTAATATTTAAATTTAACTCAAATTAACCCCAATAAAAATTATTTTAAAATTATTTTTGACCCAAATTAATTATTTTCACTATTAATTATTTTATTACTTTAAAATTAATTTTCCAAAAATATTTATATTTTTCTCGATTATGGTTTAATCGATTTTAGATGAAATTGACCTCCTAAATTAAATTAAAAATTATTATTTACCCGATAAATTCTTAAATTCATGCTTGGAACCTGAAAAATATATTTGAAACTACTAGACCCCGTTTAGGGATATTACATGAATTATTGGTTTCTAACTCGCTCATGATTATGATTATGATGTTTTGGGACTGTTACTTCGGACATTTTAGTGACCATTTGATGAATTGAATGATGCAAGATGATTAGACACTAGTTGGTATGAATTGTATGCTTGTATTTTTTGTATTTTTGATGTCTAGATTAGAGGTATCGATATTCAAGTTTTAATATCGATAGCTCCATGTTTTTGAAGGTGCAAGAAGTTAGTAACGTAATTTGGTATTGATACCTTATCACAAATATCGATACTTAGGGGTAAAATAATCAATACTTTTCAAAAGGTATCGATAATTTTCAGGACTTTGGTTTTTAGACGAGAAACAAAATGTTGATTTGGTACCGATTTTCCAAGCGGTATCAATACCACTTGAGGAAAATATCAATACCCATGTTCTAGTATCGAGGCCTATGTAATCAATATTGATATTTTGCTAAATGGACCTTATGCATGTTAAACTATTGTTATAAGACTCTCTGATGTATGTTTAGCATGTAACATTGATAACTTATGAGTAAGATTAACTTAAAACCTATTGAAATACTAAAATGGAAGACGTTTCTTTAAGAATGAGCTTTTAATTATTTTGTATGACATGAGACAGTGGTGTGGCATCCTAATATTCGAGCTAGGCGATCAAGCCAAGTATAAGGTGTTACAGTGAATTCCCACTTTAATGACTTCCTAGTGTTGTCAGGCCTATCTCCGACCATCCCAACACGCCGTTAAGGGAATTTAATACCCATCCAACCCTACACACCATATAATGTCGGTCCAACACGTTCAATGAGATGCAGACTAGCTGCCAGATCAAATTGCGATAAAACGCAAAATTCACATATAAGTCATAGCTTAGCCACTAAATCAGAATAAACCACTTCTTCCTTTACATAATTCTCATCCAACACAAATGCAGATTATAGATGTTAAGAATGTACACACAGTCATTCAGATTCAATTCATAGTTAGGTGATACATATCAATATCATCAAAATTATCACAATTAGTATACATTTATGTAATTAGTATCTCAGTCTCAGATTATCAGATAACACTCATACGGTCTACCTCGTGTAATAGCCAGATTTAGACCCTAGTCAGAATAGTGGTTTTGAGACTACAAATCTGAGGTTGAAAAATATTTTAATATTATTTTTAGTGTTTAAAATATGTGATTGAGCATGTGTGAAAATTCTGTGTGAAAATTTTATCGATTGTTTGCTTAATTTGTAAAAAGGACTTAATCACATAAAATGCAAAAGCTATGTACTGATTGTTAAAGTGCTTAATTGGCATGGCTTATTAAATGAAATGTCCTTATGTTTTAATTAGACCTTTGATAGTGGAGATGGACAAAAATGAGCTTATATTAGTTGAATTTAAATGTTATACATTAACGGTAAAATGGTAAAATGTCAATTAAGTTAATATTAAATAAAAAAAAACATTTGGTGGCCATTTTATCATCTTATCAGCACCGAATATGGAAAGAAAAATAAGGGTTTAAAGCTTTGTGATATTTGGTACTTTTGAGCTTCAATTGGTATGTGTTTTTAACTCGGTTTTTGATGATTTCTACGTTTTTGTGATCGTTGCTTTGTGTTCTATCAAAACCATGCTTTAATTTTAGAATTTGATGATAATTTTGAGATATTCCATTGATAATTTTTGAGCTTTGTGATATTTGATGGTGAAATATGAAAGTTTGATGTTGGGTTAACATATTTTGTCTTTGAATTTTTGATGAAATTGACTATTTTGGACTAAATTGTGAAAATGAGAAATTGGAGGACTAAAATTTGAAATAAATGAAATATGTTGGTTTGTATGAGTATAAGGAAAATTCAGTTAGGCATATGTGAGATGAAATTATGTGAATTTGACGATTTTATGATATAAGGACTAAAGTGTCGAAATGTGAAAATGTGAGGGCTAATTTGTAAATTGGCCTAAATATGTGTGTTTGGACTAAATTGAATGAATTGGTGGTTGAATGAGCTAAATTTAAATATATATATATATATAGATATAGATCAATAAAAGAGGGAATTAGATCGAGATCGAGGTAAAGATAAAGTGATCGATTAGTCAACTTGTTTTGTTACTTCGATGTCCGAGGTAAGTTCGGGTATAATACGAATTGTTAAATTTATATCTATGTGTTAGGAAATGAATGAATATGTGACTATTGAATTAGAAATGCTATATGTGGAATTGAGAAATGTGGCACTAAGTGTGCGTAATTAGAATTAAGACAGAGGTGAATAGCACCATGTCGGCTATATTGATTACCACTGTGTGTGCGATACCGAGTTAAATTCTATTTAATGTAAAGGCAATAAGTGTGCAATGATATTTAAGCTTCGACAATGAAATTGGCACAAAGTGTGCTATTAAATCAAACGAATAATGAAGAATGATTGAAGTGTGGTGTCGAGCATTTAATAGCAAGAATGTTCGTTAATTAAGTGTTGGCAAAGGTATGTTTGGAACCTATATGATTGATGATATCGTTTATGGATAAAAGGATGGTTGAGTGAACATATTAGCTATGGATGATATGGTGTATAATTGTGAATTGATCTATGTGATGGTTTAATTTGTATAATGTAATTGAATTATTGAGTTAAATGTATTATATGACAACCTTACTAAGCTTTAGAGCTTACTGTGTGAAGTGTTTCTCTGTTTTACAGTGTCTTTAAAGCTAGCTCAAATCCGGGATCGTCAGTGACTCAATCACACTATTGGCTATCTATTTTGGTATTTTTAGAAAGATGTATATATTTGAATATGGCATGTATAGGCTAGTAGATATGGCATGTTTTGAAGTGTATAAGCTTTGCCATGTGATATGGCTTGGGAGTTGAATGATGTTGGTTCATATGTGTAGGTTATGTGAATGATAAATATGGTATGAGTTAGTAAATGGATATGTATGTTTCATACTTAAATTGGTTGATAAGTAATGTGGTTTAAATGTGAAATTGTTATATGAATTGCATGATGCTTAAATTGGATGTGAAATTGGTATTTTAGATGGACTTATTTGAGTTGAAATTGAGTATGGAAATAGATGGTGTGAATGGTGATTAATTGGCGTATATATTAGTATGTTTGGTTTCCAGTTGAGGTATCAATGCATATGGTTTAATGCTTATAGGTGATTCTAAGTGTGGGTGGCAATTTTGGCCTTGCAAATGGCCTATAATTGCCCACATAGTTGAGGACACGGGCATGTGGCTCGACCGTGTCATTTGAGTTTACAAATTGAAACAAGTCAGGCTCGCACACGGGCGTGTGACTGGCCATGTGGTGCAAGTCAATGTCGACCACGGGTGAGGCATACGGGCGTGTCTCAGGCCATGTGAACAAGTCAGTATGTATGCCCTGTTTTGCCACGGCTTGGACACACGGACGTGTCCGAGGCCATGTGTGGCACACGTCCTACCCACACGGGCTGTGACCTCTGTAGCTTTGAAAAATATTTGATTTTCAAAAAATTTAGTTTGTGTTTGGTTTAGTCCCGATCCCTTTCTGACACATGTTTACGATCTTGTAGACCTCATTAAGGGATTATATGCATATATCTTGATATGTTTGGATGATGATATACTTCGTGTTGTAAAAATGATTGTAAATGTTCCGGATTGTTCGGTAATGCTTCTTAACCCTAGATCAGCAATGGTTACGGGCTAGGGGTATTACACCTCGGATCATAAATACACTACGAAAGGCCTATGTTTGTGTTAGACGATGGTTACAGCCCCAGAGATAAATCCCAGATCTGACACACACGCCTGTGTGGTTCCACATGGCCTAGAACATGCCCATGTGCCCATCTGTGTCTCTCATATGGCATGACACACGCTCGTGTTTTCTGCCTGTGTGGTCCTAAGACAAACAGTGAGTCAAATGGCCTGGACACATGCTCGTGTCTCTGGCTCGTGTGGCATCTAATAGCAATAGTGAGTCACGCGGCCTAGACACACACCCGTGTCCCAAACTCGTTTGATCCTTATCTTGTAATCAATGAGATACACGGCCTGGACACACACCCGTGTTCTTGGCCCGTGTGAACCATACACTAACATGACCACAGATAGCTTAGGCATATGCCTGTGTGACTCATATTTGGTAGATAGTGTGTTACACGACCTAACACATGGCTGTATGGCTCACACGGCCTACCACACGGCTTGGCACATGGCCATGTGGTGTCGAAATCCATATTTTTTAGTGTTTGAAATTTGTAAAAACTCAGGTTTTTCAGTACGCACCTGAAGTATTTTAGAAATCAAAACAATGTAGAAGATTCTCGAAGCCTAAAACGATCATGCAATAACTGAATCAACCAATTATGTCAACAATAATGCATAATTATACGCATAATACTTATGTCGAAAGTTTCGACACAAAACCTTCAACGAAACCAACACTTACTAGAAGATCAACAAAGATTACTCAAATTGACATTTTGAAGTTCACTACCCCCGATATCCCCGCCTAATAAGGAAAACAAACGATTGATTATCAGAGAATTTCAGAATACACTCAAAATGCCCAATTTAGAACATGCTACGAAGAACAAAAGGAAAAACCATGGAATTAAACAAATTGGCAGTGAAACTTACTTAATAACCTTTTGATCAACACAACTAACAACGTATAACTTCTATTAGTCCCATATTTGCTTACGACAATAATCAAAATAAAGAAAAAATAAAAGACAAAATAGAAGAAAACAAAGAATCAATAAAAAGAAAAGAAAAAAAATAGAAGAAGATGACTAACGTTAAATCCTAATTAACTACCAATCAGATTCCTAACATTTAGCAAAAATGTTCCCTCTCGCATACTCCGGGACTCAAACACAAGACCAAACAAAATATGGAAACTTAACCAGTAAACCAGCAGGTTCATTCTTAACACAAGTTTGTATTTAATTAAATTTAAATATATAATTCAAGGATAGAGGTTATCTTAGAATAAAATAGCAAAACTTCAAAAAAATGCAACTTGAACTCCTGACCTCAATCACATAAGCAGAGCACATAACCATAGATGCAGAGACTTAACTACAATAGAATCCAACAGTCAAACATTCAATTTTTTTTGGGGCGTTACAAAAAAGTGAGAATTTATTTTCTAAGTATAAATTCTATTTACTGGTATAACAATTTTACTGATTTCTATTAAAGAGAGATTTGTTTTCCCACTGAAAGTAAAGAAAATAATTTTTGGTTCTGTGTTTACTTTGAATTAGTTTGAGCCCACACTCGAAGTAGTTCGTGGCACGAGAATAGAGAAGAAGGTCATCGGTTGAAATTTGGGAAAAAAGGATTCATCTAGCCGAAAACACAGGTGCAATTTCGGTAAATAGTTTATTATTATAAATATCACAATCTAGCTTGATTTTTAAAATTATAATTTTTCACTGTGTAGGAAAATTATTTTTGAACCGGATTTTTTCCAACAGTCGGTGCCCCATGGCTTTTAAAAATGTTTCAAATAGCCAGAAAAATGATTCAGTAGTTTCATCTAATAAAAAAGCACAACCAAACAAAATAGTATTCCAATGATTGTTGATTCCAACAAATAGAGCACAAACCAACTTATACTTATTGGTTCTATATGTAGTATCAAACACAAGAACATCTCCGAAATAATCGTAATCCAATTTGGATCTTCCATCTCTCCAAAAAAATAGCTAGTCGATTATTCCGGTCCACTAACACTAAATAAAAATATATTGGATCTTCAACTTGCTTATGTTTGAAAAAAATTGATAATGCTTTGTGCATCCTCTGCTTCAATCATTCTATCTCTTTCAATTTGTTGGAAATTATGACAATCTTGCTTTGTAAATGTAATATTTTCAAACCCAATCTCCTTCATAAGAAACGAATATGAACTTGTTTATTTTATTCTTATTGCAACAATTGAACAAATAACATTTGCATGTCCTTTCAAAAATTTTCTTCCAAATCTTAAATTGATTCTTTCTTTTGAAGTTGGTAACTCATGATTATGATAATCATGGAAGTAAGAAACAACCCAAGCTTTCTATTGTAAAATGAGTTTTAGCTTGACAACCTATCCTTATCTCTAGACAACTAAATTTTTTTCACTTTGCCAACTTCTTCGAATTCATGATATTTGGCTTTCGAGTATAAAAACTCATGCTGCCTTATAGGTTCAGTCATACTTCATCTCTTATTTCCTTTTTGAATACTAAAACCCTTCCTCAAAGCAAACTGATTATAAAGATTGTAAGCTTCTTCTTCAGAGTGCACTTTCAACCTCATTTTTATTTATTCATTTAACATCTCGATTTTCAGTGGTGTCAAAAGCGAGAATTTCAAAACACCATTTTCGTAAAACAAATCCATAAATATTATTATTTAATATTAATAAGCCATAAGAGTAACATTTTTTAATCCAATTCTTGATGTGTTTTTGGATGATCTATTATGTGAATTAGTGAATTTGATGCTCCGAATCCTTTAAATTCATGTTTATATACTTAGGTGAGCATAGGGGAGCGAAATGAGCAAAAACCAAGCAAAAATTAGGCAAAAAAAGTTGTTTCCAGGATCCACATGGCCTGGACATTTCCACACGGGCTGGCCACATGCCCATGTGAGCCACACAGGTTGGCCACACGCCCATGTGCCAGCCCGTGTTGATTTCAAACCCTACTTCTCTTTTATATGAAAAAACCAAATTTTTAAGGTTTTTGAGCATTCTAAAGTTTATAAATACATATTAGAAGAGGACTAAAGGGGAGCACGCAGAGAAGAACAAAGAAATTACTCGAAGAATGCCATCGGAATCAACTCAGAAGCAGGATCTCCTTCAAGATTGAAGGTCTCCAGTCAACTTTTCTAGAAGTTTTTGAGTTTCTTTATGTTTTGTTATTTTCCTAATTTTGAGATGTTTTCTTCCCAAGTTATAAACGAAATTCCCTAGATACCTAGGGAAGATGAAACCTATGATGGATCTTGTTTTTTAATTTTCTGAATTACATGATAAATACTTGATTTCTTGATCTCAATTATGTGTACTTATTCCATGTTTTAATGTTTTCAGGATATTAATTCATGATTGATGTGCTTAATTAAGTGGAGAAAAAGTCCCTATTTAAGAGTAGATTTGGCATAATTGAGTGGAGTTGTATGCAATCCTAGAAATAGGACGAAATAAATCTACCAAATTAGAGTCAAATCTAATAGGGGAATCCATAGATCGAGCTCATGCGACAATAGAGGGTTTTAATTAGAAGGAGATTTCAATTAATCAACCTAGAGTCAGTTATTTTTACTCTCGAAAGAGATATTAATATAATTTAGGGATTTCTACAGATCAAGGCAAGTGTATAAAGCGTTTAATTTAGATTCAGAATAATAAGTGAAGTCTAGGTGGATTCTTTCCTGGGTATTGTCTCTCTCATTGGTTTATTTGATTATTTTCTTACATTATTCTCTGTTGAGTTCTTAATAATTAGTTTAGATAATTTTAGATTAAAAACAAAGTTTTTCAATTTAACGACTAGATAATAGAAAGATAGTAAGTACTAGTACTTTGTCCTCGTGGATACGATATTCCCGACTCACCATAGCTATACTATTATTCGATAGGTGCGCATGCCTTTGTCGTGATTTTAGTTAGTTAAGTGAATCATCATCAAGTTTTTGGCGCCGTTGCCGGGGACTAAAATATTAGGAACACTTAAGTTTTATTACTTTAGCTATATTTATTTTTTATCGCATTTTATTTTTGTTTTTTTATTTTAATTTACTAACTTTTATTTTATTTACTTCTAGTAGTTCCTTTAGTTTATGACTAGAAGAAACCCGTCAGTACCTCTAGTATTCGACAGCGAAACTGAAAGCATAGCTCGTAGAAACCATAGAGAAGTGAGGTAAAGTCGACAAAGTACAATAGAAGAATAAGAGGATATTGTTATTAATACTGAGGAGATGGCAAAAATTCATAATAACCAGCTACCTCGTGTGGTTGCTGTAAATCCTGTAAATTTGAATCTTGCTCGTCTTACTATGTATGATTAAGCTAAGCCCAATTTAACTAGGGCTGAATCGAGTATTGTTAGACCTGCTGTTGCTGCAAATAATTTTGAAATGAAACCTAACACTATTCAAATGATTCAACAGTTTGTTCAATTTGATGGTTTGCAGGACGAAGACCCAAATACTTATTTGGCCAATTTCCTAGAATTCTGCGACACTTTCAAGATAAATGACGTTTCTGATGGTGCCATTCATCTTTGGTTGTTTCCTTTCTCATTAAGAAATAAGGCTAAACAGTGGTTGAACTCCCTACCATGAGGTTCTATCACTACATGGGAGCAAATGACCGAAAATTTTTTATTGAAGTATTTTCCATCGCTAAGATAGCCAAGCTGAGGAATGAAATCTCTTCCTTCGTGCAAATGGACTTAGAGACCCTTTATGATGCATGGGAGAGGTATAAGGATTTATTGAGAAGGTGCCCTCACCATGGGTTACCTCTATGCCTATAGGTTCAAACTTTCTACAATAGTTTGAACCCCTCGACTAGGCAATTGATAGATGCATATGCCGGTGGCACTCTAAATAATAAAACACCTGAAGAGGCTTGCGAGTTTATAGAAGAAATGTCACTAAATAATTATCAGTGGCAAGTCATGAGGACAAAGCCGATGAAAGAAGCCGATATTTTTAACGTTGATGCGGTCACCATGTTGTCAAATCAGGTAGAACTTTTGAATAAAAAGATTGATGATTTATATATTTCTACACAAGTACATTCGGTGATGCAATGCGACACAAATGGAGGAGGGAACCATCCAAAAAGTCGATCCTACAACCTTAGCACAGAAAGATGAATAAGTTAACTATAAGGGTAATAATTCTAGACCTCAGAATAATCCCTATAGTAAAACTTACAATGCAGGTTGGAGGAACCATCCTAACTTCTCTTGGAGTGTTAAGGAAATCAAAGACCACAATGCCCTCCAAACTTTCAACTACCTTACCAGTAGGAGAAGAAGCCGAACCTTGAGGAGATGTTAACAAAGTTTATTTCGGTGTCAGAAACTCGCTTCCAAAACACCGAAACAACACTAAAAAATCAACAAGCATCAATTCAAGGGCTTGAGAATCAAATTGGTACTTTGGCAAAGATGATTTCAGAACGACCACAAGGTAGCTTGCCAAGTAACACCGAAACTAACCCAAGAGAGCAGCTTTATTGAAACACCCCAAACTCGGCCAAAAAGCCTAACCGGATTTGGTATGTTCCTCGAGTAAAACTATAGCGAATTCTCATTTTTGTTTAAGAAAAACTTGATGATTTTGTAGAAAACAGATTAACTTAACATTTTTGTAAAGAGAAATTTATAGCTTTTAAAAGAAAATCATTACTTGTAGGAGGAATTGATAAATCAAAAGAAAACCACATTTAAGGAAATTACTTTAAAACATATATATATATATATATATGTTAGTGACAAAAACATTTTGAATTATTATTTATCGAAAACCATTTAGTTATTTAATAGTTATTGTTCATGGAAAATAAAGGTAAATCCAAACACAAAATTAAAGATAGTTTATAGTGGCCTTATTACAAAAATAGCAACCCATAATAAAGTCTAAATAATAAAAATTAACTTAATAAGTTTAAGTAGGAAATTTTCCAAACTTCATTATTTGAGCATTGGCCACCTCAAAAACCTTGTTGACCCGATCCATCGCTCTACAAATCATCTAAAAAGTTTATCCCAAAAAAAGGGGTGAGTCATAAACTCAATGTATAACACATACATTAAAAAGCCCATTTTTCATAACACATTTATTCATAGGCCCATTTAAGTCATATTTGGCCCAAAAGCCCATTTAGCTCATATTTAGCTTAAAAGCCCGTTTAGCTCACATTTAGCCCAAAGGCCTATTTTCATAGCAGATCAAATAATAATCATTCAATATTACATGATTATGTACATGAAATGAAATGCAAGCCCGGCCCACCTAGATATCCATCCGCTACACACCACCCGTACCAACCAACACACCGTGGGGATTACTAAATCGACCCTCCATCCGCTACACACCATCAAAGGCAGTTGCTGCAGTCAACATGCACATCGCCCTTATAATTTTGTGGCAAGGCCACCAGACAAAATTGTGACCGAAGTCACCGGATATCAAATATGTGACCGAAGTCACCAGATTCACATATACGTGACCGAAGTCACCAGATTCAAATATACGTGACCAAGTCACCAGATTCACATATGTGACCGAAGTCACCGTAAATGTGGTAAAACCACCGAATACTTCCTCCTTTATCAAATATACCCATATGCCCATGCACATACATATCAATAAATTTTCATGCTATTTACCCCACGATCATAATATAGTCATACTTATCTCACATTTATGCATATAGCAAAATGAACAAAATATTGGGGTAAACATACACGAATATCGTATACCACCGAATGGTATCCAAAATCACAATCATACACATGGTCATATAATCACATTTAAATATATGTAAATCTATGAGATTTTAATGTAAGGTTACACACCTCGTGATGTGAGAACAATACCCTCTCGCTCGTCAACACCTAATTAATTAACACACTTGGTTAGTATACACTATTGCTAACAAAACTACACTTATTGATGATGGATCTAAATCCTTACCCTCAGATTCTCGAACGACAGTTATTTGTGGTTTTTCTCCACTAGATGGATCAAAACCCGCTGATATTCCACCAACGTAAAGTGGTTCGGTTGTTCGCACTACTTCAAATAATTGATCCTCGTTAGCAGAGGGTCCACAACCCGGTGGAAAGTCTCTAACCGCCGATACAGCCCTTCGTTTGAAGTTTGATGGTAAAGGAATACCTCCTCTTTCCAAACACTCGAATCGCCTTTTCTTACCTATCTTGTTAGTCTCAAATCGCCCTAAAAATACGATCGATTAGTAGTCTATCTAAAGAAATCGATATAACCAAAAGGGATAATCTTACCTTGATGATTTCAAAAGATCACTTCTTAAAAGTTGTCTTCAACAAAGATCCTTAAAATCCTTTCCAAGGATTCGGCTTAGGAGAGAAAAATAAAAGATTTATTTTCTAGATCAATTATAATAAAAGGAATAATGAAAACTATTGACAAACAAAAACCTTACTTTGATTCACTTGAAGGTTTGGCCTTCAACAAAAAGAAGAAAGGAATTGATGATTCGGCTTTAACAAAGAGAAGAGAAAAGATGGTGGTTTCAAATATGATGGTTTCGATTTTGAGAGAAAGAAGAAAGAGAATGAAAATGAAAGAAGAGAGAGAAGAAGAAAAGGTGATGATGAAGAAAAGAAAAGAGATAGGTTTAGAGACCTATGCACATTCGCCAAGGGAAGAAATGAAGAAAAAGATAGTTCTTTGCAATTTAGTAGTTTTGCTATGAGAGGGAAAAGAAAAGAGAAATAGAATGAAAAGGAAGAAAAGAAAATGAGAGAGAAAGCTTTTGGTGAAAGTTGAATTCGGCACTAGAGAGGAAGAAAAGAAAGTGTCTTCAAAAGTGACAATATTTTGGTATCAAAAGAAGGTAAAATTTTGAGAGGAAAAGATGAAATAAAGGTACCTATTTTGGTCAAAAATACAAAGGCCAAAACAAAGCAAACTTGTACCAAATGTCACTAGACAATTTCGGCTAAGAGGAGAAGAATATTGGACAAAGGAAAAATGCATAATTGACAACCTTTTGGTTAACTAAGACCTCCCTAATCCCATACCAAAAATTTGGTCAATAAGGAAGCCAACATACTCCCCCTTTTTGCTCCACATTTCTTCCCTATCAACCTTAATTTTGCTATCACCATTAACCACTCCCTTTAGCCCCTAAAACCGTCTAGGTTCATGGTCAAATGACCATGAACAAGCTCCCAAAACATTGCCCAATATCATGCCTTTTGTCCCCCCTCATCTTATCATCCTTCATGATTCCATACCATAAGTTCTTAGCTTCCTTTTCATATGGTCAAATGGCCAAAAATAAAAGAATACTCATCCACTCTAGAATATTCTTGGCCGACACTAAAGGGAAGGAAACATAAAAACTAAAATTTTTCCCATTTGCTAGCTAAGGGATTCGAACCTCTCCCCTCAAGTACTCATCCATGCATCCTAACCACTTTGCCAATTACTCAACTTATGCTTAAAACTCCTTGTCATTAATTCTTAAGGCCTAACTTGCTTAGCTCTCTGTTAATTATTAGAAATTAAAAGTTTCACTAAGCATTCACTCAATTAATGAAGCTCAAATAACTTCCAAAATACACTCATTAATAATTAAGCATGCAACATCATTCAATTAAGTAAGATGCATAACCCCTAATTATCAGGATGTTACATTCATCCAATTACTATTTGAGATGAAGAAGGGTTAGCTAAATCTGAATCTGAACTGAGATAAGAAACTATGGTAAGCAATGGTATGGTTGAGGTAAGCAACAACTAACAAAAACTGGTAAGTAAGGAGTATAAACCTCGTGTGCCATATCCTAACGCAACAAGGAAAGACCAAACAAATGAACAATTCTGTAAATTCCTTAAACTGTTGAAAAAGTTACATATTAACTTACCGTTTATTAAAGCTCTTTCCCAGATGCCAAATTTCGTAAAATTTTTAAAGGAGCTTTTAACAAACAAGCAGAAGTTAGATGATTCATCGCACGTGGAACTAAATGCAGTTTTCTCAACTATCTTATAGAATAAACTACCCAATAAATTGAAAGATCCAGGGAGTTTTACTATTCCTTATTTAATTGGTAGTTTAAATGTTGATAATGCTTTAGTTGACTTAGGGGCTAGTATTAATGTTATGCCCTACAAAATGTTTAAGCAGCTAGGTCTTGGGAAGCCCAAACAAACTAGGATGAGCATTCAATTAGTAGACAGAACCATTAGATTTCCTAGGGGTATCGTTGAAGACATTCTTGTTAAAATTGATAAATTTATATTCCAGTTGATTTTGTTGTCTTTGATATGGATGAGGATAGCGATTTGCCCTTAATTCTAAGTCGGCCCTTTTTAGGATCTGCTAGAACCATCATTGATGTTGGTACATGTGAACTCATACTTCGTGTAGATGATGGCACAATTAAAGTCCAAGCTCGTGATTTTGCTAAAATATCTAGTGATCAAGATGATTATACGAGTTCTGTTATTGAAAGTAACTTTGTGGCTTAACCTTCTTTGCAGGAATTCCCTCGGAAAAATGTGATAGAGCCATGTTCTAGCTTGTGTGACAAAAATAGAACGAATCATGAAGAGCGAATATTGCAGATTGATGAACTAGATGAATGGTGGGCACATGTCAAGGAGAAACCAAGAATACACGATACAAAATCGAAGCGACTCCATAATGAGCTCAAGGATGGAACGAACCACTTCAAGGTTGGGGACCAGGTACTGTTAGATGAAACTGACGCTCGAATAACCACTTTAGAGCTTAATGCAAATGGAGCGACTCCTTTTATGGTACTTAATATCTTCCCATACGGTACATTCGAGGTAACTCATTCTAATTTTGGCACTTTTAAGGTAAATATTACTCGACTTAAACCTTATTTGAACAAAATAATTGACAACGAGAAAAAGGAGCTTCGACTCCGTGAACCACTGTGACCGTGGGAATACGAGGTAAGTCGAGCTTAGACTTTAAATAAGTGCTTCTCTAGAGGCAACCCAAGTGTTAACACTGCTAATTTTCTTAACTTTATTCTATGATATTTTTTAAAATTAATTAATTTTCAAAATCCTAAAAAAAAGGGTGTGCTTTTGACCCACACGGCATGGACACATGGGCGTGTCGCAGGCCGGGTGTGACATGAGGTAATCGACAAAGAGTTACACGGCCTGGCGACATGGTCACACGGCCTGGCCACACGGGCATGCGGGATCTCACATGGGCTTGGGAGAAGCAAAGGAAAACACACACGGCCTGGCGACATGGCCATGTGACCCACACGGCCTGGACTCACGGGCGTGTCCTAGGCCATGTGAAACCTAGAGCTAATTTTTTTTAAAGTCAGAGTTACGGGCAGGCACACAACCATGTGAGAGACACTTCCGGGCCACACGGGCGTGTGGGATCTCACATGGGCATGGGAGAAGCGAAAGAAAACACACATGGTCTGGTACATGGCCATGTGACCCACACGGCCTGGACATACGGGTGTGTCCATGGCCATGTGAAAACTAGGTTAATCACCCAATTTTCATTTTATTTTATTTATTATTATTTGTTATATTATTTATTATTATTTTACTAAATTTTTTATTTTTTATTATTCTTATACTTATATTTTAAATTAATTTTAATTTTAATTTTAATTTTTTTGCTATTTCTATTTTTTTTATTTTTTTACTATTATTATTGTAACACCCCAAACCTGACCTAAAAGTTAGGCCTGAATCTGGCATGTCACATCAAAAGGTTGTATAAACCTTACGATTTTTAAAAACCTTTCCTCAATTTAAAAACTTTCTCTCAATGAAAAACCTCGAGTTTCATCGCTTAACAAATAAAATTTGCTTAAAGTTATTTTTCCTTGCAAACATAATATTGTTTTCAAAACATTGTTTGTAGTAGAAGATTGACTTTAAAAGTTACGAAAACATGATATTTGAAAACGACAGTTATAGTTTTTAAAAACCCATGTTATATTGTTTAGCTGTTCATAACTAAAAGAATTACCAATGAAAGTTAAAAGAAAATCCCAAAGGCCATATTACATAAATTAATAACCCAAAACAGAATAATCTAAAATAAATTCAAACCAAAATTACTAAGTTCCATTTATTAACAACTCTGCATATGGCCACCTCCGAGTCCTCCGCGGCTCCAAATCCTCTAAGGCTGAGGATTACCAGCAAGGTTAAAGCAAAGGGGTGAGTTACGAGAACTCAGTGTGTAATTCCCCTAATCGATCATTAATTGGGCTTGAGCCCATACGGAAATAGACTGGGTCGAAGCCCTATTCGGTAACAATCTGGGCCTTAGCCCTATAAACATGATAATGCAACCAGAGTATATAGGGCAACCTAATAATCCATCCGCTACACACCATCCGTACCAGCCCAACACACTTGTGGAGATTTCTAAATCGACCCACCCTTCCGCTACACACCAATAAGGCAGACAAGCTGCTAAATACAGAATTTGTTGCAAAGCCACCAGAATAACAGAATATTTATGTGGCATAGCCACCAGAACAGAATGTCGCAGAGCCACCAGATTACACTTCCTCCGATCATCAATATCCCAATCCTATGCAGAATGTCATGTATGCAAAGCATTTATCAAAAATGATGTATGAAATAAATTACCATCACAACCAATTAAACAAAATACACACAATCGTACTAATTAACCCCTAAGGGTATAACAGTAATTTACCCACCGAGGATATTTTAGTAATTTACCCACCAAGGTATTTCAGTAATTTACCCACCAAAAGTATTTCAGTAATTTACCCACCAAGGGTATTTCAGCAATTTTGCAAACTAGGGGTATTTTGGTAATTTTACAAATCGAGGTATTTCGGTAATTTCGTAAACCAAGGCATTCTAAACAGAGATAACGATGCGAATGGGCCTAAGGCCCATTCTCGGCCTAAATAGGCCCACACGCTTGTGTGGCCCATTCAACCCAAGTCTAGCCACAGATATGTGATACACATAGACCAGTTCACTATCTACTACACAATCATACAATTTATTCATATGGGCCCCGAGCCCATTGGGCCCACTTGGCCCCTTTCGCCTATCGTGGCCCAAATAGCATCAACCCACAAGAATACTCATGGTGGCCTCAACTATCGCGTCGAAGCTCCCACACGTGCGCTCGCATGCTCATGTGGCTACCATCGTCGTGTGACCGGTATTTCGACATTTGTCGTTCTATAGCTAGAGTAGGGCGAAATACACACCTGATAAGAGTCTAAAGCTAATCCGCGCTTCGAATGCTCCTATGCCCAAACGCACACCAAGGTATGCTTCCTCTCCTCATAGACAGTTCCATATATAGCCAGCTTCTCACCTTCCCTCTTGCTAGCTTTCCGATGTGGGATCCCTTCTTCAGTAGAGTTTAAATCCAATACAAACTCTGGCCGTCCAATCCGTAAAATAAATACTCCCCTACTTGTCATGAGATTCGAACCCAGGCTCCCTTGCACCTTTAATGACGCCTTGCCACTAGACCACTCAATTCCTTGTGTCTAACATCATGCGCAACTAAATATAAATCTATGGGCCAAAGTCCAAGTTCACTTAAAAATAAATCAAAATGAAATGCCAGTGCCAAGGCTTGAACCTTGGACCGCTTGCTTCCTTGTGGCATCACCTCCTTGTCCCTTATGTGGCATCACTTTGCCACTATACCACAAGCTCTTTTTGTGTCATTTTTCTCCACATTTTATTCTTAAAGCCTACTTACTAACTCCCAGGGTTTTATTCACCTAAAACCAAAATTTTCCTAAAGCCCAAGTTTGATCCCAAGACTTTATAGAAGCCCCCTAATCTTTCAAAATCACTCACCTAATAGGTCCAACTTACACTAATTTCGTTCTCATGTTCTCAAAAATTTTAAACGCTCCCACACCTAAGGCCCAATGGACCCAATCATACTAGGCCCAACTTCGTGTTGTTACAAATCTACCCTTTAAAGAAATTTCATCCTCAAAATTTTCAACTAATGGAAACATTGCACATCCTAACCTAGCACACTATGCTCTTGCTGTGTACTCTGATCTTAATAACACTAATACACTTTTAACTTAATCTTGAAACCTCTTACACACAACCAAACATCTAACCACAGAAGCAGGCTGATATTTATCACACATACATACAATTTCTATATTCAAACATCGCATCCAAACAAAACACATACAAAATAAATACCAAAAATACAATCATTACAGCACATAACAGAGTATAAGGTCAGGAAACTTATGGATTTGGTGCCGGAGACTCAGTGTGCCATACTTCCAATAACACTATCACTTTTTCTAAACCACAATTTAAATAGATTTGGAAAAAAAACTTTCAAACCCATTCCACAACCGAGTTTTGCAACCCGGGCTCTAATACCATTAAATGTAACACCTCAAACCCGGCCTAAAAGTTAGGCCAAAATCTGGCATGTCACATCAAAAGGTTGTATAAACCTTACGATCTTTAAAAACCTTTCCTCAATTTAAAAACTCTCTCAATGAAAAACCTTGAGTTTCGTCGCTTAACAAATAAAATTTGCTGAAAGTTATTTTTCCTTGAAACATAATATTGTTTTCAAAACATTGTTTGTAGTAGAAGATTGACTTTAAAAGTTGCGAAAATGTGATATTTGAAAACGGCAGTTACCATTTTTAAAAACCCATGTTATATTGTTTAACAGTTCATAACTAAAAGAATTACCAATGAAAGTTAAAAGAAAATCCCAAAGGCCATATTACATCAATTAATAACCCAAAATAGAATAATCTAAAATAAATTCAAACCAAAATTACTAAGTTTCATTTATTAACAACTCCGCGTATGGCCACCTCCAAGTCCTCCGTAGCTCCAAATCCTCTAAGGCTAGGGATTACCTGCAAGGTTAAAGCAAAGGGGTGAGTTACGAGAACTCAGTGTGTATTTCCCTATTCAGTCATTAATTGGGCTCGAGCCCATACGAAAACAAACTGGGCCAAAGCCCATACAGAAGCAAGCTGGGCTGAAGCCCATGCAAAAGCAGACTGGGCCGAAGCCTTATTTGGTAACAATCTGGGCCTTAGCCCTATAAACATGATAATACAACCAGAGTGTATGGCACAACCTAATAATCCATCTACTACACACCACCCGTACCAACCCAACACACTTGTGGGGATTTCTAAATTGACCCACCCATCCGCTACACACCAATAAGGCAGACAAACTACTAAATATAGAATTTGTGGCAAAGCCACTAGAGTAACAGAATATTTATGTGGCATAGCCACCAGAACAGAATGTGGTAGAGCCACCAGATTACACTTCCTCTGATCATCGATATCCCAATCCCATGCAGAATGTTATGTATGCAAAGCATTTATCAAAAATGATGAAATTACCATCACAACCAATTAAATAGAATACACACAATCGTACTAATTAACCCCTAAGGGTATAACAGTAATTTACCCACCGAGGTATTTCAATAATTTCACAAACCAAAGGTATTTAGACAATTTCGTAAACCAAGGCATTCTAAATAGAGATAACGATGCGAATGGGCCTAAGACCCATTCTCGGTCCAAATGGGCCCACACGCTCGTGTGGCCCATTTAGCCCAAGTCTAGCCATAGATATGTGATACACATAGACCAGTTAACTATCAACTACACAATCATACAATTTATTCATATGGGCCCCGAGCCCATTGGGCCCACTTGGCCCCTCTCGGCCCATCATGGCCCAAATAGCATCAACCCATAAGAAAACTTATGGTGGCCTCAACTATTGCACCGAAGCTCCCACACGTGCGCTTGCACGCTCGTGTGGTTACCACTGCCGTGTGATTGACATTTCGGCATTTGCCGCTCTACAACTAGAGTAGGGCGAAGTACACACCTGATAGGAGTCTGAAGCTAATCCGCGCTCCGAATGCTCCAATGCCCAAACACCCACCAAGGTATGCTTCCTCTCCTCATAGACAACTCCATATATAGCTAGCTTCTCACCTTTCCTCTTGCTAGCTTTCCGATGTGGGATCCTTTCTTTAGTAGAGTTTAAATCTAACACAAACTCTGGACGTCCAATCCGCAAAATAAATACTCCATTGCTTGTCATGAGATTCGAACCCAAGCTCCCTTGCACCCTTAATGATGCCTTGCCACTAGACCACTCACTTCCTTCTAACATCGAGGGCAACTAAATATAAATCTATGGGCCAAATTCCAAGTTCACTTAAAAATAAATCAAAATGAAATGCCAGTGCCAAGGCTTGAACCTTGGACCCCTTGCTTCCTTGTGGCGTCACCTCCTTGTCTCTTATGTTGCGTCACTTTGCCACTACACCACAAGCTCTTTTTGTGTCATTTTTCTCCACATTTTATTCTTAAAGCTTACTTACTAACTCCTAGGGTTTTATTCACCTAAAACCAAAATTTTCCTAAAGCCCAAGTTTGATCCCGGGACTTTATAGAAGCCCCCTAATCTTCCAAAATCACTCACCTAATAGGTCCAACTTGCACTAATACCGTTCTCATGTTCTCAAAAATTTTAAATGCTCCCACACCAAAGGCCCAATCCTACTAGGCCCAACTTCATGTCGTTACAATTATTACAATTGGTATCATTAAGTTTATTATTATTATTGTTTTTTTATCTTTCTTTTTAATTTTGTTTTAGTTGCTTTATTTTTTTTATTTTCTTCGACTTATTTTCATTTTATATTTTGAAATATATATGGTTGTTTCTAATAGAGTTATAACCCTTAATCTTATTTATTATTTGTATCTATTTTCTTATTAGTTTGCTCGAAATCATGAGTTACATTTAGATTTGGGTATAATTCTACTTTTCACTATTCTGGAAATTTCATCCAATATTCAGGGCAGTTTCAATTCTCTCCCTCTCTTATGATATTATATTTTTACTGTGATTATTTTGGTTTGTACATTGAGGACATTGCACATCTTAAGTGCGGGGAGGTTATTTACATGATTATTAGAAAATCCATAAATTATGTCTTGTATTCAAGTAATTTTCTCATATTACTATTAGAATGAATTATTATCGATTTGTGATTATCATTGATATGTTTTAGATTAAATTCATAGATATTTGTGCATTGATTTTTAAACTTTAAGACATGAGAGAATCAAGCATGATAAGTCTATTTTCAGAATTTATTTAATTTATTTTTTTTAGGTTGTTTCCCTAAATTGCAGTATTATCTTGAAGTTTGAGATTTGCAAGATTGACATCAAAAACCATAATTTTTTGTGAGATTGTGAGCCTTTAAAGCGTATACTTTTCTTGCTCATTTGATTATTGGTTATGAGTGTGTCAATATGGAATTGTTATTCTAGAACTTGCTTCAATTATGCATGTCGAGACCACACATTTGATTTGGCATACTGAGATGATAAAGGCACTTAGGTTTTAACCCACTTATCCCATAAAAAGCCTACCTACATAATTAGCCCTTAGTCAACCCTTTTGAGCCTAAATCACCATTTCTTGATCTACCCATTAATGTTAACCCATAACTGATTTTTTTCTGTTGAGAATTGTTCCCGTTTTATTGACCCCCTTTTTGTCGATATTTGACTTGGTTAGTTACCTAACAATGTTTTTTTTTGTTTCAGTTGTTAAATTATTTCTTATTATTCATTGTTCTCAAAAAAAAAAAAAAAGAGGAAAAGGAAAAGAAAAAAGAAAAGAAAAGAAAAATATTTATATATATACATATATGTTGATTATTACTAGTTCTTTGTTAATTGAGCTTGAATAGTTAAATTCATATTTTGAGAAGAAGCTCGTGTTATTCTTAATAAGTTTTCAATTGATGTAATTATTCAACATTAGTTTATTTTTCTAGTTTGGCAAATTATCAATTCGATCTCGATTCTAACCCTCTTTTTCAACCCTTCTCCCCACCTTTAACCTAAGCCCTATTACAACCTCTTAAAGACCTTTTGATTTGTGTATCATCTTATTTTATAATGGTAGACATTTGATTTTCATGCAATCCTATGGTAATAACTTTTCATGTTTGACTATTGAGTATTGAGTGCGTATTCTTGAACCTTAAACACTTTGAGTGATTTGAGTGAATCTTTAGTGAGGATGTCGATTCTTGTCGATTTTGAATTAAAGGTAATTACTTAGATAAGGGGAAATACCTATGTTTTCATGCTTTAAAAATGTTGGACTTAGATTTTTTGAATCTTTGGTGATCTTTTAGTTGAATTATCAATGTATGATTATTTGTGAATTATGACAAAACATTATTGAAGAGAATTATAAGTTGAGAAAGATTAATTTTAATTGTAAATTGAGCATTTTGCTTGAGGACAAGCAAACACTTAAGTGTGGGGATATTTGATAAGCCATAAGAGTAACATGTTTTTAATACAATTCTTGATGTGTTTTTGGATGATTTATTATGTGAATTTGATGCTCCTAATCCTTTAAAATCATGTTTCTATACTTAAGTGAGCATATGGGAGCGAAAGGAGAAAAAAGAGCCAAAATCGGGCAAAAAGAGCTGTTTCCAGGATCCACACGGCCTAGACATTTCCACATGGGCTGGCCATACGCCCATGTGAGCTACATGGGCTTGCCACACGCCCATGTTCCAGCCCATGTTGATTTCAAACCCTACTTCTCTTTTATGTGAAAAAAACCAAATTTTTAGGGTTTCTGAGCATTTTAAAGTTTTTAAATACATATTAGAATAGGACTAAAGGGGAGCACGCAGAGAAGAACAAAGAAATTATTCAAAGAACGCTATCGGAATCAACTCAGAAGCAGGATCTCCTTCAAGATTGAAGATCTCCAGTTAATTTCTCTAGAAGTTTTTAGGTTTTTTTATGTTTTGTTGTATTCCTAATTTTGAGATGTTTTCTTCCCAAGTTATAAACTAAATTCCCTACATACCTAGGGAAGATGAAACCTATGATGGATCTTGTTTTTTAATTTTCTGCATTACATGATAAATACTTAATTTCTTGATCTCAATTATGTGTACTTATTCCATGTTTTAATGTTTTCAGGATATTAATTCATGATTGATGTGCTTAATTCAGTGGAGCAAAAGTCTCTGTTTAAGAGTAGATCTGGCATATGAGTGGAGTTGCATGCAGTCCTAGAAATAGGATGACATTAATTTACTGGATTAGAGTCAAATCTAATAGGGGAATCCATAGATCAAGTTAATGCGATAATAGGGGTTTTAATTAGAAGGAGATTTCAATTAATCAACCTAGAGTCATTTATTTTTACTCTCGAAAGAGATATTAATATAATTTAGGGATTTCTACAGATCAAGGCAAGTGAATAAATCATTTAATTTAGATTCAGAATAATAAGTGATGTCCAGGTAGATTCATTCCTGGGTATTGTCTCTCTCATTGGTTTATTTGATTATTATCTTACTTTATTCTCTGTCTAGTTCTTAATAATTAGTTTAGATAATTGTAGATTAAAAAAAAATTCTTCAATTTACCAGCTAGATAATATAAAGATAGTAAGTACTAGTACTTTTAGTCCTCGTGAATACGATATTCTTGACTCATCATAGCTATACTATTATTCGATATGTGTGCTTGCCTTTATCGTGATTTTAGTTAGTTAAGTGAATCATCATCAAATATTTATGAGACTAGTATATAAATATAAAGTTTGGTTTAGTAATTTTGTTGAATTGATAGTTAATTAAGGTACAAAGACTAAATTGTAAAAGTCTTATCACTAGAGATTTTAAATAACTAAGAGATCAAAATGGTAAATAGACCATTCTAAATCTTTAAATGATGGTGGATGACATGAAAACGCACTAACTTTGGTTAATTTATAATTAGGATTTAGTTAATTAAGGTTTAAATTAAATAAATCTTGACTAAATAAATTAATTTAATTATAAATAACAAAATTAGAAGTTATCATCTTTATATTTTTCTTTCTTCTCAATCGAAACCAAAAAAGAAAACCTAGGAAGCCATTTCCAAAGCTTCAATATATTCAACCCTTGATTTGGTGAGATCAATTTAGTCATTTTCTTGTAATTTTCATATTTTTGAGGTTGTGAAAGTTTGATTTAGCTAGCTGATGTACCGATTTGTAAAATTGATAAAGTTTTTGAAAATTTTCATTGATGATTTCTTGAAGAAATTGGTGTTAAATTGTTAGATTCTATGCTTAGATGTGAAAAAGGACTAAATGTAAAGTGAAATTATTAGTTTTTTTCAAAATTAATCGAAGTGTAAAAATTAAATTTTTGATGTGAAATTTTTGTAATTATTGATAGTAGAAGGTCCTAAAAGGGTGTAATTGAGATATTTTGAAACCAAAGCTCAAAATTGAAAGTTATAGCAATTTCGATTTTTAGTGACTAAATTAAAAAATGCAAAACTTTAGAGGCATTTAAAAAATGAAATTGGACTAATTCAGGCATATTGTAACAGCCCGATTTAGGGGCTAGTTGGAACAGTGATCTCGAGATCACTAATATGAGGTTTGAGAAAATTATTTTCATGTTATTTTATGTGTTATAACATGTTTATAAGGATGTGTGGGAATTTTGGTGCTTTAATTTTAGCGATTTCATGCTTAATCGCGAAAAAGGACTAAATCGCATTAAGTGTGAAAGTTCCATTCTATAGGCTAAAGGTATTAAATAGCCATGAAGTGTAAATTGGAGGTCTTTAAAGTGCAATTACACCTACCTAAGAGAGAGATGGATGGTTAAGGGGACAAGGAATTAAAAGTTTGACAAGAGTTGGTGACTGTTGTTGAATAAATGAATAAAATAAGATGAAATAAGCAAAAAGCTATCATCTTTTTATTTTCTTCTCTTCTCCACCGAAATTTCAAAAAACAAGGGTTGTTTGAAAGATCAAAATTTCAGCAACTCATTTTCTCATCAAGTAAGTGATTTTGATGGTTTTAGTTGATAATTTTTATACTTTTAGAGTCCCCAAAGCTTAAGCTTTCTAAAGAGGGGACTATTTTGCAAGATGGTTGAAAGTATAGGGACTTGCCATGAGAGAGTTTGTGTTGATTTCTAAGTTTTTATGGAAGAAAATGAAATTGGGAAGATGAGAAACAACTTTTGTGAAAGGTGTTGTCATGAAAACACCTAATTAGGACTAAGATGCAAATGTTATAATTTGTTCATTAATGCATGAAATAGTTGGAATTATGAATAGTTGTAAGAGGATTAAATGTTCAGATAGGCTTGTTTGATAAGAAAATGTGATGAAAAGTGATTTACGAGCCTAGGGGCAAAATTGTAATTTTGCTAAAGTATAAGGGCAAAATAGTTATTTTTGCCTAAGTGTAGATTATGATGTATTATAATTTATAATTGATTAAATGAGTAAAATTCTATTATTCTAGATCAAGAAAAAGAGATTCTGACTTAGAATGGGAGAAAATAGAAACGTGGACAAATAGATTTCCTTTTTACCCTTTTCGGTATCGAGGTAAGTTCATATGCTAAATTATACAACTCTAAGTGAAGCATTTAATATTCCAATACTGTATGGAATGTATATTTACTCTATGAATGTATTAAATATGTTTTGACGAGATGTCAAGAGAATTGAATCTAAGAATAGTGAGAAATGCGAATAGTATGATATGATGATAGTTAAGGTTCCGTATAAGACCATATTGGAATATGGCCTCGGTGTGGGATTTTGTATAAGACCATGTCAGGGACATGGCATCGATATATTAATTCATGAAAGGCCTATCGGGGGTATAATGCCAATGTGACATTATGTGTATTAGACTCAAAAGTATTATTTAACAATTTGAGTGATTCGACAAGTATGTTGAAAATAAGAATGAATGTGGTTGTACCACGAGAGGTACATGTATGTGTTAGAACTAAATTGAGATAAATATAGTATATGATGAAACCACAGTGGGTTATGTGTAAATGATGCACCTTGGTTGCATAAGTTATAATTAGTAATGCATTGCGTGAATGAGAACGATTATCGTAGAAACCTAAGTAAAAATGGTAGTGTGTGAGGATGTTCCTGGATAAACATTTGAAATAGAGAAATGCATGTGGATAACTATTCATGAGTGTATAATAATGGTGCGCTATGTGCGATACCACCTTATTAATTGTTAGCGATGGGCTGTGTGTGATACCATCAACAACATTATTAACGGTGGGTTGTGTGCGTTACCACCTTATTAATTATTAAATGATGGGCTGTGTGCGATACCATCGCTTATAATATCATTTGGTGGGCTAAGTGCGATACCACCGTAATTATTCTTGAAGGTGGGCTAAGTGTGATACCACCATAATTATTCTTGAGGGTGGGCTAAGTGCGATACCACCGTAATTATTCTTGAAGGTGGGCTAAGTGCAAAACCACCGAGTGATTGGTAGTATGAGTGGCTTATGGAAGAAAAAATGTTTGATGTGTTGTTTTATGTGATTATGTGGTGACAAGTGTAGGGATGTATGCTAATTAACATAAGTATTTGGCTGTGGCATGGTTAGAATGTGTTAAGAGACGGAATGAGTAAGCTTCAAGAATGATTGAGTAATAACCATGAGTTTAAGAGTAAAACTCATTATAATACCTTGTGGTAGAGTAAAATCAATGAATATCAATAGTTTATTGTTATATGCGTATGAACTTACTAAGGATTATTGCTTACTCCTCTTACTTTATTATCTCTTATAGGTTAACTTAGCTAGCTCGGGTTGGAGACTGCCGGAGATGTGTTCACACTATCGAGTAGACACTTGGTATGAGATTTCAAGTCCTTATGAGTTATGGCATATATAGGGATTCCTTTTAAAGTTGATTAAGTCATAGTTATTATAGCCAAATATGTTGGCCAAAAGAGTTTATGATTTGGTTGTGAATAGCCATAGATGATGGCTTAAGTCGATTGTAATTGTGCTAGAAATAGTTCTCCTTTGTGGTTGAGATGAAGATTTCATTTGTATGAATCAAATGTGTTTAATTCAAGAATAGTATTGATGATTAAAGAATGTTGTGTGATGGTGTATGAGTATAAGCAAGATAGGGTGGCTAAATGACTTGGAAAATAGCCTTGAATTGGTCTACACGGGTAGACACACGGGCATGTGTCTAGGCCATGTGTGACACACGGTCAACCCACATGGGTGTGTTAATAGGCCGTGTGTCCCCTGCATGTTATTTTTTTAAGTCAGATTAGACCACGGGCTAACCATACGGACGTGTGCCTAGGCCATGTGAGATGGTCAGTGTTCACCATGAGTGTAGAACACGGGCGTGTTCTTAGGCCATGTGACACAAACAGATTTACCAAGTTTTTATACACGGGGTAGGGACATGGGCGTGTGTGACCACACGACCTAACCCCACAGGTGTGTCCCATTACACATGGGCGTGTGGCCCTTGATTAGATGAAAGAAATTTTAAGATCGTAAAAGTTTTTGGCAGGGTTTCGAAATCCCTCGTATGTATGCTTAAGGCCTCGTAGGTTCTTAATAACGTGTGTTGTGATGATGAAAGAGAAATGTCAAGTTGGGATGGAAGTTGTATGATTTAAGTAGATGAAGTCCGGTAATGCCTCGTGCCCGGTTCTTGCATAGAATTCGGGTAAGGGGTGTTACACATATAATAGGATGTTATAAAATGTTTGGAGTTGATAAATTGAACCAAATTATTGTTTAGATAGGGAATTGAATCAAACAAAAGATAACTGGGGAAAAGGCAAAAGTACTGATCAGTCCTTAAAGACTTGTTCTGTTGTTGTTTTGTACTATTTTATTTCATGTTATGATTTAATTGTGTTTATTTTGCTTATTATTTTATATAAATGTGAATTGGTGATTTTTGGCATCAATTGAACTAAATTACAAAGTATGAAAATTATGGTATTTATGAATAGGTACAAGGTACTAAAATGGAAATGAAACATTTAAAAGATTGATATGACATGTATATGTTGTTACAGGGATTAAAATAATATGATTACAGTAATAATGCCCGTGTGAACTTAGTAAATGATTAGGATACGTATAGCATGCCATTAGGATCAAATATATATGAAAACTATCAGGGATTTACATGGTTATATGAGATCCAACACTTATTGCGGATTCTCAGTTTATATGTATCGTTGGTTTTTTCGGGATTGATAACCTTGATACGATGTCAGCTTGTGTGAGCAATCTTCCTTGACGCAACGTCAATCGATATTAAGTCACGTCGGGATGTCTAGTGGCCTGATGATAAATGATAAAACTAACATTTTAATCCTATTCTTAATGGATTTTTGGATGATTATTTATGCAAAATGGTGAATTTGATGCTCCTAATCCCTTTAATTCATGTTCTTACACTTAGGTGAGTGTTTGGGAGCAAAAGGAGAGAAAATTAGAGAAAAATAGTAGATTTTAGGAGCCACACAGGTTGGACACACGCCCATGTGCCAGCTCGTGTCAATTTTGCACCCTACTTCCCAAATACACGGAAAAACACAATTTTTAGGTTTTCTGAGCATTCTAATGTCTATAAGTACTAATTAGAAGAAGAGATATGGGGGCCATTAGGGAAGATAGAAGAAAACACTCAAGAAACACCATTTGAGCCACTTGCGAAGCAGATTTCCATCAAGATCGAACACTTCTTTTAATTTCTTCTGAAGTTTTTATGAGTTTCTTTGTTTCTTGTGGTTTTTCTGACTTTGAGATGTTTTTTATTCAAGATTATGAACAAATGCCCTAGATATCCAGGGAGGATGAAACCCATGATGAATTCTATTATTTAATTTCTTATTTACATGATAAATACTTGATTTTTATTCTCACTTATGTGTGCTTATTTCTTGTTTTAATATTTCCAAGATATTAATTCATGTTAAGTGTGTTTAATTTAATGGAGCAAAAGTCCTTTTTTAAGAGTAAATCTAGTATAATTTAGTGTAGTTGCATGCAATCCTAGAAATAAGACGACATAAATCTACCGGATTAGAGTTAAATCTAATAGGGGAATCCATAGATCGAGTTAATGCGACAATAAGGGTTTTAATTAGAAAGAGATTTCAATTAATCAACCGAGAGTCAGTTGCTTCTACTCTCGAAAGAGATATTAGTATAATTTAGGGATTTTTATAGATCAAGACACCAAGTGAATAAATCGTTTAAATCAAATTAATAATAATAGAATGATTCTAGGTGGATTCTTTCTTGGGTATTGTCTCTCTCATTGGTTATCTTTTGATTGTTTTCCTAATTCGTTCTCTGTTGCGTTCTTAGTTAAATTAGTCTACTGATTTTAGATTAAAACTCATCACTCCAAATTGTCGGCTAAATAATAAGAAAACGGTAACTACTAATACTTTTAGTCCTCGTGGATACGAAATCTCTACTCACAGTAGCTATACTATTGTTCGATAGGTGTGCTTGCCTTTGTCATAAATTTTAGTTAGTACGGGACACATACAATAAGTTTTTGGCGTCGTTGTCGGGGACTAAAATATTAGGAACACTTGATTTTTATTATTTTAGTCATTTTTACTTTATTTTATATTTTTGTTTTTAATTTAATTTTTACTTTCTAATTTTTATTTTGTTTGCTTCTGACAGGTTCCTTTAGTTTATGACTAGAAGAAACTCGTTGGGACCATTGTTATTTGAAAGTAAAATTAAAAGTATAGCTTGTAGAAACCGTAGAGAATCAAGGCAGAGTCAACAAAATTTATTAGACAAACAAAAGGACATTATTGTTACTGAGGAGATGGGCGATAATTAGAATATTCTGCTACCTTCTGTAGCTGCAACAACCCTTGTTGTAACACCCCTAACCCGTAACCATCGCCAATCTAGGGTTAAGAAGTGTTACTAGATATAACGAAACATTTACGATCAATTCTCAAACATAAATACATCATTATCTTATCATCGCAAATCATACACATAATGTCCCTTTAAAAGGTCTACGAGACCCTAAACATGCATTAGAAAGGGTTAGGACTAAACCGAGCTCATATAAAATTTCTCGAAAACTTAATATTTTTCAAAGTTACAGAGGTCACACGCCTATGTGGGCAGGCCGTGTGCCTCACACTGCATCAGACACACCCGTACGTCCAAGCCGTGGCAAAATAGGGCATACATCTGACTTGTCCACACGGCCGAAGACACGCCCGTGTGCTTGACCTGTGGGCAACACTAACTTAATTCACATGGCCTGTCACACACCCCTTGTGCGAGTCTAACTTAATTCGAATTACATCCTTAAGAGACACGATCGAGCCACATGCCCGTATGCTCAACCGTGTGGGCAAATATAGGCCTTTTACAAGGCCACTTTGCCACCCATTTTAGGGTTAATCCTACAAGCACAAACAAGCATCATTTCATACTCCAAAAGCAACCAAAACATACCAAAATGACCATATTTTCTAACCATTCATGAACCTATCAAACATATCATCTTGTGCACAATTTATCTCATAACAACATCAAATACTTTTATGTAAAATCCATCCAAAACTTACCAACTCAATATACCAACCATTCATCATAAATATACCAACATTGTATCATCAAAACTTTGATTAAAAATTACCATATTCACATCCTTTATCAAGCCATATCACATGGCCTTATATACATCTCAAAACATAATCTAATACTACTAGCCTATACATGCCATACTTAAATATGTACACATTCAAAAGGTACCAAAATATAGTTCGATAGTGTGGTGATGATCCTCGACGATCTCCGAGCTTTCCATAGCTTTGATAATCTATAAAACAATGCAAACACACACAAAGTAAGATTTCAAAAGCTTAGTAAGACATTTACAAATAAACTTATCATGTAAAACATATATATAACTATTTCATTCACATAATCTTTGAAACACCCCACATCCGACCCACGAGCCTGAACTGGATCTGGTATGTTCCTAAAGTAAACCGATTTCAAAATCATTCGTTACTTAGAGAAAATTCGTAAAATTTTTAGAAAATGTTGTTGTGGATTAGGCTTAGATTGGAAACCCATTTTATTAAACTTGTAAATCCAATTTGATTTATTACGTCCAAAATAGTTCTTAGCACAATATTTAAAAGTAAAGTAAAAATAAAGAATAATCCACTGGGCCTTATGGCCTTATTACATCAAATAAAACCCAAAAGAAATATAATTAAGGGTACCAAACAGAAATAAAGTCCAAATGAAATAAAATCTTCAAATGTAGCATGGCCACCTCAAGGTCCACCTACCGGTCAAATCCTTGCTCATCTCTGAAAAATAATTCCCACAGCGGGGTGAGTCAACAGACTCAATGTGCACACAATACTAACATTCAACAATTCAGGCATTCATGTTCAAATCATCAGATCCATATAAAAATGAAATTATGATGCAACCCAAACCCAATCCTAATGGTCCATCCGCTACACACCACCCGTACCTGCCATTTACACCGTGGGGACTACTAAGTCAACCCTCCATCCGCTACACACCATCGAAGGCATTCGCCCATATACGTTGTGTCATAAGACACTATAGTCAAATTTATACGTTGTGTCATTAGACACTATATTCAAATATTGTAACCGAAGTTACCAAAATTTCACAATGTGACCATAGTCAACATATTTCGTTGGTGAGACCGAAGTCAACACCTATTCTCCCCCTTTCACATAAATCCCGAATGCCCCAAAAATATATATATTGTGCATAACTTAATTTCATGTTCATATACTTATATTTGCATGTTATAAAATAACATATTTCACAATCCTATTAGAAGTAGGAAATGTACCTGGGTACTTTTTGCCACATTTGTGGTACATAGCCACATTCACATTCTTATTCATATTCATATATTAAAATAATAGCCATAAAATATCGAAGGTTAGTAAGGGTACACACCTGATTTGCTTATTAAGGTTCCTTGAGATCTCGAAAATCCCGATCTAACTTTAGATCTATTAATTCCTATATTCGGCCCACCAAATAAAACACATTAATAAACCCTTTTGGCTTAAAACAAAACCAAATCCTAGTAGGATTTGTAGAGAGACTCACCTTGCCGATTTTGGTGTTTACACAAATCCAAAACTTTATTTTTCCTTTACGATATTTACCAACCTTGAATCTCAATATGGGTTAGTTTAGGCTTTTTAATAATTAGAGAACCGATCTAGATACTCACATAAGCCTTGGCCGAATACTTTTAGGGCTTTCCTTATGGACTTCAAATCCGAAAGTTTCCTTTGTCTTGAATATCTGTCGAAAATCCTAATATATATAAGTTAGATCTGATCTAACTTTAATAAGTAGTAATTGGCCTTTGGCGAATGTGTCTCACTTACCTTGGATCCTTGACCCTTCTATTTGATGATGGTAGAAACCTAAGAGATCATGGTAGGTTTGGCCATGAACAAAGTTAGGATTAGTACTGAATTTTTGGTAAAAGGAAAGAATAGAAGTTGATTGACCACAGATCTTACCCTTTTGATGTTGTAATTGATTGCTCCTTTACTTAGAATCGACAGGGATTCGGCTTTGATAATAGAAACAGAGGAGAAAAGAGAAGAAAAGAGGATGGTTTTGTTCAAAGAAAATTCGGCAAAAGGGGGGGAAGAGAGTTATGAAAATTTCGACACACACTTAGGAAAGATGAGAGAATGGCCTTAATTCTCCTCTTTTAACTGAAATTGCTATGCCAAGAGTCCTTGACTTGGCCACCACTCCCCACAAGTGATAATATTATCATTTAATTATCACTTTAATTAAATTAGAGTATTTTATCCATCCTTTATCTCCTTATTTATTTTATTAAAAGAAATTCCTTTACTTAACACTTAATTAAACAAGTTTTAACCAAGTAAAACTCCTCTAATTCAAGAAGCTTGTGCCGTCCACCTCTTAGCCTTGGAAGCAAAATAAAGCCTTCATTATTTGCTTCTGGATGACTCAAACTCAGCCCAAAACCTCTTGTATTTGGGCCATTTCCTAAGGCCTCATGTGGCATCTTGAGCCACATTTCCAAGTCCGTTATTGGGTCAAATTTCATGTACTTTATATTTTAGGGTCACTTGGCCCTAAGTTCCCCTTGGGCTCTTAAATTCGACATTTAGGTCAATTTTAAGTTTAAGTAAAATTTTCGCTGACTCAGTATTTTCAGTGTTTCCAAAATGTTTAGGTTTCCAAAATGTTCAAGTTTCCAAAATGTTCAAGTTTCCAAAATGTTCAAGTTTCCAAAATGTTCAAGTTTCCAAAATGTTCAGGTTTCCAAAATGTTCAAGTTTCCAAAATGTTCAGGTTTCCAAAATGTTCAGGTTTCCCAAAATGTCTAAGTTTCCAAAAATGTCTAAGTTTCCAAAAATGTCCATTTCCATTTCCATTTTCATTTTCATTTCCATTTCCATGCATTTCTAGGTTTCCAAAAGTATCAAAAATTTATTCATAGTACTTGAAACTTGTCATTTCATACAATTGAACTGGAAATGCATAGGCCCTATTCAAGATGTTACAGTTCTACCCCCCTTAAACAAAATTTCATCCCCGAAATTTCCTAATTAAAATAGTTAAGGGTATTGCTATCTCATGGTCTCCTCTGACTCCCACGAAGCTTCTTCTGTTCCATGATTGCGCCATAGCACTTTGACTAGAGGAACGGTCTTCCTTCGTAGTACTTTCACATCACGTTCCAAGATCCGAATCGGTTCTTCCTCGTATGATAAGTCTGGCCTTGGCTCCACTTCTTCAACAGATACCACATGCGACGGATCCGATCGATAGCGACGTAACATGGACACATGAAATACGTGCATCTCTTTGTAACTCTCGTGGCAACTCTAATTGGTATGCCATCGCCCAACTCGCTTCAGTACTTGATAGGGCCCTACGAACCTTGGGCTTAACTTCCCTTTGCGACCGAACCTCATAACCTTCTTCCAAGGCGAGACTTTTAGGAATACTTGGTCTCCCACTTCAAACTCTATTTCCTTCCGCTTAAGGTCTACGTACGACTTTTGCCTATCAGAGGCTTCCTTCAACCGTGCCCAAATTAACTCAACCTTCTCTTCAGTTTCTGCCACCAACTCTGGACCCAAAACTCGGCGTTCTCCTAACTCGGTCCAACAAGTAGGTGTTCTACACTTCCTTCCATACAATGCTTCGTATGGTGCCATCCGAATCTTTTGGCTTGATAGTTTGTTGTTATAGGCGAATTCAGCTAAAGGCAAGTAATCTTCCCAACTTCCTCAAATCCATTACACAACCTCTCAACATATCCTCCAACACTTGTATAACCTGCTCGATCGCCTGTCTAATTGTGGATGAAAAGTCAGAGTGAAGTCTAGCTTAGTGCCTAAAGCTTGATGAAGTGCTTTCCAAAATCGAGACGTAAACCTTGGGTCTCTATCGAGATGATCGACATTGGTACTCCTTGTAATCTCACAATTTACGCCACATACAACTTAGCCAACTTCAAGAGAATAATCCATTCGATTGGGATAAAGTGTGCGGACTTGGTCAAACGGTCCACTATCACCCATACCGAGTCCTTCTTAGTAGGCGTAAGGGGAAGCCCACTAACGAAGTCCATGGTAATTCTCTCCCACTTCCATTGGGGAATCTCGATTGGTTGAAGCAATCCTGATGGGACTTGGTGTTCAGCCTTAACTTGCTGACATGTCAAACATTTCCCCACAAATTCAGTCACTTCTCGTTTCAGGTCAGACCACCAAAATTGTTCCCTTAGATCTCTATCTGACTTGATGCCTCCGGGATGCATAGCACAAGGGCTACCATGCACTTCTCGAAGAATCCTTTGTCTCAACTCCTTATTCTTTGGCATACAGACTTTTCCCTTGTAGCACAATACTCCTTCATTATTGACACCATAATCCTCTAATCCCCTTCTTTGTACTTGCTACAACTTAGTACTTAAGTCATTATCGATAACTGTCCCTCTTTCACTTCCTTTAGCCATGTGGGCCTGACTTGTAATTCCGCCAACAGACTTCCATCGTCATATAGACTTAGATGAGCGAACAAAGCCCGTAGATCCGATACAACCTTCCGACTTAGGGCATCGGCTACCACATTCGCCTTGCCCGGATGATATTCTATCGAACAGTCGTAGTCCTTCAAAGCAATTCCACCCACCTTCGTTGCCTCAAGTTTAACTCCTTCTGAGTCAATAAATACTTAAGGCTCTTGTGATCTGTGTAGATAATCGACCTTTCTCCATAAAGGTAGTGCCTCCAAACCTTAAGGGCGAAAACCACTGCTGCTAGCTCTAAGTCATGAGTTGGGTAGTTCAGCTCATGAGGCCTTAGGCTGCCGTGACGCATAGCGACTACTTTGCCATCTTGCATTAGTACACAGCCTAACCCCGTATGCGAAGCATCACAGTACACCACAAAATCTTTTCCCGCCTCAAATTTGAATTAACACTGGAGCTTCCGACAGCACTTTCTTAAGCTTTTCAAAGCTCTCCTGCTGCTTATTAGTCCATTCGAAGGGTACTTCCTTCCTTAGTAACTTGGTTAAAGGTGCGGCTATTGACGAGAATCCTTTCACGAACCTTCGTAATAGCTGCCAAGCCTAAGAAACTTGGATTTCAGCCACGGACCTAGGTGGTTTCTAGTCCAACACCGCTTCGATCTTCCTAGGGTCCACTCTTATTCCTTTGCGGATACCACATGCCCTAAGAATGCCACCTCCCTAAGCCAAAATTAGCACTTGCTGAATTTGGCATGAAGCTTCTTCTCCTTAACACTTCCAACATGACTCGAGATGCTCATCATGCTCCTCCTCCGACTTGAATACACCAAAATATCATCGTTGAACACAACGACGAATCTATCCAAGTAGGGTTGGAAAACCCGATTCATCATATCCATGAACGCTACCGTGAGCGTCACAACCCAAACGGCATCACCACAAACTAGAAGTGACCATATCTTGTCCTAAAAGCGGTCTTATGGATATCACCTCCTTCACCTTCAACTGATGGTATCCCGACCAGTAAATCGATCTTCAAAAACATCTGCGGCTCCTTCGGTTGATCGAACAAGTCATCGATCCTTGGCAAGGGATACTTGTTCTTAATGGTCACTTATTTAAGCGACGGTGAGTCTATGCACATACGCATAGTTCCGTCCTTCTTCATCACAAATAAGACCGGTGCTCCCCACGGAGACACACTGGTCGGATGAACCCACGATCCAACAGTTCTTGTATCGAGCCTTGAGCTCCACTAACTCCTTTGGTGCCATTCGGTATGGAGCGATTGACAGGGAGCCGCCCCCGTAGCAAATCAATCCCAAATTCCACCTCCCATGCTGGGGTATTCCGTAACTCTTTTGGAAACACATCTACTGAAGTCCCTTACCGTCCTAACTCCATTAATACCTTCCTCCTTTCCACCTATCGCACTTACGAAAGCTAAAAACGCCTTGCAACCCTTCTTAACCATCTTCTCCGCCTTCAGTGTCGAGACTACATTAGATAAATAGTTCCTCCTTTCTTCGATCATTATTACCACTTTATCCTCTGGGGTTCTTAGTTCCATATGTTTAGCCGCACAATCCAACACGGCTCGGTGTTCTACTAACCAATCCATTCCGAGTATAAGCTCAAACTCTCCGAAGGGTAACTCCATTAAGTCCGCTCGAAAGTTCACTCCCCGAATCTCTAGGGGTACATTCAAAGATCTTGTCTACCACTATAGTTTGGCCTAATGGGCTTACTACCATCATCCGCCTATCGAAAGTTCGAGTCAGGCCTAGTGTTTTCACTACACTACTTGCAACATAGGAATGGGTCGAGCCCACATCAATCAAAGTAAAGTAGGGTTTGTCGAAAATAAAGAACGTCTGGGTTATTACGTCCGTGCGTCTCCATCTTCCTTCGACGAACCGCATAAACCAAACCGGTTGTCTTGCATCAAGATTAGTATTACCTCATACATGTTCCACGGCCTCTGCACTGTACCACTACCACGGTTGCTCGAACTACGACCCGTTGAGGTGTTGTCGCCTCTACCGGTCCAGCTAGCATTACGAACTACCGGTCGGCTCTCATCTGATTGTTTGGGACAATCCTTAAACATATGGTCCTTGGACCCACACTTAAAACATGCTCCTATCTTTTTCCAACACTCACCTAAATGCTTCTTTCCACAATGCTCACAAGGACGAATCTGCTAGCCTGTACCAGCTTGTTGATTCAGTGGCCCATCAACCCTAGGCCTTTTGTAACCCTTTCAAGATGGCCCAAACCCTCTTTTGGCCTTATTCTTATCCACACCGCTTAGTAGCATCCTTAATCCCTTGGCCACCTTGGCCTTTTCCACCAAAGTCGAGAATTCCTCGCTCACGATGCGGTGCTATCAATGACCTCGGTCATCTCTCGTCAGTCCTCAAACGAACACGGCGTTCATGCTCGATCGCCACTACCCTCGAGCATAGCGGCTCAATCTCAAGAATTCGCCTCATATTCTGCGGCGGACTTACTCCCTTGTACCAACCCTAGAAAAGCCTTCCTTTGTTCATCAGATACCGGTTCCTACATACTTCTTTTGAAAGGCCTCTTTAACATACTCCCGTGTCAAATTTTGGTGTAGTACCATCACGAGCAGTTAACCACCAGCGATACGCTTCATCGCGAATAACGCCACCATCCCTTTCAACTTTTCCTCTGAGTCGGTCAAGCTCATCCATGATACGCTCGTTGCTTCCAACCAAGATTTCAACGGTGTCTTGGGTGCCACATTAGATACTCCTCGAAACATTTCGCTCCATTAGCTCGGAGCCGTTCAGTACCGACTTTCGATTTCTGAATTTTCACCGCACCGCCACCAATTCCAAAACTTCGCGAAGGACTGCGACCAAGATCTTCCGTCGAGCCTTTGCTCAACATTACGACTAGGGTGGTGGTGGTGGTGGCGGTGGTATTTCATTGTCGGACCCTTGACCCGACCTTACGAGTTTCGACACGGTCATCCTTCCTCTTCCTCGACCACGACGACCACGTCCTCTAGAGCTCATTTTCTAGCGTCGAGATCGATTAAGAAATTTTATGAATTAGTCATTGTTCCACTTATTTACCGTGAAGGAGTTTTATGAAAAGGATTTAAGAGTGGTTCTTTCGTATTCATACAAACACACAGTCTTTTCCATTCATTCATCCATCCATCAAACAAATATGAACTTTCGTTCATTCAGAGAAATGTTGTAGTTTTTGTTGTTGTTGTTTTCCACTACCCGAGGGTATTTTCGTAATTTTTGTCCTACAGGGGCATTTTCGTAATTTTGTCAAAATAAGGTTCCTTGATGATGTTGTCAAAAATTATTTTGAAAACTTCAAAGTCTAGGGGTAACTTGGAAAAAAATTTTTAAAACCGGGGGTATTTCGATAATTTTTGATCTCAGGGGCATTTTGGTAATTCTCACAAATCAAGGTAAATTTGAAAATTTTAATAAATTTGGGGTATTTCAAAAGTTGTAAAACTTTGAGGGTTCTTTTGGGAAAGTTGTTCCTTCAAGGATGGGGATGTTGCAAAAATTTGGAAATTAGGGTCATTTTGGTAATTTTGTAAATTATCGGCAATTTTGTAATTTTCCAAAATCAAGGTATTTTGATATTTTACAAATTAGGGTTTTGAATGTTTATGAAATAATGAAATTTTGGTAAAGTTGTTGAGTAGTTGATCATTTTATAAACCAATGACATTTTGGTAATTTCACCCCTAAGGGCATTTTGTAATTTTCAAATCGGGAGTTTTTCGAAAATGTTGTAAAAATAATTTTCTCGACTTTAAAAGGAAGTTTTAAAAGTTTGAAAAACTAGGGTTTGTTGTTTTGTTCTTTTTTTTCAAAACATGGCTAGTTCTCTTTCGGGTTTTAGTCATTATGTTTAGCCTATGACCGAGCCCTCTTGGTCGAGGTGAACCAAAGCTACGCACTGGCGTGATTAGTGTGGAGAGGAGGTGAGTCACGGGTGGTTAAATACCAAGCTCCCACCAAACCATTCCTAGACATGCGACAGAGGTTGCCACACCACCGAGCCCTCCGAGTTATGGTGAACAGAAGCTACGCACTGTAGGATTCCTACGAAGAGGAGGTGAGTCACTAGGACCTGCTTAAATACCAAGCTCTTGGGATCCAATCCTAGACATGCGTACAAGGGTTACCACACCACTAGCTCGTTGACTTAGCCATAGGTTTGTTCAAGACATTAAGTCTTATGTGGTTTGTGTTTGAGTAGTCTAATCCTAGGGTTCAAGTTCCTATCATTCTACTCTACGTTCCATGCCTTTTCTACCCTTATACAGTTCATATATCACAAAATCACACATATAGTTAGGGGTACTTACCTGGTGGACTGCGGGTCAGAGACTTAGGTGCCATGCCATAAAACCTGCTTATTTCAAAGAAATTCATTTGGGCTCGAATTGAAAATGTTTTGGGCCTGAGCCCACAGGCCGAGAGTTTAAAAACTGGGCTCTGATACCAAGCTGAAACACCCCACACCCGGTCCACGAGCCTGAACCAGATCTGATATGTTCCTAAAGTAAACCGATTTCAAAATCATTCGTTACTTAGAGAAAATTCGTAAAATTTTTAGAAAATGTTGTTGTGGATTGGGCTTAGATTAGAAACTCATTTTATTAAACTTGTAAATCCAATTTGATTTATTACGTCCAAAATAGTTCTTAGCACAATATTTAAAAGTAAAGTAAAAATAAAGAATAATCCATCGGGCCTTATGGCCTTATTACATCAAATAAAACCCAAAAGAAATATAATTAAGGGTACCAAAGCGAAATAAAGTTCAAATGAAATAAAATCTTCAAATGTAGCATGGCCACCTCAAGGTCCACTACCATCCATCACCGCTCATCACACGAAAAATAATTCCCACAATGGGTGAGTCAACAGACTCAATGTGCACTAATCTCGACATTCAACAATTCAGGCATTCATGTTCAAATCATCGATCCATATAAAATGAAATTATGATGCAACCCAAACCCAATCCTAATGGTCCATCCGCTACACACCACCCGTACACGCCATTTACAGTGGGGACTACTAGGTCAACCTCCATCCGCTACACACCATCGAAGGCATTCGCCCATATACGTTATGTCATAAGACACTATAGTCAAATTTATCGTTGTGTCATTAGACATTATATTCAAATATTGTAACCGGTTACCAAAATTCCATAATGTGACCGTAGTCAACATATTTAGTTGGTGAGACCAAGTCAACACCTTATTTGGTGAGACCAAGTCAACACCTATTCTCCCCTTTCACATAAATCCCGAATGCCCCAAAAATATATATATTGTGCATAACTTAATTTCATGTTCATATACTTATATTTGCATGTTATAAAATAACATATTTCACAATCCTATCGAAGTAGGAAACGCACAGGTACTTTTTGCCACATTTGTGGTACATAGCCACATTCACATTCTTATTCATATTCATATATTAAAATAATAGCCATAAAATATCGAAGGTTAGTAAGGGTACACACCGATTTGCTTATTAAGGTTCCTTGAGATCTCGAAAATCCCGATCTAACTTTAGATCTATTAATTCTATATTCGCCCACCAAATAAAACACATTAATAAACCCTTTTGGCTTAAAACAAAACCAAATCCTAGTAGGATTTGTAGAGACTCACCTTTGCCAATTTTGGTGTTTACACAAATCCAAAACTTCGTTTTCCTTTACGATATTAACCAACCTTGAATCTCAATATGGGTTAGTTTTCGCTTTTTAATAATTAGAGGCTGATCTAGATACTCACATAAGCCTTGGCGAATACTTTTGGGGCTTTCCTTATGGACTTCAAATCCCGAAAGTTTCCTTTGTCATGAATATCGTCGAAAATCCTAATATATATAAGTTAGATCTGATCTAACTTTAATAAGTAGTAATTGGCCTTTGGCCGAATGTGTCTCACTTACCTTGGATCCTTGACCCTTCTATTTGATGATGGTAGAAACCTAAGAGATCATGGTAGGTTCGACCATGAACAAAGTTAGGGATTAGTACTGAATTTTTGGTAAAAGGAAAGAATAGAAGTTGATTGACCACAGATCTTACCCTTTTTGATGTTGTAATTGTTCGCTCCTTTACTTAGAATCGATGAGGATTCGGCTTTGATAGTAGAAACAGAGGAGAAAAGAGAAGAAAAGAGGATGGTTTTTGTTCAAAGAAAATTGGCAAAAGGGGAAGAGAGTTATGAAAATTTCGGCACACACTTAGGAAAGATGAGAGAATGGCCTTAATTCTCCTCTTTAACTGAAATTGCTATGCCAAGAGTCCTTGACTTGGCTACCACTCCCCACAAGTGATAATATTATCATTTAATTATCACTTTAATTAAATTAGAGTATTTTATCCATCCTTTATCTCCTTATTTATTTTATTAAAAGAAATTCCTTTACTTAACACTTAATTAAACAAGTTTTAACCAAGTAAAACTCCTCTAATTCAAGAAGCTTGTGCCGTCCCACCTCTTAGCCTTGGAAGCAAAAATAAAGCCTTCATTATTTGCTTCTGGATGACTCAAACTCAGGCCCAAAAACCTCTTGTATTTGGGCCATTTCCTAAGGCCTTAGGTGGCATCTTCAGGCCACATTTCCAAGTCCGTTATTGGGTCAAATTTCATGTACTTTATATTTTTAGGGTCACTTGGCCCTAAGTTCCCCTTTGGGCTCTTAAATTAGACATTAGGGGTCAATTTTAAGTTTCCTAAAATTTTCAAGGCTGCTCAGTATTTTCAGTGTTTCCAAAATGTTTAGGTTTCCAAAATGTTCAAGTTTCCAAAATGTTCAAGTTTCCAAAATGTTCAAGTTTCCAAAATGTTCAAGTTTCCAAAATGTTCAGGTTTCCAAAATGTTCAAGTTTCCAAAATGTTCAGGTTTCCAAAATGTTTAGGTTTCCCAAAATGTCTAAGTTTCCAAAAATGTCTAAGTTTCCAAAAATGTCCATTTCCATTTCCATTTTCATTTTCATTTCCATTTCCATGCGTTTCTAGGTTTCCAAAAGTATCAAAAATTTATTCATAGTACTTGAAACTTGTCATTTCATACAATTGAACTAGAAATGCATAGGCCCTATTCAGGATGTTACAATCTTTAACATAACACAATAGCAAATTCATATTTCTTCTTTGGCTCAATTGTTTCTAACCACTTGCTTACCAACAAATCACATCCCCATGTATTTCATTAGATCATAGCACATTTTTATATAACACATCTTATTTCATTAAGTTCATACATATAACTCAATTCCACAATCTTACATATACTTACTTTTCATACTCAAACTTTACATATACTTCGAACGTACCTGTACCGAAAACACATTTTACGTAATCATTCAATTCTCGAAATGCCTGTTGAGCCATTCGAAATCAAATAGGATACTCGGATAACTCAGAATACTCATAAAATGCCAACGTCCAAGATGTGGTCTTACATGTAATCAAATATCGATGCCACTGTCCCAGTCAGGTTCTTACACAAAATCATATACGATGCCAATGTTCCAAACATGGTCTTACACGTAATTCTCAAATCGATGCCAACGTCCCAAACATGGTCTTACACGATATCACATATCTGAACCCTATGTCATGACATATGTATCCTAACTATTCCTAAATTTTGTATGGGACTTTTCAGACATTGACACATAGTCGAAACTTTCTCAGATTTCACATGTACATCCTCCATAATTATTGATCACAATTTAATTTCATATAAACATGAATAAATAAACTCAAACACATTAATTTGTATATAGACGTACCTTGTAACACCCTGAATTTTGGGCCTAGAAGTTCTGGATTTTGAGTGTAGTGGCAGCAAGGAGGTTGCACACATAAGTTAAGTTGTACAGTTTAATGTCAAAATGGGCTTGCTGGTCTGGAAGTTGAGAGAGTGTTAGGGAACCTCATGGTCTCGGGTTCGAGTCTTAGTGTGAACGTTGGTAGGTACTTTATTTTGTTTTGACTTTAGTTAATAAATATAAGTATTTAAAATTATTAAATTATTAGTTTTATGAAAAAGAACTGAATTTATTTTTTTCTTTTCTTTTTAAATTTTTCGATTTTCTGTGTTTACGTTCTCCTCTCCTCCCCTCTCTTCTGCTTTCTAAATATTTTTAAAATGGTTGGTTTGTGGATGCGGGAATTTTGCGCCTCTGCCGTCTTCTCCGATCACAAATAGGTGTGGGATTCAAACTGTAACTACATTTTTTTTAATTTCCTTAATGGTTTTTGCAAAGTTATGATTCAAGTTTTCTTGAGTGAATGTCAAATAGAGGATTCTAAGTTTTAGTCGATGGAAGTGATGAGAAATCTCCACTTTTTAGTGTACTTTGATAGCGTAAAGCTTAGGGACGGTTCTGGTGGCCAAAATGGTGTTGTCGGGGCTGAATTGGGGTGGTTTCGTAGCCTCCTCGATGACCACATGGGCCTGTGACGAGGCATACGACTGTGTGGATTTAGAAACTAGTGTTTTTGGCGAAATTGGGTGCCACACGGCTGTATGGCCAATTTTGGGGATTTTTTTGATTCTCACACGACCGTGTACTTAGGGCACACAGGCGTGTGGATTTGGGAATTAGGGATTTTGAGTTTTGGGTCACAGGCCTGGCTGCTCCACCGTGTGACTGGTTTGGGGAAATTAGGGCTTCTACAGGCGTGTGCTTCGGGACACATGGCTATGTGACTGATTTGGGGCCTAGGGATTCTACATGAGCGTGTGTTATGGGACATACGACCGTGTCTGATGGCCACATGGGCGAGTGACACCTTCACATGGCCGTGTCGGCCCTGCAACTTAAGTTTGTGGAATTGGACAGTGAGTTACACGGCCTATTTGCAGGGCCGTGTCCCTGTGTCACACGATTGTGTGCCTCTATCAAACGGTCGTGTGCCACTCCTCACATAGGCATTTGGATCCCCACATGGCCTGGATTGCTCCACACGGCTGGAGCACATGCCGACGAGTTATCTGAGTATCCTATTTGAGTATCCTAATTTGGAATAGCCATTGAACCATTCAGAATCAAATAGATACTCGGATAACTCAGAATACAATGCCAACGTCCCAGACGTGGTCTTACATGTAATCAAATATCGATGCCACTGTCCCAGACAGGGTTTTACACGAAATCATATATAATGCCAATGTCCCAAACATGGTCTTACACGTAATTCTCAAATTGATGCCAATGTCCCAGACGTGGTCTTACACGATATCACATATCAGAACCCTATGTCATGACATATGTATCCTAACTATTCCTAAAGTTCGTAAGGGACTTTTCAAACATGGACACATAGTCAAAACATACTCTGATTTCACATGTACATCCTCCATAGTTATTTATCACAATTCAATTTCATATAAACATGAGTAAATCAACTCAAACACATTTATTTGTATATAGACTTACCTCGTATGGATATGAATGTACAAAGACCACTAATCGACCACTTTCGACTTTCCCCGATCTAAATCCGTTGTCTTTGGTTTTTGATCTATACATATTCAAATTTAAATCTTTTATTCACCAAATCATTCAATTCAATCCAAAAACACACATTTAGGACATTTTAACATTTAAGTCCCTATTTCATAAATTCACAAATTATACAAAATTTCAATATTACATACTTAGGTCGAATCTTCCTCGTATGTATACAAGTCCATACATTTCATTTATTTTACATTTTAGTACCTTAATTTCTCATTTTCACAATTTATCCCAAAATAGTGAAATTCATCAAAAATTCAAAGACAAAACATGTTAATCTATCACATATCTTTCGTATTTCATCATTAACTATCACAAAGTTCAAGCATTCATCAATGGCACATCCCAAATTCATCATAAAATTCTAAAATTAAGACATGGGCTTGATAGAACACAAAGTAACGATCACAAAAACGTAGAAATTATCAAAAATTGAGCTAGTTACATACCTCAATTAAGCAAAACCAAGGCTGAACCCTAGGAACTCTTTTTCTCTTATTTTTCTTTTAAAATTAGGCAATAGTGATGAAAAAGATGAACAATTTATGTTTTGTTTTATTTTTATTATCATTATTAACATATTTACCAAACTATCCTTAATGAAATAATATTAAAGCTTTAGAATGGTTGTCCCTAACCGTCCATACTATCTTTCAATGGCCTAATTTCATTTTAAGGCCTCCACATTAAAAGAACATGGCAATAAAGCACTTTAACAAATAGCAAATCACTTTTGCAATTTACGCGATTAAGCCCTTTTCTCAAATTAAACAACCAATTGATAAAATTAATTCACAAAAATTTGACACATGCTTAGTCACATACTGCAGGCACAAAAATAATATTAAAATATTTTTCTAACTCGAATTTGTGGTCCTAAAACTATTATTCCGACTAAAGTCTAAACCGGACTGTTATAATTTTCTCGCTTTAGGGATTTTCGTCCCCGAAAATCTTACCGTTGAATAGATTCAGATATTGCTCTCTCATAGCATCTTCGAATTCCCACGTAGCTTCTTCAACCCCGTGTCGATGCCACAATACTTTTACTAATGGAATTTTCTTATTTCGCAATTCCTTAATCTTGTAAGCTAAGATACGAATTGGTTCTTCTTCATAAGTCATATCAGATTGAATTTCTATTTCAGAGGGATAAATTAAATGCGAAGGATCAGATCTATATCGCCGAAGCATTGATACATGAAACACATTATGAATCTTTTCTTGCTCCAGTGGTAACGACAATCTGTATGCAACAGGTCCAATACTCTCAATGATTTCGCCCGATGAGTCTCGGACTCAGTTTGCCTTTACGACCAAATCGGAGTATTTTCTTCCATGGTAAGACTTTTAAAAACACTTTGTCCCCGATCTAAAATTCAATGTCTTTTCATTTCAAATTTCCATAATATTTTTGATGATCAGACACTGCTTTCAAACTATTATGGATCACTTTTACTTTCTACTGAGTTTCAACCTCGTGAATCTTATTCTCGCTGAGTTCTGACTAATATAGAGGTGTTCGACATTTCCTATCATACAAGGCTTCATACGGTGCCATTTTAATGCTCGACTGAAAACTATTATTATACGCAAACTCAATCAATCGTAAATATTGTTCCCACAAACCTTCAAACTCAAGAATACAACATTTCAACATATCCTCGAGAATCTGAATAATCCACTCGGATTGACCATCCGTTTGTGAGTGAAAGCCTGTACTAAAATGCAAATTGGTACCTAAAGCCTCTTGCAATTTCTTCTAGAATCGTGAAGTAAACCTAGGACCTTTGTCAGACACAATAGATAATGGCACCCCATACAATCTCACGATATCGAAAATATATAGCTCAGCTAACTTATCAAGTGACTAATCAGATCGTACTGGAATAAAATGAGCTGATTTCATCAATCTATCAACTACAACCCAAATTGCATCTTTTTTCCTTAGAGTCAAAGGCAAACCTGAAATAAAATCGTCACTCTATCCCATTTTCACTCAGGAATCATAATCGGTTGTAAGAAATCGGATGGCACCTAATGTTCAGCTTTAACTTGATGACAAATTAAACATTTCGAAACAAACTCTGAGATATCCCGCTTCATACCAGACCACCAGTAAATTTGTTTCACGTCATTATACATCTTTGTACTTCTCGGATGAACAGATAGGCGGCTACTATGCGCTTCTCTCAAAATCAATTGAATCAATTCTAGGTTTCCTGGAACACATATTCGATCTCGAAATCTCAAACAATCATCAATATCAATTCGAAATTTAGAATCAGATTTCAAATCACATTGAGCTCGTTTCACTAACATTTCATTATCAAATTTCTAAGCATCACATATTTGCTGTAAGAACAACAATTTCACTTTCAATTCAGCCAAAACTAAACCATCATCAAACAAGTCTAAATGAGCATTCATCCCACGTAGTGCAAATAGTGATTTTCGACTCAATGCATCAGCAACAACATTTACTTTACCCGGATGATAATCTATCACAAGCTCGTAGTCTTTTAATAGTTCTAACCATCTTCTCTGTCGCAGATTCAGGTTTTTTTGAGTCATCAAATATTTCAGACTTTTATGATCTGAAAACAGATGGCATTTTTCACCGAAAAGATAGTGGCGCCAAATCTTTAAAGCAAACACAATCGATGCCAGCTCAAGATCGTGCGTCGGATAATTCTTTTCATGCGGTTTCAATTGTCTTGAGGCATAAGCTATAACTTTGCCTTTCTGCATCAAAACACATCACAGACTGTTTAAAGAAGCATCACTATATATCACAAACTCTTTACAAGATTCTAGCTATACTAGCACTGGAGCTTCAATTAATAGAGTTTTCAACTAATCAAAACTTTTCTGACAATTTTTAGACTACTCAAGTTTCACATCTTTTTGAAGCAATCTCGTAAGTGGAGTTGCAATCATCGAAAAGCCTTTTACGAACTATCAATAATTACCAGCAAGTCCCAAAAAATTGTAAAATTTAGACAAATTTTTCGGAGGCTTCCACTCTAAAATAGCTGAAATCTTGCTCGGATCAACTCGTATACCAGATGCTGACACAATATGCCCCAAAAAGCCAACTTCATGCAACCAGAACTCACATTTACTAAACTTTGCATACAATTTCTTATCTCGCAGAGTTTGTAACACAATTCTCAAATGTTCAGCATGCTCAACTTCATCACATGAATAAATCAAAATGTCGTCGATGAATACAACAACAAATCAATCTAAATATGGTCTAAAAATTCTGTTCATCAAATCTATAAAGACAACAGGAGCATTTGTTAGTCCTAATGGCATAACTAAAAACTCATAATGCCCATACCACGTTCTGAAAGCAGTTTTTAGAATGTATGAATCTTTTACTCACAACTGATAATATCCCGATCTCAGATTTATCTTTGAAAATAAGGTGGCTCCTTTCAGCTGATCAAACAAATCATCAATTCTGGGCAAAGGATATTTGTTCTTAATAGTGACTTTGTTTAACTGATGGTAATCAATGCACATTCTAATCGTGCATCTTTCTTTTTCAAAAGAGAATGGGAGCACCCCAAGGTGAGAAACTCGGTCATGCAAGTCCTTTATTGGTCAATTCTTGCAACTGAGGCTTTAACTCTTTCAATTCTGTCGGTGCCATTCAATACGGAGCTATTGAGATAGGAGTCGTCCTTAGCACTAAATCAATACCAAACTCAACTTCTCGTATCAAAGGTAATCCTGGTAGTTCTCCAGGAAACACATAAGGAAATTCACAAACAACTGGCACAGATTCAACTTTTTTTTCAGTCACTTTCGAACCAATCACATAGGCAAAATAAGCTTCATAACCCTTTTTCACATAACTCTGAGCTTTCATTACTGATATCACAGCCGGTAATCCATTCAAATCATTAGATTCAATCCGAACTATTTCATCATTCTAACATCTCAAATCAATAGTCTTTCATTTGCAGCTCACAATAGCATCATGCAATGTTAACCAATCCATACCCAAAATTATATCAAACTCATCAAAAGGTAATAACATCAGATCAGCCGAAAAATAAATATCTCGAAACATCAACGGATAATTCTTGTACACTTTGTCAACCAAGACACTTTTACCTAAGGTGTTCGATACTCTAATTACAAATTTAGTAGACTCTACATGCAAAGTCTTACTAGATACTAAATTCATGCATACATACAAATGAGTAGACCCTAGATCTATCAATGCAATTACAGAAATATCATAAAAAGTAAATGTATCCGTAATAACATCTGGAGATGAAGCTTCCTCACGATCTCGAATGGCGTAAGCTCTGGCAAGTGCTCTAGCTTCAGATCTCATAACTGTATCTTTCGTAGCTCTCTGGCTACCACTCACATTTCTTGTGTTTCTAGAAGGTCTACCCCTAATTGTAGCATTATCTGACTTTGGATTCCATACAATCTCTTATTCAACAAACTCAGGACAATCTCGAATAAAATGGTCTAATGATCCATATTTAAAACAAGCTCGATCATTCAGTCTACAATTACCCGAATGTCTTTTACCACAATGTCTACATTCATGTCGCTCAGATCGGACATTTCCAACACTAGCTATCGAAGTAGCTGGAACTTTGAAGTTCGAATGCGATCTAGCACGATCTCTGTTCGAATGTCCCACATTAGCCTTTGAACGGCTATGTTCATCTCTGAATTTCTTTGGTGCAGACTGAAATGATTTACTTGAGAATCTCTTTCTCACATCTCTGGCTTCTGACTCAACTTTTCTTTTATCTTTCCCGAGTGTTTTAGCTTTACATGCTCGATCAACAAGTACAAAAAACTCTTTTATTTCCAGAATTCCAACTAAAAATAGATATCTTCATTCAGGCCGTCTTCAAACCTTTTACACATTATTGCTTCAGTCGATACATGTTCCCGTGTATATAGACTTAATCTCACAAATTCTCGTTCGTATTCAGTGACAGACATATGGCGCTACTTCAATTCAAGAAACTCTTTTCATTTTTGATCTATAAATCTCTAACTAATATATTTCTTCCCGAATTCAGATTGAAAGAAATCCCAGGTAACTTGATAAACCGTAATATGTTCATATTTTAATCCCATATTTAGTATACTTTTGGATGATTTATTCCCTGAATTATGGAATTTGGTGCTCCTAATCCTTTAATTTCATGTTTTATACTTCGGAGAGCACCGGAAGATGAAAAGTATGAGAAACGGGCCAAAAATTGAGAAAATGGGCCAAAGTACAAAATCAACATAGCCTGGGCCCGAGACACACGGTCGTGCCTCTTTAGCAGATTCGACCACGGCCTGGATTTGATTCACACAGCCATGCCACATGGGCTTGTCCCTACCGCAGCAAAGAAGAGTTTCATTCGAATTAGGGTACTTAGAGGCAAAGAAAGACATTCCAAAAGCCTCTATAAACACCCTAGAGGCCAACCTTCAAGGGTGCGTTTAGTTAGGCAAGGAGTCGAGCCAGAAAGGCCAACAATTCCCTTAATTCTTAGTATCTTTAACATCTTTAGCTTAGTAGTTAGTTAATTTTAGATTAGAGAACAATTCCCTTAATTCTTAGGCTAAATAATAAGAGGAAAGTAGTAGTACTTTTGGTTCTTTTGGGTTCGACAATCCGGTCTTGCCACTAAACTATACTATTGTTTGATAGGTGCGCTTGCCTCAATCGTGGTGATAGTTTGTTTCTAGGCTCGATCATTTATTATATAAATTTTAAGACTTTTTCCACCACCATCAAGTTTTTGGCGCCGTTGCCGGGGAACTGAAATATTAAGAATGCTCAATTTTTATTACTTTAGCCATATTTTATTTTTGCAATTAAATTTTACTTTTACTTTTCTCATTTTCTTTTTCTTTTTATATGTTCCTAGCAGGTACCTCTAGTTTATGACTAGAAGGAACCCGACAGGACTCTTAATTTATGACTGTGATATTCAAGGTACCGTCGCAAAAATCATAGAGAAATAAGGCGAAGCTTAAATTACATAGAAGAAGAGCAAGAGAATGAAATTAATATTACCGAAGAGATGGCTGAGAATAATCTGCTACCTCCAGAGGTGACCGAAAATCATGCTCCTCGAACTATGTATGATTATGCTAAACCTAATTTAACAGAAACTGAGTCAAGTATTGTTAGACCTGCTATTGCTACAAATAATTTTGAACTTAAACCTAACACAATTCAGATAATACAACAATTTTTTCAGTTTGATGGTTTGTAGGATGAAGATCCAAATAATCACTCGGCAAATTTCCTAGAATTTTGTGATACTTTCAAAATAAATGGCATTTTTGATGATGCCATCCGTCTTCGATTATTTCCCTTTTCTTTGAGGAATAAAGCTAAACAATGGCTGAATTCTCTTCCACGAGGATCAATCACTACATGGGAACAAATTTTATTAAAATATTTTCCACCGGCCAAAACAGCCAAAATGGCCAAATTAAGGAATGATATCTCTTCTTTTGTGCAGATGGATTTAGAAACACTATACGATGCATGGGAGAGATACAAAGATCTATTGAGAAGGTGCCCACACAATGGATTACCCTTGTGGCTACAGGTCCAAACTTTTTACAACGGTGTGAACCCCTCGACTAGGCAATTAATCGATTTAGCCACCGACGGAACCCTGAATAACAAAACTCCTGAGGTGGCTTATGAGTTTATAGAGGAGATGTCACTGAACAACTATCAGTGGAAAGTTACAAGGATAAGGTCAACAAAAGCAGCCATAGTTTTCAACCTCAACGCAGTAACCATGCTATCAAACCAGGTAGAGATGTTAAATAAAAAGATTGATAGTTTTTGTGGTTCTTCACAGGTACATCCAGTTATGCAGTGCGAGATGAATGGAGGAGGGATGAACAACATAGAATATCCACCATACAACTCGAGCGCTAAAAACGAGTAAGTTCACTATATGGGTAACAATTTTAAATCTCAAAATAACCCTTATAGTAATACTTATAATCCAGGTTGGAGGAACCACCCCAATTTCTCATTGGGTGATCAAGGAAATTAGAGATAACAACCCCCTCAAAACTTCCAACAACAGCCCTACCCACAGGGAAAGAAGCTGAACCTTGAGGAGATGATGACAAAATTCATAGCGGTGTCAAAAACACGTTTCCAAAACACCGAAACAACACTTAAAAATCAACAAGCATCGATTCAAGGGATCGAGAACCAGTTAGGGTAACTCGCTAAGATGATCTCTGAACGACCATAAGGTAGCTTGCCAAGTAACACTGAGACTAACCCAAATGAGCAACTTCAAGCCATAACAGCTCATGACAGTGAAGGGTTAGTGGAATCTGAATCTGTGCTAAGGTAAGAACCTGTGGTAGGTGAAGGTAAAGTTGAGGAAAGCCAAGAAAAACCATAATCGGTAATTAAAGAGTACCAACCTCGAATACCATACCCCAATGCGATGAAGAAAGACAATACAGATGAACAGTTAGGTAAGTTTCTCAAACTTTTAAAGAAATTACATATTAACTTATCGTTTCTTGAAGCTCTTTCAAAGATGCCAGATTCAAGGAAATTTTTAAAAGAGCTTTTAACAAACAAGAGGAAGTTAGACGAGGAATCGCATGTGGAACTAAACACAGTGTGCTCAGCAATGTTGCAAAATAGACTACCACAAAAAGTAAAAGATCCAGGGAGTTTTACAATTCCATGTTTATTTGGTAGTTTATCTATTGATAATGCTTTAGCTGATTTAGGGGCAAGCATCAATGTTATGCCTTATAAACTGTTTAAATGGATAGGTCTAGGGAAACCCAAACAAACTAGGATGAGTATTCAATTAGCTGATAAGACTATTCAAATTCCTAAGGGTATAATTGAAGATGTACTAGTTAAAATTGACAGATTCATATTCCCAATAGATTTTGTTGTTTTAAATATGGATGAGGACAATAATATTCCTTTAATTTTAGGAAGACCCTTTTTAGCAACCGTTAGAACTAAAATTGATGTTGGTACAGGGGAACTCATACTCCGTGTAGGTGACAAATCAATCAGTTTTCAGGCTCTTGACTCGGCTAGGACATCAAGTAGTTAAGGTGAGAAAATTAATTTTATTAATGACCATTCGGTTAAACCTTCTTTTTAGGAAGCACCACAGAACCACACAACTAAGCTAGATCCTATACCTCATGACAACAAAGAAATAACTCACGAGGAACAACGGCTTCAGATCGATGAACTAGACGAGTGGAAGACATATTTCAAGGAGAAATTAGGAATACACGAAGTAGACCCAACGCCATTCCGTGGGACAAATAAATTTAAGATCGGATATCAAGTATTGTTAGATAAGACAGACCCTCGAATATCTCCTCTCGACCTTAATACAAAAGAAGAAATCCCTTTTAAGGTACTCAACGTCTTCCCATACGGAACAGTCGAGGTAAGTAATCCTATATTTAGCACTTTTAAGTAAACTCCACTCGACTTAAACTATATATTGATAACCAAATTGATAGCATGAGAAAGGATTTTCAACTCTTCAAACCACCATGATTATGCGAATGAGAGGTAAGTCTAGCTTAAGACTTTAAACGAGCCTTTCTCGGGAGGCAACCCGAGCACTAACCCTACTAATTAGTTTAGTTTATTTCTTTTCATGTTTAGGTGCAGGTTTTACATACCCACACGGCCTTACACACGGCCTTGACCGTGGCCGTGTGGGCACCACATATTTAGCTTAGGATACAATAAAATCAGACCGACTTCTTTAAGGATTCAATTTCAAATGGCTCGAGACGCTCCCCTACGTTCACCTTTACTCAATCCTATCCTGTTTCTCTTCATTAACTCCATTCAAAATTTAGGATGTTTCACTTCTCTCCCTCTCTTTTGATTTTCTTACTATATGATTATTATCTATTTTTGTACATTGAGGGCAATGTATATCTTAAGTGTGGGGGTGAATTTTATTTCAAAAAAGTTCCTAACTTTTTACATTATTCTCAAATCCCTGAATGATATCTTATCTTAAGTAATTTTCTCATATCACTAAGTAGAATGAAACTTCTATTGATTTATGATTTTTATTGATATGTTTTAGATTAAGTCATAGTTAATTGTGCATTGATGATTTAAACTCTAAGATACTAGAGAATTAAGCATGATAAGTCTATTTTTCAAAATTAAAAATTTGCTAGGTTGTTGACCTAAATTTGAATATTACCTTGAAGTTTGAAATTTACAAAGTTGATATCAAAAACCCATAATTTTTGTGAGATTTTGAGCTTTTTAGAGCATATATTCCTTTCTTGCTCACTTCTTTTTATTATGAGTGTGTCAATATTGATTTGTTATTCTAGAACTTGCTTCGATTATACATGTCAAGACCACATCATTGATTTGATATACAGAGATGATAAAGGCACTTAGGATTTAACCCACTCACTCCACTAAAAGCCTACCCTCACAATCAACCCCTAGTGAACCCCTTTTATCCTAACAACCATTTTTTTTATTCACCCACTAATATTAACCCAAAACTCATCTTGTATTTGTTATCACTTTTCTTTGACTACCCTTTTTGTCGAGATTTGATTTTGAGCAGTTGCTTAACTATGTCTATATTTCAGTTGTTAAAGTTCTTTCTTATTATTGTTGATTTTTCCTTAAAAAAATCAAAGTATATTCATTATTAGTTCTATAATTAAGTGAGCTTATACGTTTAAATTCCACATCTTGAAGAAGAAGCTCGTATTATTAGTGATTCAAGTTTTCAATTGATGTAATTATTGAAGATTAGTTTCATTTTTCTAGTTACGTAATTGTCAATTCAATCTCGATTCAAACCCTTTAATTCGGCCTTTATCCACACCTTTAACCTATGTAACAGCCCGATTTAGGGGCTAGTCGAAATAGTGATCTTGGAATCACTAATTTGAGGTTAGAGAAAATTATTTTCATGTTGTGTTATTTGTTATAACATGTTTTTAAGGATGCGTAAAAATTTTGGTGCCTTAATTTTAGCAATTTCTAGCTAAATCGTGAAAAAAGACTAAATCGCATAAAGTGCGAAAGTTATATTTTATTTGCTAGAGATGCCAATTGACTAAGGAATATTATTGGAGGTCCTTAAAGTGAAAATAGGCCATTGGAAGAGTAATGGCCGGCAATAGGGGACAAGATATTAAATGTTGGTCAAATTTGGTGGAAATTAGGTGGTAAAAATGAATAAAATAAGATGAATAAAGATGTTATCATCTTTTCACTATTCCTCCACCTTCATCCACCGAAAATTGAAGAGAAATAAGGGTTATTGAGCTCAAAAATTTTAGAAAATATTTTTGCACACAAGTAAGTGATTTTGATGATCTTTCTTGATAAAAATAGTATTTTTGGAGTCGCCAAAGCTTAAGCTAGCTAATGAGGGGACTAATTTGCAATAGGGTTGAAAGTATAGGGACTTTCAATGAAAGACTTTATGTTGTTTGATGAATTTTTATGGAAGAAAATGAATGATAGGATGTTGATAAACAACTTTTGTGAAAGGTGTTGTGAAAACACCTAATTGGGGCTAAAATGTAAAAGTTGTAATTTGTTATTATGGCATGAAATAGTTGGAATTGTGAATAGTTCTAAGAGGATTAAATGTTTATATAGGATTTTTTTAATAAGAAAATGTGATAAAAATTCATTTACGAGCCTAAGGGAAAAATCGTAATTTTGCCAAAGTATAAGGGCAAATTAGTCATTTTTGCCTAAGTGTAGATTATGGTGTATTATGATTTATAAGTGATTAAATGGGTAAATTCCATTGTTCTAGATCAAATAAAATGAGTTTCGGACTTAGAACAAGTGAAAAGAAAAATGTGGGCAAAAAGTCCCTTTTGGCCCTTTCGACATCGAGGTAAGTTCATGAGCAAATGTGGCAATTATGTACGAGTTAATTTAATATTCCAATGTTGTATGGAGTGTATATTTACTTTATGAACGTATTAAATATCTTTCGATGATATGTCAAGAGAATTCAATCTAAGAATAATGGCTAATGCATATGGTATGATATGATGTTAATTAAGGTCCCGTGTAAGACCATATTGGAATATGGCTTCGGTATAAGAATTTGTATAGACCATGTCGAGGACATGGCATCGATATGTTAATACATGGAAGACTCTATTGGGGTATGATGTCAATATGACATTAGGTGTATGATACTCAAAAGTGTTATTTAACAATTTGAGTGATTCAATGAGTATGTCAAAAGAGGGAAAGTATGTGATGGTACCATAAGAAGCACAAGTGTGTGATAGAATCGAATTGAGATGAATTTAGTATAGGATGAACCCCTAGTGGGTTATGTATAATCAATGTACCTTAGTGCATGAGATAGATTTATTGATGCATTGTGTGAATGCGAACAAATATCGTAGAAAGTTAAGTAAGAACAGTAGTCCGTGAGGATGTTCTCGGGTGAACATTAGAAATAGAGAAATACATGTGGATAACTATCCATGAATGTATAATAATAGTGACCTATATGCGATATCACCTTATTGATGGTAGTGATGGGCTGTGTGAGATACCATCAACTATATTTTAACGGTGGGCTATGTGCGTTACCACTTGATTAATTGTTAATCGATGGGTTGTGTGCGATACCATCGCTTATAAAAATCATTTGTTGGGCTAAGTGTGAAACCACCATAAGTATAAATAATTGGTGAGCTATGTGTGTTACCATCCTATTTGATATCGATGGTGGGCTAAGTGCGAAACCACCAAGAGGTTAGTAGTATGAGCAGCTTATTGAAAATGCTTGATGTTTCATTTTGTATGATCATGTGGCATGGTTAGAATGTGGTAAGAGATAGAATGAGTAAGTTTCAAGAATGGTTGAGTAAGTAACCATGAGTTAATGAGTAAAAATCATTATAATACTTTGTGGTTGTGTATATTCAATGAATATCAGCATTTGTCAGTTATATGCAGATGAACTTACTAAGCATTATAGCTTACTCCTTTCCTTTTTCCATCTTTTATAGGTTATTTTAATTAGTTCGGGTTGGTGGCCGCCAGAGATGTTTTCACACTATCGAGTAGATGCTTGATATGATGTCTCAAGTTCTTATGAGTCATAGCATGTATATGGATTCTTTTAAAGTTGATTAAGTTCTAATTGATGTAGCCAAACTGTGTTGGCCTAAGAGAACTTATAGTTTGGTTGTGTATTGCCATAGATGATGGCTTAAGTTGTTTGTAATCATATTGGTAATAGTTCTCCTTAGTGTATGGGATGAAGACTTTGTTTCTTTTATATTGATGTTATGTGAAATTATGTGATAATGTATGAATGTATGCAAATGAGAGTGGCAAAAGGCTTGGTAGACAGCCTACTAATTGTCCACATAGGTAGACACACGGGCGTGTGTCTAAACTGTGTAGGAGGCACGGTTAGCACATGGTGGTGTGCCCAAGCCGTGTGGATAAGTCAGAATATCAAGGTTTGGCACACGGGCCAGTGTCACGGGCGTGTCAAGGCCGTATGGTTTAGTCAGTGTCGACCACGGGCGGAAGACATGGGCATGTCTTAGGGGCACACGGGTGTGTCCCTAGACCAACACGGGCGTGTGACCCCTATTTTGATGAAAAGTTTCTTGAGTTCATAAAAGTTGCGAGATTAGTTCCAAAACCTCTCGGAAGTATGTTTAAGGCCTCGTAGGCCGAGATTGAGTAAGTGATAGGCTTAAACGAAATTTTATAGCCTATTTCAAAGTGTTAAGTAAGATTAAGCATAATAATGCCTTGTATCCGGTCTCGGTGTCGTACTCGGGTATGAGGTGTTACAACCTAAGCCCCGTTACAACCTTTTTTTAAAGACCTTTTGATCTGTGTATCATTTCATTTTATAGTGGTGGAGATTTGATTTTCAAGCAAGCCTATGGGATTAACTTTTCATGTTTGACGTTTGAGAGATTAATTTTGAACCTTAAACACTTTAAGTGATTTGAGTGAATCTTTAGTGATGATGTCAACTCTTGTCGATTTTGAATTAAAGGTAATTATTTAGATAAGGGAAAACACATATATTTTTCGTGCTACAAACCTATGACTTTGATTGTTTGAATCTTCAGGACTCTTTTAGTTAAATTATCCATGTAGAAATTATCTATGAATTGTGATGAGGCATTGTTGATGAGAATTATGAATCGAAAGAAGTTAGTTTTAATTGTGAGTTGAGAATTTTGCTTAAGGACAAGCAAATGCTTAAGTGTGGGGGTATTTGATAAACCATAATGTGTTTATATTTTAATCCCATATTTAGCATACTTTTGGATGATTTATTCCCTGAATTGTGGAATTTGGTGCTCCTAATCCTTCAATTTCATGTTTTATACTTAGGAGAGCATCGGAGGATGAAAAGGACGAGAAACGGGCCAAAAATAGAGAAAATGGGCCAAAGTACGAAATCAACACGGCCTGGGCCTGAGACACACGGCCGTGCCTCTTTAGCAGATCTGACCACGGCCTAGATTCGATTCACACGGCCGCGCCAGATGGGCATGTCCCTGTCGCAGCAAAGAAGAGTTTCATTCGGATTAGGGTACTTAGAGGCAAAGAAAGATATTCCAAAAGCCTATATAAACACCTTAGAGGCCAACCTTCGGGGCGTTCAGCTAGGCCAAGGAGCCGAACCAGAAAGGATTGTGGGATTCACTCGAAGAAAGCCAGTTGATCCATCCCAGAAGCCGGAATCACACTCAAGACTGAGGATCTCTCCTTTAATTATTTCAAGGGGTTTTAGGGTTTTCTTTATGTTTTGTTTTATATTTTCTTCTAAGATGTATTGTTTTATGATTATGAACTAAATCCCTCAAATACCTGAGGGGGATGAAACCTAAGACGGATCTTGTTTTTGTTTTCTAAACTATATGATAAATACTTGATTTGTTCTTAACTATGTGTTCTTAATTCTTGCTTTGATATTTCAGGATATTGATTCAAATATTGATGTGCTTAGGTAGAGGAGGAATATTCCCTATTTAAGAGTAGATCTAGCATAGTTAAGCGAGTTGATCGCAACCTTAAAGATAGGATGACAAAAATCTGCCGGATTATGGTCAAACCTATTATGGGAGCCCATAGATCAAGTTAATGCAATTTTAGGGGTTTTAATTAGAAAGAGATTTCAATTAATCAACCTAGGGTTAGATGTTAGTAGCCTTGAGAGAGGTATTAATATAAATTAGGGAATCCTACGGATCAAGTCAAGTGAATAAAACATCTGGTTCAAAGTTAAATAACAAGTGAAGTCTAGGTGGATTCTTCCTCGGGTATTGTCTTAATCAATTGGTTTTTCCCAAAAGTATTTTCCCCAATTCCTTCTTTGTGTCTTAGCATCTTTAGCTTAGTAGTTAGTTAATTTTAGATTAGACAATAATTCCCTTAATTCTTAGGCTAATAATAAGAAGAAAGTTAATATTAGTACTTTTGGTTACCTTGGGTTCGACAATCCGATCTTGCCACTAAACTATAATACTGTTCGATAGGTGCGCTTGCCTCAATCATGGTGATAGTTAGTTTCTAGGCTTGATCATTCATTATATAAATTTTAAGACTTTTTCCACCACCATCATAACTCGTTCTTTTGGAACAACAGAAGTCAAAGTTTTCCACCACTAATTAGTTGCATCTCTTAACAAAGAAACGACACATTTCACACATTCCTCAGGAGTACAAGACATTTCATCAAACATCGGATTGTATTCTCGAGCCAAAACTCAACTCTCTCAGCATTATTATCACTAGTGGCCCTGAACTCTTTGACCTCATATTTACAAATTTTATCGACTGGAGGCTTATTCAACATATTCAGATTCATAATCGAAGGTACAATAGAAGTCTGAGGAGGATTGGGTAAGGGTGGAGGTTGTGAAACAGCCGGATTTGTTCTAATATATTGAGTGAACCACTTATTCATCATTTGGAAGAAAGCTTGTTTAGACTCTCCTTCTTGGCCGCTAGTGGCCGGTCTAGAATCAGATGGTGCTGTCCCTTGAGCAAGAGCAGGCTCATTACTTTCAGAATCGTCAGCTATAACTCTTTCGGGATCCATTTACTATACGAAAAACATATTTTATAACTCAGGATTCATCACACTATCACAGTTCGTATATATAACATGTATAGCTAGACTCACATACGTTACGTTAGTCCAAGAATAGACTAAACCATAGCTTTGATACCAATAAAATGTAACACCCTTAACCCGTAACCATCGTCGGTCTAGGGTTAAGAAGTGTTACCAGATATAACGGAACATTTATGATCAAATCTCAAACATAAATATCATCATCATCATATCATCGCAAATCATACACATAATGTCCCTTTAAAAGGTCTACGAGACCCTAAACATGAATTGGGAATGGGTCGGGACTAAACCGAGCTCATATAAAATTTTTCCAAAAACTTAACATTTTTCAAAGTTACAGAGGTCACACGCCCGTGTGGGCAGGCTGTGTGGCTCACATGGCATCAGACACACCCGTTTGTCCAAGCCGTTGCAAAACAGGGCATCATACTAACTTGTCCACACGGTCGAAGACACGCCCGTGTGCTTGACCCGTGGGCAACGCTGACTTAATTCACACGGCCTGTCACACGTCCATGTGCGAGTCTGACTTAATTCGAATTAAAACCTTAAGAGACACGGTCGAGCCAAATGCCCTTGTGCTCAACCGTGTGGGCAAATATAGGCCTTTTACAAGGCCAATTTGCCACCCACTTTAGGGTCAATCCTACAAGCACAAACAAGCATCATTTCATACTCCAAAAGCAACCAAAACATACCAAAATGACCATCTTTTCTAACCATTCATGAACCTATCAAACATATCATTTTATGCACAATTTATCTCATAACAACCTCAAATACTTCTATGTAAAATCCAACCAAAACTTACCAACTCAATATACCAACTATTCATCATAAATATACCAACATTGTATCATCAAAACTTACATTAAAAAAATGCCATATTCACATCCTTTACCAAGCCATATCACATGGCCTTATATACATCTCAAAACATAATCTAATACTACTAGCCTATACATGCCATACTTAAATATGTACAAATTCAAAAGGTACCAAAATATAGTTCAATAGTGTGGTGATGATCCTCAATGATCCCCGAGCTTTCCGTAGCTTTGATTATCTATAAAACAATGCAAACACACACAAAGTAAGCTTTCAAAAGCTTAGTAAGCCATTTACAAATAAACTAATCATGTAAAACATATATATAATTATTGTAACATCCTGAAAAAGGTCTATGCATTTTCGGTTTAATTGTACATAATGACATGTCTTATGCGTTATGAATAAATTTTGAATATTTTTGGAAACCTGAGAATGTATGGGAATGTTACGTTAAAAAGAGGAAAGTTGACATTTTGGAAACCTAAGTAAAATAGGAAAGTAAACATTTTGGAAACCTAAGTGAAATAGGAAAGTGAACATTTTGGAAACCTAAGCAAATAGGAAAGTGAACATTTCTGGAAACTTGGAAATGTAAGGAAATGTCAAGTTTACAGAGCCGATCAAAAATTTTTGGAAACTTAGAAATGACCTAGAAATGACGAGTTTTAAGTTTTAAAAGGGGAAATTAAGGTAAGGTGGCCTTAAAAGAAAAAAGTTTGTGAAATTTGACGCACAAATAGGCTAGGAAAAGTGGCCTGAAGATGCCACTTAGGGCCTCTGGAAATGGCGCCACATGCAAGGGTGTTGGGCCTGGGTTTGAGTCACTTGGGAAGCAAATAAAGGAGGTTTTATTTTTGCTCCCAGAAGACTGAGGTGGACGGCACATGCTTCTAGAAAGGAGGTGTTTTATTTTCATAAATATTCGATTAAAACGGTGATAAATAAAGGATTTTTAAATTGGAGAGATAAATGTTGGATTAAATGTTTTTAATAAAGTGATAATTAAAGGATAATATAATCACAAAGGAAGAGTGGTGGCCAAGTAGGGACTCTAGCACAGTAAATTCGGCTAAGGGAGGAGAAGTGAGGCCATTCTTCCATCTTTTCTAAGAGATTGCCGAAAATTCCTAGCCCACTCTTTCTCTGTCGAAATTTTATTAAGCAAAAATCCATCTTTTCTTCTTCTTTTCTCTTCTCTTGTCAAAATCGAAACCTCTTTGATCCTGTCTAAGTCTCCATAGCGAATCTTTGTGGCTTCAAACAAGGGTGCCGTCATTGTGGTGTTAAGGTAAGAACAATGGATTCTTGTTGTTCAATCTCTTTTAATCAAGATTTAGGAACTGACCCTTTTGGTTGTCCCTTGGCCGAATATTAAAGGAGGAATTTCAGGATTTCAGATATAAGGAATTTCAGCTAATCAGGAAGAGAATTTCGGGATTCAAGGATTTAAGGTAAGAAACTATAAGATCCAAAGGCTTTGTTTTAAGTGTTAGAAGTGGATCTAACAGATATCATGTAGGTTTCAACATCTCCATAGCCAATGGTACTTTTTGGGATCACGAGGTATGTGACATTCACCAAAAGCCTATTTTAAATGTTTGGATTTATTATCAGAAGCCGAAAACTAACCCGTGGAGTAATATAGTGTTTAGCCGATTTCACAAGGGAGGAATATAAAGTTCCGGCATTTGATTCTTAAATTCAATTCGGCAACAAGGTAACTAATACTAATCCTATTAGCATTTGGATTAGTGGTCGAATGGTCTTTTTAAATAGAAAGTGATGAATTTATGTAGGATTTGAGATCTAAATCTGTAAATCGATTTTCTTCGGGATTTTGAGGACTTCGTTAAACGAATCAGGTGTGTACCCCACACTACTTTATAATATGTTTCATGGCCTGTTTAATTGAGATATATGATATTAAGAATATGAAAGTGGCTAAAGTACCATGATATGGTACTAAGTACTCAGGTACATTTCCTACTTCTACTAGGAATATGAAAAATGTTATTTGTAACATGAGAATATGATAAGAATGTGAACTTTGGCATATTATGCATATTATTATTATGGGCATATGGGTTTATTTTGAAAGGGGAAGTAAATGTGGTCACCTAAGACCACGAACACGATGACCTAAGACCGTGATATCTCGAAAAGTGGTGACCTAAGACCACGATGAATCTGAAAGTGGTGACCTAAGACCACGAATGCGGTGATCTAAGACCGCAATTTGGTGTGTAGGGAAGGAGGGTCGACTTAGTAGTCCCACGGTGTGTGGCCGGTGCACGGGGTGTGTAGCGGATGGATAATTAGGTCTGGGTTTGGGAATGCATCATAACTTGTATTTTATGTTTTGAATGTGCAACTATTGTATGCTTGATTCTATTATGATTTAGTATCGTGTACACATTGAGTCTGTTTGACTCACCCCATTGTGGGAATATTTTTTTCAGGTGATGAACAGTGATGGACCGGGACGGCAGAACTTGTGGTGGCTATGCACAACATGAAGTTTATACTTTCATGGACTCTTAATTTATTTTAGTATTTTGAATTATTTGGAAATTATGATTTGATGTAATAAGGCCACACGGCCATGATGAATGATTTTATTTCTGCTTGTTGTTTAATTGTGTTTTAAAAATTTTGATTGAGTTAAAGACTAAGTATTTTATTTTAAAATATACTCTATATGTTTTATCACTTAAAATTAAAAAGGGTTTTCTAATATAAAAATTCAAATTGGTTTTCAACACAAGCCCAACCTAAACAATTTTCTTTAAAATCGCACAAGTTTTTCACAAAGTAACAAAAGAATTTGAACCGGTTTACTTGAGGAACATACCAGATCCGGTCCAGGCTCGTGGGTCGGGTGTAGGTGTTTCAATTTGGTATCAGAGCCCAATTTTAAAACTCTCGACCTATGGGCTAAGGCCCAAAACGTTTTCAAAGCGAGCCCAAATGAGTTTTTGAAAATATTTTATGAAATAAGCAGGTTTTCTAGCATGGCACCTAAGTCTCCGACCCGCAGTCCACCAGGTAAGTACCCCTAACTATTTGGGTGATTATGTGAATTATGTTATGAATATTAGAAGGGTAGAAAAGGCATGAAACTTAGAATAGCATGATAGGAAGTTGAACCCTAGGACTAGCCTACTCAAACACAAATACATAAGACTTAATGCACTCAACAAACCTATGGCTAAGTCCTTGAGTTAGGGTGTGGTAACCCCATGCGCATGTCTAGGATTGGATCCCGGAAGAGCACGGTATTTAAGCAGTCCTAGTGACTCACCTCCTCTTCGCAGAATCCTACAGTGCGTAGCTTGGTTCACCCTAACCCGGAGGGCTCGGTTGGTGTGGCAACCTCATTAGCATGTCTAGGAATGGTTTGGTGGGAGCTTGGTATTTAAACGACCGTGACTCACCTCCTCTCCACTCGAATCCCGCCTGCAGTGCGTAGCTTTGGTTCACCACGACCAAGAGGGCTCGGTCATAGGCTAAACATAATGACTAAAACCGAAGGGAACTAGCCGTGTTTTATAAAAACAAAAAACCCTAGTCTTTTAAATTCATGAAAACCATCTTTACAAAATTTTTGGAAAAAAATTTTCGCTTCTGAAATTACAAAATGCCCTTAGTGGTAAAATTATCAAAATGCCCTTGGTTTATAAAATGACCAACTACTCAACAGTTCTATCAAAATTTCATTATTTTATAAACATTCAACAACTCTAATTTGCAAAATATCAAAAAAATACCTTGATTTTGGAAAATTACAAAATTACCCCTGAGGTCTAAAATTACCAAAATACCCCCAGATTTCAAAATTTTTCCAAAATACCTCGAGAATTTAAAAATATCAAAATACTTTGTGAAAAAATCACCAAGGAACTTTTTCTTTTTGAAAAATTACAAAAATACTCCTGTAGGACAAAATTACGAAAATACCCATGGGTAGTGGAAAACAACAACAATGAAAACTACAACATTTCTCGAATGAACGAAAGTTCATAAGCATTTAGTGGATGGATGAATGAATGAAAAGGCGTGTGCATGTATGAATACAAAAGAACCACTCCTAAATTCTTTTTCATAAAACTCCTTCATTGGTAAACAAGTGAAACAAAAGTACTAATTCATAAAACTTCTTAATCGATCACGACGCTAGAAATGAGCTCTAGAGGACGTGGTCGTCATGGACGAGGTATAGGAAGGATGACTGTGTCAGAACCCTTTAGATCAGGTCAAGGGTCTGACAATGAGATACCACCGCCATCACCACCCCCAGCTGTGGGTATTGAGCAGCAAGCTCAGACGGGGAAGATGTTGCATGCAGTCTATTTGCGAGTATTGGAATTGGTGGCTGGTGTAGGAGGAAATTTGGGAAATCAAAAGTTTGTGCCTGAACGGCTCGAGCTAATGGAGCTGAAATGTTTCGTGGAATGTCTGGAGTAGCACCAGTCTGGTGAGTCTTGGTTGGAAGTAATCGCGCATCATGGATGAGCTTGATCTGACCCCTGAGGAAAAGTTAAAAGGAATGGTGGTAGTGTTACGCGATGAAGCGTATCAGTGGTGGATAACTATTTGAGATGGTGCCACAGCTGAGGATCTGACATGTGAGTACATTAAGGAAGCTTATCAGAAGAAGTATATGGGAATCAGGTATACTGATGAGCAAAGGAAAGCTTTTCTGGGGTTGGTTCAAGGGAACAAGTCCATGGCAGAGTATGAGGCAGAATTTTTAAGGTTGAGCCATTATGCTCGAGGTGTAGTGGCAACTGAGCATGAGTGTTGTGTCCATTTTGAGGACGAGCTAAGGGATGATCTGAGACTGTTGATAGCACCGCATCAGGAGCAGGAGTTCTCTGCTTTGGTAGAAAAGGCCAAGGTGGCCGAGGGAATCAAGGATTCTACAAAGCAGGCTATGGATAGGAATAGGCCCAAAAGAGGTTTTGGGTCATCTGGAAAGGTTCATAAGAGGCCTAGAGTTGATGGGCCACGAGGTCGACAAAATTTGGATCGGAAGAAGCGGTATCGACCTTGTGATGTGTGTGGAAAGAAGCACCTAGGAGAGTGTTGGAGGAAAACCAGAGGATGTTTTAGGTGTGGGTCCAAGGACCATGTGGTCAAGGATTGCCCCAAGAACATAGAGGAAAGCCGACCAAAGAACTCGGAATGTTAGTCGGTGGTAGAGGAAGACCGACCTCAACGAGGTCGTGGTTCAAATAATCAAGAAATGATCTTTGGCAGAGGCCGTGGAACATAGAGGCGAGGGTGTTGCTATCTTGAGGCAAGGCAACTGGGTTTGGTTTATGCGGTTCGCTGGAGGGAGGATAGAGATGCACCGAATGTTATTACCGGTACGTTCTTTATTTTTGACAAGCCTTATTTTACTCTAATTGATGTGGGCTCGACCCATTCCTATGTTGCATGTAGTATAGTGAACACACTAGGCCTAGACTCTAAACTTTCTGATAGGCAGATGACTGTAGTAAGCCCATTAGGCCAAACTGTAGTGGTTGATAAGATCTTTCGGAATGTACCCTTAACGTTTCAGGGAGTAAACTTCTGGGCTGACTTAATGGAACTACCCTTTAGAGAGTTTGAGCTCATACTTGGTATGGATTGGCTAGTAGAGCACCGAGCCGTGTTAGATTGCACGGCTAAACGAATGGAACTAAGGACCCCGGAGGATGAAGTAGTAGTAATGATCGGAGAAAGGAGGAACTACACGTCTAACGTAGTTTTAGCTACCAAGGTGAGAAAATGGTTAGGAAAGGGTGCAAGGCATTCTTAGCCTTCGTAAGTGCGCTAGGTGGAAAGGAAGAAGGTGTTAGTGGAGTGAGAACGGTAAAGGACTTTGAAGATGTATTTTGAGGAATTACTGTGAATACCCCAGATAGGGAGGTGGAATTTGGAATAGATTTGTTACCGGAAATGGCTCCTGTGTCAATCGCTCCATACCGAATGGCGCCAAAGGAGTTAGTGGAGCTCAATGCTCAAATCCAAGAGTTGTTGGATCGTGGGTTCATTCGACCCAGAGTGTCTCCATGGGGAGCACCGGTCCTGTTTGTAAAGAAGAAGGACGAAACTATGCGGATGTGCATAGACTACCGTCAGTTGAATAAGCTGACCATTAAGATCAAGTATCCTTTGCCAAGGATCGATGACTTGTTCAATCAGCTGAAGGGGGCCGCAGTATTTTCAAAGATCGACTTAAGGTCGGGATATCATCAGTTGAAGGTAAAGGAGGCTAATATCCATAAGATTGCTTTTAGGACAAGATACGGCCATTTTGAGTTTGTGGTGATGCCGTTTGGATTGACGAACGCTCCAGCCGCGTTCATGGATATGATGAATCGGGTTTTCCAACCCTACTTGGATAGGTTCGTCGTTGTGTTCATCGATGATATTTTGGTATACTCGAAGTCGGAGGAGGAGCATGATGAGCATCTCCGAGTTGTGCTACAAATGTTAAGGGAGAAGAAGCTCTATGCCAAATTTAGCAAGTGTGAATTTTGGCTTAAGGAGGTGGCATTCCTAGGACATGTGGTATCCGTAGAAGGAATAAGAGTGGGTCCTAGGAAAATCGAAGTAGTGTTGGATTGGAAACCACCTAAGTCCATGGCTGAGATTCGAAGTTTCTTAGGTTTGGCAGGCTATTACAGAAGGTTCGTGGAAGGGTTCTCGTCAATAGCCGTGCCTTTGACAAAGTTGCTAAGGAAGGAAGTATCCTTTGAATGAACGGATAAGCAACAGGAGAGCTTTGAAAAGCTTAAAAAGGTGTTGACGGAAGCTCCGGTGTTAATTCAGTCGGAGGCAGGAAAAGATTTTGTGGTGTACTGTGACGCTTCGCATTCGGGGTTAGGCTATGTGCTAATGCAAGATGGAAAAGTGGTCGCTTATGCGTCTCAGCAGTTAAGGCCTCATGAAGTGAACTACCCAACTCATGACTTGGAACTGGCAGCAATGGTTTTTGCCCTTAAGGTTTGGAGGCACTACCTTTATGGAGAAAGGTCAGTTATCTACACAGACCACAAAAGTCTTAAGTACTTGTTGACTCAGAAGGAGTTTAACTTGAGGGAACGAAGGTGGGTGGAATTGTTGAAGGACTATGATTGTTCGATAGAATATCATCCGGGCAAGGAGAATGTGGTAGTTGATGCCCTAAGTAGGAAGGTTGTGTCGGATCTAAGGGCTTTGTTCGCTCACTTAAGTCTATATGATGATGGAAGCTTGTTGGCGAGTTGCAAGTCAAGCTCACATGGTGAAGGAAGTGAAAGAGGGACAATTGGTGATAAGGACCTAAGTGCTAAGTTCTGATAAGTACAGGATGAGAGAGTTAAAGGATTATGGCATTAATGATGAAGGAGTATTGTCTTGCAAAGGTAAAGTCGTATCCGAGCGACAAGGAGTTAAGACAAAGGATTCTTGAGGCGATAGTAGCCCTTATGCTATGCATCCGGAGGCATTAAGTGTATAGAGATCTAAGGAACAATTTTGGTGGTCCGATCTTAAGTGGGAAGTGACCGAATTAGTGGGGAAATGCCTAACATGTCAGCAAGTTAAGGCTGAACACCAAGTCCCATCGGAATTGCTTCAACCAATCGAAATTCCGCAATGGAAGTAGGAGAGAATTACCATGGACTTCGTTAGTGGGCTTCCCCTTACGCTTACTAAGAAGGACTCGGTATGGGTGATAGTGGATCGTTTGACCAAGTCCGCACACTTCATCCGGTAAGAGTGGACTATTCTCTTCAAAAGTTAGCCAAGTTATATGTGGCGTAAATCGTGAGGTTACATGGAGTACCGGTATCGATCATCTCCGATAGAGACCCAAGGCTCATGTCTCGATTTTGGAAGGCACTTCATCAAGCTTTAGGCACTAAGTTGGTCTTCACTACGGCTTTTCATCCACAATCGGACGGGCAGTCTGAACGGGTTATACAAGTGTTAGAGGACATGTTGAGAGGCTGTGTGATGGATTTTCGAGGAAGTTGGGAAGATTACTTGCCTTTAGCTGAGTTTGCCTACAACAACAGCTATCAGGCTAGCATTCGGATGGCACCATATGAAGCATTGTATGGTCGAAATTGTCGAACTCCTACTTGTTGGACTGAGTTAGGAGAACGTCGAGTTTTGGGTCCGGAGTTAGTGGCAGAAACTGAGGAAAAGGTTGAGATAATTCGAGCACGATTAAAGAAAGCCTCTGATAGGCAGAAGTCATACGCAGACCTTAGACGAAAGGAGATAGAGTTTGAAGTAGGAGATCAAGTGTTTTTAAAGGTCTCACCTTGGAAGAAGGTTATGAGGTTCAGTCGCAAAGGGAAGTTAAGCCCAAGGTTTATAGGGCCCTATCGAGTGTTGAAACGAGTTGGACCAGTGGCCTATCAGTTAGAGTTGCCACAGAGTTGCAGCAGATGCACGACGTATTTCATGTATCCATGCTACATCGTTACCGTTCAGATCCGTCTCATGTGGTACCATTTGAAGAAGTGGAGCTAAGGCCAGACTTATCCTACGAGGAAGAGCCGATTCAGATATTGGAGCATGATGTGAAAGTGCTACGGAGAAAGTCAGCTCCTCTAGTCAAAGTGTTATGGCGCAATCATGGATCGGAGGAAGCTTCATGGGGACCAGAAGAGGCAATGCGATAGCAATACCTTCAATTATTTTAGCTAGGAAATTTTGAGGACGAAATTATTTTAAGGGGGTAGAATTGTAACATCCTGAAAAGGGCCTATGCATTTTCGGTTTAATTGTACATAATGACATGTCTTATGCGTTATGAATAAATTTTGAATATTTTTGGAAACCTGAGAATGTATGGGAATGTTACGTTAAAAAGAGGAAAGTTGACATTTTGGAAACCTAAGTAAAATAGGAAAGTAAACATTTTGGAAACCTAAGTGAAATAGGAAAGTGAACATTTTGGAAACCTAAGCAAATAGGAAAGTGAACATTTCTGGAAACTTGGAAATGTAAGGAAATGTCAAGTTTACAGAGCCGATCAAAAATTTTTGGAAACTTAGAAATGACCTAGAAATGACGAGTTTTAAGTTTTAAAAGGGGAAATTAAGGCAAGGTGGCCTTAAAAGAAAAAAGTTTGTGAAATTTGACACACAAACAGGCTTGGAAAAGTGGCCTGAAGATGCCACTTAGGGCCTCTGGAAATGGCGCAACATGCAAGGGTGTTGGGCCTGGGTTCGAGTCACTTGGGAAGCAAATAAAGGAGGTTTTATTTTTGCTCCCAGAAGACTGAGGTGGACGGCACATGCTTCTAGAAAGGAGGTGTTTTATTTTCATAAATATTCGATTAAAAAGGGTGATAAATAAAGGATTTTTAAATTGGAGAGATAAATGTTGGATTAAATGTTTTTAATAAAGTGATAATTAAAGGATAATATAATCACAAAGGAAGAGTGGTGGCCAAGTAAGGGACTCTAGCCTGGTAAATTCGGCTAAGGGCGGAGAAGTGAGACCATTCTTCCATCTTTTCTAAGAGATTGTCGAAAATTCCCCAGCCCACTCTTTCTCTGTCGAAATTTTCCTTAAGCAAAAATCCATCTTTTCTTCTTCTTTTCTCTTCTCTTGTCAAACTGAAACCTCTTTGATCCTGTCTAAGTCTCCATAGCGAATCTTTGTGGCTTCAAACAAGGGTGCCATCGATCGTGGTGTTAAGGTAAGAACAATGGATCCTTGTTGTTCAATCTCTTTAATCAAGATTTAGGAACCGACCTTTTGGTTGTCTCTTGGCCGAATATTAAAGGAGGAATTTCGGGATTTCAGATCTAAGGAATTTCGGCTAATCAGGAAGAGAATTTTGGGATTCAAGGATTTAAGGTAAGAAACTATAAGATCCAAAGGCTTTGTTTTAAGTGTTAGAAGTGGATCTAACAGATATCATGTAGGTTTCAACATCTCCATAGCCAAGGGTACTTTTTGGGGTCACAAGGTATGTGACATTCACCAAAGGCCTATTTTAAATGTTTGGATTTATTATCAGAAGCCGAAAACTAACCCGTGGAGTAATATAGTGTTTAGCTGATTTCACAAGGGAGGAATATAAAGTTTAAGATTTGATTCTTAAATTCAATTCGCAACAAGGTAACTAATACTAATCCTATTAGCATTTGGATTAGTGGCGAATGGTCTTTTAAATAGAAAGTGATGAATTTATGTAGGATTTGAGATCTAAATCAGAATCGATTTTCTTCTGGATTTCGAGGACTTCGTTAAGCTAATCGGTGTTCTACACTACTTTATAATATGTTTCATGGCCTGTTTAATTGAGATATGTGATATTAAGAATATGAAAGTGGCTAAAGTACCATGATATGGTACTAAGTACTGTGTATGTTTCCTACTTCTACTAGGAATATGAAAATGTTATTTGTAACATGAGAATATGATAAGAATGTGAACTTTGGCATATTATGCATATTATTATTATGGGCATATGGGTTTATTTTGAAAGGGGAAGTAAATGTGGTGACCTAAGACCACGAACACGGTGACCTAAGACCGTGATATCTGAAAAGTGGTGACCTAAGACCACAGTAATCTGAAAGTGGTGACCTAAGACCACGAATGCGGTGATCTAAGACCGCGATTTGGTATGTAGCGGAAGGAGGTCGACTTAGTAGTCCCACGGTGTGTGACCGAGTGTACGGGGTGTGTAGCGGATGGATAATTAGGTCTGGGTTTGGGAATGCATCATAACTTGTATTTTATGTTTTGAATGTGCAACTATTGTATGCCTTATTCTATTATGATTTAGTGTCATGTACACATTGAGTCTGTTTGACTCACCCCGTTGTGGGAATATTTTTTTCAGGTGATGAACAGTGATGGACCGGGATGGCAGAACTTGTGGTGGCCATGCACAACATGAAGTTTATACTTTCATGGACTCTTAATTTATTTTAGTATTTTGAATTATTTGGAAATTATGATTTGATGTAATAAGGCCACACGGCCATGATGAACGATTTTATTTCTGCTTGTTGTTTAATTGTGTTTTAAAAATTTTGATTGAGTTAAAGACTAAGTATTTTATTTTAAAATATACTCTATATGTTTTATCACTTAAAATTAAAAAGGGTTTTCTAATATTAAAATTCAAATTGGTTTTCAACACAAGCCCAACCCAAACAATTTTCTTTAAAATTGCACAAGTTTTTCACAAAGTAACAAAAGAATTTGAACCGGCTTACTTGAGGAACATACCAGATCCGGTCCAGGCTCGTGGGCCGGGTGTAGGGTGTTTCAATTATTTCATGCACATAATCTTTATCATAACACAATAGCAAATTCATATTTCTTCTTTGGCTCAATTATTTCTAACCACTTGCTTAACAACAAATCACGTCGCCATGTATTTCATTAGATCATAGCACATTTGTATATAGCACACCTTATTTCATTAAGTCCATACATATAACTCAATTCCACAATCTTACATATACTTACTTTTCATACTCAAACTTTACATTTACTTGAATGTACCTGTATCAGATAGACATTTCACATAGTCATTCAATTCTCGGAATGCCCGTTGAACCATTCAAAATCAAATAAGATACTCGAAATACTCATATAATGCCAACGTCCCAGACGTGGTCTTACATGTAATCAAATATCGATGCAACTGTCCTAGACAGGGTCTTTCATGAAATCATATACGATGCCAATGTCCCAGAGATGGTCTTACACATGATTCTCAAATCGATGCCAACGCCCCAGACGTGGTCTTACACGATATCACATATCGGAACCCTATGTCATGACATATGTATCCTAACCATTCCTAAAGTTCGTAAGGGGCTTTTCAAACATTGACACATAGTCAAAACTTTCTTGGATTTCACATGTACATCCTCCATAGTTATTTATCACAATTCAATTTCATATAAACATGAATTAATCAACTCAAACACATTTATTTGTATATAGACTTACCTCGTGCGGATATGAACGGACAAAGACGACTACTCGACCACTTTTGACTTTCCGTAATCTAAATTCATTTTCTTTTGTTCTTGATCTATAAATATTCAATAACTCTTTTATTCACCAAATTATTCAATTCAATCCAAAAACACACATTTAGGGCATTTTAACAATTAATTTCCTATTTCATAAATTCACAAATTATACAAAATTTCAATATTACATACCTTGACTGAATCTTCCTCATATTCATACAAGTCCATACATTTCATTTATTTCACATTTTAGTACCTCAATTTTTCATTTTCACAATTTAGCCCAAAATAGTCAAATTCCTCAAAAATTCAAACACAAAACATGTTAATCTATCAATATCTTTCATATTTCATCATCAATTATCACAAAGCTCAAGCATTCATCAATGGCACATCTCAAATTCACCGTCAAATTCTAAAATTAAGACATGGGCTTGATGATTGTTGTTTTGTCGAGTTTTAAAATTTATAAAGAAAATGATCGAACCTGGAAACTAACTCTAACAACGACTTAAGGCAAGTGCACCTATCGAATAGTAGTATAGCTTAGGCAAGATGGGATAGTCAAACCCAAAAGGAACTAAAAGTACTAATTCTAACCTTCTTTCTATTATTTAGCCTAAATATTAAGTGATTGGTTATTTAATCTAAAACTAACTAACTACTAAGCTAAAGACGCAAAGACAAAAAGAATAAATTGGGGAAATAACTTTAGGAAAACTCAGATGACTAAGACGATACCCTTAGGAAGAATCCACCTAGATTTCACTTGTTATCTAACATTGAACCAGACGATTTATTCACTTGACTTGATCCGTAAGATTCCCTAATTTATATTAAACCCTCTCTCGAGGCGAATAACGTCTAACCCTAGGTTGATTAATTGAAATCTCTTTCTAATTAAAACCCTTAAAATCACATTAACTCGATCTATGGACTCCCATATTAGGTTTCAACCTAACCCGGCAAAATCTCATCACCCTATCTCCAGGCGCGCAATCAACTCCGCTTAATTATGCTAGATCTACTCTTAAGCAGGGACTTTTGCTCCACCACCTAAGCACATTCAACTTGAATCAATATCCTGGAAATATTAACACAAGAATTAAGCACACATAATTAAGAACAAATCAAGTATTTATCATATAGTTTAGAAAACAATAACAAGATTCATCTAGGTTTCATCCCCTTCAGGTATCTAAAGGGTTTAGTTCATAACAATAAAAGAAAACATCTAGAAGAAAAGATAAAACAAAACATAAGAAATCCCTAAAATCCTCAAGGATTGAAGGAGAAATCGCCATCTTGAGTAGAATTCTGGCTTCTTGAGATGAATCAACTAGCTATCTTCGAGTGATTCCCACAAATCTAACCTTTTGGCTCGACTCCTTGGCCTAGCTAACCGCTGGCTCTGGCAGAAGGTTTCTGCCGAACTCCCGCTTAAGTTTCCCTTAGGGTGTTTATATAGACTTTGAGATGCTTTACTTGGCCTCTACATATCCTAATTCAAGTAGAATTCCTACTAGCGTGTTTGAATAGGCTTTGGAATGTGTTTCTCTGCTTCTAAGTACCCTATTCGAGTAGAATTGCTCTTTCTGCGGCAGGGACACGCCCTAGGTCGCACGCTCGTGTTTTTCGTGGCCAGGCTGTGTGTGAACCTATTGATGAGGTACGGTCGTGTGAATCGTGGTTAGGCCATTTTCAGACTTCTCTTAAGAGGCACGGCCATGTGGGCTTAAGTCTAGGCCATGCCGATTTTGTGATATGGCCCATTTGGTCTATTTTAGGCCCGTTTCTCGTTCTTTTCATCCTCTGGTGCTTTCTTGAGTATGAAATATGAAAAGAAAGGATTAAGAGCACCTTTTTACACAATTCAGGGAATAAATCATCCAAAAGTATGCTAAATGTGGGATTAAAATATGTTACTTTTACGATTTTTCAAATACCCCCACGCTTAAGCTTTTGCTTGTCCTCAAGTAAAATTCTCAACTTACAATTAGAATGAACTTTCCACAATTCATAATTCTTATCAACAATGTCTTATCATAATTCATAGATAATTTATACATGGATAATTTTAACTCAAAGACTCCTAAAGATTCAAACAATTCTAAGTCATCTATTTGTAGCATGAAAACATAGGTGTCTCCCTTTATCTAAATAATTACCTCAGATTCAAAACCGACAAGGATTGACATCCTCACTAAAGATTCACTCAAAGCACTCGAAGTGTTTAAGGTTCAGGAAAAAGCACTGATAAATCGAACCTGAAAAGTTAATCCCATAGGCTTGCTTGAAAATCAAATCTCCACCACTGTAAAATGAGATGATAAATAGATCAAAAGGTCTTTTAAGGGTTGTAATGGGGCTTAGGTTAAAGGTGTGAAATAAGGCTAAATTAGAGGGTTAAAATCAATATTGAATTGACGAGTTACCTAACTTTAGAAAAATGAACTAATAACCTAAATAATTATATCACACGAGAATTTAAAATACTAATAATACGAGCTTCTTTTTCAAGATGTTGAATTTAAACATGTAAGCTCTTAGAACATAGAACTAATAATGAATATATTTCATTTTTTTAAGAACAAATCAAATAAATACATAATATAAGAAAGAACTTTATCAACTGAAATAAAATAATTAGGTAACTGATCAAATCAATTCTCGATAGAAGGATAGTCAAAGGAATGGTGATAATAAATACGAGTGGGGTTTTAGCTTAATTTTATTGGGTGAATCAATAAAAAGGGTTGTTAGGATCAAAGGGTTCACTAAGGGTTAATTGTGAAGGTAGGATTTTTTAGTGGAGTGAGTGGGCTAAAGCCTAGGTGCCTTTATCATCTCAGTATATCAAATCAAAAATGTGGTCTTGACATGTATAATCGAGGCAAGTTTTAGAATAAAAATTCAGTGTTGACACACTCATAATCAATAAAGTGAGCATGGAAAAGATATATGCTCTAAAGGGCTCAAATATCACAAAAATTATGGGTATTTGACATCAGTCCCTGTAAATTTCAATCTTCAAGGTAATATTCAAATTTAGTTTGACAACCTAGAAAATTTTTTATTCTTGAAAAATAGACTTATCATGCTTGATTCTCTAGTATCTCAAAGTAAAAATCATCAATGTACAATTAATTATTACTTACTAAAAAACATATCAATAAGAATCATAAATCATCTAAAATTTCATCCTAATTAGTGATATGAGAAAATTACTTAAGAACTAGATATAGTTCAGGGATTTGAGAATAATGCTATAGTTAACCCCCCCACACACTTAAGATGTACATTGTCCTCAATGTACAGAGATAGATAATAGCAAATTAATCATAAAATCATAAGATGGGGAGAGAAGTGAAACTTCCTGAATTTTGGATGAAGTCAATGAAAAGAAATCAGATAGGATTGGAGGTGAACGTGGGGAAGCGTCTCGAACCGTTTGATATTGAATCCTCGAAACAGTTGTTCTGATTTTATTGTATCCTAAGCTAAATCTAAATGGCATGAAGAATAAGAAGAAAATAATAAAGGAAATAAAATAAAGAAATAAAAAATAAAATAAAATAAAATAAAATAAACAAAAATAAAAATAAATAATGGAAAATGAAAGAAGAAAGCCAACTAGAAAAGAAAAAGGAATAAGGAGGTTTAAATAGAGATATAGCCCGTGTTTTGGGATTTTTTTTTTGTTGCCACACGGCCACGGCCACGGCCGTGTGGTCTGGAAAAATGCTCTCTTGGTTAGTTCGGTGCTAAAGAAGAAGAAGAAAAGGAAAGAAGAAAAATAAAAAGTAAAAATAAATAGGGCTCGTGCTCGGGTTGCCTCCCGAGAAGCTCTCGTTTAAAGTCTTAAGCTAAACTTTACCTATTATTCGTATGGTCATGGTGGTTTGAGGAGGTGAAAATCCTTTCACATGCGATCAATTCGGTTATGGATATATAGTTTAAGTCGAGTAGTGTTTACCTCAAAAGTGTTGAATTTAGGATTGCTTACCTCGACTGTGCCGTATAGGAAGACATTAAGTACCTCAAAAGTGATTTCTTCATTTGTCTTGAGGTCTGAATTGGCGATTCGAGGGTCTTCCTTATTCAGCAATACCTGATCCCTTATTTGAAGTGATTTGTTATCAGCTCATCTGGGGTTTCCTTCGATTTCACTTCGTGTATTCCTAGTTTCTCTTTAAAGTGTGTTTTCCACTCATCTAGTTCATCGACCTAAAGCCTTAGTTCTTCATGAATTATTTCTTTATGGGTACGAGGTCTAAGATCTGGCTTAGCTAGGTGATTTTGTGATACTTCCTGTAAAGAAGGTTGAACCAAATGGTTATCAATAGAATTAATATTCGTACCTTTATTACTCGATGTCCTAGCTGAGTCAAGAGCTTAAAGAGTGATTGTTTCGTCGTCTACACGAAGTGTGAGTTCACCGAATTCTTCCTCTATGTGGTTTTATTTATTGCATCGGGATATGGAACATGAGGTTGGTACTCTGTAATTGCCAGTTTTAGTATATCATGGCACACCTCAACCTTACCTTCTCTTACCACAGGTTTTTCCCTTGGGTTTGGTACATCTAACCCTTCACTATCGTAAATGGTTTGATTTTACTCTCTCGGGTTAGTTTCAGTATTGCTTGGCAAGCTTCCTTGTGGTAGTTCTGAGATAAGCTTAACAAGTTGTCCAACTGAGTTAGTACTTTCCCCAACTGACTTAGTAAGTTCACCAACTTGGTTCTTGATTCCTTCAATAGATGTTTGTTGATTCTTAAGGGTAGTCTCAGTCTCTTGGAGATGGGTATCTGTGGCTACCATGAATTTTGTCAGCATCTCTTCAATGTTCGACTCCTCTTCCTGTTGGTGAGGTGGTTGTTGAAAATCTAGAGGGAGTTCCGGTCTTTGGCTGTTTTGATCATCCTAGAGAAATTGGGATGGTACCTCCAACCTGCATTATAAGTGTCATTATAAAAATTATTTTGTGGTCTAGAATAGTTACCCATATAGTGAGCTTGCTCATTTTCCATGCCATATCCGTAGGTGGGTACTCAAGATTTGCCATGGCTCCTAAATTTGAATCATATTGTATTTCTGGGTGTACCTGCGAGAGACATTGATAATTATTTAGTGCCATCTTCCATAGACTAAAATTATCTGTCAAAACCAAATAAAAGAAAAATTAGCAAATTAATAAAAATTAAATTGCAGAAATAAAAAATAAAAAAATGGCTAAACTAATAAAAATAGGGCTTTCTTAATATTTTAGTTCCTCGGCAACGCAGCGCCAAAAACTTGATTGTTGTTTTGTCGAGTTTTAAAATTTATAAAGAAAATGATCGAACCTGGAAACTAACTCTGACAACGACTTAAGGCAAGTGCACCTATCGAACAGTAGTATAGCTTAGCCAAGACCGGATTGTCGAACCTAAAGGAACTAAAAGTACTAATACTAACCTTCTTTCTATTATTTAGCCTAAATATTAAGTGATTGGTTGTTTAATCTAAAACTAACTAACTGCTAAGCTAAATACACAAAGACAAAAAGAATGAATTGGGGAAATAACTTTAGGAAAACTCAGTTGACTAAGACGATACCCTTAGGAAGAATCCACCCAGACTTCACCTATTATCTAACATTGAAGCAGACGATTTATTCACTTGACTTGATCCGTAAGATTCCATAATTTATATTAAACCCTCTCTCAAGGCAAATAACGTCTAAGGTTGATTAATTGAAATCTCTTTCTAATTAAAACCCCTAGAATCGCATTAACTCGATCTATGAACTCCCATATTAGGCTTTACCCTAATCTGAAAAAAATCTCATCACCCTATCTCTATGCGCGTGATCAACTCCGCTTAATTATGCTAGATCTACTCTTAAGCAGGGACTTTTGCTCTACCACCTAAGCACATTCAACTTGAATCAATATCCTGAAAATATTAACATAAGAATTAAGCACACATAATTAAGAACAAATCAAGTATTTATCATATAGTTCAGAAAACAATAACAAGATTCATCTAGGTTTCATCCCCTTCAGGTATCTGAAGGGTTTAGTTCATAACAATAAAAGAAAACATCTCAGAAGAAAAGATAAAACAAAACATAAGAAATCCCTAAAACTCCCTGAAGGGATTGAAGGAGAAATCCACCGTCTTGAGTAGAATTGCGGCTTCTTGAGATGAATCAACTGGCTATCTTTGAGTGATTCCCACAAATCTAAACTTTTTGGCTCGGCTCCTTGGCCTAGCTAACCGTTGGCTCTGGCAGAAGGTTTCTACTGAACTTTTGCTTAAGTTGCCCCTTAGGGTGTTTATATAGACTTTAAGATGCTTTACTTGGCCCCTACATATCCTAATTCAAGTAGAATTCCTACTAGTGTGTTTGAATAGGCTTTGGAATGTGTTTCTTTGCCTCTAAGTACCCTATTCCGAGTAGAATTGCTCTTTCTGCGGCAGGGACATGCCCTAGGGTGCACGCCCATATTTTTCGTGGCCAGGCCGTGTGCGAACCTATTGATGAGATATGGCCATGTGAATCGTGGTCAGGCCATGCTTGGACTTCTCTTAAGAGGCACGACCGTGTGGGCTTAAGTCTAGGCCGTGCCGATTTCGTGATATGGCTTATTTGGTCCATTTTAGGCCCGTTTCTCGTTCTTTTCATCCTCTGGTGGTTTCTTGAGTATAAAAAATGAAAAGAAAAGATTAAGAGCACCTTTTTACACAATTCAGGGAATAAATCATCCAAAAGTATGCTAAATGTGGAATTAAAATATGTTACTTTTACGGTTTATCACTTTATAGAACACAAAGCAACGACCACAAAACGTATAAATTATCAAAAATCGAGCTAGTTACATACCTCAATTAAGTAAAACCAAGGCCTAATCCTAGTGAAACACCCCAAACCCGGCCCAAAAAGCCTGACCGGATTTGATATGTTCCTCGAATAAAACTTTAGCAAATTCTCGTTTTGTTTAAGAAAAACTTGATGATTTGGTATAAAATAGATTCACTTAATATTTAGGTTGAAATCGAATTTAAATAAATTTGTATCTTCTTAAAACATTATTTTTAAGAGAAATTTATATATATATATATATTAGTGTCAAAAATAGTTTAAATTATTTATCAAAAACCATTTAGTTATTTAATAAATATTGTTCATGGCGTAATAAAAATCCAAATGCAAAAATTAAAAACAGTTCATAGTGGCCTTATTACAAAAATAGCAAAACCCATAATAAATTCTAAGTAATAAAAATAAGCTCAATAAGTTTAATTAGAAGAAACTCCGAAATACTTTGTTGAACAATGGCCACCACGTAGTCCTCGCTGACCCGATCCATCGTGCTAAGAGTCATCTGAAAAATTATCCCACAAAAGGGTGAGTCATAGACTCAATGTGTAACAAAAACACTAAAAGCCCAATTGATCATGGCCTTTAAGCCCATTTAATAACACATATAGCCATAAGCCCAATTAAGTCATATTTAGCCATAATCCCATTTTTATAGCAAATCAAATAAAATCATTTAGAAATCACATGGATATATAAAATGAAATACAAACCCGGGCCCACCTAAATATCCATCCGCTACACACCACCCGTACCAACCAATCACACCGTGGGGATTACTAAATCGACCCTCCATCCGCTACACACCATCAAAGCGATTCTTTGCAGTCAACATGCACATCGCCCTTATAATTTTGTGGCAAGGCCACCAGATAATTGTGACCAAGTCAATGGGATTCAAATATGTGACCAAGTCACTAGATTCACATATGTGACCAAGTCACGGATTCAAATATGTGACCAAGTCACAGGATTATGTGGTAAAACCACGGAATACTTCCCTTATCAATAACACCCATATGCCCATGCACATACATATTATTTAATTTTCATGCCATTTACCCCAAAATCATAGCAAAATCATACTTATTTCACATTTAGGCATATAGCAAAATTAACGAAATATTGGGGTAAACATACCTGAATATCGCATACCACTGAATGGTACCCACAATCATTATCAAACATATTTTCATATAAATCACATTTATTTTAGATCTATGAGGATTTTAATATAATGTTACACACCTTATGACAGTGAGAACGATACCTTCCCGCTCGTCAACACCTAATTAATTATTACACTAGATTAGAACACACTAATACTTATAATCTACACTATTGATGAGAGATCTAAATCCTTACCCTCGAAATCTCGAACAATCGTTATATGTGGTTTCTCTCCGATAGATGGATCAAAACCCGATGACAACCCACGAACGAAAAGTGGCTCGGGAGTACGCACGACTTCAAATAACCGATCTTCGTTAGCAGAGGATCCACAACCCGGCGGACAATCACGTATCCCCGATACAGCCCTTCGTTTGAGGTTTGAGGGTATCTGAGCCTCCCTCTTCCAAACACTCCTTACCACTCTTTTGAACCTATCTTGTTCATCCGAACTCTCCCTAAAATAAAGTCGATTAGTAATCTATCTAAAAGAAACGATATAACCAAAATGATAATATTTACCTTGGTTGATTAGAATGATCTCTCCTAAAACATTGGTTTCCAAAAGAATCCTTAAAATCCCTTCAAAGGTTCGCCAAGGAGAAAATAAAAGAGTTAGATTTCTAAAATCGGTAATTAGAAAGAAAATAAAAGAACGATTTGTAGAAAATCCTTACTCGTAATGTCTGGAGATTGATTCACCCTTACTTACACTATTAGGAAGATTGGCCTTAATGATTTAGAAGAATAGATTTGATGATTTTGGTTTGCACAAAAAAGAGAAGAGAAAAGATAGTGATGTTTTACTATAGTGGTTTCGGTTTTCAATAAAGAAAAGAAGAAAGAAAATCAAAATGGAAGATTATTCGGTTTGACAAAGAGAGGAAAAGAATGGTGATTTTGGTTTTGGTAGAAGATGGTTTTGGTTGGAAGTGAAGAAGAAAGAAAAAAAAAGAAAGAAAGAGAAAGGAAAGAAAGAAAATAAGAATGCCCTTTGATGCTAGATGATTCGGCACTAGAGAGGAGAAAAGAGAAGAAAATTGTCTTCAAACTTTCTTTGGTGTTTTCGGCAATGAGGAAAGAGAAGAAAATGGTCATTGATAATTTGATATTTTCGGTTACAAAGAGAAGAGAAAAAGAAACCGAAATGGTAAAACTCAATTGACTAAAAGAAAGAAAAAAGGTTTCCCTTTTGTGTAATAGGCAATCGGCTAAGAGACAAAATTTTGAGAAAAGAAAAGATGCACAAATTGGTTAAAGTTTTGGCCAACTTTCACCCCTAATGCCTATGCAAAATTCGGCCAACACCCTTTGCCAACATGATCCCCTTTTTCCTCCTTATTTCTTCCCCATCAATCCCTTGATTCTATCACAATTAAACCATCCCCCTTAGCCCCTTATGCTGTCCAAGTTCATGGTCAAATGACCATGAAAATGTTTCCAAAACATCATCCCCTCTTCAAGCCCTTTGTCCCCCTATCTTACCATAACTTCATGATTCCATTCCATAACTCCTAACTTGCCTTTTCCTTAAAGTCTACTAACCAAAAATAAAGAGAAGATGTCCATCCTTCTAGATAAGCTTGACCGACACTATAGGAAAGAAAACAAAAAATTAAAATCCATCCACTTGCTAGCTAGGGGATTCGAACCTCTCCCCTCATGCATTCATCCATGCACCATTACCACCTTGCCAAATGACTTATTATGCTTAAAACCTCTTGCCAATATTTCTTAAAGCCTATCTTGCTTAGCTCCATCTTAAGTCTTAAAATTTTAATATTTCTCTAAGCATTCACTTACATATTGAAGTTCCTAAAACTTCCAAAACACACTCAATTATACTTAGGCATGCAACAACATTCAATTTAGTAAAGATGCATAGCCCCTTTATTCAGATGTTACAGTTCTACCCCCTTTAAAATTAATTTCGACCTCGAAATTACCTGGCTAGAACAAGTGAGGGTATTGTTGTCGCATCACTTCCTCTGGCTCCCACGAAGCTTCTTTCGATCCATGATTACGCCATAACACTTTGACGAGAGGAACCGATTTTCTCTGTAACACCTTTACATCCCGCTCGAGATTTGAATTGGCTCCTCTTCATAAGACAAATCGATCTTAATTCCACCTCCTCAACGGCACTACATGAGATGGATCCGACCGTAGCGATTGTAACATTGAAACATGGAACACATTGTGCATTTGCTTCAACTCAAGGCAATTCTAAGCGATATGCCACGGTCCGACCCGCTTCAAAACCCGATAAGGTCCAATGAACACAGGACTTAACTTCCCTTTGCGACCAAATCTCATCACCTTTTTCCAAGGTGAAACCTTTAGAAAAACTTGATCCCCCACAGCAAACTCTATTTCTTTCCGCTTAAGATCTACATACGACTTTTGTCTGTCAAACGCTTCTTTTAACCGAGCCCAAATTACCTTAACCTTTTCTTCAGATTCAGCCACTAATTCTGGACCCAAAATATGACGTTCCCCTAGTTCTGTCCAACACGTAGGAGTGCGACACTTCCGTCCATATAGTGCTTCATACGGTGCCATCCGAATACTGGTTTGGTAACTGTTGTTGTACGTAAATTCTACTAACGGTAAGAACTCCTCCCAGCTTCCTCTAAAATCTATCACACATCCCCTTAACATATCTTCTAAAATTTGGATTACTCGCTCAGACTGGCAGTCGGACTATGGATGAAATGCCGTCATCAAGTCCAATCTGTACCCAAAGCCCGATGCAATGCTTTCCAAAATCGAGGCGTAAACCTCGGATCTCTATCTCGAAATAATCGACACCAAGACTCCATGCAATCTCACAATCTCACCACATATAACTTCGCCAATTTACGCAAAGAGTAATCAACCCGAATCGGGATAAATGTGCGATTTCAGTCAATCGGTCCACTATCACCCATATCGAGTCTTTCTTAGTAGGCGAGGAGGAAGCCCACTAACAAAGTCCATGGTGATTCTCTCCCACTTCCATCGCGGAATCTTTATCACCAGTAGCAATCCGAAGGTACTTGATGTTCACCTTGACTTGCGACACGTTAAGCACTTTCCTACTAATTCGTAACTTCCGCTTAAGACCAAAGCCACCAAAACCGATCTCGTAAATCTCGGTATAACTTACTTCCTCCGGGATGCATAGCATAGGGGCTACCATGCGATCTGAAGAATCTTTACCTCAACTCCGATCCCCGACATCTGATTTTACCTTTGAAACACAATACCCCATCGTTGTTAATACCAAAATCTTCTAATTCCCATTCAGTACTGCCGTAGCTTTGCACTCAGATCATCGTCTACCAATTGTCTCTCTTTCACTTGACTCAACCATGTCGGCCTTACTTGTAATTCTGCTAGCAAGCTTCCATCGTTATAAAGACTAAGATGTGCAAACATCGCCCTTAGATCTGACACCACTTTCTGACTTAGAGCATCTGCCACTACATTCACCTTGCCCGGGTGGTACTCAATAGAACAGTCGTAGTCTTTCAATAACTCTATCCACCTTCGCTGTCTCAAATTCAGTTCTTTCTGAGTCAGTAGATATTTTAGACTTTTTTGGTCCGTGTATATCACTGACTTTTCCCATATAAATAATGTCTCCAAACTTTAAGAGCAAAGACCACCGCTGCCAACTCTAAGTCATGCGTCGGGTAATTAACCTCGTGTGGCCTCAACTGTCGAGACGCATACGCAACTACCTTCCCGTCTTGCATCAGAACACATCCTAATCCTGTATGAGAAGCATCACAATACACGACGAAATCCTTTCCTGCCTCAGGCTGAATCAAAAGCGGAGCTTCAGTCAAAACCCTCTTAAGCTTTTCAAAGCTCTCTTGTTTATCCGCCCATACAAAAGGTACCTCCTACAGAACAACTTTGTTAATGGTGCAATTATCAATGAGAATCCTTGATGAATCTTGGTAATAGCTTTGCTAATCCCAAGAAATCGCGAACCTCGATTATGGACTTGGGTGGTTTCAATCTAATCTTGCCTCAATCTTCCGAGGATCCACCCTTATTCCTTCGCAGACACCACATGGCCTAAAAACGCAACTTCTTTCAGCCAAAATTCACACTTGCTAAATTTGGCATAAAGTTTCTTCTCTCTTAAAATTTGCAACACAATCCGGAGATGCTCATCATGCTCTATCTCTGACTTAGAATACACTAGGATGTCGTCTACGAATTGATCCAAGTAGGGTTGGAAAACCCGGTTCATCATATCCATGAACACAGCTGGGGCGTTCATCAATTCGAACGGCATTACCAAAAATTCATAATGCCCATATCTTGTTGGAAAAGTCGTCTTATGGATATCGCTTCTTTCACTTTAAGTCGATGATACCCCGACCTTAGATCTATCTTTGAGAATACCGCAGATCCCTTAAGTTGATCGAACAAGTCATCGATCCTTGGCAAAGGATACTTGTTCTTAATGGTCAGCTTATTCAACTGCCGGTAGTCTATACACATCCGCATCGATCCTTCCTTCTTTTTCACGAGTAGGACCGGTGCTCCCCATGGAGACACACTAGGTCAGATAAATCCACGATCAAGTAACTCCTGGATCTGAGCCTTAAGCTCAACCAACTCCTTGATTGCCATTCTATACGGACAATAGAAAGCTGGCGCTGTTCGTGCAATAATTCAATCCCAAATTCTACCTCTCGATCCGGAGGCAATCCTGGAAGTTCTTCGAAAAACATCTACAAATTCTCTTACAGTTCTGACTTCATCAACAGTTGCTTCTTTAACCTCCAAAGCACTAACCAACATCAGAAAAGCCACACATCCCTTTCTAACCATCTTTTCTGCCTTAAGAGCGGATACTACATTTGATAAGTAGTTCCGTCTCTCGCCCATCACTACAACTTCTTTGTCATCAATAGTTTTTAATGACATCCGCTTAGCAAAGCACAATCCACATTTGCACGATATTTCACTAGCTACCCATGCCTAAGATCGGTCGAATTCTCAATGGCAACTCCATTAAATTAGCCAAAATTGCGTCCCTTGAACTTCTAAAGGCACTTCCTTAAAGAGTTTGTCTATTACTACCGTATGCATCTAAAGGACTAAGTACGATCATCTTCCTAGTACGATCTCGAAGTCACATGCGAGTTTCAAATACTTCACTAGCGATGTATGAATGAGTTGACCCTATATCTATCAAAGCAATAAAGGGCAACCCAAAATCGAAGCGTGCAGTGATAACATCAAAAGGCCATCGTCTTTCTACGATTTAACTGGATATACGGACTGGTTGTCTCGCCTTAGAGCTACCACTACCTCTGCCTGAAGTCCCGCGACCTCTACCAAAACCATTACTTCTTCCATTTGGACCACGACCCCTTATCGGCTGCTGTCCACCTCTGCCAGCCTGATTAACACCCTGACCTGCTTGGCGGTCCTTATCTGAATTCATCGGGCAATCCTTAATCATATGATCTTTAGACCCGCACTTGAAACATCCCCCGATCTTTTTCCAACATTCTCCCGGGTGCATCTTCCCACATTGAGCACAAGCACGATGTTGTCCTCCGTGTGATCTGTTGACCTCATGCCCATCAACTCTTGGTTTCTTTTGAAAATTCCCGGATGACCCTGAAGACCCAAAGCTCCTCTTATTCTTATTTTGGCCTCTGTCCCGGTTCTATCTTTCAGTCCACTTAACTTCTTCAGCTATCCTTACCCTATCCACTAAGACTGCAAAGCCTCTTTCCCGGTGCGGAGTAATCAACTCTCGCAGCTCATCTCTCAGTCCATCTTCGAATCTGACACACCGTTCATATTCAGTAGCTACTATCCTTCTGGCATATCGACTAAGTCGCAAGAACTCTGCCTCATATTCAGCTATCGACTTATTTCCTTATACTAAATTCAGAAACGCCTTTCTCTGGGAGTCGATGTAGCTAGCTCCAATGTATTTCCCTTCAAATTTAATCTTAAAATACCCCCAATCCACTCGATCCACAGGGATACTCTCCTTGACAGTGAGCCACCACTGGTAGGCCTCATCACGAAGTAGTGAAACAGCACCTTTTAACTTTTCTTCAGCAGTGCAGTCTAAATCGTCCATGATCCTCTCAGCTGCCTCTAACAAGTACTCCACTACATTCGGAGCTACTCCAGATACTCCTCTAAAAACCTCAGCTCCATTTGATCTAAGTCTCTCAGCTACTGACTTTCGAGACCCATTTCGTACTAGCTTTTGCTACTCGTTCCAAAACTTGCAGCACAGCTTGTGATACTATGTCACCTCCTCCATTTTGCTCTTGAAATTCCACCCCAACAGCCGGTGGCGGAGCTTCATTCTCGGAACCTTGACCAGATCTAAGCGGTTCAAAACACGACCATTCTTTCTCTCTGCGTCCACGGCGACCACGCCCCTAGAACTCATGTCTACTACTGCGTCTTATCATTTTTCTGAAAAAGTCTTATGCATTAGAGTCTTTTCACTTCTTATTAAAAGAAAGTTTTATGCAATAGATATTTATTCAGTGATTTTTTCCGTAGTAGTACACATACACCTAGGGTCCATGTCTCTAAAGTATAGTTTCCTTAGGCTTATCACTTTAAAATATCATACATTCACATCACTTTATCAACAAAAGTACTTACCTGATGGACCTGGGCCTAGAACTCGGGTGCCATGCTTCTTTAAAACCATTTAACTTAAGAAAACTTCCAAAAAGGTCATTTGGGCTAAATTTTTGAAAACGTTATGGGCTTCAAAACCCAAGGCCGAGAGTTTAAAACTGGGCTTTGATACCAAGTTGAAACACCCCAAACCCGGCCTAAAAAAGCCTGACTGGATTTGATATGTTCCTCGAATAAAACTTTAGCAAATTCTCATTTTGTTTAAGAAAAACTTGATGATTTCGTATAAAACAGATTAACTTAATATTTAGGTTGAAATCGAATTTAAATAAATTTGTATCTTCTTAAAACATTATTTTTAAGAGAAATTTATAAGTTAAAAGAAAACCAAATTTAATGAAAATTTTACTTATTATTGTAAAACATATATATATATATATATATATTAGTGTCAAAAATAGTTTAAATTATTTATCGAAAACCATTTAGTTATTTAATAAATATTATTCATGGCGAATAAAAATCCAAACATAAAAATTAAAAGCAGTTCATAGTGGCCTTATTACAAAAATAGCAAAACCCATAATAAATTCTAAGTAATAAAAATAAGCTTAATAAGTTTAATTAGGAGAAACTCAAATACTTTGTTGAGCAATGGCCACCACGTAGTCCTCATTGACCCGATCCATCGTGCTAAGAGTCATCGAAAAATTATCCCACAAAGGGTGAGTCATAGACTCAATGTGTAACAAAAACACTAAAAGCCCAATTGATCATGGCCTTTAAGCCCATTTAATAACACATATAGCCATAAGCCCAATTAAGTCATATTTAGCCATAAGCCCATTTTTATAGCAAATCAAATAAAATCATTTAGAAATCACATGGATATATAAAATGAAATACAAACCCGGGCCCACCTAAATATCCATCCGCTACACACCACCCATACCAACCAATCACACCGTGGGGATTACTAAATCGACCCTCCATCCGCTACACACCATCGAAGGCATTTGCTACAGTCAACATGCACATTGCCCTTATAATTTTGTGGCAAGGCCACCAGATAATTGTGACCGAAGTCACCGGATTCAAATACGTGACCGAAGTCACTAGATTCACATATGTGACCGAAGTCACCAGATTCAAATATGTGACCGAAGTCACCGGATTATGTGGTAAAAACCACCGGAATACTTCCCCTTATCAATAACACCCATATGCCCATGCACATACATATTATTTAATTTTCATGCCATTTACCCCAAAATCATAGCAAAATCATACTTATTTCACATTTAGGCATATAGCAAAATTAACGAAATATTGGGATAAACATACCTGAATATCGCATACCACTGAATGGTACCCACAATCATTATCAAACATATTTTCATATAAATCACATTTATTTTAGATCTATGAGGATTTTAGTATAATGTTACACACCTTATGACAGTGAGAATGATACCTTCCCGCTCGTCAACACCTAATTAATTATTACACTAGATTAGAATACACTAATACTTATAATCTACACTATTGATGAGAGATCTAAATCCTTACCCTCGGAATCTCGAACAACCGTTATATGTGATTTCTCTTCGATAGATGGATCAAAACCCGATGACAACCCACGAACGAAAAGTGGCTCGGTGTACGCATACGACTTCAAATAATCGATCTTCGTTAGTAGAGGTCCACAACCCGGTGGAAAATCACGTATCCCCGTCATGACCTTTCGCTTGAAGTTTGAGGGTATCTGAGCCTCCCTCTTCCAAACACTCCTTACCGCTCTTTTCGAACCTATCTTGTTTGTCCGAACTCTCCCTAAAATAAAGTCGATTAGTAATCTATCTAAAAGAAACGATATTGTAATGCATCAATTAGACCCTAGTCGAAGCGGTGGTTTTGGGACCATGAATCGAGTCCAGAAACATTTTAATATTTTATTTTGTGTTTATGATGTGTGAATTAAAAGATGTGAAAGTTTCAGAGAAAAATTTATTGTTTAAGTGCTCAATTTGATAAAAAGGACTTAATCGTATAAAGAGTAAAAGTGGCATGCTAAAGTGAAATGTACCTTTTAATTGTGGCTTTTAAAGTGGATGTCCTAAAAGGAAAATTAGCCCATTCCTTTAGATAGTGGGCGGCATATATGAGAAATAAAAACAAAATTTTGTTTTATAATTATATATTTTATTTTAGGTAATGAATAAATAATATTACCTTTAATTTTAAAGCATAAAATAATGAAAGAAAGTGGGAAGAAAGAGAACATACCTTGTTCTTCTTCTCTTGGCGAATGTGGAGGGTGAAAAATTCCATTGTTGGAGCTTAATTTGACAACTTGGGGGCTTCAATTAGGGTATGTACTTTGCTTAGTATTTTATAATTTTTACATTTTGAAATTGTTACTTTGAATACTATATAACCCATGTATCAATTTTTGAGATTTTGGTACATCAAGATTCTGGCTATGGTGGTATATTCATGGCATGTAATGTTTGATAGTAGAATATGAATTGTATGTGTTAGATCATCATTTTTGAATTAGAAGTTTTGGTGAAATTAAATGTTAGGGACTAATTTGAGAAGAATAAATTCTTAAAGGACTAAAACATGAAATAAATGAAAATATAGACTTATATAATCTCTATAAACATTCGCCCTTGAGTGTTGTAGGAAATTTTGTGTATTTTGCATTTTATGTAATTTGGACTAAATTGTAAAAGGTGAAACCCTAGGGGTAAAATGGTAATTTGCCTATTTATGTGCTTAGGGACCAAATTGAGATGAAATGTACTTGAATGAGCTAAATTTTAATGTGTTTTAGATCAAGAGCAAAGAAAAGCAGATTTAGATCGGGGAAAGACGAAGGTTCTCGAATAGCCGATTTGCATGGTCTATCGACAACCGAGGTAAGTCCTTAAGGTGAAATATGTCAAAGAATTATTTATGAATCTATTAAATGATGATGTTCGATAAATTTGAAGGTAAATTATGGTAGTAGCCGAATGTATATGGTTGAATTGGTTTGAATGCATAAATTGATAATGTGATATGAATATGTGTCTTTGATATATTATTTGTGGAAAATGTGAAGTATGTGATTGGTTTATGAATTATTTCGGCTTATTGCCCAGCGTGCCTTGTGCAGTGATTTAATTCGGCTTTGTGCCTAGCGAGCTTAGTGCCGGTGACATATTCGGGCTTCGTGCCTAGCGTGCTTAGTCTTGGTGACATATTCTGCTTTAAGCCCAGCAGAGCCTAGTGCCGATGACTACTTTCGAGCTCCGAGCCTAGCAGGTGCCTCATGCGGTGTTACTTATCGGGCTTTATCGCCTAAAGGTGATTGATCTTGGGTGATGTGTTTTATAAAGGAGAGACCGAATATTATTTAAGGCAAATCATTACTAATGTATCTAGCTAAGTTCCTGTAAGCACGTAAGGTATTCTATGTTTTATATTACTTGAGTCAAGTTAATATTATGGGAATTGTGATATATACGTTTGAGGCTAACATTGATGTGTATGAGTATTATATGATTGAATTCGAGTTTGAAGGTACTATTATGGAAATTCGGCCTTCAAGTAGAAATACTAAGAATAAAGGAGATTTTAGTGCAATAACATGGTTGATATGAATGCTATATTTATACGAGTTGGAGCATGTGATTTTTTATAATATACCTATCGAGCTTCAAGGATATGTAGGTTGAAGGAAATGAAGTACAATTACTTAAGTTAATGAATTATTAGTATTCGGCTTTGTATAAATAAATGTACTTAAATGTTTATGTGAAATGTTATAAGTTGAATGTTTTAATTGCTTAAATATTTAAATGTTATATTATCATGAGCTTAGGACTTACTAAGCTAGTAAGCTTATTTGTGTGAAATGTTCTCCTCTGTTTTATAGATTTTGGTTACGTTCTGAGCTCGAGAGGGATCGTCAAGAAAGTCGCCCACACTATCAATCTATCTTTGGTACTCTTTATTTTGGGTTTTCGGTTAAAGGCATGTATAGAAAAAGCGTGATTTTGTTAAGATGATAACTTTTGTCTATGTATATATTAGCCATGCGAATGTGGCTTTTATTTGATGTTAGTTGAAGTAGAATATTAAACTTACTTTAAATGGTCAAGTGATGTGCATAAATGTATATTATAGACATAGTTAAATTATGATTGTTGTAGTGTATGCATGATTTGGTTCAGGGGCTATACATGCATTCTTCACTAAAATCTGGTGAAATTGAGATTATGGAATTCGTCTAGTCTTATTAAATTGAGGAAATGGTAGGCTAATTATAATAATCTTTGTGATTATTAAATTGTTCAATTTGGCTTTGGCTAAATAAATTAAAAATGAGAATTACATTATGGATTGTATATATATATAAGTGTCCTATTTATTATTTATTTTATTTTATATATATTACAATGTTTAGAATCTGTTGCATGCATGGTTTTATAAATGGTAAAGAAGTAGGTTTATTCTTTATTTATTGTAATAAGTTATTTGTTCATAGTATCCATTTTCAATACCGTATGTGATATTGGCTATAAAATTTTGTGAAATATTTTGTGCGGTCTAGTATATATATATATATATAATTATAAGAATAGTTGATTTATAGTTATAGTATATTCGCCAAGGGTATACTAATATGTTGTTATATGTATAATTGATTATTAAATGGTGAAATGGTTCAATTGTTTTAACATATGCACTTGTAGTATAGTATTATAAATGAAAACTCAGTTTATGTTACATGAATGTTGGTTGATCGATATAAGCTATAATTTGGCATAAATTGAGATATGATTTATAAATTGATATATATTTATATATATATATATATATATATATATATATATCATGAATATTTAAGTTATGTGATTCGGACATTGTGTGTTTAAGTACGGGTAATAAAACTCATTATACAATTATTTTTTTATGTCATACAATATGAAAATGGTTGCATTGCTTATACTTGAATCTAATTGAATTCTTTTTTTTCGAAATTGAGTATTCTGTAGTAATGCCTCTTAACCCCAATCCGCGACGGATATGGGTTAGGGGTGTTACAGATATAACCAAAAATGATAATCTTTACCTTGGTTGATTCCGAATGATCTCTCCTAAAACGTTGGTTTCCAAAAAGATTCCTTAAAATCCCCTTCAAAGGTTCGGGCAAGGAGAAAATAGAAGAGTTAGATTTCTAAAATTGGCAATTCCGAAAGAAAATGAAAAGAACGATTTGTAGAAAATCCTTACTGTAATACTGAGATTGATTCACCCTTACTTACACTATTAGGAAGATTCGCCTTAATGATTTAGAAGAATAGATTTGGTGATTTGGTTTGCACAAAAAAAGAAGAGAAAAGATAGTGATTTTTGACTATAGTGGTTTCGATTTTCAATAAAAGAAAAGAAGGAAGAAAATCAAAATGAAAGATGATTCGGTTTGACAAAAGAGAGGAAAAGAATGGTGATTTTGGTTTTGGTAGAAGATGGTTTCGGTTGGAAGTGAAGAAGAAAGAAAAAAGAAAAGAGAAAGAAAAGAAAGGGAAAGAAAGAAAATAAGAATGCCCTTTGATGCTAGATGATTCAGCACTAGAGAGGGAGAAAAGAGAAGAAAATTATCTTCAAACTTTCTTTGGTGTTTTCGGCAATGAGGAAAAAGAGAAGAAAATGGTCATTGATAATTTGATATTTTCGATTACAAAGAGAAGAGAAAGAAGAAACCGAAATGGTAAAACTCAATTGACTAAAAGAAAGAAAAAAGGTTTCTCTTTTGTGTAATAGGCAATCGGCTAAGAACAAAATTTTGAGAAAAGAAAAGATGCACAAATTGGTTAAAGTTTTGGCCAACTTTCACCCCTAATGCCTATGCAAAATTCGGCCAACACTCTTTGCCAACATGATCCCCTTTTTCCTCCTTATTTTTTCCCCATCAATCCCTTGATTCTATCAAAATTAAACCATCCCCCTTAGCCCCTTATGCCATCCAGGTTCATGGTCAAATGACCATGAAAATGTTTCCAAAACATCATCCCCTCTTCAAGCCCTTTGTCCCCCTATCTTACCATAACTTCATGATTCCATTCCATAACTCCTAACTTGCCTTTTTCTTAAAGTCTACTAACCAAAAATAAAGAGAAGATGTCCATCCTTCTAGATAAGCTTGTCCGACACTATAGGAAAGAAAAACAAAAAAATTAAAATCCATCCACTTGCTAGCTAGGGGATTCGAACCTCTCCCCTCATGCATTCATCCATGCGCCACTACCACCTTGCCAAATGACTTATTATGCTTAAAACCTCTTGCCAATATTTCTTAAAGCCTATCTTGCTTAGCTCCATCTTAAGTCTTAAAAATTTAATATTTCTCTAAGCATTCACTTACATATTGAAGTTCCTAAAACTTCCAAAACACACTCAATTATACTTAGGCATGCAACAACATTCAATTTAGTAAAGATGCATAGCCCTTTATTCAGGATGTTACACCTAGGAACTCTTTTTTCTTATTTTTCTTTTAAAATTTGGCAATAGTGATGAAAAAGATGAACAATTCATGTTTTGTTATTATTATTATTATTATTATTATTATTATTATTATTAACATATTTACCAAACTATCCTTAATGAAATAATATTAAAGCTTTAGAATGGATGTCCATAACCATCCATACTATCTTTCAATGGCCTAATTTCATTTTAAGTCCTCCACATTAAAAGAACATAGAAATAAAGCACTTTAACAAATAGCAAGTCACTTTTGCAATTTACGCGATTAAGCCATTTTCTCAAATTAAACAATCAATCGATAAAATTAATTCACAAAAATTTCACACATGCTTAATCACATACTGCATGTACCAAAAATAATATTAAAATATTTTTTAACTCAAATTTGTGGTCCTAAAACCACTATTCTGACTAGTGTCTAAACCGGACTGTTACACTTGTTCCTCGTACTATGTACGATTATGCTAAACCCACTCTAATTGGGGCTGAATCGAGTATTGTGCAACCCACCATTGCTGTAAATAATTTTGAACTGAAGCAGAACACTATCCAGATGGTACAACAGTTTGTTCTGTTCGATGGTTTCCAAGATGAAGACCCAAATACTCATCTAGCCAATTTCCTAAAAATCTGTGATACTTTCAACATTAATGACGCCACTAACAATGCCATTTATTTATAGTTATTCCCTTTCTCATTGAGGAACAAAGCTAAACAATGGTTAAAATCTTTACCATGAGGTTCCATCACTACATGGGCCCAAATGACTGAAAAGTTCCTTCTAAAGTACCTCCCACCGGCTAAGACAGCCAAGTTGAAGTATGATATCATCTCCTTTGTGTAGATCGATTTAAAGACTTTATATGATGTATGAGAGAGGTACAATGACTTATTGAGATGGTTCCATCACCATGGGTTACCCTTGTGGTTATAGGTTCAAACTTTCTACAACGGTTTGTATCTCTTAACTAGACAGTTAATCGACGTAGCAGCTGGTGGGACCTTTGAACAACAAAACACCCGAAGCGGCTTATGAGTTTATAAAGGAGATGACATTAAATAATTATCAGTGGCAAGTCATGAGGACAAAGTCGATGAAAGTAACTAGTGTCATTAATTTAGATGCAGTCACTATGTTATCAAATCAGTTAGAACAATTAAATAAGAAAGTTGATGGTTTTTATCTTTCTACGCAGGTACATCTGGTGATGCAATACGATGCAAATGGAGGTGGAATAAATAATCCAAAATGTTTACCTTTCGGTCTTAGCACAAAGAACGAGCAAATCAATTATATGAATAATAATTATAGGCATCAAAATAACCCTTATAGTAATAGCTATAATGCAGGTTGGTGGAACCATCCCAATTTCTTTTAAGGTAGTCAAGGAAATCAGAGAGCACAACCCCCTCCAAGCTTTCAACAACCACCTTATTAGCAAGAGAAGAAGTCGAACCTTGAGGATATGTTGACAAAGTTTATCTTGGTGTCAGAAACCCATTTTCAAAAGGCTGAGGCAGCACTAAAAAATCAACAAGCATCAATTCAAGGGCTCGAGAACCAAATATGTCAACTTGCTAAGTTAATTTCGAAAAGACCACAAGGTAGATTGCCTAGCAATACTGAAACTAACCCAAGAGAGCAGCTTCATGCAATTATTATTCAAGATGAAGAAGTGTTAGTTGAATCTGAACAAGAACCAAGGTAAGAAATTTGGTAAATAATTATAAGGTTGAGGTAAGCCAAAAAGAGCAAAAGCCAGTTGCCAAAGAATATAAATCTCGAGTGTCATATCCTAACGCGACAAAGAGAGACCACACAAATAAAAAATTTGGAAAATTTCTTAAACTCTTAAAAAATTACATATTAACTTATCGTTTGTTGAAGTTCTTTCACAGACACCCAATTATGTCAAATTTTTAAAGGAGCTGTTGGCATGCAAATGGAAGGTAGATGACTCGTCGACTGTGGAGCTCAATGCAGTTTGCTTGGCCATCTTACATATAAACTATCCAACAAACTGAAAGATCCATGGAGTTTTACTATTCCTTGTTTAATTGGTAGCTTAAATATCGGCAATGCTTTGGTTGATTTAGGGGCTAGTATTAATGTCATGCCCTATAAAATGTTTAAACAACTAGGTCTTGGGAAACCTAAACAAGCTAAGATGAGTATTTAATTAGCGAATAAAACCATTAGATATCCTACGGGTGTTATTGATTGTTAAAATTTATAAATTCATATTCCCCGTTGACTTTGTTGTGTTGGACATGGATGAGGGTAGTAAGGTACCTTTAGTTTCAAGGTGACCATTTTTACCAACTGCTAGGACTATAATAGATGTTGGAACGGGTGAACTTATACTTCGTGTAGGTGATGAGAAAATTATTCTCCAAGTATGTGTTTCTATTAAAATCTCTAGTGATTGAGATGATATTAAAAGTTCTGTTAATGTGAGTAACCATGTGGCTCAACCTTCTTTGCAGGAAATTCCTCGTGAAAGCATGATGGAGCCACGTTTCAATCAAGGCAATAGAAATAGAGCAACTTATGAAAAGCGAATGGTGCAAATCAATGAACCAGATAAATGTCAAACACATGGCAATGAGAAACCAAAAAAGCATGATGAAGAGCCAAAGCAATGCCATGATGAGCATGTGGATGGAGCGAACCAATTTAAGGTTAGGGAAAAAGTACTACTGGACAAAACAGATCCACAAATCTCCCATTTGGAGCTCGATTCAAATGGATCAACCCTATGTATGCTACTAAACGTCTTTCTATACGGTACAGTCGAGGTAACTCATTCTAAGTTCGACACATTTAAGGTAAATAGTACTCAACTTAAACCTTATTTTGGTAATAACATTATTGACGAGAAAGAGGAGTTTCAGCTGTACGAACCATCATAACCATGAAAATACAATGTAAGACAAGCTTAGACTCTAAATAAGCGCTTCGGGAGGCAACCCGAGTGTTTAACTTCTACTAATTCTTTCAATTTTATTGCATGCTAATTTAAATTAACTTTCAAATTTAAAAAAAAAAAAAAATATTTTTGACCCACACGGCTTGGACACACGGGCATGTCCTAGGCCGTGTGCACAAAGGGGCACTCAACAGTGAGTTACATAGCCTTGCGACATGACTTTGTGACCTATACGGCCTGGACACACGGGCATGTCCTTGGCCGTGTGAGTCTTGGGATTAATTTTTTCAAATTTTCGAAGGTTACACTACTTAAGATAGTTCACACGGCCGTGTGAGTCTTGGAACTAATTTTTCAACTTTAAGTTCAAGTCAGAGAGTTACACGGACAATAGACATAGCTTGCAAACGGGCATGGGAGAAGTGAATGAAATCACACACGGCTTGGACACATGGGCGTGTTTGTAACAGCCCGATTTAGGGGCTAATCAGAACAGTGATCTCGAGATCACTAACCCGAGGTTAGATAAAAATTGGTTTCATGTTATTTTATGAGTCAAAGCATGATTACATTAGTGCATGAAAATTTTGGTGCTTTAATTTTAGCGATTTCTTGCTTAATCGCAAAAAAGGACTAAATCACATAAAGTGCAAAAAGTTTCATCCTATAAGCTAAAAGTACCAAGTAGTCATAGATTATTAATTGGAGGTCTTTAAAAGGCAATTAGACCCCCAAGATTAGAGTGGCTGGCCATAGGTTATCATGGGAGACAAAGATGGACAAAATTTGGTCAAAGTTAGTAATAGTTGGTGGCTAATTTGACTAGTTTTAATAAAATAAAGAAAAGATGATATACATCTTTCTTGCTTATCTCTCCCACCAAAAATTGACAGCCAAATAGGGGTTGAAAGCTTCAAAAATTTTAGCACACTCATCTCTTTACGAGTAAGTGATCTAGTGATCTTTTCTTGAAAATAGTTATACATTTGAGACCCCTAAAGCTTAAACTTTCAAATGAAGGGACTATTGTGCAATATGGTGAAAATTTTAGAGCTTTTCCATTAGATCTTTCATTTTTATTTGCTGCATTTTATGGAAGAAATTGAGTCTTGGTTGTTAGATAAACAACTTTTGTGAAAGGTGTTGTCTTGAAAACACCTAATTGGACCTTGATGAAAAGGTTACAAAATTGTAGTAAATATGTGAAATGTTGAGTTTTGATGATAGCTATAAGAGTATTAAATTTTCACCTAGGCATGTTTGAAGGTAGAAATATTATTAGAATTTATTTTCGAGCCTAGGGGCAAAATGGTCATTTTGTCAAAATTTAGGGGCAAAATAGTAATTTTGCCAAAGCATGTTTATTGAAATGCTTTTATTAATGTGGTGATTAAAATGAGCTAAATTGCTATTATAGAGCAAGCAGAACCGAGAATCCACCTCGATCGGGGAAAGAAAAAAGTTTTAGACTAAACCAACGAACTAGCTCATTTTGAAAATGAGGTAAGTTTGTATGAAATAGATTCAACATTTATGTTAGCATGTTTGAGAATGCATGGCATTATATTGATGCATGATACTCTACTAAATGAGTAGTTAATGTTGAATGAGATATTGAAGTCCTAGTGGGCCATATTGAATACGAAAATGCTATCATCGAGATATGAAATAGATAAGGTCCCATATAAGACCATGTCCGGACATGGCCTCGGTACCGAGTTGAGATCTCATATAAGACCATATTCGGGATATGGCTTAGGTAAAGAATATGAAAATCATATAAGACCATATCTGGGATATGGCTTCGGTAAAGAATATGAAAATCGTATAAGACCATATTCAGGATATGGCATCGATACATGATATGAAATTCCATATAAGACCATATCGGGATATGGCATTGGCATTTAGAGGCGACTCCATGTAAGACCACCTCAGGGATGTGGCATTGGCTTCGTACCTACATTAATGATGATAAATATGCGTATTTGATTATCCCTAGCGATTAATGGGATAAGTAGATGAGTTTAGAAGTAGAAATGAGATTGTACTAAAGTCATGTGAATGAGTGAATACAGGTACTTGTGAATGAGTCACGAAGAAACGATTACGATATGTGGCATGGTATATGCTAAATAAGGGCAAGTGTGAGTAAGTATGGCAAGAAACCTATGACTTGTGTATGGTTAATTAATGCCATGGATGGATTATATTATGAGCTTATTGTTGCTATTTATTTCCATACAAACTTACTAATCTTTATTCTTACCCCTTTTCATTGCCCTTTTTCCTTGTAGTATTGCCAAGATAACTCGAGGAACGTGATGTAAGAGTTTAGAAATCACACTATCGACATCACTTTGGTATAACAATTTAGACTTATTTTTAAGTATGGCATGTATAGGACTTGAGTATTTTGTTAAGTTGTAATTGTTAGACAAAGTGTTGGCTATGTATGTTACTAAAGTCATTTTGTAAATGGTCTTATAAGTTAGGCCAATACTTGGAAAATTCTATTACTTAATAAAGACAATTTTCATGAAGTGTATGCCCTTGTGTATGTCTTGATTCTTTAAGTTCCTAGAGATACCTTTTGGTCATCTTTTACATTGGAATGTTTTGAATTGAGTTCTTGGATGTGTCTTTGGGTTATAAGTTGTGTTGACTTGAATTGGAGTTTGTATGTGTGTAGCTTAGGGTGGCAAAGGGCTTGGTAGATAGCCATCTAATTCTCCACACGGGTAGACACACGCCCGTGTGTCTAGGTCGTGTGTGATACACGGTCAGCCTTATGGGCATGTGGATCTACCGTGTGTCCCCTTGCATGCTATAATTGCAAGTCAGTATGCCTTGTTGTTAACACACGGACAGAGACACGGCCGTGTGTCTCAACCTTATGGGAGACACGGCCTAGGACATGGGCATGTGCCCAGGCCATGTGAAGTCTGCACATTAAATGTGGAATTTAATTCGACACATGGGCTAAGGACATGAACTTGTGCCTTAGCCGTGTGACCGTAGTGAAATGATGATGTCATAGTCAGAATGCCAAGGTTTTGGCACACGGGCTAAGACACGGGCGTGTCAAGGCCATATGAGAGACACAGGCGTGTGTCCGGCCGTGTGGATTAAGTCAGTGTCGACCACGGGTGGAAGACACGGGTATGTCTTAGGGGCACACGGGCGTGTCCCTAAATCAACACAAGCGTGTGGCCCTTGTTTTGATGAAAAGTTTTCCAAGTTTGTAAAAGTTCCCGGTTAAATCTCGAAACCTCTCAGACGTATGTTTAAGGCCTCGTAGGCCGAGAATGAGCTAGAAATGGGTTTAAATGAAGTTCTATAGCCCGTTAGTACATGTTCAAGCAAGGTTTAGCATGGTAATGCCTCGTATCCGATCTCGATGTCGGACACGGGTAAGGGGTGTTACAGTGTTTGAGGCCGTGTGAAGACTGGGCTTGTATTTTAACTTTTACACAGCCTAAGAGAGGTGCACACAACGTGTGGCCCAATATGGGCCCTTACACGATCGTGTCATACATTTTATCTCCCAAACCCTAATTTGTTTTATTTTTGTTCTCTTATCACCCCCAAATCCCCACCCATCACTGTTCTTGTCATCCTTCACTAGTTTGGCCTCCTTTCCCCCTTTTCAGCCACCACCGTCCATCTTTTTCCCATCGTCGTCCCACTCTGTCGCCCTAAATTCCCCTTTTCCCTTTTTGACCTTAACCCTTTTTCACACATTGCCGTACCCTAGCCTTTCCCCTCTCCTCCTTCACTCCTTCCCATTGTACCCTTTCCCTCGCCCCCTATCCCATCCGTCTTCAACCCACATTGACCATGCGACCAGCCCCTCCATCACACCTGAACCACCCCTCCTCCCTTCAAGCCATGCACCACCATCCACCCACCCCCCTCATCGCACCCCTATGTCCAAGAGCCCTACCTCAAGCCTTCCACCTTGATTTTTCCCCTCCCCTCTCTTACGCCCTTCACCCTTATCCAGAACCCCTTCACGTTGCCAACCCCACCCTTTTGTCAGTCCACCATTGCGTATCTCCACCCATAATTGCCGCCGCCGACCCTCCCTGATTCCCTTATTCCTTATTTTATTTTATTTATTTATTATTATTTAGTTTTATTTTTTTCCTTTTTCTTCCTTTTATTTTTGTTATTATTATTATGTTTATTAATTTTTATACTTATGTTTTTTTTTTTTAGCTATCGTATGTTTTGGTTATTTGAATTAGTATGCTGGTTTTTTTTTTGTTGAATTATTATGTTCATTCATTCATTATTATTATTATTATTATTATTATTTTATCTTTCTTTTTCTTATTATTATTCTATTTCTTTCCGCTTATTTCATTAACTTTAGTTTTTATTTTCTTTATCATTTTCCTTATGATTTATAATTTCTTATTATTGTTGTTAGATTTCCACTAAGTTTATTCTTATTTTTTCCTTCTTACTATTGTCTTTATTTTTTCTATGTTGGTATGCCTATTTCGTTAATTTAGTACCTCATTTTTGCATTCTTAGGTATTGTTCATACTATTTTTGGAGTATATTTCTATCTAGGCTGCTTGGATTTTGATTTGTAGGCCCCTATGTTTGTTAATTGGTGATGCTTATTTTATTTTTTTGATAGTGGATTATTTTATTTTTAAGGAACATCATGACGAACACATGCAACAAATCTAAGATCGCTATCCCTACTTCGAAAAAGCGGAAGATTCCGGGCGTGGCCTCTTCAAGTGCTTTTGCCGATGTACACCACCCCTATCTTCGATTTCCACAAGGTCCCATGGAGGACTTATTTCAGCATCTTTGATTCAGGCCATTTGGATTAGGCCGATGTATTGATTGGGCTGCTTTAGAGCAGGTCCAATTAGCTGATCATGTCCGCACCACCATTGCTACACTTCCTTGGGATCGATTCTTTTCCATCATCGAGCCCACATACTTGGAGTTGAATTTAGAGTTTTGTTTAACATTTCTCCTACAGTAGGTCATATTGACCCATAACGAGTCTGGCACCATTACCTTCAGACTTGACAGTACGGTGCGACATATGAGCATCCTAAAGTTCGGCACTGCGTTGGGACTCTATATTGCAGAGTTCATGCGTGACGAAGGGTTCTTTCGATTATACCGGCACATCCACTACTCGCCATCTCTTTGCTGGGTAGATCTTACGGTGAGCACGATGCCTTATGACCCGAGTCGGTTGAAGGGGACTTCTCTTCCTCCGGCCTTATGCTACATTCATGCCATTTTGGCTCCTACATTGATCGGTAAGAGAGAGAACACCGAAGTTGTCGGTACAACTGACGTATATTTTTTGTAGAGCATGACCACGGGATGCACCTTTGATCTTGCCTATTTCATCGCCTCGATGTTCGCCATCAGATAGAGCGCAGTAAGAGGGGCCCTATCTGTTTAGGTCTTTACGTGACTCGACTCGCACGTCACTTTGGTCTCCTCGACACACGGGAGTAGTCATCCTCCTTTACACTAGTTGGACAAATGTCCCCGCAAGGAATCTCGAGTATGACTCACATAAGGATGATCGAACGATTTTGTGGAGTGGATCCTCCTCAATACCGACTATCTCATTCTGACCCTCAGAATGAGCATGAGGACTTTGTTGATGATGTCCCTGTCCACCACGAAGTTCCACCTTCGAATTACCATCCTACTTCATTTACTGCTACCTTAGAGGACCTTTTCGAGCGGTTTACTCACTTTAAGCAGCACTGCTTTCAGAGGTTTGACAGTATTGAAGCAACTTTGCAGCAGATCTGTCAGCACCTCCATATATCCTATTCAGCACCGACGACTCATGATACTGATGCCTCTGACGATGAGGATCATTGATTTTATTTGTTTTCTTTTTAGTTTTAGTTTTATTTTTTCCTTTTATTTTATGTTTATGTTTATTTTTATTTTTAGTTGTTTTATTTTTATTTTCTTAGACCTATTTCGTTTCTTATCTTTTGAACTATATTTTTATTTTTTTGGTTGTTTCTAATTGAGTTGTAACCTTTTAATTTTCTACACTATTTTTGTTTATTTTCTTATTAGTTTGCTCGGAATCATGCACTACATTTAGATTTGCCTACAATTCTGCTTTTCACCATTCTGGCGATTTCATCCAATATTCAGGGCAGTTTCAGTTTTCTCCCTCTCTTATGATATTCTGCTTATACTATGGTTATATCTGTTTGTACATTGAGGACAATGTACATTTTAAGTATGGGAAGGTTATTTATATAATTATTAGAAAATCCCTGAATTATGTTCTGTATTTAAGCAATTCTCTCATACTTCCATTATAATGAAGTTTTGTCGATTTGGGGATTTTATTTATTTATTTTGATTAATTTGTAGATATTTGTGCATTGGTTGATTTAAACTTTAAGACATGAGAGAATCAAGCATAATAAGTTATTTTTCAGTTATTTAAATTTTTTTAAGTTGTTTCCTTAAATTGAGGTATTATCTTGAAGTTTGAAGTTTTCAAGTTTGACATAAAAACCATGATTTTTTGTGAGATTTTGAGCCTTTAGAGCATACATTGCTCATCCTATTGTTGGTTAAGAGTGTGTCAACTTGATTTGTTATATTTTAGAACTTGCTTCGATTATGCATGTAGAGACCACACATTTGATTTGATAAACTAAGATGATAAAGGCACTTAGGTTTTAACCCACTTATCCCATAAAAAGCCTACCTTAGTAATTAGCCCTTAGTGAACCCCGTTGAACCTAACACACCTTTTCTTGATTGACCCGTTAATATTAACCTATAATTCAATTTTTCGTTGAGACTTTTTCCCATTTTATTGACTCTCTTTTTGTCAAGATTCGATTTGGTTAGTTACCTAACTATGCTCTTCTGTTTGATTTGCTGAATTATTTCTGATTGTTCTAGATAAATAAAGAGAAAAAAAGAAGAAGAAAATATTTATTTATCGATTATTATTTAGTTCTATGTCAATTGAGCTTGAACAGTTAAATTCATATTTTGAGAAGAAGCTCGTTTTATTCTTGAATAGTTTTTTATTGATGCACTTGTTTTTAATTCAGCATTTGTTTATTTTTTTCTAGTTTAGTAATTTATCAATTCAATCTCGATTATAACCAACTTTTCTAGCCTTTCTCCACACCTTAACCTAAGCCTCATTACGACCTCTTAAAGACCTTTTGATTGGTATGTCATATCATTTTATAATGGTGGATATTTGATTTTTAAGTGAGCTTATGGTAATGACATTTCTCGTTCGACTGTTGAGTGCTTATTCTTGAACCTTAAGCACTTTGAGTGATTTGAGTGAATCTTTACTGAGGATGTCAATTCTTGAAGATTTTGAATTAAAGTTAATTACTTAGATAAGGGAAGATACTATGTTTTCATGCTTTAAAAATCTCGAGTTGGAATTTTTGAATCTTTAGTGCCCTTTTAGTTGAACTATCAATGCATGATTATTTGCGAGTTATTTCGAAACATTATTGATAAGAATTATAAGTTCAAAAAAATTAATTTTAATGTGAGTTGAAGATTTAACTTGAGGACAAGCAAACGCTTGAGTGTGAGGATATTTGATAAATGATAAAACTAATATAATTTAATCCCATTCTTAAGGCGTTTTTGGATTATTATTTGTGCAAATTGGTGAATTTGATGCTCTTAATCCCTTTAATTCATGTTCTTACACGTTGGTGAGCGTTTGGGAGCAAAATGAGTAAAAATTAGAGAAAAAGAGCAGATTTTAGGAGCCATATGGGCTGGGCACACTCCCATGTGACCCAAACAAGCTAGACACACGCCCATGTGACTCAAACGAGCTAGACACACGCCCATGTGACTGAAACGGGCTAGACACATGCCCATGTGCTAGCCCATGTCAATTTCGCACCCTACTTCCCAAATACGTGGAAAAACACAATTTTTAGGTTTTCTGAGCATTCTAAAGTTTATAGATACTAATTAGAAGAAGAGATATGGGGGCCATAAGAGAAGATCGAAGAAAACACTCAAGGAACACCATTTGAGCCACTTGTGAAGCAGATTTCCATCAAGATCGAAGACCTTCTTTTAATCTCTTCTGAAGTTTTTATGAGCTTCTTTGTTTCTTGTGGTTTTTTTTTACTTTGAAATGTTTTTATTTAGGATTATGAACTAATTCCTTAGATACCTAAGGAGGATGAAATCTATGACGAATTCTATTATTTAATTTCTTATTTACATGATAAATAATTGATTCTTGTTCTCAATTATGTGTGCTTATTTCTTGTTTTAATATTTCTGGGATATTAATTTATGTTTAATGTGCTTAATTTAGTGGAGCAAAAATCTCTGTTTAAGGGTAAATCAAGCATAATTGAGTGGAGTTGCATGCAATTATAGAAATAGGACGACATAAATCTATCGGATTAGAGTCAAATATAATAGGGAAATCCATAGATCGAGTTAAGCGACAATATAGGTTTTAATTAGAAAGATATTTCAATTAATCAACCTAGAGTCAGTTGCTTTTGTTCTCGAAAGAGATATTACCATAATTTAGGGATTTCTACGAATCAAGATACCAAGTGAATAAATCGTTTAAATTAGATTAAAAATAATAGAAGGAGTCTAGGTGGATTCTTTCTTAGGTATTCTCTCTCTCTCATTGGTCATGTTTCGATTGTTTTCCTGATTCATTCTCTATTGCGATCTTAGTTAAATTAGTTTAATAATTCTACATTAAAACTCATCACTCCAATTTGTAGGCTAAATAATAAGAAAACTGTAATTACTAATACTCTTAGTCCTTGTGGATACGATATCTCTACTCACCATAGTTATACTATTGTTCGATAGGTGCGCTTATCTTTGTCGTATTTATAGTTAGTTTTGTGACCATCACCGAGGTCATGACGTGACAAACTGCTTGGTGACATCTCGATGCCAGCCTGAAATTTTGAAGCTTTACAATTTGGTCCTATTTCATACTCGAGTCAACAAAAGAGTTTTCGCAAGCTCAATTAAGGCTCGAATTTAATTGTGTATCATAATGTGAATGTGTTTATGATATTATTGAATGTTTGAATGATTTATTTACGGTATATTTGAAAGTAGTTGCTCTGGCAACGGATGTGTCATCATGTAGCTCAAACCCAATGATTGAGTCGGACAAGAGATGTTACATTTCAACAGAGTTATCTTCATTCTCGACACTATGAAATATTTCTTCTTTATTTGTCTCTATAGACCATATACATTTGTTTTTTTTACTAAGCTAAATCAATATTATTAAAAAACCCAACATTTTACGTCCAAGATTACATTCGCACGAGTATTTCAAACAAATCTAAACCTAGTCAAAATACATAACACCCAAACAAAAGCACTACCTCATCAAACTAAAAATAAAAAATAAAAAATCCAAAGAAAGAAAAACTTCATGATCCTATCCCAACTTAATGATATGCCTTTAACCGAGTGATGTATGTTTAATTTAATGATATGCCTTTTTGATATAAAATTGAAAAGCAAAAAAGTTGAATCAGTAAAATTCCAACTTTGTTTCTTTTCATGATCCAATCATGAAATTTTGGAAATAAGAATACAAACTATAAAAATCAAAACTTACCTTTGAATCATATAAATGATAAGAAATGGAAAATTGAAATGTGAATAGTCATCTTAGTGATTACTGCTGAATTGGATACAAAAGTTTCAATTAAAGGTCACTGAAATGTGGAGAAAAAGAATGAGTGAACAATAAATGATTAGTACAAGTTAACATGGTATCCTATTTCATATAAACTACACACCATTCACGTGGGTTAATTAATGATGATGTGTATATGTAATCCATATCAGACTCACAGTTACTAAATTTTGATTAGATATTAATTTCATACATAGATATTTTGAAGGTTCCTATAAATATCTGGGCGCTTAGGCTAAGACTATGAAGTGACGTGGCAATATCAGAGTCCACCATGACACGTGTAAAAAAGCGATGACAATTGTAACGTTCTTTTCCCATCTTCTCTCTCTCTCTCTCTCTCTCTCTCTCTCTCTCTTCCCTTTTTCCTTTTTAAATAACAATTTTATCATCTTCTAATCTTCACAACTCAGGGGCATTCTTTTTCCTTGTGTTATTATTTTTGCATGGAGGGTTTCATCAGAACTGAGTCTTGGACGAGTTCAGAGGCCAATGGCCTTGAGTCACCCCGCTTTGCTCTACACCAACAAGTTCCGTGCTCGGTAAATCAACCATCTTCTTCCTATTCTTCTTTTCTAGCATTTTTTTTATCCTTGCTTTATGTATTAATGAATTTGCGTTGTGGGCTTTTTTTCTTCCTGGTTTAAAGGAAGTAACTTTGACATGGGTTTAGCTGGTAAAACAGCACAATTTCCAAACTTAAACTCTCTCTTTTTTTTTTTTAATCATTTTCAATCATACATGTTCTCCTGATTGTATATATAACGTTTCTGTTGAGCATTTATGAAAACGATTTTAGGGAAAAGGCAGGTGTTTATGATTACATGTTTCTAATTTTCGAGTAGCTTTGATAATTAAGTACTATTAAATTAGGGTTTGTAACATTGATTTTCTATCATCACATATTTCATAGTTCTATTTCGAGCTGTAGAACGCAGATGTAGTCGCCTGTAATGTCTGCCAACTTATATATGTGTGTGTGTGTTTTATTTGCCTTGCAAAATCTTTCTGATGATATGTATTTTTAATGATAAACGATAACAGGAGTCTTTGATGACTGAATCTACATCTACGGAATGGACAGATGAGAAGCACAGTTTATACCTTAAATCCATGGAAGCTTAGTTTGTTAACCATTTATATGATTCTTGGAATTTTCTTGGCCGGAGCTCAAAATTATCAAGGCAAACACATGGTACCTCTTTTGACCAGGTTCATGACTCATCTCTGCTAGCTACCTTCTTTATAATAATGGGGTTGCTTTCCCCTCTCCATATAATTACTGTTGTGTTCCAATCTTTGTTGCAGTATAAAGTTCTTCGAGGTGGTCGCTGGAAGAAGATCAATTTCGAAAGACCTGGATTTCGACTAAATAAAAGAGATCGCTCTAGCTGTTTTATGGCAAGTCCTTGGATTCAGCACTTGAGATCAGGATCTAAATCTCGTGTTTTAGCCCCATGTAGTCATCTTCAAGATAATGCTTCATCTAAAGGTAAAAACAAATCAATTTTCTGTATATCTTGATGATTTTGTCTAAATCATGTGTTTATGGTTCCTGCAGTGGTATTGAGTTGATTTATCCATTCTTAAACTTGTTTGGAATTCATGATTTAGACTTTTACGGTTGATCTGTTAATGTTTCACTTGAAATGCTCCTAGTTTCATTATACATGGACTATAATCATGATTGCAATCCATATATGACAGCAAAGTAAATATTTCTTGATTATCTCATGATAGTATCCGTCTCCTAACGTCTGACATTTGAGTTTAGCTACAATAAAAATACTATTGAGATTTTTATACTAAAAGTTAGATTGTATTTTGTAACTCTATTAAAAATAAACCAATTAGGCCCTATGTATTAGATTAAAGAGAAAATTAGACATTTCGTTAAAAATTTCATCCATTTATATTGTTAAAAACTAGTGTGATTAACGGAATAACTAGATAATGGCATATGATGTGTCAGATGTACGTGTACAAGAATAAAATTTTAACAGTATAAATGGATAAATTTTTTAACAGAAAGATTATTGTGCTCTTTGATATAAAGACTAATATGTCCATTTTTTTTTAATAAAAAGGATAAAATACAATCCGAGTCCTAGTTCAAAAATCTCTTTGCTAATTTTTTAATAATCTTTTGGGTGTCTCATAAGCATGGTGGTTGTTGCAGAGGTGTCGGATCAGAACTTCGTAGATGAAGAACAAGGTGAAAAGAGTAGCAAGGAATGCAGTTCCAAGAAGCTGAAAACGGTGGCATTTGAAACTCCTTGCAATGATGAGGTAAAATTTATTAGCATTGGTCCTTTGATTAAGGTGAGACGAAAACATAAATCACTTTGGATTTAGTCGTAATTTAGTTGCATATTTCTCAATTTGGGTATAGGTTATTCTATAAGGCCCAGAACGCAGGTAAATATGTGTAGCAGAAGCCAAGATGAAGGGGTTTCCATCGGAGAGATTCATCCTGGTATGGTGAGCAAACCGAAGGAAACTCCATAGATATTAGATCTGGGTGACTTTTCTTACTAAAATTAACTCATCCTGATAACATGTCCACGGTAACATCCGATGTCAAAGTTTATTTTATTTAATTGTAGTTCATGCAGGAAGTTGCTTCATATAAATATAACAAGTTTTTGCAATTGTCTTTTGTGCTAATCATAATTTTTTTTTCTACCCTTACATACATAATTCTCATTATGCTTCGGTTCTGTGTTGGTGCATTTCAGTTTGTTTATCACTTGAACAAAGATTTTGAGGATTGGATTGAATATTAAACAAATCGGATTTGATATGTTTAAATACAATTTCATTAGGGTTACATCTTATAGAATGTTCATATAAATGTCTCAAATGAAAGTTAAAACTTTTAAAATGTTTAAATAAGAGTTAAAACTTTTTTAAAATACTCAAATAAGGATTTTTCAAATGTTGAATATCAGATTTCAAGTTATATTTTATTATTTTCATTTATTTTCAAGAATGTCTGATTCAACTATCATGTATTTTATTCTAAATACGATAGATTTTATCTAACTTTTACTCAAATTGGGTTGAAATATACAAAAGTCCTTTGAACATTTTGATAAAGGTTAGACCCTTGTATAAGCATTTTGAAAGTTTGATCCTTATGTGAGTAACTTCTAAAATGTTGGACTTTAATTTGAGCATAATTTAATTTTTTAAATAACCTATTTTAATTATTATTAAATATCATTATTAATGATAATTTCTCTTAATTTTCAAATAATATACAAAATTGAAACTATATATAAAAATAAACTATAATGTTAATCTGAAAAATAAAAGGAATATATATATAAATTATAATAATAATTTATGATAAATAGGAAAGATATTTAAACTAAATTAACAGACATATTTAATGATAGTGATTAAAACAATTGTTGAAGTTTGACTCTTTTTTTTTTTTTTTCAAAACATATTTTACTTACACTAAACAAATAACAGATAGATAAAGGAAAAGAAACATTTTTAAAAGCGTTTGCTTAATCTACTATAAACTTGTAAAAAATAAAAATAAATTATAATATCATATTATCTCATCATTATTATTGTTTGAATATGATTTAATATTACTTTTCTAAAAACCATGACTTTATTTCTTCATTCTTTTTTAATTCTAATTTATTAATGCTAAAAATCTTTATTTTAATTGTTAATATTTTTTAGATGCTATTTAGTTGAGTCCGCCTAATTATCTAATGCTATTTATAAAACTAAACTTAAATTTTAGCTCGTATATAATTCTAATATCAATTAAGTGAAAATTAAGATACTTAAAGTTTATAAACACATTTTTCAAAAAAAATTAATACAACCTTTTACGTCAATTTTAACTAATAATTATAAATTAAATTATAATTATTATAATTTTTTATATTTTATATTTAGAGTTCTATCTAAGTAATAACTTTATCTTAAAATTATAATTTTTAAAATAATAATTTTAAATTATAATATAATTATTTATAAATTTAATTTAATAATATGATGAAAAATAAAAGATATTTTATTAATTCAAAAGTTTTTTTCAAATTTGTACTTTTATACATATTATATATTATTATTTAAATATTGATTCTAATTATTAATGAAGCAATATTTAAAATATATAAACAACCTAAAGTTATATTTGTAATATTATTAATATAATTTATGTTTTAATTATGAGAAAGAAGATTTGAACGATAAAATTGTTATAATATGTATATATATAATTAAGGATTCAAAATCTTAATATATATGATATAGGTAAGTTTGGAAATAAAGTTTTAAATAAATTTTAATTTTAGAAATAAAATTTTAAATTTTTATTTCACAACTACTCTTAAAAATTAATATTTGTCTCTCTTTTTAAAATATATTCTTCAATAATTTATTATACCTTATAGGAAATTTGACAACCTCTTGTATCTACTTGTGGAGTTTAAAACTCAACTATCAGTGTACAAGATATTTTCCTATATATGTCTAATACTTTTAATTTCATAATGAAATAAATCTCAAAATTAGTCACAATTTCGATTCAATGTGTAATTTGATACATAAACTTTAATTTGGTACAATTATACCTGTGAAATTTTGATTGTGACTTAAATATATACATGAAACTTTAATTTTGATTCAATCATACATATTTAAAGAAATAAAACGTTAATTTATTTATATACTAGATAAATATAATTATATGTGTATGAATATATAAATATAGAATGATGCTATATTAATAATTGTGTTAATAATTTGTGAGAATTGGATCAAATCAAAATTTAATATATAAAATTGTACAAAATTAAAATTTATGTATAAAATTACATATTAGACCAAAGTCTATGTACAGATTTAAGATTTATCCCTTTTAGAAATAATATAAAATGTGATTATTTTGGATGAAATTGAAATGTAGAAAAGAATTAAAGGACTAAAAAAGAAAAAAGGAAAATTAACAATATGCATAATGTGCTACCATTTAGAATTGAATGAAAACCTTAAAAGCCTTGCCATGTCTTCTTCCAACTGAAAATGGGGGCAATTTACCAAAAAAAGCCCTAAAATTTCCAAAATTACGAAAATGGGCCAAGTTGTAGAAAATTTACGGGAAAGGGCCATTTCCCCCAAAAACGCGTCCACGTCGGTAGCGTTTTTGGGAAACTAACTAAAGCTTGCCCACAGGGACGCGTTTTGTCCACCTCGGGAAAAAAGCGCCACGTGGGACGCGTTTTTACTTGAGGTGGACAAAAAACGTCCCTGTGGGGCGCTTTTTAAGAATTCATATTTTTTTGACCATTGGGGAGCCAGTCGAGAAAAAAAAGTATAAAGCCCCCCACCCTTTATTTTTTCACATTTCAATCCTTTCTCAATATTCTCTCAATATTCTCTCAATTTTCTCTCAAGGTCCTTGAAATTTACTCTCAAATTTCAAAAATAGTCCATTACTATTTACGAAAAAGCCCTTTTTATTTTTTTAATATATCTTTTTTGGAAAATTTTAAAATTTTTTATCGGATTACAATGGCCGGGGAATTACGTCGCCTAGACGACAAGCACATTTCCGTCAAGCAAATGAAAATGGTAATTTTTAATTTTAATTTTTCAATATAATTTAATTTTTTTTTCAATTATGCAATTTTAATTTTAATTTTAATTATGCAATTTTAATTAATTGTCAATTTTATAATTTTTAAATAGTCATAGATCGGTGTTGGAATGTTATATTCAGAACATGCATGGTCCCCATCGCCTTAATCGAGAATTACTGCATGGAAGCGGGTTTTTGCACGTGGCCACGATAGGTAGGGGTTCAAGTTGGAGCCGCCTTTGATCGTAGCGTTGATTGAGAGGTGGAGACCGAGACCCATACTTTCCATCGCCATGCGAGAGTGTACCATCACTCTAGAAGATGTGCAATTGCGTTGGGATTACCGGTGGGATGGTCGGTAGTCACAAGGTCGTAACATCTACCGATTGGATGGTCGTATGCTACGAGCTTACGGGTGCCATTTCGGATAGAATTTGAGGAGCTCGGATCAATATGGCCTGTTACGAGATGCATTCCCGAGCCCAACGAGGGTTCGACCAAGTAGAAAGAATACGATATGCTCGGGCATACATTCTTCAAATATCGGAGGCTATCGATGCTGGGACCTTTCTAGAAACCTCGTCCACGAGATGGCTCCTCGAAACTTGTTGATTTGAGAGGTAGGTGAATTGAGTTGGGGTCTGCCGTCTTTGTTGAGATTGTCCGGAGATGTCGAGGGCGACTTCGGTCGAGTAAAGCAAAAATCGAGGTTGCCTATCATTATTGCATCATGGGCATGGTTCCGATTTCCATTTTTACGCCCTCGACTCGACCACCCATATTCATTCCCACTGATAATGAGGTAAATTTAATATTATATTTTACAATTATTTCGTAGATTTATAGTATAATTGCATGCTAAAAGTTTATTTAATTAGGTGGAACCATTCGGTGAGTCATGTTGGAATACCTAACTTGCTTGAGGATATACGGCTCCTATTGGACCAAAGATCGAAATCACAAGTAAGTTTCGAATTTTGTTATTATAATTTAGTATTTCGTATGTAGTGTCTAATATTAGGTATATAACTAATATTTTGGTAATGTTAATATAGTTTCAATGGACACCGTACGAGGATCCGAAATTGGCGAGAATTCGGAAGAGTTCCTCCAAAATCGAAGCGGTTGTACGTAAAGGTCCCATTGATCACCTACGCGACCATGGAGATGCACCAGCGATCGAGTTACGAGTAATTTGGATTCGACAACCGATCCCCGTGCCACCGGAGGTGCTCGATGATGAGCACACAGTGGAATTACGACAGCCGCACACGAATTGGCCAAGATTTTGGTCGAGTCATATCGAGACGTGGGAGAACTGTTATGACTATATACCTGACCGGGAACCGATAGTCATTTCGGAGTTAGCGTGCGTGCCGGAGTACATGCCATGGTTTAGGATCCATGGCAAGCCGTATCTGTTGTCGGAAGAAGAGAGGCGACGGTAACTTCGTAAGCGAAGGGAACGTCGGGCCCCTTTAAATCCAAGGAGAAGGGTGATGAGGCGGGCCATCATCACGACAAACCGATCACCGCCCAAAGAAGCGCCTACACGATCCACCGGGCCCATCAGTTGAACCGACAACACCGATATTGAAGCATCTACCGTTCATGCCAGGTGCTTACCCTTCCCCTTATATGTATCCTCCTAACACATATATGTTTTAGTTTCCTAGTCCTAGCCCAGGTTGGACTGCATGGCCGGGTTCGAGTCCGTTCCCGACTACTTCCATTGGCCAGCCGATGATGAGGCCGACGTCGCATGTGGGTTCAGAGGAGGCGCCATCGGGGAGCACTTCTTTCTGCCAGGCTCCTTCTCCGTTTGGGATGCGATCACCCGTGGTTTATGCAAACACCTCTGGGTCATTATTTTATCGAGTGGGTCACCATCGCAACATCCAAAACTGGACTCCACTGCCGTGAAACTCGATTCCACCTAAGGTTCCACGACCCCGTCGGAAGCCGGAAGAAGGAGGAATCCAGTACAGAATCGTCGACCTCCCCAGTGTGGCTTGGTTCCCACCCCAAGATCAAGACTAAACCCTAAACCCCTAATTTGAGTAATTGTAAATTAATTTATAATTTGAGTTTAATTTTTTGTAATTAAGGTTTAATTTTTGTAATTAAGTTGTAATATATTTAATAAAATTTGAGTTTGTTTTTTATTGTAATTTAATTTTTTAATTTATTCAATTTTAATAACTTTGACAAAATAGAATTGGTTTAATTTTTTTTTGTAATTAAGTTGTAATATATTTAATAAAATTTGAGTTTGCTTTTTTTTTGTAATTTAATTTTTTAATTTATTTAATTTTAATAACTTTGACAAAATAGAATTGGTTTAATTTTTTTAATTAAGTTGTAATATATTTAATAAAATTTGAGTTTGCCTTTTTTTATTGTAATTTAATTTTTTAATTTATTTAATTTTAATAACTTTGACAAAATAGAATTGGTTTAATTTTTTTGTAATTAAGTTGTAATATATTTAATAAAATTTGAGTTTGCTTTTTTTATTGTAATTTAATTTTTTAATTTTTTAATTTTAATAACTTTGACAAAATAGAATTGGTTTATTTTTTTTTGTAATTAAGTTGTAATATATTTAATAAAATTTGAGTTTGCTTTTTTTATTGTAATTTAATTTTTTAATTTATTTAATTTTAATAACTTTGATAAAATAGAATTGGTTTAATTTTTTTGTAATTAAGTTGTAATATATTTAATAAAATTTGAGTTTGTTTTTATTGTAATTTAATTTTTTAATTTATTCAATTTTAATAACTTTGACAACATATAATTGGTTTAATTTTTTTTTGTAATTAAGTTGTAATATATTTAATAAAATTTGAGTTTGCTTTTTTATTGTAATTTAATTTTTAATTTATTTAATTTTAATAACTTTGACAAAATAGAATTGGTTTATTTTTTTTTTGTAATTAAGTTGTAATATATTTAATAAAATTTGAGTTTGCTTTTTTATTGTAATTTAATTTTTTAATTTATTTAATTTTAATAACTTTGATAAAATAGAATTGGTTTAATTTTTTTTTGTAATTAAGTTGTAATATATTTAATAAAATTTGAGTTTGCTTTTTTATTGTAATTTAATTTTTTAATTTATTCAATTTTAATAACTTTGACAAAATAGAATTGGTTTAATTTTTTTTTGTAATTAAGTTGTAATATATTTAATAAAATTTGAGTTTGCTTTTTTTATTGTAATTTAATTTTTTATTTTTTAAATTTTAATACCTTTGACAAAATAGAATTGGTTTAATTTTTTTTCTTGTAATTAAGTTTTAATATATTTAATTTTAACTTTTTTCTTTATAATTTAATTTTTTTAATTTATTTTAATTTTTTTAATAAAATAAAAGTTATTGTACAAAAGTTCATCGTTTTCCTCCAAAAAAATAGATATTACATAGCCAATATGAGACAAAAGACCTAAGAACACGGTCAACTATTTCGATTTGGACACGAGCGAGATGTATGGCCCGGGTTCCTACACCATCCGCACAACCGACTTTGGTTACTTGTTTCTCGGATATCCATATTGTTGCGTATTCTAGTCGAGCAAGGTCAACCTTTTGGTTTGCGCCTCAATTGTCTATCTGGCAACAGCTTATACGATGCAAGCGATACCGATGGCCACTTACGTTCATCTGGGACTGGTGGGAATACGTGTCTCCACACGTTGTACATATTTTCTAATTTATACACTTCGTCGACATATCTCATTGGATCAAGACGGAGATTCTGACAAGCCGCAATTACATGGGCGCATGGGTAACGAAGTGCATCAAATATCCCACAGTCGCAGGTCCTATTTATCAAATGTACACGATAATGGCCGCCAACAATACCTCGGTTCGGTCTGTCAAACTCCGTGACACGAAACCATAGGTTGTTGCGATCGTGACACACTGTGTGCATGGTGTTCACCCGTGCCTTCCCACGGTTTATTTCTTGCAAGACCTTCGGGCTCCATACATGGTCTCCTTGCATCCGCCTCTATAACTCGCCGCTCTCTTGAAAATAGTGCCGCTAACCGATAATATGTCTCGCACAACCGATGTAATCGGCAGATGATGAGTTCCTTTCGTAATGTAATTTATGCATTCGGCCAGTTTGTGGTCATATGCCCATATCGTAGCCGCCGTCATATGCTTGTGTCCACTGCTCGAAAGGAATATTGCACAGTACCTTGCGCCTTGGCGTTAGTGAGCGCAAATCGCCCAAAGATCTCGTGAAAACGGTCTTTATTGATCTCATACCCGCCAATATACGTTGATAGTGAATATTACATACCACTCTTCAATTGAGAATAAATTGAATATTACAAACGAAATTATATCAATAGACATTTCATACCCATATCGGTCACAGCGCGTTTCTATCTTTTAGATCGATGTTGCCCATAGTAGTTGGATGAAACATGCCTCAGGCAATATCGATGGTGTGTGCGATGCCACATGCTTCCCTGGAGTTCTATTGCCGCAAGTATTCCAGGGCCCCGATCCGATATAACGCATATGTCGGGTTGGGGCAAACATGCCTCCTTAATCTAGATAGGAAGAAGTCCCGTCATCACCGACCGGTGTTATTAAGTAACTAATCGGAAGGATTCTCCCACAGTCGTCTTATGCCACAGCTAGCAATAGCCGATGTGTATATCTATCATACATAAAGGTGCCGTCAATTTGTACCAATAGCTTGCAGTATTTAAAGGCATCTTGGCATTGCTTAAATGTCCAGAACAGACGCTTGAACACTGCGCATCCACGGAGCAGACGATCGTTGTAGTACGCAGGTTCCGTTTCAAGGTCTGTCGTGCTGCCTGGGACATATCTCTCCAGCACCTGACACCACTGCCACACTTCATTATATGAAGTGTCCCACCCACCGTGTAACTTTTCTAACGCCTTCTGCTTGGCTATCCAAGCCTTTCTGTAAGAGGGCGTGTACCCTAATTGGCTACGAATACTGCCAATTAAGGCCGACACCGTAGTCTTGGGATCGGCCTTCACCGTCGGCATTATTAGTTCAGCCAACATGTCTGAATCCATCTTCGGATGATCTTGTGTTACACCTGTCAACGAAGTAAGTTAAACAATGCAACATTACATATTATTACTGTTATTCGAAATCACTGAACACATAGTGGTACTGTACCGGCAAGACATGTATGTGGACCTTTGTACTTTTTATCTCCCACAACCTATCCTTTTCCTCAACGACACCATGATTTTCCATGAACATGTGCCATCTTGCATCGCACACTTCTCGAACTTATCGAGCTTTGATTTAACCACCTTGTAGTTAACCCGTTCTTAATTTGAATCGTTTCAATGCAAAGAAGAAAAGTATTCTTGTTGGAAAAATGGTTACCCACTTCTAATTGGTCCGAATCCAACTAAGAATCTGCACGGTCACGTGTCCGGTGTGGTAGTTCAGGAAACTCCAATGCATCATCTTGAGATAGATCGACATTATGCATGTAGGCTGGAGGCGAGTACGCCCTGAATAGCGGATCTTCTTCTTCTTCGTCTGAACCACCCTCAAAGTCTTCAGGTACAATTGGAACGGGCTTCGGTTTAGAAAATAATCTAACTTCTACATCGTCAGGCCCTGCCTCCCGAGGTGGATCCACATCGGATTCATCGTCTGACCCTCCATAACCTGCAACAAACGAGGGCCCCTCGCCGGTGGATGTCGTCGGGAGTACATCATCCCTCCTTAAACATTTTTCATAAAGATTCCAATCGTATATGGATTGCCAACCACTAGAAGTTGACGACGTCCCCCAATACGTATTTCTATCATCGGACGTCGAATGACGGATATGCATGTCCCATCCACCAACCGAGTGTCGTGCAGGGTTTATGTTTTCCATACTACTACCGCACATGAGCACTTCTATGTTTTGCCTCCTACTTACAGAGTGTCGGCTTGGGGTCGTGTATTTCCTTGAACGGCAGTAGATGTCGAGGTCGCAGAAAGATCACTTGGAGATGAAAATTCTACATATACCTCGATATAAGGTGATCCACTAGCAAGATGAGTCTCCACCATTGCCTCAAAGCTCCGAGCACCTTTGATGTCGAAAGACTCATATCTCACTGGATCAACCGAGGCATAAAATCTATACTTAATACATTGAACTTTCATTGGCGTTGTTTCGAATATTTTACGCCTAATTCTTTTGCGAAGTTCTACTAAATCGATGTTTCGATTAAAACTTAGTCGCGCTGTGTTTTTCGATAAGAAAACAATCCCATTTTCGTTGTCACGAACTTCACCGTCGTAGTAAATAACAAAGATTAATACGCTCACTCATTTTCAATTTTTTCCTATTGCCTCAATTTCCTTATGCATCCTCAAAATGAAATTTGACCGATTTATAGCCTAATTTTGCCGGAGACTCATCGTAGTAAAAGCGCGCCCACATGGGAGCGCCAAGACACATGCTAATAAATGCACCTCTTGGAAGCATTTTTTGCCACTGCTTGTTCGTAAACGTCTCTCAAAATTATTTTACCGGGATCATCAGAGCAAAAGCGCCCACGGGCGCTTTTCAAGACGCATCTTGACAAATTGCACCGCCGAAAGCGTTGGCCATCGCTTTTTTTTAAACGTCTCCTCAAAATTATTTTGCGGAGACTATCAGAGCAAAAGCGCATCCACGTGGAATGCTTTTCAAAGACGCATGTCGACAGTGTGCCTCGCTAGAAGCGTTTTGCCCACTATTTGTTCGAAATGTCTCATCAAAATTATTTTGCGGAGACTATTGGCCCAAAACTTCAAAATAATTTCAGGGCATTACACCCAAAAACGCATCCACGTCGGTGCGTTTTGGGGAAATGGCTAAAGCGCCAGAGACGCGTTTTGTCCACCTCAAAGACAAAAGCGCCTACGTGGGACGCGTTTTTGTTGAGGTGGACAAAAACGTCCCTGTGGGCGCCGCTTTAGCTTCAGCCCAAAAAATACCGACGTGGATGTGTTTTTGGGGGAAATGGCCCTTTCTCGTAAATTTTCTACAACATGGCCCATTTTCGTAATTTTAAAAATTTTAGGGCTTTTTTTGGTAAATTGCCCCTGAAAATGGCACCGCATAGTTCTCATTCCATTCTTGTTCTCTAGAATTTTCTACTAAACTTGGGCAGATAGAAGCAACTTAACGAATTTATGAGGGGCAATTCGCACTTCGGAAGATTTCCTTTTTGAGTCAAAGTTCAGATTTACATAACTGGTTTCCATTCTTTTATTTCACTTTCTTTTTTTTTTCATCTACTGAGTACCTTAGATTTTTATTAGAGATAACGTGTTAGCTTGGCTAGCTTGTAAACGACGATGGAGCCGTACTGGCTTTCCTTTTTTTGTGTAAAATTTTAGGGGTGAACAATTCAAATATACTAAAAAAAAAATTTACGGAATTGGGTCAATTTCTTGAAAATTTGCGAAAAAGATCATTTCTCATCAAAACGCGTTCACGCTAATGCGTTTTGAGAGAAAATACCAGCAAAGCGCGCCCTTAAGGATGCGCTTTGTGCCACCTCAGCAAAGCACGCCTATGTGGACGCGCTTTGTTGAGGTGGCAAAAGCCCCTCAAGGCGCGCTTTAGCTCATGTTTTTTTTTAAAAAAAAAACTATTCTCGAATTTTTTAAAAATTTACGAGAATAAACCTTTATAAAAGCTTAAAGTGACAACACTAATTTTTTTAAGGTGTTATCAATTAATAAGGAAATATAACTTACAAAGAAATCTTTATATAGACCCAAAGTCTCATTTCACTTGTTTTCTTGAGCAAAGTGGGATATGAGATATGTATATCTATAGACTCATGAATAGTTTTGCAGCTTGTTCCTAAACAATGTGAGATTCCTTCCTCTTTTAACTAATAACATGAGATGACATGCTACACTATATTTGATTTTTTTACAAAACAATTTATCTTTTTATATTTTGTTAACATTTTCTTATATTATAAAAACAAGAAACAAAACAACTCAAATATATTTTTGCAAATCTAATTATAATTATATTACTATATCAAACTTTTGCTGCCGATTTATACTACCTCGTTTGTTGGGTGTAGTATATGATAGTATAGATGACTCCCACCGATTACTATGAATTAAAATTGATATTAAATTAAATAAAAATAAAATAAAATTGATTCGATTCGATTCGATTGTATATATTATAATTTTAACTTGAATTAAATGTATTTTAGTAACAACTGAAAAAAATCAAATTTTATAAAACCGAATCAAACGCTAGTATTAGGTATGGAGTTAATTTAAGGGTGATAGGTATTTTGATGGTCGCTTAAGTTTTTAGCTTTTCCATTAACAAATTTTACTAGAGTATTTTCTTTAAAAATATTACAAAAAACACTTGTAAAATAATTAATTAATTTTAAGTTAACAAAAGTCCATTGAAAATAATAATCAAATAATCAAAATCCCGAATAGCAATTAAATGTTTATAAATATTTATTTTTAGAATGCAAGATAAATATGAAGGAGGATAAAGTTTAAACTTATTTCATTTGAGTAGTAGGCTAAAACTTTAATCAAGGTCAATTTGTAATTAATGTTTGAAAATTTTAATTTGAGCTTAATCGAATTTTACTTTTATAGTCGATACAAACTAAAATTAAGGTACTCTTATATTTAATAAAAATCAACTTAATTTTCATACTATTTTTAAATTCAATTATAAATTAAAATTAATAATAAAAAATATTTTCTTTTAGCGAGAAAAATACTGAGACTTCTACTCTATTAAATAAAATATAATATAAATATAATATAAATAATAATTTATACTGCTATTAAATATAATATAAATATATAAATATAATATAAGTAATAATATAATTATAATTATAATTATAATTAGATTTGCAAAAAAATATTTGAGTTGTTTTGTTTCTTGTTTTTATAATATAAGAAAATGTTAACAAAATATAAAAAAAAAAGAAATTGTTTTGTAAAAAAAATCAAATATAGTGTAGCATGTCATCTCATGTTGTTAGTTAAAAGAGAAAGAAATCCCACATTGTTTAGGGACAAGCTGCAAAACTATTTATGAGTCTAAATATACACATATCTCACATCCCACTTCGCTCAAGAAAACAAGAAAAATGAGACTTTGGGTCTATATAAATATTTTCTTTGTAAGTTATATTTCCTTATTAATTGATGACACCTTAAAAAATGGTGTTGTCACTTTAAACCTTTATAAAGGTTTATTCTCGTAAATTTTTAAAAAATTTGAGAATAATTTTTTAAAAAAAACACAGGCTAAAGCGCGCCCTTGGGGATACGCTTTGTGCCACCTCAACAAAGCGCGTTCACGTAGGCCCGCTTTGCTGAGGTGGCACAAAGCGCATCCTCAAGGGCGCTTTGCTGATATTTTCCTTCAAAACGCGCTGATGTGGACGTGTTTTAATGGGAAATAGCCCTTTTTCCGTAAATTTTCAAGAAACTAGCCCAATTCTGTAATTTTTTTTTTTTTTTGTATATTTGAGTTATTCACCCAAATTTTAGATCTAATCTTCTTAAAGTTCTGACGCTTTAAATTTTTGTTATTTTTTTTTTCACTTAACAAAAGGATTTTGTAGTTTTGAACTCATCGATGAATTGTTCTTATTTAATGTAATCACCTTTTTAAAACAATACTTTTAAGAATAAAATTCTTGTGGAAAATTAAATTACAAATGTTTCATGTTTAAAGTTTCAAAAGTGCAGACAGATTTTTTCTATTTAATTTTTCCTTTTTTAAATGTCAAATCAAGTTTTAATAGTTACTATATTGTCTCATATTTGGTTAATAAAGCGAGGTATCAAATATATATAATTAAGATTTAAATAACTTTTAATTAAATTTTGATTTTTCATCTGTTAAAAGTTATTACTATTTAATCATAAGAGTTAATCTATTAAAAATATCATAATTAATCTCTATTATGTATTATTACGAAAGCAACTTAGATTAATGCTTTTGTTCAATGACCTTGTCATTTATGTGTTATCCTCTTATGACATTTTTTATTTTTTTTGAGTTAAATTTGTTCACTCCAATTAATCATATTTTATCTCATGCTCACCAATGCATCTTTCAAGATAAAAAAATTCATTACTAACAAATAGTAATAATCATTCGGCACTTACGAATGACCTGTGACTACATTCCTTTTTCATAATCCATAAAATGCTAATAAGATAATACCATTTGCTCTTTAACCAAGCTATGAATTCCACTAGTGTGAGTAAAGTTGTGTCATGCGTAAGTTATGCATCCAATGTACCAACTTTTAGCTCACTACTATAAAAGCATGGACTTTCAATATATCAAATTACATGACTTATGTACACAAGGTCAACCACTTACCTGGCAATGAGGTAAGTCACACTATGAACGCTGTAACTAAATAAATGTAGAAAAAGATCTAGGATAAATTCTAGTTGAGCCCTATCCGATGTATTGTAAATTTAGACAATCACACCTATGCCTCTATTTTTTAGAGCTTTTATCTTTGATAACCAAGACAAGTTATTTCCATAATTGGACTTGTAAACAAGAACTGCCCCATGAACCAATTGTTCAATTGATTCCTATGGATTGCTAGCAATTTAGATTCCCTACTAATTGTAAAAACCATTGAGGACAAACATACAAATATGTGGTAAATTAATTATATGAAAATTTATTTATTAAATCAGTTTGAAAGATTACAAGTAGAATAACTGCACTAAGGCATAAATCTTAATGTGTTTAAGATTTTATGGAAGCCATGACTAAACCTATATCCTTGATCGAGCTCAGCATGAAAAAGTTAGATAGGCTTGTGTCTTCCAATACCAAAGGTATAGGCAAGGGTTAATTACATTTTTCTTTAATAAACACTCTAATTAAATGGTTAATTACTTTTACTGTTGTTGATATCAGGGTTTGAATGAAAAGTTACCTATCTTGACTTGAAATGAAAGATTGATTTTGTGTGAAGTATTACTTTATTAATTGGAATAGTGGGAACCATGGTAGTGACGTATATATATATATATATATATATATATATATATATTGTTTTGGGGTTGTTGTAAAGCTATAACTGAAATTGAATTCAAGAGAAAAGTTTCCCTAATAGGTGGGATGAATCAATCTTCTTTGGACAATATTCTTAGCAAAGATCCTAAACATTAGTCAAGGGTATATTTATCTCGTAGTAGTCATTGTGATGTTATTGACAATAATTTCTTATAAGTTTTCAATGTTACCATTATAGATTCTAGAATATGATTATTATTTTTTTTATGTTTGAAACAATTAGGCATTATGTCATGAAGAAGATTGTTAAGAATAGAAAAAGATGTAAGTCTTGGATATATTTATTTTATCTAAATATTTCTTCTAAAATTGAACATAACAAGAAGTTGAGTTTTAATTGCCATGTGATATGGAATGGGGATGGTGGATATGAGGTTGAATGACATAGGGATATTTATGTTGTAGATGTAAATGATAGAACATGCACTTGTAGATTATAGGATCTTACTGGGATCCCATGTTGCCATGTTGTAAGTTTGATATTGTGTAGAAAAAATAACAAGATGAGTATGCAATTTATGTGAATAACATGTACAAAAGGATATATAGTTGTGTGGTTCCACCTATACCTAGTGAGAAATTTTGGCTAGAGATACAAATGGGTGGAGTTGATCCCAAATCCTTAGGAAACTTCTTAGTAGGCCTAAGAAATAGAATATTAGGAAGGTAAGAAAGATAAAAGGAACATATTTATCTTGAATAGGAAGTAAAATCAGATGTAGCAACTGTGGACAACTTGGCCACAAATCCAAAAGTCGTTCTAACAAAGATGTGGTAAGTGGACTATTTTCTTTTAATTCTTTTAAAACTTTCAATTTGTTAATTTCATTAGAGTTCATTTAGTTCTTTGTTTTTTATAGCAAGAAGGTGCCACCACAACTAATTTATATGTTCCCACTACTGTGACTGGCTAGATACTAGCAAAAACCCTTTTTTCGATGAGGCAGGTGCCACTAAACCAACAAAACTCCTTGTTTTCACTTTTCCAAGTGGAAGCAAGCCACCAAGGGCCTCTATACAACTATTGTAGTTGGCATCATGAGAACATTAAAGGCAATTGCTTCTACTACTGCATATGGCAGTAAAAGGTCAAACACACTTGTGGCTAATGATGCATTTCTTTTAGCTAGTTGTGGTGCTACATCAACCCTGCCAGTTACATCAAGCCTACTAGCCAAAAGATAGTTGATCGTTGCCAAACGTGCGAACGTTTGGACTGGAAATATTGCAGCAAAAAGATATAAAATTAAAGCAATGGTGTCTACAAGTATATGTTGGGAAATGTGCCCATATTATAGTAAACATGTAATTGTTTTCTATGTATTTAAACAATGAATAAATTAATAAAGTTAATTTCACATTTCACTATTATTTCTTGTGTTTGTGTCTTTCATGTTTTGCATGCATAGCAAAACTGTGACAAACAATGTAACCCCCATTAACCCTTATTCATCGTCGAAACAAGGTTAAGAGTATTACCGAACTTTTCAGAACAAATATGAACATTAAACAAATTAAATTACACACACTTCATAAATGAATTATATTGTCCCTTGTATGGGCCCTTGTGGCAAAAAATATACGTTAGAAACAAATTGGGACTCAGTCAAAAATTCAGAGAATTTTTCTCGAAATTTCAAAATTTTTCCTAAGTGTAGGGCACACATGCCCGTGTGGTCTAAGGACGCGCCCGTGTGCTATACCATGTGCCTCACACGGCTGAGACACATGCCTGTGTCTTCGCCCACGTGAAAATACCTAAGCATTCTGATTTAAATTTTTAAGTTACAAGGGGCACATGGCCTAACCACACGCTCATGTGTAAGCCGTGTGTCTCACACGATCTGGTCACACGCCTGTGTGCCAGGCCATGTGGACTCAAAAGAAGCCTTATACAACAAATTTACCAACCCTGCAAATCTTGAACAACAAACAATTCAAAATTCAAACTTTCAATCAATCCAAAACACATTCAAATACCTCTAAAACATGTCAAATTGATAAACTTAATGACCTAATCAATGTACTATTTTAGATACTTCTCATACTTTAACCAAAACAATCCAATTTAGCATCATTCAAACCATTTCTAAATTTATATCAATTTCTCCCAAAATCTATCTATTTCATACTCATGTATGCATTAACATAAACATGTCATCATTTTATAACATTAACATGTCTTACATAAGTTCAAGTATATAATTAGCCTATATTATCTTATAACATCATTTATAATCACTACTCAAAATGACCTACATGTGACATCTTAGGTACATGCCATTACCAAAAAGAAAAGTACTTCACCACTTTTGAGTTCGGGATCGGCTTTAGATGTTGATTCGACTATCTGACTTTAATCTAACCTGCGCACGGAAAACAAACCGTACGCTGAGTATAAACTCAGTGGTATTTCTATAATCCGAATATTTATTAAACAAGAAATTATAATATTTATTTATATACACATAAACAAAATCATTCAACAAATAATCAATTTCATAAATGCATCATTCATAACACTTTTAATTCTCATATCATACTATTTCAATTTCATAATTGCTATTCAATAGCTTTTCTCAATAGGATACACCATTCAATTTCAAACCAATATCCATTTCATGAATCCCTAATTCATGCAATTCCATGCATTTCAATTGCATATTTCATTTCATTTTCCATTCCAATCCATATTCAATATCATTCATTGTCAAACCAATTGGTACAATCATTTATTTACCCCTATTAACAAGACTCGGACTTTGACAGATACATGAATCCAACCAAAACACACCAATACGACACTCAGTGCCTCATCAGATAATTCAAAGTAATAAGTTGACACCTAGTGTCTCATCGGCCTTGCTGAAGTAAGTTGGTACCCAGTACCTCATCAAATTTATCCGAAGTAATAGTTTGACACCCGGTGTCTCATCGACTCAAAGTCGAAGTATCCCTGAACACTTCCAATCTTATGGCATGCCAACTATATCCGACTCAACCCGATACAGTTAATGGGGTATTCAATTCACTTTTCAGTTTCCAATCAATACACATTTTAATTAATCACATAAATTCATAATTCAATACAATTCAATTCACTTTTCAATAACAAAAATTCAAATTCCATAATAATCACATATTCATATCTATTTCATCACATTCCCAATCAATCCATTTCAATTGTAGAACACAATATAAATAATTCTCACCTTTAATTACTTACCATAATATTTAATCAAAATACATCAATTAATAATTAAATTCACTTTTCAATTTCAACCAATATTCATTCCAATTCAAATATTCACATATGTACATGAAATCAATTCCATTCAATTCAATTCAATAACACAAAATCAATATCAATACTCACCTCAATACACTTACCATACATATTAAGTAATAATTCAACAATTAATTATTAAATTCGGATTATAGAAATACAAATCGTAATTTCTGAATCACTCATCGTTGACTTTCTCTTTTCCTTTCTTAGCCGAGGTCTTCGGCACAACGTTAGCTACGAAAATTTAAAACAATTAAAAAATAATCAATACACACAATTTCACATAGAATATTTCAAATCATATTCAACTTTAACTCAAATTTCAATTTAATCCCTAAATTTAGACTAACTTTATTTTTCCAAAACAAATCTCATATTTTCATTCAATTCCCACTTTAGACTAATTTCAACTCTCTAATTTCACCATAAAACCCTAATTTGAAAATTCTTTCAATTTAGTCTCTACTGTTCAAAACTTATGATTTATTTACAATTCAATCCCTATTTCACTTCTAACTTGAAATTCTATCAATTTAACCCCTAATTCTTCAAATTGTTCAACATGAATAACATCTAAAAATTTACTATCTGTAACACCCCAAACCCGTCCTAGAAGTTAGGCCCGAATCTGGCGTGTCACACTGAAGAGTTTTTCGAAAACCATACTTTCATTAGAAACCCTTCTTAAAGAATTTAAAACTTTCTGCCATGTAAAACCTCAGATTTCGTTTGGTTATCTTCAAAACATAGTTTATTAAAAGTCATTCTCTTGCAAAAAACATTATTACTTTCAAAACCTTGTTTGTTGTGAAAGTTTGATTCAAACATTCTGGATACGTGATATTTTGAAAACAAGTGGTTATAGTTTTAAAACCCGTGTTTAATGCATCAAAGAGTTTGTAATTTAAAGAAATACCAAATAAAAGTTAAAAAGAAAAACCCAATAGCCTTATTACAAAAATTATTAACCCAATAATTTTAAAAAACTAAATTAAACTAAAATTGCTAAGTTTAGTCTTTAAACCATATCCGACGTGTGGCCACCTCCGAGTCCTCCGTAGCCCCAAATACTCTAAGGCTGGGGATTACCTGCACGGTTAAAAGAAAGGGGTGAGTTACGAGAACCCAGTGTGTAATCCCTTGATACGGTCACAGTCTGGGCCTAAGCCCATACGATATCAGTCTGGGCCTAAGCCCTATTCGGTAACTATCTGGGCCTAAGCCCCAAGTCATAACAATGCAATCGATATGTACCCACCCCAATCCAACCAAACTCTCCATCCGTACCAACCAAACTCTCAATGTGGGGACCATGTCAACGCACCTAGCCAAACTCTCCAATAATATAGCCAAGCTGCTAATAACAACGCAGCAAAGCTGCTAATATATATATACGGCTCTAAGCCTTCAGTAATAGTATTACAATTGGCACAAAGCCATCAGTAACTATATTATGTTTGGCACATAGCCATCAGCAACGGTAATATATTTGGCACACAGCCTTGGGTAAATATGATCGACACAGAGTCATCAATATATATGTTAGGTACATAGCCACGGGTAAATACGATTGGCACAAAGCCATAATTAAGATGGCATAGAGCCATGCTTAGGTTGGCACAGAGCCATGGTAAGATTACGCAACTTTAAGCCATCCGTTGGTCTACAGTCGTCATGCAACCCGCGTGAACTCAACAGATCAATACTGGATCCACAGTCGTCATGCGACCCTTGCGACCCTATCAGATCAATATTAGATCCATTGTCGTCATGCGACCCGTGCGACCCTATCAGATCAATACTGGATCCACAGTCATCATGCGACCCTACGGCCCTATCAGATCAATATTGGATCCATAGTCGCCAGGTGACCCGTGCGACCCTATCAGAACTTCCTTCGTATCAATGTCCTAACCCCATGTAATATGTCGTGTATGTCATGCTCAATCATTACACGTGTATGCAAAATGGCCATGCCTAGTAACAGTCATTTCAATACATATTAACAGCATATAAGTCCCACGCCCACAGTCAAGTCAGTTAAAACACAATCATACAATCACAGTCAAATCAATCAAATCATAGCACAAGTCAGTCATTTACCCACAAAGGCAAAACAGTCATTTACCCTATAAGGGTATTTCAGTAATCCTACCCTTCAGGGGTATTTCAGTAATTCTACCCTACAGGGGATTTCAATAATTTTTCAAATTAGGGTATTTGGGTAATTTCACAAATTAAAGGTATTTTGATAATTCTGCAATCTGAGGATATTTCGATAATTTCACAAATCAGGAGTATTTTGGTAATTTTACAATCTGAGGGTATTTCAGTAATTTCACAAATCAAGGATATTTCAGTAATTTCACAAAGTAGGGGTATTTCAGTAATTTTACAAATTAGGGGTATTTCGATAATTTTACAAATCGGGGGTATTTCAATAATTTTACAAACCGAAGGTACTTCGATAATTTTACAAATTGGGGGTACTTCAGTAATTTTACAAACTGAGGGTATTTCAGTAATTTTGTAAACCAAGGTATTTTAAATAGAGATAATGATGCGAATGGGCCTAAGGCCCATTCTCGGCCCAAGTGGGCCCACACGCTTGTGTGGCCCATTTAGCCCAAATCTAGCCACAGATATGAGATTCACATAGACCAGTCCAATATTTACTACACAATCATACAACTTATTCGATTGGGCCCATGGGCCTATTGGCCCATCATGGCCCCTTTTGGCCGATCGTGGCCCAAACAGCCTAAACCCACAAGAACACTCATATGGCCTCAACTATCGCGTCGAAGCTCCCACACATACGCTCGCACGGTCGTGTGGCTACCATCGCCTTATGACCGGCATTTTGGCATTTGCCACTCTACAGCTAGAGTAATGGGAAATACACACCTGAGAGGAATCTAGAGTTAATCCACGCTTCGAACACTCCTATGCCCAAACGCAAACCAAGGTATGCTTACTCTCCTCATAGATCGCTTTATTTAAAGCCAGCTTCTCACCTTCCCTCATGCTAGCTTCTCGATGTGGGATCCCTCCTTCAGTAGAGTTTAAATCCATCACAACCACTTGCCATCCCAACTTTGCAAAATAAATATCCCTTTTTTGCTTGTAATAGGATTCGAACTCTTGCCCTCTCCTATGCTCCAGAAGCTAAATACCACCACAACATAAGCTCCTTTTGTGAATTAAAACATGTGCAACTAAATATAAACCTATGGGCCAAAGTCTAAATTCATTTAAAAAGAAATCAAAATGAATTGCAAGCGCAAAGACTTGAACCTTGGACCCCTTGCGTCCTCTATGGCATCACTTTCTTGTCTCCCATGTGGTGTCATTTGCCACTAGACCACAACTCCTTTTGTGTCATTTTTCTCCACATTTTATTCTTAAAGCCTAGTTACTAACCCTAGGGTTTTATTCACCTAAAACCATAATTTTTCCTAAAGCCCAAGTTTGATCCCGGGACTTCATGGAAGCCCCCTAACCTTCCAAAAACACTCACCTAATAGGTCCAACTTGCATTAGTGCCGTTCTCTTGTTCTAAAAAATTTTTAAATGTTTCTGTGACCAAGGCCTAATAGGCCCAAATTCGGGGCGTTACACTATCTTTCAAATTTTCAACATAAATCAAATAGTATTTGTCTCTAGGATTCCAAAAACATCAAATTCTCAAGAAAAGGGGATAAATTGACTTACCAATTAAACCTCTAAACTTGAAACCTAAATTTCCCTTTTCTTTCTTTTCTCTTTTCTTTCTTCCTATTTCGTTTCACTCTCTATTTCTTTTCTATTTTTGTTTCTTTTAGTTTATTTGTTTTATGTTTAGTTATATTATTATATTTTAGTTATATTATTATATTATAATATATATTACTTAAATAATAAGTAAATACATATATATATTACAAATGTACATATGTATTTATTACACATTTGCATTATTATTACCACACAATTGTTATAATTTTATTTACTTTATTTAATTAATATAATATAATAATATAATAATAATAAAATAATATTTACTTAAATTATAAGTAAATATATAATAATTACTAATATATGTTTATTATTTATACACATGGAAATTATTTTTACCACACACATGTCAATTTACGGTTTAATTTCTTATTTAGTCCCTTAAATTTTCTCTATTCTATAATTCAACTTTTACTCTATATTCAATCTAGTTCTTATACCCAATTACTCCTAATTTAAACAACTTCACCTATCCAAAACCTAATTAACCACACAACTAACTTCGTAAATATTTTTACAAATAAATATTTTTAATAAATATTTATGAATTTGTTTTTCGAAAACGGAGACCCGAAAATACACTTTTCGATACTCGTGACTATCGAGTCATTATGTAACAGCCCGGTTTATACCCTAGTCGAAATAGTAGTTTTGAGACCACAAATCCGAGGTCGGAATAATATTTTAACATTATTATTGGTGTTTAGTATATGTGATATAGCCTGTGTGAAAATTCTGTGTGGTAATTCTATTGAGTGTGTGTCGAATTGTGAGAAAGGATCTAATTGTAAAATGCTGTGTGTTGATTGTTAGGTGCCTAATTGTTGTTGTCTTTATAATTTTGAGGATTAAAGTTGAAATTAGTCAAATATATAAGTGGGTGGACGGCATTAAATATTGAATTGTATATATATGTTTATATATATATATATATTAATTTGATAAGTTAAAATTTATATTATATTATAAGTTATAATAAAACTAATGAAAGGAGTAAGTCGATTGTTCATCCATCTCCACCGAAAAATAAAGAAAAGAAAAGAAAATTTAAAGCTTTGAACATCTGGCAAGCTTAAAGCAAAAATTAAGGTATGATTTTGACTCGGATTTTGATAATTTCTATGTTTTCGTAATCGTTGCTTCGTGCTCTAGCTAACCCATGTTGTAAATTTGTGAATTAATGATGTTTTTGTGATGAGTCATTGATGAATACTTGAGCTATGTGTTAGTTGATAGTAAAATATGAAAATTTGGTGTTGAGCTAACATAGTTTGTATTGGGATTTTTAGTAAAATTGAGTATTTTGGGCTTTATTGAGAAAATGAGAAATTGATGGACTAAAATGTAAAATAAATGAGATGTATGGATTTGTATGAGTATAGTAAGAATTCAGCTAAACATGGGTGATATGAAATTATGTGTATTTGATGAATTTATGAAATAAGGACTAAAGTGTCGAAATGTGAAAATGTGAGGGCTATTTTGTAAAATGCCCTAAATATGTGTGTGTGGACTAACTTGAATGAATAGATAATTGAATGAGTGAATTTGAATGTGTATAGACCAAGAAAGGGAGGTTCGAATCGAGATCGAGGCAAAGACACAGTGTTCGATTAATCGATCATTTCGGTATATCGACATCTGAGGTAAGTTCGGATATAATACTTGCTATTAAACTAGTATTTATGAGATGAATAATAAATGAATGTATATTATTGGAATATAATATGTTATGTACGAGTTCGAGTATTGAGGCACTAAATGTGAGAAACTAAGTTGATTCAGAATTGGATTAGCACTGTGTGTGCGAAACAATAGAAGCTAAGGCTTTAATGAATAGCACTGTGTGTGCGAAATAATAAAAGCTATGACTTTAATGAATAGCACTATGTGTATGAAAAAATAGAAGCTACGGCTTTAATGAATAGCATTGTGTGTTGAAACAATAGAAGCTACTGCTTTAATGAATAACATTGTGTGTGTGAAACGATAGAAGTTTCGGCTTATCGAATTGGCACTGTGTGTGCGTTACCGATATAAGTTTGGTTTAACATATTGGCACTAAGTGTGCGATGACAATTATGCTTCAGTTTTAAAATTGGCACTAAGTGTGCGAATTTATTAGAGGAATAGCAAAGGTTGAACTAGAGGTAATAACGAGAAATTGAGTGGCATGAATGGTGAGTAACTATATGTTGATCAAGGTACGTTTGAACCTAAGTGGTTGATGATAGATTTAAGATTTGAATGAATAGATATTTGAGTATGTGGTTGAGAGTGATAATGTGTTTAGTTGTGTCTTTATCTATGTGATGGTTGGATAGTATGGATAGTGAGTATCTAAGTGTTGGCTAAGGTATTTATGATAACTATGTGTTGGTGAAATTGAAAGTAGACGGATGAAATGCTATGTGAACATTAAGCATAGGGATAAATTCAGTAGCTAGCTTAGGAGCACACGGCCATGGTACACGGGCGTGCCTAGCAGCTGTGTAAATAAGTCAGCATATTGCCTGAGAGCACACGACCTTAGCACATGGGCATGCTTGATGGCCGTGTGAAGAAGTCAGTATACATGCCCTGTTTGATACGGCCTGGACACATGAGAGTGTCTGGTAATCGTGGGAGGCACACGGTCTGTTTGCACGGGCGTGTGACCTCAACAGTGTTGAATAATGCTTGAAATTTTGAAAACTTTCGTAAGCGTTTGGTTTAGTCCTGACCTCTTTCTAACATTTAATTAAGGTCTCATAGACCTAGATAAGGGATCGTATGTTTGTATTTGAGCATGTATGATTAATGATAGACTATGTGTTGTAGAATGGATGTATGTTATTGTGGTTGTTTGGTAATGCCTCTTAACCCTATTCTGGTGACGGTTTTGGGTTAGGGGTGTTACACATTACAAATAAATATTAGCTCGTTGATTGTCTAAGTTCAAACTAATGATAAGTGGCATTCTAAGAATATTTACATTGAGAGAAAGACAACTTACTTCAGTAGATAATCTAAATGAGTCTGTAATCCCGTAAAAGAATCAAAGTGAGCATTTGATTCAAATACTTAGAAAGGATTATTATGTCATCTACAATTCCAATTGGGGAGATAGCTAGTTTTGACTATCGGAGTAGTTGACTCCACGAGTAGTGTAACACACTATACCCGGTCCAGTCGCTGAACCTGAGCTATAGGATGTTACAACAGTAAGCCAAAACATTCATAAGCAATTTATTCTATAATATTCAATACTCAATAAATATAAGTTAATTCCACATTAAACATGCATTACAATCAAAACCAAGTCTTAATCGGTCCTATAAAAGCCTTTGAACAAGTTCAAATCTAAATCAAGACCAATTTAAAACATTTACAAAACAATAGGTATAAATACAAAATAGGGGTCACATGGTCGTGTGACAGCCTGAGACCGTGTGGTGTAAGGCCATATGCCCTTGTCCTCAAACCATGTAACAAATTGTGCCCATGTAACTCAGGGTCACACGACCGTGTTGACAGGCTGTGTAACTCACTGTGGTCGTGTGAACTAAAAATCACCCTAAACGTATAGCACACACGGTCATGTCAACCACCTGTGTGTGACACACGGCCGTGTGGTAGCCCGTGTATAGCATAAATGACCTATTTGAGCAAGCTTTGATAACATTTCCTCAAGTGACCTATAATGCCAATTTATGTCATTCAAATCAACACCAAAACTAATACATTTCAAAGACAAAACATCAATTCACATAATCATCTAAACATACAACCAATATGTCCTCATTGGCATCACAATTCAATAAACTTAAATCAAATACAATTCATACTAAAGCTTTTAACAATTTCATACCAAAACACTCAACTATTTTATACCACAAGCTGGTCACATACGTATCAAAATTTAAGGTTGCCTTTCACATTTGTTAATACCATTTAGCTTTCACTTAAGCTACCATTTTGCACATACTTATATATTCAAACTCAACAAATTTCAGAAACATAAGAACTTACTAATTCATATGCATAACACAATTCAAAATTTGTCATTTCATGCCACCATCTAAATCATATGCTTATTGTCTTACTAAACACCAAACTTAACTTTTAACATACATCAGACACAAACATAAATTTATATAAAAAGCTACTATACCAAAGTTCACACTATTTTACATAAGTTAATCCAACCTATGTACATGCCATAAATAACCAAACTTGAGACGGCAAAAGTTTACTGAATCAGAAGATGAAAAGTGTGTGCTTCTCACTAATCCAATCAACATGTTTCAGATGTCTAAAATCTACGAAAAAATCAGTAGCATGAGTAAGTCTTCTAAAGTACTTAGTAAGCTCATACAATATAAACAAATAGCTTACCTTAACCATTTAACAATTACATGAATCAATATGAAACAATTTCACCTATCATAGAAACCAACAACAATCAAGTAGGTTTAAACTAAATCCACATATATAAACTCAAATGGTGAAACACCATATTCAACTTAAAATATAGCATAAATTCATATTCTAATTGATCACCTTGCTCACATTCACCCTTCAATTCGCATCATATATCCTTATCAAGATTCAAACAACATCATTATTCATATAAGGTTTTGAGCTCAATCACATATACAACCACAATTGTTTACATTTTAATTTCAAACCATCTTTTATCTTATATCTTATATCCAAATCATATACATTACTTTGCCAACATTTGATATATCATCACCTTTTCATTTACAATTTTACCCAATGAAACTTTGTAAAAGAACTCGATACATAGGTGCAAATAACGTCTGATGCTCATTCGAGCAAATCATATACATCAGTGTTAGGTTACCCATCCGAGCTAAACCTTTAACGATACAATAAATAGCCTAACCAAGGTTGTATATACATGTAAGGTTACCAATCCAGGCTAAACCTGTAAAACTACAACAAATTACCAATTTAGGCTAAATCTGTGTCACATGTATCTTCCAAGCCAAAGGGTATAGGCAATGGTCAATTATTTTTTACTAATTTGTGCTATTTTTTACTTTTTATTTAATAAACACTCTAATTAAATGGTTAATTACTTTTACTATTGTTGATATCATGGTTTGAATGAAAAGTTACCCATCTTGACTTGAGATGAAACATTGATTTTGTGTGAAGTATTACTTTATTAATTGGAATAGTGAGAACCATGGTAGTGATGGACATATATATGTTGATTTGGGGTTGTTCTAAAGTTACAACTGAAATTGAATTTAAGAGAAAAGTTGCCTTAATAGGTGATATGAATTAGTCTTTTTTGGACAATACTCTTAGCAAATACTCTAAACATTAGTCAATGGTATATTTATCTTATAGTAGTCATTGTGATGTTATTGATAATAATTCCTCTTAGGCTTTCAATGTTGCCATTATAGGTTCTAGACATATGCTTATCATTTTTTATGTTTGAAGCAATTAGGGATTATGTTATGAACAAGATTACTAAAAATAAAAAAAGATGTAGCTCTTGGACCGATTTATTTTATCTAAAGATTTCTTCTAAAACTTAACATAACAAAAAAGTTGAGCTCTAATTTCCATGTGATATGGAATAGGGATGATGGATATGAGGTTGAATGACATAGGGATATTTATGTTGTAGATGTAAATGATAGAACATGCACTTGTAAATCATAGGATCTTACTGGGATCCCATGTTGCCATGTTGTAAGTGTGATATTGTTTAGAAAAGAACAATAAGATAAGTATACAATTCATGTGAAGAACATGTACAAAAAGATGTATAGTTGTGTGGTTCCACTGATACCTAGTGAGAAATTCTGGCCAGAGATACAAATGGGTGGTGTTGATCCTAAATTAGGCCTAAGAAAAGGAGGATTAGGAAGGTAAGAAAGATCAGTGGAACACATTTGTCTCAAGTAGGAAATAAGATGAGATGTAGCAACTACTTGGCCACAAATCCAAAAGTCATTCCAACAATTATGTGGTAAGTGGACTATTTTCTTTTAATTCTTTTAAAACTTTCAAATTGTTAATTTCATTAGAGTTTTTTTAGTTCTTTAATTTTTTTATAGGAAGAAGGTGCCATCACAACTAATTTTTATGTTCCCATTACTATGATTGGCTGGATACTAGCAAAAACCCTTGTCGTCGATGATGTAAGTGCCACTAGACTAACAAAACTCCTTATTTTCACTTCTCCAAGTGGAAGCAGGCCACCAAGGGCCTCTATTCAACTATTGTAGTTATAAAATACCATCAATGGAATCATTTCCTCTTCTAATGTTTGTATAACATGATTAAAGGCAATTGCTTCTTTTACTACAATTGGTAGTAAAAGATCATGCACACTTGTGGCTAATGATGCATTTCTTTTAGATAGTTGTGGTGCTACATCAGCCTTGCAAGTTCACCAAGCCTACCAACCCAAAGATAGTTGAATGTCGCCAAACATGCGAACATTTGGACTAGAAATACTGTAGTATAAAGATATAAAATTAAAGCAGCGGTGCTCTCAAGTATATGTTGGGAAATGTGCCCATATTGTAGTAAACGTGTAATTTTTTTCTATGTATTTAAATGATGAATAAATGAATAAAGTTAATTTCGTTTTTCATTATTATGTCTTTTTTGTTTCTTTCTTTCATGTTTTGCATGCATAGCGAAATTATGACAAGCAAATATGTAACACCCCAAACCCGGTTTATGCGTTAAGACTAGATTTGATTTGTTACATAAATCGAACTATCTTAATAATTACAGTGAATCAGAATTTAAAAAAAAATCATTTTTAATTACAAGGTTTAATAAAAACCAAAAGAGTATTTTAAATTTGATGTATATGAGAAGACATTAATTGAAAATATCATTAATATTGTATTGTTAAAATCCTTAGAGTAAATTTTTATAAGAGTTCAAAATATTTAAGAAAATGATAAAGGAATTTCATATATTTGAAAACCCAAATTATTTTAAGAAAACATCATGTATTAATCATAAGCCCATATTAAAATATCCAAAATATAGTTTTAAACCAACCACACATAAAATCCATAAAATATTAATAGAGGCCTTATTACATCAAACCCAAAAATAGTAAATTATAGAAAATACTTAATAAAAGTTCAAATTTATTTAACCCATGTTTCGCAGTATGGCCTCCACAAAGTCATCCTCGACCCAAGTCCACGTCAATTTCCATTACCTGAGATGAAAAATTTGAGGGAGTGAGTTACTCAAAACTCAGTGTATAACTCACTTACTTTATCCACTGGGCCAAATCATCAAGTCATAGTTTTGGGCTTGAGCCCATTAGCAGGATTAATAATATAAATAATAATATGTATGCAAAAAGAAGTTCCCAACCCCAAACCTAATTTCCATCCGCTACACACCCCTCGCACTCAACCATCACACCTGGGGATCAAGTCAACCCACCCCGCCATCACACCAATCGTAGGCATTAAGCCATTTTATATTTGTGGCAGAGCCATGAACTAGATTGTGACAAAGTCACCGAACTAGAGGTATTGAGCCATTAATATTTGTGGCAGAGCCACCGAACTAGAGGCAAATAGCCATTTAATTATTTTGTGGCAGAGCCATCGAACTAGAGGCAAATAGCCATTTAATTATTTTGTGGCAGAGCCACCGAACTAGATTTTTGGCAACAGGCCTTTCTTCTCTTCATCATTAATCCCAACCCATGCAACATGTATGCAAAAATTTGTCTATGTTCATATGATGATTTTATCAAAAGACTTAAATAACATAAGAGTCAATATTTCTAGTTTTTGTTAAGGCCCAAAATTTCAAAATAGCATTTAGCCCATTTAACAATCTAGCATCTTAAACCCAATTTACGATCTAGCTAAGAGTTTGGCCCATTTAACAATTTATCAGGCTTTTCGGCCCATTTGACAATTTATCAGGCTTTTCGGCCCATTTAACAATTTATCAGGCTTTTCAGCCCATTTATCGATCTAGCAGAGATTTCGGCCCATTTATCGATCTAGTAGAGATTTCAGCCCATTTATCGATCTAAAGAGATTTCGGCCCATTTTTACGAGACATAAAATTTACATATTAACAACTAACTTCTCGAGGGCGTTTTAATAATTTTCACAATTTTAATTGTTTTCATGTATTTTCACCGAGATACCAATTAATACGTATTATACCGATTTAGTCGTCTTTACGATTTTACTCAACACCACGAATGACATCCAACCCAAGAAAAGTGTGAAGTTACACACCTTGATATCGTGAGTACTAAACATTCCCGCTCTTCAACACCTAATCATAATACGAACCATTAGGATATTATCTTTTATCAAAAATTTACTATTGATATACGATCTAAATCCTTACGCCTTTGATTTTGAACCACTTCTATCTTTGGTTTCTCCTCGTTCGATGATTCATTACCCGGTGAGAATCCACGAACATTACAAAGGCTCTGGAGTCGAACTACTTCAAATAATTGATTCTCCTCGGTTGATGGTCCGCAACCCGGTGGAAAATCCTGCACTCGTAAAATGACCCTTTGTTTATATTTAGGGGAATAGTGGAACCGCCCTCTTACGAAGACTATGGATCGCCTTTTCTCGCTTCTATCTTGAATGTCTCTAAAGACATACGATCATTAGTCCGACTACTAATATTGAAATATGGTTAACGTTTGGTTTGAGATTTGACTTACCACTATTTGTCTTCGTTCCACGAGAATTAATCGAAAGATTGTGATCCTACAAACGAATCGATTAATAACTAACTATATTAAAAGAATAAAAATCCTTAAAATAAAATCCCCTTACCTTGATTCTTGAAATCGATTGTGGTAAGAGAAAATGAAGAGATTTTGTCACAAAAGAAAATTACATTCGGCCATGGATGATATAAAATTGAGGAAAATTGTAATGAAGAAGAAAAATGAAGAAAAGGAAGATAGGATGGTATGGTTCGGTTTCAAAAGAGAAAGAGAGAAAGAAAGAAAAAGAAAGGAGAAAGAAAAGAAAAGAAAAAGATATTTAGTTTGGAAGAAAATGCATTCGGCATAGGAGGAGAAAATGAGAAAATGAAAGGAAGAAAAATATTTGCTTGTCTATGTACTTTCGATCACAAAGAGAAAAAGGATTTGGGAGAGAAAAGTTTCAAACCGAAATGGCCACAAGAGATTGGCTCAAAGAAGAAGAAAATGAATTGTGTACTCAAATATGTTGGAAATTTTCTACTAGAGAGAATATGGGTGGAGGAAAATGCTTTGTTAAGAAAATGACCAAAATGAAAGAGTTTCTTCTAACATTCAAGCTACCATACTCTCAACCAAAACCGGCCACCCCCTTTTGCCTCATTGCCGTCCAAATACATGGGTCAAATGGCCATTAGGAAGTTTCCAAAACATCTTCCTACTCTTAAGCCTATTTCCCCTCCTTTTTCCTTAAGTTGATGAAACACAATCCCCCATTTCAAGCCCTTATCCTTAGCTTTCCAAATACTTAGTGTTCTTGCCAAAAATAAAGCATTCCAACTCATCCTAGCTTATCTCTTTGCCGACACATGCTCAAGCTAAAGCAAAAATTAAAATTCCTAGTTGCATGCTAGGTGATTCAACCTCTTCCTCATGTCCAACTCATGGCGGCATCACCACTATGCCATTAACTCATCTTATGCCATCTTTTGGTACTTAATTAATTTAAGTCTCAATGTCACCTAATTTCTTTACTCTAAAGTACACTTAAATAATAATATTTATTCTAACTCCAAGTAACCCGAACCAACATTTAGCAACATAATGATACTCAATTATTTAGGATGTTACAATTCTACCCCTCTTAAAGAAAATTTCTTCCTCGAAATTTACCTGATTAAAAGAGGTGAGGATATTACTGCCGAATAGCTTCCTCAGGCTCCCACGTAGCTTCCTCCGCTCCGTGATTACGCCATAAAACTTTGACCAACAGAGATCTTCTTTCTTAGCACCTTAACATCCGGCCTAAAATTTCCACCGGTTCTTCTTCAAAAGACAAGTCTAAATTTAATTCCACTTCCTCAACCGGTACTATATGAGATGGATCCGATCTATAGCGTCTCAGCATGGAAACATGGAAAACATTATGAATTTGACCCAACTCTGGAGGTAATTCAATTTGATAAGCCACTGGGCCAACACGCTTCATCATACGATATGGCCCGATGAACCTAGGGCTCAACTTGCCCTTCTTTTCGAATCTGAAAATTTTCTTCCAAGGTGAGACCTTTAGAAAGGCCTGATCTCCCACAGCAAACTTGATATCCTTTCACTTCAGGTCTACATATGACTTTTATCTATCTGAGGCTTCCTTTAACCGTGCTCGAATAAATTTTACCTTTTCCTCTGTTTCAGATATCATCTCGGGACCCAACATCTACCGTTCGCTCAATTCGGTCCAACAAGTAGGAGTATGACACCCACGACCATACAATGCCTCATAGGGTGCCATCTCAATGCTAGATCGATAGCTATTGTTATGCGAATTCACCAATGATAGAAAATCCTCCCAACTACCTCTCAAGTCGATCACACATCCCCTTAACATGTCTTCCAATATCTCGAATTACTCTCTCCGATCGACCATCGACCGAGGATGAAAAGCCGATGAAATTCAACTTTGTCCCCAAGGCTTCATCGAGCTTTCCAAAATCGTGATGTAAATCTAGGATCCACATGCGATATAATAGACACCGGTACCCCATGCAACCTCATGATTTCGGATACATACAATTTTAGCCAATTTCTACAACGAATAATCAGCATTTAACCGGAAGAAAATGAGTAGTCTTCTTCAAACGATCAACTATTACCCATACGGAATTTTTCTTAGTAGGTGTTAAAGGTAACCCACTAACAAAATCCATAGTTATCCGCTCCCATTTCCAAAGAGGAATCTTCACCGGTTGTAACAATCTCGACGGTAATTGATGCTCGCCTTCACTTGCGACAAGTCGACATTTTCCTACAAACTCGTAAATCTCACGCTCAACCCCGCCACCAATATTGTTCACGGAGATCTCGATACATCTTATTTCCTCCGGTGCATAGCATAAGGGCTATTATGCGCCTCCGTAGAATCATTTGCCTCAATTCTGAGTCTTTAGGCATACAAACCCTTCCACGAAAACACAAAGACTCCATCCGTGTTTATACCAAAATCCTCAATTTCACCTCTTTCAACTCACCGGAATAAAAGTCCCAACTTTTATCCGATGTCCGCTTTTCCTTGATTTGTTCTAACCACAGAGGCTTCACCTGAAGTTCTGCTAACAGACTACCATCCTCATACAAGCTCAAATGAGCAAACAATGCTCTCAAATCAGATACTGCCTTATGACTTAACGCGTCAGCAACCACGTTAGCCTTTCCAGGATGATATTCGATTGAGAAATCATAATCCTTTAATAATTCTACCCATCTTCTTTGTCTCAAATTCAACTCTTTTTGGGTAAGGAGGTACTTAAGACTCTTGTGATCCGTGTAGATGATGGACTTCTCACCGTAGAGATAGTGCCTCCAAATCTTTAAAGTAAAAACCACTGCAGCTAATTCCAAATCATGAGTAGGGTAGTTTACTTCATGCGGTCTCAATTGGCGAGAAGCATAGGCCACCACCTTTCCATTTAGCATCAAGACACAACCTGCACGTGTGAGACGATCACAATAAACAAGAATTCCTTTCCACCTCCTATCAATTAAAACTAGAGCTTCTATCGAATCTTCTTCAATTTCTCAAACTCTCCTATTATTTTTCGGTCCAATTATACTGGAACTCCCTTCCCAGCAGCTTTAGTTAGGGTGCAAGAATCAACGAAAACCCTCAACAAAGCGCCTATAATAACCAAATGCACCAAGAAACTCCGAATTTTAACTCACCGATGTTGGTGGTTTCCAATCCAAGATCTGACCTCAATCTTCCTAGGATCCACCTTATTCCTTCAATGATACCACATGACCCAAGAAAGTCACTTCCTTTAGCCAAAATTCACATTTACTGAATTTGGCATAAAGTTACTTATCACGATGTAGCTGCAATACTATACGCAAATGCGTGTCATGCTCCTCATCATTTCTTGAATAAACCAAAATGCCATCTATGAACACTACCACAAACCGGTCTAAATATGGTTGAAAGACTCAATTCATCATGTCCATAAATGCGGCTGGTGCATTGGTTAATCCAAACGGCATCACTACAAACTCATATTGTCCGTAATGAGTTCAAAATGCCGTCTTATAAATATCTACTTTTTTCACCTTAAGCTGGTGATAAACCGATCTCAAATCAATTTTGGAGAAAACTGAAGCTCCCTTCAATTGATCAAATAGGTCATCAATTTTTGGCAAAGGGTACCTATTCTTGATCGTCAATTTATTCAATTGTCTGTAATCAATGCACATACACATCGATCCATCCTTCTTCTTGACGAACAAAACTGGTGCTCCCCACGGAGACACACTCAGTCGTATAAATCTCCGATCTAGCAATTCTTGAATTTGAGCTTTAAGCTCTGCCAACTCCTTCGGTGCCATTCTATAAGGAGTAATGGACACTGGAGCTGTTCTGGGCAAAAGCTCAATGCCAAATTCTACTTCCCGATCTGGAGGTATACTAGGAAGTTCTTCGGGAAATACATCTGGAAATTCCTTCACCATTCTCACATCATCCACAGATATCTCTTTGGTATCCAAAGCACAAATAAAGGCTAAAAATCCTCCATACCCTTTCCGTACCAACTTTTCTGCCTTCAACACTGATACCACGTTTGCCAAGTAATTCCTTCGTTCACCAATCATTATGTCTTCCTTATCATCCGAGGTTCTTATTGACATCCGTTTTTCAGCACAATCCAAATGCGCCCGATGTTTAACCAACCAATCCATGCCCAGAATGAGGTCGAACTCGCCAAAAGGCAATTCCATCAAATTCGCCAAGAATACCTCCTCTTGAATTTCTAAGGGCACGTCTCTAAACAATTTATTTACGACACCGATCGTCTAAAGGACTAATTATCGTCATCTCACTATCGGTAATTTTAGATTTTAGATTTAGGTTTCGAGATATGGCACTAGCAATATATGAGTGGGTAGAACCAATATCTATTAAAGCGAAGAATGTGTACATCAAGATGAAGAACGTACCGTTATTACATCGTGCATTGCCATCCTCATGCGTTAATCGCATAGACCATCCAGCCGTCTTGCATCCGTGTTACCTCTAGGACCATTGCCTCGACCGGTGCATTCGACCACGCCCAAACCCCATTACCACCACGACCGGTCCACGACCTCTCGATGGTCTGTTGAGTACCTCCGGTGGTTGTGCATCAAGATTTCAAACTTGAGTTGTATCCATACGCCGAGGGCAATTTCTATCTTGGTGATCCATTGAACCGCATTTGTAACAAGCACTGTTTTCCTCGAAGATTTTCAAAATGCCATTTTCCACATTCCGCATAATCTCGACTTTGATTATTAGCTACCGGTGCTCTACCTTGAACTGGTTCATCATTCTGAGGCCTTTTCAGAAATCTTTTTGACGAACCCGACTATTTTATATCTCTCTTGTTTCTAAATCTTTCCTGATTCTGATGTTCTGAGTTCTTAGCCTCTTCGGCTATCTTGGCCTTCTCCACAAGCGTGGCAAAAATTCTAACTTGTTGTGGGGCAATCAGAATCCTCAATTCATCATTCAACCCATCCTCGAATCACGCACAACGTTCATGATCTGTTGATACTATTGTCCGAGCATAGTGGCTCAAGCGTAAAAACTCAGCCTCATACGTTGCCACTATCTTGCTCCCTTGAACAAGATTTAGAAATTCCTTCCTTCGGGCGTCCACATAACTTGTTCCAACATATTTCCCTTGGAAGGCAGCTTTAAAGAATTCCCAAGTAATCAGTGCAGCTTCGGTGCCTTCTCGAACAGTAAGCCACCATTAATACGCCTCGTCTCTTAGCAAGGACACAGCTCCTTTCAGTTTCTGCTCGTCAGTGCATTCCATATCATCCATAATTCGCTCCACAGCTTCAAGCCAATATTCAGCCACATTCGGAGCCACACCGAAACTCCTCTAAAAACCTCTACATTATTTGACTTGAGTCGTTCCGCAATTGACCCACAAGTTGTTGTCCTAATTCTAGTTCCGACGACCCTTTCTAGGACTCGCAGCATTGCTTGTGTCAAAGCATTATCTTCTTCCATATGATTCTGTGATCCCGTCTCACTTACAAGTGACGCAGGTGCATCCATTTCTGGCATATGATTTGGTACTTGATTCTGAGACTCGTCCTCTACCACGACCACGTCTACCGCGTCCACGACCACGTCCTCTAGTACCCATGATGACTAATTTGATTTAATCTGATTACAAGTTTTATGAATCAGAAATTTATTTCAGTGTTTATTAACGATGTTTTATGAGATTTGAGAGATAAAGTTATTTTTCGCAACACATCCTATAGTCTCAATCTCTACGAATTTTAACATCTAAAACTAGAAGTTCTAGAGTGTTCCTATGGTCATATCATCATCATCATAATAATCATTTAACAATGAATACTTACTTGACTTGGTGCCGGATGCTTGTGGTGCCATACTGATCTTTAAAACATAATTAAAATATTTTCCTACGGAAATTATTTGTTGAACCCAACCACAACCGAGTTTTTGAAACTGGCTCTGATACCATTAAATGTAACACCCCAAACCCGATCTATGCGTTAAGACTAGATTTGATTTGTTACATAAATCGAACTATCTTAATAATTACGGTGAATCGAAATTTTAAAAAAAATCATTTTTAATTACAAGGTTTAATAAAAACCAAAAGAGTATTTTAAATTTGATGTATATGAGAAGACATTAATTGAAAATATCATTAATATTGTATTGTTAAAATCCTTAGAGTAAATTTTATAAGAGTTTAAAATATTTAAGAAAATGATAATGGAATTTCATATATTTGAAAACCCAAATTATTTTAAGAAAACATCATGTATTAATCATAAGCCCATATTAAAATATCCAAAATATAGTTTTAAACCAACACACATAAAAATCCATAAAATATTAATAGAAGCCTTATTACATCAAACCCAAAAATAGTAAATTATAGAAAATATTTAATAAAAAGTTCAAATTTATTTAACCCATGTTTCACAAAGATGGCCTCCACAAAGTCATCCTCTACCAAGTCCACGTCAATTTCCATTACCGAGATGAAAAATTTGAGGAGTGAGTTACTCAAAACTCGATGTATAACTCACTTACTTTATCCATCGGGCCAAATCATCAAGTCATAGTTTTGGGCTTGAGCCCATTAGAGGATTAACAATATAAATAATAATATGTATGCAAAATGAAGTTCCCAACCCCAAACCTAATTTCCATCCGCTACACACCCTGCATCAACCATCACACCTGTGGGGATCAAGTCAACCCACCCCGCCATCACACCAATCGTAGGCATTAAGCCATTTTATATTTGTGGCGAGCCATCAACTAGATTGTGACAAAGTCACTGAACTAGAGGCATTGAGCCATTAATATTTGTGGCGAGCCACGAACTAGAGGCAAATAGCCATTTAATTATTTTGTGGCGAGAGCCACCGAACTAGAGGCAAATAGCCATTTAATTATTTTGTGGTGAGCCACCGAACTAGATTTTTGGCAATGTGCCTTTCTTCTCTTCATCATTAATCCCAACCCATTCAACATGTATGCAAAAATTTGTCTATGTTCATATGATGATTTTATCAAAAGACTTAAATAACATAAGAGTCAATATTTCTAGTTTTTGTTAAGGCCCAAAATTTCAAAATAGCATTTAGCCCATTTAACAATCTAGCATCTTAAACCCAATTTACGATCTAGCTAAGAGTTTGGCCCATTTAACAATTTATCAGGCTTTTCGGCCTATTTAACAATTTATCAGGCTTTTCAGCCTATTTAACAATTTATCAGGCTTTTCAGCCCATTTATCGATCTTGCAGAGATTTTGGCCCATTTATCGATCTAGCAAAGATTTCGGCCCATTTATCGATCTAACAGAGATTTCGGCCCATTTTTACGAGACATAAAATTTACATATTAACAACTAACTTCTCGAGGGCGTTTTTATAATTTTCACAATTTTAATGGTTTTCATGTATTTTCACCGAGATACCAATTAATACGTATTATACCGATTTAGTCGTCTTTACGATTTTACTCAACACCACGAATGACATCAACCCGAGAAAAGTGTGAAGTTACACACCTTGATATCGTGAGTACTAAACCTTCCCGCTCTTCAACACCTAATCATAATACGAACCATTAGGACATTATCTTTTATCAAAAATTTACTATTGATATACGATCTAAATCCTTACCCCTTTGATTTTGAACCACTTCTATCTTTGGTTTCTCCTCGTTCGATGATTTGTTACTCGGTGAGAATCCACGAATGTACAAAGGCTCGGGAGTACGAACTACTTCAAATAATTGATTCTCCTCGGTTGATGGTCCGCAACCCGGTGGAAAATCCCAGACTCCAGAAATAGCCCTTCGTTTATATTTAGGGGAAATAGTGGAACCGCCCCTCTTATGAAGATTATGGAATGCCCTTTTCTGCCCTATCTTGAATGTCTCTAAAGACATACGATCATTAGTCCGACTACTAATATTGAAATATGGTTAACGTTTGGTAAGGTTTGAGATTTGACTTACCACTATTTGTCTTCATTCCACAAGAATCAATCGAAAGATTGTGATCCTACAAACGAATCGATTAATAACTAACTATATTAAAAGAATAAGAATCCTTAAAATAAAATCCCCTTACCTTGATTCTTGAAATCGATTGTGGTAAGAGAAAATGAAGAGATTTTGTCACAAGAGCAAATTACATTCGGCCATGGATGATATAAAATTGAGGAAAATTGTAATGAAGAAGAAAAATGAAGAAAAGGAAGATAAGATGGTATGGTTCGGTTTCAAAAAGAAAGAGAGAAAGAAAGAAAAGAAAGGAGAAATAAAAGAGAAGAAAAGATACTTAGTTTGGAAGAAAATGCATTGGCATAGGAGGAGAAAATGAGAAAATGAAAGGAAGAAAAATATTTGCTTGTCTATGTACTTTCGGTCACAAAGAGAAAAAGGATTTGGGAGAGAAAAAGTTTCAAACCAAAATGGTCACAAGAGATTGGCTCAAAGAAGAAGAAAAATGAATTGTTGACTCAAATATGTTGGAAATTTTCGGCTAGAGAGAATATGGGTGGAGGAAAAATGCTTTGTTAAGAAAATGACCAAAATGAAAGAGTTTCTTCTAACATTCAAGCTACCATACTCTCAACCAAAATTGGCCACCCCCTTTTGCCTCATTTCCGTCCAAATACATGGGTCAAATGGCCATTAGGAAGTTTCCAAAACATCTTCCTACTCTTAAGCCTATTGCCCTCTTTTTTCCTTAAGTTGATGAAACACAACCCCCCATTTCAAGCCCTTATCCTTAGCTTTCCAAATACTTAGTGTTCTTACCAAAAATAAAGCATTCCAACTCATCCTAGCTTATCTCTTTGCCGACACATGCTCAAGCTAAAGCAAAATAAAATTCCTAGTTGCATGCTAGGTGATTGAACCTCTTCCTCATGTCCAACTCATGGTGCCATCACCACTATGCCATTAACTCATCTTATGCCATCTTTTGGTACTTAATTAATTTAAGTCTCAATGTCACATAATTTCTTTACTCTAAAGTACACTTAAATAATAATATTTATTCTAACTCCAAGTAACCCGAACCAACATTTAGTAACATAATGATACTCAATTATTTAGGATGTTACAAAATATTAGTTCATTGATTGTCTAAGTTCAAATGGATGATAAGTGACATTGTAAGAATGTTTACATTGCGAGAAAGATATCTTACTTCAGTAGGTAAACTAAATGAGCCTATAATCCCCGTAAAATAATCATATTGAGCATTTTATTAAAATACTTAGAATGAATATTATGTCATCTACAATTCCAATTAGGGAGATAGCTAGTTTTGGCTATCGAACAATTGACTCAATGAGTAGAGATATAGATGTATTCATTGAAAGAATGATACATTGGATTGGACCCAAGATGAATTAATTCCAAATCCGTTTGTGAATTAATTCACTTGTGACGTTCATGGTGTGATTTACTTAAATCCTGAGTTAATCACTAACCATGCGTATGTAAATAATATGCTTTAATATTGTAACATCCTAAAATGGGGGTTATTTGTATTTGAATTATTTTGCTTGTGTTTGGATTGCTGTGATATTAATTGTGGTGTAGTAAGGCTTAATTAGGGGTCTTGAGTAGACTCGGATTAGTAGAAAATTTATTTGTGAAGCTTTAAAAGTAGGAAGCCTTAGTGAGTAGGAGTTACAAGGTTAAAGGAGGGAATTATTGTCATTAAAAATGACTTGGAAAAGTGGCAAGAGGGAGGCCACTTAGGTGCTAGAGTTGACGCCACAAGGAGTAAGGGGGAACCTATGTTCGAGTCACGAATTTTCCCTTTTTGATCTTTATTTTGGACGGCAATAAGGGGAGGGAATTTCCCAATTTTAATGTGAGGATAATAAGGAAATTATCAAGGATATTATTAAGGATTCTAATTGGATTATTATTAGGATTAATTTATAATAATTGATAGATGAAATTTAGGGATGTGATTTATTCAAATTAAATTTGAATATTTCAAATAAGTGGCTTAGAGTGAATTTGGGAAGTTGCCAAGTTTTGAATTCCTTGGAGAGGAGTGGACGGCAAGCATAGGAGGGGGAGAAGCTGAATTTTCTTAGCATTTTCTTCATAATTTCGGCTAGTCTCCATCTTTTTGTTTTTCCTCTTTCATTCTCTCAAAACCAAAAATCCTTCTCTTCTTCTAAAACCTTGGCCAAATCTCCTATACCTTAATCTCCTATCTATTTCTTTCTTTTCTCTTCTCAAACCTTTAGCCGAAACTCTTATTTCATTTTCTTACTTCCTCTCCTTCCATACAAAGCCGAACCTTAGTTGATTGTTTTGAACAATCATAGTCGAATCTACTCCCTTGGTGTGCCGAAATTTCCTTCTCCTATTTTGTGTAGCCTTGGCCGAATATCTTAGCAAGGGTGCCTCTTCTATTTTTTTTCCTCCAATCGATTCCAAGATGAGTGTCCAAGGTCGAATGTCTTTTCTTTGGTTCTTTTGTTCTTGTCGACTTCTAAATGGGTAAGAGCTGATTTCGGTATTAGATTGCAAGTGTGAATCGACTGATTTGGAATCGATTTGTTGTAGGGCCTTCGAGGTGATGGAAGTAATCTAGTGAAGCCGTCACCTTTGATTGATTGGTTGGTAAGTGGTGGTAAGAATGTTTTAGTAGTTTAATCTCTTTAGTATTCGTTTAAGCCGAAGGCTATTAACATGTGATTGTCGATTTAGGGAAGCAAAAGCGCTTGGAGTGTGGTGGCTAGTACTCAAAGGCATTTGGGTAAGGTTTCGGGTTCACAAGGAACCCTTTGCAATTAATTTTTTTGGTTTGGCCGAATAGGCCATGGCACTAACCTTGTGGTTGGCCGAATATAGGGCAATGATATTGTGGATGGCTAATTGGTTATTCCAGGATTTAAGGCTTTCGTTAATTTCAGGTGTGTACATACACACCTTATAACTTTTTAATATGCTAAGTGTTATATGTATGCTTAATCGGTTTGTGTAGATTCGGATGTAATACCATCATGGTATAAACAAGGATTCGGGTAAGTCTTTGTTGCTATGAGCTTTCTTTTGATGCTTTTGGGAAGCATGGCATATTTGGTATATGTGGCTTATAATATATGGCTCATGATAGATCTGATGTTGTTAAATAAATCTATTAGCATGATAATTGTTAATTATATATTATTGATTGATGTGGGATTAAATGAGTGGAGGGGGAAGTGATATTTGTGTCGACGGACACCAGTGGTTTGGTACCACATTGTGACTACGGTCACCAGAGGTTTGGCACCTCGGAGGTTTGGCACCTCATAGCGTCTCGCCCCTCGTGGCTTAACACCACCGTGGGTTGGCCCCACTTTGAGATATGGGATTGACGCCAGTGATTTGGTATCACAAGATGGGTTGGCCCCATCACTTGATTTGTGACTATATGTCACCAGTGGTTTGGCACCACATTGTTGATGAATATCGTGACTATCGTCACCGTGGTTTGGCACCACCAGTGGTTTGGTACCACACGGGGTAGAGAAAGGCGTTTGGATGGTTAGGTTGGGTGCATGATTTAGTGCATGTTAAATTGTTATAAATTGTGTATGTTGTTGCATTAAATTGGGAAAAAGGAGTACACATTGGGTCTTGATGACTCACCTTTTTCTTTAACATTTTCAGTGACTCAGAGTCATGGATAAGGAGCCGGATGAACTCGAGGTGGCCATGCAATGAAAATGTGGACTAGGTGGATTTTGAACTATTTTATTTTATTATGGGTTTATTTTGTCTAAGTTGTAATAAGGCCTCCTAATATTGTACTTGGATTATTTTACATGTTTTGATAATTTGCTTAAACTACTTTATGATATTAAAAGGGTACACATGTTTTCTCAAATTAATCATAAAATGTTTTATTGTGCCATCGGGTACACTTGAATCAGAATAACCTGACCTAATATATTATTAAACAACACTAAGTAATGTTTTCTTCATAACACTTCAACTGCTTTTAAACTAAAACAATATCTTTTATCAAAAATTTAAATCGGCTTAAAGGATTTTTCAAAATGTTTTCTCAGTAGCATACCAAATTCGATCATAACGTTTGGGCGAGTTTGGGGTGTTACAAATTGGTATCGAGCCTAGTTCAAAGCTTCATTTGTGGGGCCCAAAGCCCAAAAATGTTTTTAGTAGGCCTATTTGAAATATTTTGGTTTTGAATAAGCATGGCACCGAGTCTCCGGTACCAATCCGCCTAGGTAAGTACCTCTAACTTTTTGTATGGATTATTATTGTAGAAGGGTAGGTAGGGAATGTAGTTAGTGTGATAGGTGTTGAACCTTAGGACTAGTCTACCCCAACAAAACTCATAAGATTTTAATGGCCTAATTAAACCAACCTGTGACCAAGTCGCCGAGTTAGGGTGTGGTAACCTTGGTGCGCATGTCTAGGATTGGATCCGGAAGAGCTTGGTATTTAAGCGAATGTCGCGACTCACCTCCTCTTCAGAGAAATCCTACAGTGCGTAGTTTCGATTCACCCTAACCAAGAAGACTCGGTCATAAAGTTAAACACACTAAATAAAACCCGAAAGGATTAACCTGTTTATGAAAACTCTAAGTTTTAAAAATCGCACGATACTCCTTTCAATAACAAAAAAATTTACTTTTGGAAAATTTTCAAAATATTCTTCAACTTACCAAAATTTCCGAAATGCCCTTAGTGGCAAAATTACGAAAATGCCATTGGTTTTTAAAATTATCGTATTACTCCGATTTTGATTAAATTTTTATTTTGCATAAGTACGCAAAAATTTTGTATTTCAAAATAATACCCTGACTTTTGGAATTTACAAAAATCACCCCGATTGACAAAATTACCAAAATACCCTGCTTTTCAAAATTTCGCCATACCTTTAAATTTAGAATTTCTAAAATACACCTCGCTTTTAGAAATTACAAAATGTTTTGATTTATTAAAGTTTTCAAATTTCTTGGTTTATTATAAAAATACCTCAGAGGAAAATGACGAAAATACCCTCAGGATAAAAGCAGACGAAATGTCCGATGAGTGAATAGGTATGAAAGGCATTAGGGAATGGATGTGTTTTCTGTGTGAACTAGGATAGATGACTTAAAACTTGATTGCTCGAAAGAATCTCTATTAAACTCTTTTCATAAAATTTCTTCACGAGTAACCAAGTGAAACATTTACTAATTCATAAAAATCTCTTAATCAGATTAAAGCACGATAGTTAGAATGAGCTCTAGAGGAAGTGGCCGTCGTGGACGTGGAAGGGGCAGGATGATCGTGTCAGAACCTGTCAGGTCGGGTCAAGAATCTGAGAATGAAGTACCACCGCCACCACCACCCCCAACCTTTGGAGCTGGAGAGCAGGATCAGACGGGTGATGACGCAGTGTCACAAGCGATGCTGCGGGTTCTGGAAAGGGTAGCTGGAATGGGTGGAGGTGGAGGAGCTCAGTAGTCGGTACCTGAGAGACTTCGAGCTAACGGAGCTGAATTTTTTCGAGGTGTGTCAAGCAAATACCTAATCTGGTGAGTATTGGCTGGAATCGACCGAAAGAATCATGGATGAGATAGATCTAACGAATGAGGAGAAACTGAAAGGGGCGGTGTCGCTTCTCAAGGATGAGTCATATCGATGGTGGCTCACGGTTCGGGATGGTGCTACGGTGGATGACCTCACTTGGGAATATTTCAAAACTGCTTATCAGAAGAAATATGTGGGCACTAGCTACATTGATGCACAAAGGAAAGCTTTTCTGGGGTTGGTACAAGGAAATAAGTCTGTGTCGAAATATGAAGCAGAATTCTTGAGGCTGAGCCGCTATGCTCAGGGAATTGTGTCAACGGAGCATGATCGTTGTGTCCGCTTGGAAGACGGACTTAGGGATGAGTTAAGGTTGCTGATTGCTCCACAGCATGAGCGTGAGTTTGCTGTCTTGGTGGAAAAGGATAAGGTAGCCGAAGGGGTCAAGGAGTCCGTGAGACAGAGCTATGATAAGAACAAGCAGAAAAGAGGCTTTGGGTCGTCTGGGTCAGGTGGTAATGTTCAGAAAAGGCCTAGGCAGAGTGGGCCAAATCAGGCAGAAAGGCCCATGGCTACTAATCAGAGATCGGCTCAGTGTAACCGCTGTGGGAAGTCACATTGGGGAGGATGTTGGACCGGTGAGAGGGGTTGTTTTGAATGTGGGTCTTTGGATCACCGTGTGAGGGATTGTCCACGAAAGTTGGCAAAGAATCAGTCAGAGGGTTAGAACCGTGCTCAGGCTAGAAATGTAGGACCACCACAGAGGGGTCGTAGTAATGGTCGAGGAGGCAATGGTTCTAATCGAGGACGTGGGAATCCGGGAAGAGGGGTAGGCAACACAGAGGCAAGGTAACCTGGTTTAGTCTACGCAGCGAGGCGTCGAGAGGAGGGTGACACACCGGACGTCATAACCGGTACGTTCCTAATTTTTGGTCTTCCATATGTTACATTAATTGATGTGGGTTCAACGCATTCATACGTTGCTAGTAGTGTGGTAGAGACCATGAACATAGACTTCGAGACTACTTCTAGGAGATGGCGATAATTAGCCCTCTAGGTAACTCAGTAGTTGTAAACAAACTATATAGAGGTGTACCCTAGAACTCCAAGGGTAGTGTTTGTGGTCGACCTAATGGAGCCGCTGTTTGGGGAGTTCGACCTAATTCTTGGCATGGACTGGTTGGTTAAGCATCAGGCGAAGTTGGATTGTGCTGCTAAGCGCATGGTTCTAAAGGTGGCTGAGGGTGATGAGGTAGTCATGATAGGTAGTAGAAGAAATTACCTATCCAACGTGGTGTCGACATTGAAGGCAGAGAAAATGGTCAGAAAAAGGTGTGAGGCATTTTTGGTTCGAATATATGCCTTGGAGGCTAAGGAGTTAGTAGTTGAGAAGGTCCGAATAGTAGGGGAATTCGCTGATGTATTTCTAGAGGAACTTCCGGGTCTACCTCCAGATCGGGAAGTTGAATTCGGTATAGACTTGTTACCCGGAACGGCACCTGTGTCTATAGCACCGTACCGAATGGCACCAAAGGAATTGGTGGAAGTGAAGGCTCAAATTCAGGAGCTCTTGGACCGAGGATTTATCCGACCAAGTATATCTCCGTGGGGAGCACCTGTGTTGTTTGTCAAGAAGAAGGACAGTTCAATACGGATGTGTATCGACTACCGCCAATTGAACAAGTTAACGATCAAGAATAGGTATCCATTGCCTCGGATTGATGACTTGTTTGACCAACTGAAGGGTGCATCGATATTCTCAAAGATAGATCTTAGGTCGGGATATCATCAACTCAAGGTAAAGGAGGTTGATGTGCACAAGACGGTATTCCGTACAAGGTACGAGCATTACGAGTTTTTGGTGATGCCATTTGGGTTGACCAATGCACCGGCAGCATTCATGGACTTAATGAATAGGGTGTTTCAGCAGTACTTAGATCAATTTGTCGTGGTGTTCATAGACGACATATTGGTTTACTCAAAGACGGAGGAGGAACATGACATGCATCTGCGTATAGTTCTACAAGTACTGAGGGAGAAGCAGTTATATGCCAAATTCAGTAAGTGCGAATTTTGGCTTAGAGAGGTGGCTTTCTTAGGTCACGTAGTGTCAGCGGAAGGGATTAGAGTAGATCCTCGCAAGATCGAAGCGGTGTTGGACTGGAAACCGCCTAGGTCGGTGGCAGAAATTTGAAGTTTTCTGGGTTTGGCGGGGTACTATCGGAGGTTTGTGGAAGGATTCTCTTTAATCGCGACGCCGTTGACTAAGTTATTAAGAAAGGGAATTCCATTTGTGTGGACGGAGAAGCAACAAGAAAGTTTTGACAAGCTAAGGAAGATTCTGACGGAAGCTCCGGTTCTGGTATAGCCTGAGGCAGGAAAGTTGTTTACGGTTTACTGTGATGCATCCCATACTGGTTTGGGATGTGTATTGATGCAAGAAGGGAAGGTAGTGGCCTATGCGTCCCGTCAGCTAAGACCGCATGAGGTTAACTATCCAACGCACGACTTGGAGTTAGCGGCTGTAGTCTTCGCTTTGAAGATATGAAGGCATTACTTGTATGGGGAGAAGTCGATAGTCTACACGGATCATAAAAGTCTAAGGTATCTCTTGTCTCAGAAGGATTTGAATTTGAGGCAGCGTCGGTGGATTGAATTGTTAAAGGACTACGACTGTTCAATTGAGTACCATCCGGGTAAGGCTAACGTGGTGGCTGACGCGTTGAGCCGGAAGGTCGTGACGGACTTAAGAGCGATGTTTGCTCACCTCAGTCTATACGACGATGGAAGTCTTTTGGCAGAACTGCAAGTTAAACCGACTTGGATCAAAGAGATTAAGGAAAAGCAGTTGGTGGATGACAGTTTGAATGCGAGGAGGTTGCAAGTGCAAGAAGGTGGTTTGGAAGGGTACAGTTTGTCTGGTGAGGGAGTGCTATGTTTTCAAGGGCGAGCTTGTATGCCGAAAGATGTGGAATTGAGGCGGAAGATTCTCCAAGATGCACATAGCAGCCCATACGCTATGCATCCTGGAGGTAGCAAAATGTATGGAGATTTGCGAAAATAGTTCTGGTGGCCTGGGTTGAAGCGTGAGGTAACTGAATTTGTGGGAAAGTGTCTGACATGTCAGCAAGTTAAAGCTAAACATCAGTTTCCATCAGGGTTGCTCCAACCGGTGAAGATCCCTTAGTGGAAATGGGAGAGGATCACTATAGACTTTGTCAGTGGATTACCCCTCACGCCTAGCAAGAAGAACTCAGTTTGGGTGATTGTGGATCGACAAACTAAGTCAGCGCATTTCATACCGGTAAGGGTAGATTATTCGCTTCAGAAGCTAGCAAAGTTATATGTAGCCGAGATAGTGAGATTGCATGGTGTGCCAGTATCGATTATCTCGGATAGGGATCCGAGGTTTACGTCAAGGTTTTGGAGAGCCTTGCATCAAGCCTTGGGAATGAGATTAGACTTCAGCACAGCTTTTCACCCGCAAACTGACGAAAAATCGGAAAGAGTGATACAGATTTTAGAGGATATGCTGAGAGGTTGTGTTTTGGATTTCTATGGTAGTTGGGAGGAGTATCTACCGTTGGCGAAATTCGCTTATAACAATAGTTATCAAGCGAGCATTCAGATGGCTCCATATGAAGCACTGTATGGACGAAAATGCCGTCCTCCTACGTGTTGGACGGAGTTGGGTGAACGACGAGTTTTGGGTCCGAGTTGGTGACCCAAATCGAGGACAAAGTTAAGGTAATTGGGCTCATCTCAAGGAAGCGTCGGATAGGCGTAAGTCTATGCCGATCTCAAGCGTAAGGAAATAGAATATGCTGTGGGAGATAAAGTTTTTCTGAAGGTGTCGCCTTGGAAGAAGGTGTTGCGATTTGGGAAAAAAGGGAAGCTAAGCCCTAGGTTCATTGGGCCATATATAGTGTTAAAGCGAGTGGGACCGGTAGCTTATCAGCTCGAGCTGCCGGCAGAGTTAAGTCAGATTCATGACGTCTTCCATGTGTCAATGCTTAAACGATATCGGTCCGATCCATCACACGTGGTGCCAGTGGCAGAGATTGAGGTTAACTCAGACCTATCTTTCGAGGAGGAGCCAGTTCAGATCTTAGATCATGATGTCAAGGTTCTACGTGGAAGTCAAGACCTTGGTGAAAGTACTATGGCAAAACCATGGTACGGAGGAAGCGACGTGGGAACCCGAGGATGTGATCGCGACAATACCCTTACCTCTTCGATCGGGTAATTTCGAGGTCGAAATTATTTTTAAGGGGTAGGCGTAACATCCTAAAATGGGGTTATTTGTATTTGAATTATTTTGCTTGTGTTTGGATTTTGTGATATTAATTGTGGTGTAGTAAGGCTTAATTGGGGTCTTGAGTAGACTCGGATTAGTAGAAAATTTATTTGTGAAGCTTTAAAGGTAGGAAGCCTTAGTGAGTAGGAGTTACAAGGTTAAAGGAGGGAATTATTGTCATTAAAAATGACTTGGAAAAGTGGCAAGAGGGAGGCCACTTAGGTGCTAGAGTTGATGCCACAAGGAGCAAGGGGAACCTATGTTCGAGTCACGAATTTTCTCTTTTGATCTTTATTTTGAATGACAATAAGGGAGGAATTTCCCAATTTTAAACTTTGGGATAATAAGGAAAGTATGAGAATATTATTTGGCTTTAAATGGATTTATTTGATTAATCTTGAAAAGTTGGCAAGAGAGAAAGAGATGATAAATTTTAATGTGAGGATAATAAGGAAATTATCAAGGATATTATTAAGGATTCTAATTGGATTATTATTAGGATTAATTTATAATAATTGATAGAGGAAATTTAGGGATGTGATTTATTCAAATTAAATTTGAATATTTCAAATAAGTGGCTTAGAGTGAATTTGGGAAGTTGCCAAATTTTGAATTCCTTGGAGAGGAGTGGACGACAAGTATAGGAGGGAGAAGCGAATTTTCTTAGCATTTTCTTCATAATTTGGCTAGTCTCCATCTTTTGTTTTTCCTCTTTCATTCTCTCAAAACCAAAAATCCTTCTCTTCTTCTAAAACCTTGGCGAATCTCCTATACCTTAATCTCCTATCTATTTCTTTCTTTTCTCTTCTCAAACCTTTTAATAAACTCTTATTTCATTTTCTTACTTCCTCTCCTTCCATACAAAGTCGAACCTTAGTTGATTGTTTTGAACAATCATAGCCGAATCTACTCCCTTGGTGTGCTGAAATTTCCTTCTCCTATTTTGTGTAGCCTTGGCCGAATATCTTAGCAAGGGTGTCTCTTCTATTTTTTTTCCTCCAATCGATTCCAAGGTGAGTGTCCAAGGCCAAATGTCTTTTCTTTGGTTCTCTTGTTCTTGTCGACTTCTAAATGGGTAAGAGCCGATTTCGGTATTAGATTGCAAGTGTGAATCGACTGATTTGGAATCGGTTTGTTGTAGGGCCTTCGAGGTGATGGAAGCAATCTAGTGAAGCCGTCACCTTTGATTGATTGGTTGGTAAGTGGTGGTAAGAATGTGTTATTAGTTTAATCTCTTTAGTATTCGTTTAAGCCGAAGGCTATTAACATGTGATTGCCGATTTAGGGAAGCAAAAGCGCTTGGAGTGTGGTGGCTAGTACTCAAAGGCATTTGGGTAAGGTTTCGGGTTCACAAGGAACCCTTTGCAATTAATTTTTTTGGTTTGGTCGAATAGGCCATGGCACTAACCTTGTGGTTGGCCGAATATAGGGCAAGGATATTATGGGTGGCCGATTGGTTATTCCGGGATTTAAGGCTTTCGTTAATTTCAGGTGTGTACATACACACCTTATAACTTTTTAATATGCTAAGTGTTATATGTATGCTTAATCGATTTGTGTAGATTCGGATGTAATACCATCATGGTATAAACAAGGATTCGGGTAAGTCTTTGTTGCTATGAGCTTTCTTTTGATGCTTTTGGGAAGCATGGTATATTTGGTATATGTGGCTTATAATATATGGCTCATGATAGATCTGTTGGATGTTGTTAAATAAATCTATTGGCATGATAATTATTAATTATATATTATTGATTGATGTGGGATTAAATGAGTGGAGGGGGAAGTGATATTTGTGTCGACGGACACCAGTGGTTTGGTACCACATTGGCACCTCTAGAGGTTTGGCACCTCATAGCGTCTCGTCCCTGTGGCTTAACATCACCGTGGGTTGGCCCCACTTTGAGATATGGGATTGGCGCGATGATTTGGTATCACAAGATGGGTTGGCCCCATCACTTGATTTGTGACTATCGTCACAAATGGTTTGGCACCACATTGTTGATGAATATCGTGACTATCGTCACCGGTGGTTTGGCACCACCGGTGGTTTGGTACCACACGGGGTAGAGAAAGGCGTTTGGATGGCTAGGTTGGGTGCATGATTTAGTGCATGTTAAATTGTTATAAATTGTGTATGTTGTTGCATTAAATTGGGAAAAAGGAGTACACATTGGGTCTTGATGACTCACCTTTTTCCTTTAACATTTTCAGTGACTCAGAGTCATGCGGATAATGAGCCGGATGAACTCGAGGTGGCCATGCAATGAAAATGTGGACTAGGTGGATTTTGAACTATTTTATTTTATTATGGGTTTATTTTGTCTAAGTTGTAATAAGGCCTCCTAATATTGCACTTGGATTATTTTACATGTTTTGATAATTTGCTTAAACTACTTTATGATATTAAAAGGGTACACATGTTTTCTCAAATTAATCATAAAATGTTTTATTGTGCCATCGGTACACTTGAATCTGCAACAACCCGACCTAATATATTATTAAACAACACTAAGTAATGTTTTCTTCATAACACTTCAACTGCTTTTAAACCAAAACAATATCTTTTATCAAAAATTTAAATAGGCTTAAAGGATTTTTCAAAATATTTTCTCTCGTAGCATACCAAATTCGGTCATAACGTTTGGGCCGCGATTGGGGTTTCTGAGATATAAGTGAAGGCTTAGGCTCTAAAGATGATCAAGCCCATAATCGGTATGTTGGGTACATGACTTGTGTATGACATGAATTTACTAGCAACAATGGAATTCATAACTCGATTAAAGAGTTAACGATATCCTTTTATTGGATTATGTGGATTGATAAATATGGAACGTGGCCACGAGTTGCTTGCTCTCAAACAAGCAATTTATCACAGTCATTTGTTGACAGTGATCATATTAATCATTAATAAGACACAATGATAACAATAAGATAAAATAAAATTTTATTGAGTGATCGGATTTAACTCAAAGGAAACAAGGATATTATATGAGGGTAACACATACATGACGAGGTCATGGGCAAAGTAATTAGATGAATTGCTTTCATAAAGAGTATACAATAACGAGTTTTCAATCATGGTATTTCTTGTGGACTGACTCCATGATTAAGTAAATTGCAAATTATCAGAACAATGCTTTTGGACATAATTACAATTACTCAAGCCTAATTGTATATGTCTTATTAGTCCCTCCACTAGCTCAACAAAACTTCGATCAGACTGCATTTGAATTAGAAGGAAATTCTACGAATTTGGAAAAAAATTAATTGAGTTGACTTATTCGATGTGGAATTAAATTAGGCGGTTGTGAGAGTCGTTCAACTAGAGAATTTGATTAAAGAATTTTCTTGAAAAATTAATTTTAATAAATCTCAGTGACTTTTGGGAAAATTAATTTTGATCAGGTAAAATTAAATCAATCAAATTAATTAATTAATTAATATAAATATGATATTTTTAGAAATTAATTTTCAAGTAAGATAATTGGCCTAATAGGTAATGAACTTGAAAATTGGACCTAAGATAAAAACTTGGGCTTGGAAACCCAAAATCAAGGCCCAAAACCTGGTTGAACCAGGCCGACGGTCCAACTGGTGGTAAGATTAGACCGGTCGAGCAATCACTGGCCTAGACCTAACTGGCTTGGGATGTCGTGAGTGTGTTGAACATGCGATGACACCACTGGACACTACACTGCCGATGATGGAATTCCAGTGGCCAGCGAGTGGTCTTTCGGTAGTTGAGCAGTGGAGGAATCACACTCTTACTGGGGCTCTACCAGATAATTTGATTTCAGATTAAATATTCCAAAAAAAATATTATTTTACTATTAAATTTAGTTTAATATTTATCTTGATAGTTTTTATTAAATTAATATTAAAATGATTATCTTAATATTAAATTAATATAATACCAAATTTAATTTAATATTAAAGTAATTAAGTTTAATCATAGTTGAACTCTCTAAACTCTCCCTATATAAAGAGAGTCATTGGTTATTATTTTTCACACACTTGACTTCAAAAGAAAGTTGTAGAGAGAAAATTCTCTGAAAAATTATTTCAGAAGATTCTAGAGATATTTTTCTTATTTAGAATTTGGCTCAGAAGTTTAGAGAAATAGCAAAATTACCCCACTGATAATTTTGTGGAAAATTTTTTGATTCGACGCGAGCCCACACTAGACAAACGTGAGCTTGAGGATAGTGGAGAAAACTACTTGGTCGAAGTGTTCAACCTAGATGAATCGAAATGATACAATTTTGATTAAGTGTTAATTACTTTAGGTATCACAACCAAGTTCTTGTTTTTGGAAAAAAATAATTTGAACTCTGGTTTTTTCCCTTTAACTTATTTCCACTGCACTTTGCAAACCCATTTTTTCCAACAGTATTCAAGTCAAATTGTAATGTATTTTTGTACAACACGGTATCGGAAGTAATCTGAGGGTTGTACCCAAGGAAGGATGGATTAAATCTAAAATTGTTTATAAAATAATAGGTCAAAATAGTAATCATCGAAATCATGTTACGATAAACAATAATAATAAGAAAGAGAATTAATATTATGTGGAAAGTGTATGATAAATACGAGTCAAGGTGGAGATTTTTGGAATGTGTCTCGCATTTATAGAATAGTTTGTAGGCATTTGTCAAAGAAAAATGCAACCAGAAACAAAGCAGGGGTGACGTCACGACGAGGAGACTCATAACGTCGTGACGTCACAACTGTTTCTCCAATTAAACAGTCACATTTTGCTAGCTTAATAGGACTCTTTTTCTCATTAAAATTTTGATTATACCAGAGATATTTTAGTACGATTAGAACTATAATCTTAGCCTATTTAAAGGGGCCATTGTATCCCTGTTTAGATAGGCCAATTAAGAGGAGACAAGATGTAATTGTACGATGAGTTTTAGAGAGAGTTTTGTGATAGTTATGGAGATAAATTTGTACCCAAGTTAAGACTTAACATTTAGGGTTTGGGTTTTGTACGTTTAGTACATTTAGGTTTATTTTCACAATATTGTACTCTCGCTTGTTTACTCATCAAGTGAAAAGTTAAAGTATCGACAATGGTTTTTTTATCCTTTTAACTGAGGGTTTTCTATATAAAATTTGCATTCTTGATCTTTTCTATTTTTCTCTTTCGTTGTTTATACAGGCCGATCCCTAATAAACTAGTATCAGAGCTTTGCACAATTGGCTCGTTTAGGGATGGCAACAAAGAAATAGAATATCGAGAAGCTCGATGGGATCATAGATTTCAGATTGTGGCAATTTTGGATGAATACAAAGGTAGTTGATGTGGTTAAAGACAATAGTGATGATTAATTGTTGACCTAAAGGTCTAAGATTACATCCGAGTGGATCCTGGATTCATGGGTGTTTTTTCATATGTGTCCTAACAGGAACTGGTTCTCCACATATAGTTCAATTGAAGGTAGAGTTTGGTTTATTGGGAATAACCGGTTAGATCAGGATGCACGGTGAGATTATTAGGACTTTGTTAGATGCTAGGCATGTACCTGATTTGAAGAAGAATCTCATATATTTGGGTATTTTAGACTCGAATGGTTCATAGAGTGTTTAAGGCAAGGTTGGTCGCAAAAATTTACAATCAAGTGAAGGGAGATTTTTTCATGATATTTTCTCTCTTGTTGAGAAACATTCTTTGATTTGAGCAGTACTGGCCTTTGTTGTATTATACAACCTTGATTTAAAGACTAGGAGTCTTTTAGTTTACAAGTTTGAGCTCTTCTTAGGATTTATTGACATTTTGCAAAATCAAGTTGGACCCTTGACGGGGCATGGAAAAGGAGGCATGTTAAATACGAGTCAAGGTAAAGATTTTTAGAATGTGCCTCACATTTATTTGACACTTGGGAAGAACTTAGGATGACAATTGATGATGTACCAAAGAGGAGCCAAAGTAGAGGCAACATTGTGACGAGGAAGCTCGAGTCATCACAATGTCGCGAAGAATTTCCTCACTCAGCACACGTACGATGTCACGACGAGAAAGAATGGGATGTCGTGGCAACGCGACATGTTCCTCAAGTAAACAATTGTGTTTTAGACTCTAAGCAGGGTTCTGTCTCCCAATTGAACTCTGATTACTCTAGGGATATTTTAGTTGGATTAGAACTCTAATCTTAGCCCATAAAAGGGCCCATTATGTCCCTATTTTGTGAGGCCAATCAAGATGTAGTCATAGGCTTTCAGAGGGTGACAAGATGTTGTCGCGTATAAATTTTGGAGAGAATTTCGTGATAGCTATGGAGAGAATTTTATTCCCAAGTTAGGGCTTAGTATTCATGGTTTGGGCTTTGTACATTTAGTACATTTAGGTTTATTTTCTCCATATTGTACTCTTGTTTGTTTACTCATTTAGTGAAAAGTCAAAGCCTTCTTTGCCCGTGATTTTTTATCATCTTAACTGAGGGTTTTCCAAGGAAAATTTGTGTTATTGATCTTTTCTATTCCTCTCTCTTGTTGTTTATATGGGTCAATCCTCAACAAACTAGTATTAAAGTAAGGTTCGAGTTTGCAAAATTGACTCGTTCATAGATGGAAACAACGAAATCCAATATCGAGAAGTTCTATGGGATCACAAATTTTAGATTGTGTAGTTTTGAATGAATGCGGTGAGTGATGCTAGTGTGGCCAATGAAAAGGGTGATGATTCATTGATGGTATCTACAACCAAAAGGTTTAAATTTACGTTTGAGTGGATCCTGAATTCAAGGTATTCTTACTATACGTGTCCCATAAGGACTGGTTCTCCACATATAGTCCAATTGAATGTAGGTTGTGTTTATGAGGAATAATTCACCCTGTAAGATAGTTGATATTGGTACCGTTCATGTTAGGATGCACAACAAAATCATCTTCTTGGGTATTCTATACTCGAATGGTTTGTCATCAAGTCAAGTGGCATTAGATAAAGCAAGGTTGGTCGCAAAGGGTTACGGTCAACTAGAGGGAGTTGTTTTCATGATGTTTTCTTTCTTGTTGAGAAGCATACTTTCATTCGAGCATTACTGGCCCATGTTGCATTATACAACATTGATTTAAAGACTAGGAGCCTTTTAGTTTACAATTTTAAGTACTACTTAGGCTTGTTTGACATTATGCAAAATTGAATTAGGCCAGTGACGGGGCATGGAAAAGGAGGCATGTTAAATATGAGTCAATGTGGAGATTTGTAGAATGTGCCTCGCATTTATCGAACACTTTGCAGGCACTTAGGAAGATGACCGAGGATGTACCAAAGAGGAGCCAAAGCAGAGGCGACATCGTGGCGAAGAAGCTTGGGTCGTCACGACATCATAGAGAATTTCCTTACTCAGTGCACGCGTGACGTCACGACTATGAAGCATAGGACGTTAGGATGACGCGACATATTCATCAAGTAAGCAGTCGTCTTTTAGACTCCAAGCAGGGTTCCATCTCCCAGTTGAACTCTAATTACTCTAGGGATATTTTAGTCTAAGTAGACCTCTAATGCTATCCCATAAAAGGGGCAATTGTATCTCTATTTTGTGAGGCCAATTAAGATGTAGTTGTAGACTTTTCAAAAGGCGGCAAGATGTAGTCGTGTATGAGTTTTGGAGAGAGTTTCGTGATAGCTATGGAGAGAATTTTTATTCCCAAGTTAGGGCTTAGTATTTAGGGTTTGAGAATTTTAATCTTTTCATTTTCACAAAAACCAATAAAAGTATGTATAATGTGGGATTTGAACCTACATTAATTGGATTTATAAAACTTTAAATTTACTATTCAACAAAAACCCATAAAAGTATGCATATTATGGGATTTGAACCCACACCAATTGGATTGATAAAACTTTAAATTTACTACTTAACCAAAGCTTCATTTAGTATTTTAATATGATGTATTTATGTTGTTAATTTCATACATTACTATGATTAATTAGTTTTAACCATATGTTTCATTATTTATTGCATGCTTTTTAACACATATCTATGTTTTTGATCAATGGTTTCCACATACATATATACGTGATAGGACTTTTAGTGCTTATAAAAAAAATTAATTATCAAGTTATAAGTGAATTGGACAATTTTAGGCTTAAGTTGAATCTTTAAATATTGCATTTTATAGTTTATTTAAAATTTCATATAAAAATAAAAAGAGATGAAAAGACAATTATATTAATATTAAATTTTTATTAAAATCATTTTTTAAAAATAATTTTCCTAACTAACTTGGTAACACACTTTGTACAAGTACGTTGATCAACAAACAACAAACAATGTCGTTATGCTGGTCCACAAATTTATTATCGTGTTGTAAAAGCCACGTCATGCTGGCCCACTTTGACAAAAATTATTTTCTCTATTTTTTATTTGTCTTATAAAAATAATTTTTATAGAAATGCGTGGCATGTTAGATTATGGTCCGATCCTGTGCCATACCAAACTCTTAAATTCTCGTTCAACTATCTTCTCTTGCTTGCCTTTAAAAACCGATTTCAACCGTAAACCAAACCCAATTTCCGTAGTTATTTCTTCTTTTTCTCTAATTTCGGTGTGGTAATGGCGACTACTGAGTTGAAATCTGATAACTTGTTTGAGATGATGAAAATTCACTTGGCTTCTGATGCTGGTAAAGAGCTCATCAAGAACATCGGCCTCGTTTGCCAAATCTATATTGCCCCTAAGGTTGGTTGCTTTACCCTTTATTATTATTATTATTATTATTATTATTATTATTATTAAAAGCTTGTTTCTAACTCTGGGGTTTGTTTATTACTTATAGAAAATTGGGTTTGATGAGGTTTCTTACATTGTTGATCTCAAGAAAGGAGACGTTACCAAAGGTTAGCCGCTTATTTAAGACCTATCCTTATTTTCCAATTCGGTTCAATCCTGCTCTTCGTCTTCTTTTATCTTGGTTGGGTTTGTTTATCTTGTTTCTATTAATATAATTACAGCTTTTTAAATTCTAATGATGGAATAGAGTCTGAAGTTTGTGTCTTTTGCATTCTATAGGTTATGAGAGTAATCACACATCGAATGTAGAAATTTCTTGTGGAATTTGTATGTGCCTGAGCTCTTCCATTATAGTAGTTAGTTCCTGAGGTGTGGTTCTCCACAGTTTTACATGAATTGGGGTTAGAACCATCTCCCATATCTCTAGTTGCAATGGTGTCACCAAAGTGATGGGGCCAGAATAGTAGTGTTTTTCCTGAGCTAAATTAAGCTAGGCATCGTGGTTGCGGAAAGTCAGCTCACATAGGCATCGTAATGAGACTTGAACCTCACATGGACGATGATTTTATAGAGGTTGCTGCGTTTATTAGGTAAATATGAAGTGGGAAAGCCTGATGCTACATTTTCCTTCAAGGATGATGATTTTATAAAGGTTGCCACTGGGAAGATGAATCCCCATATTGCTTTTATGAGGTGAATTGGAGAAAATCTCCAATTTCTTTGCTTTTTATTATTCCATGGGAGTTGCAATGTTAATCTGCAAATGCCATCGATGATGTAGGGGTGCAATGAAGATTAAGGGAAGCTTGAGTGCAGCTCAAAAATTTACTCCTGACATTTTTCCAAAGCCTGCAAAGATGTGATCAGAGATGCTTCTTTACTATTGTATTACAGGTTCTTTTGTTGCAAAAGTTTAAGTTAAATGGAACCTATCTATCAACCTCTTATCATTGATAAAAAAATTATAACATTTGTTTTAATGCTTTATATTACTAACTTATCACATACGATGGCTTCTTGTTATGGATTAGGATTCTAAAAGCTCCATAGTTCTTTTTATAGATGAATTGCAATATTTTCCTTTGTTCCACTAAAACTATATTTTTGTTTTATAGAAGGCCTAAAATTATTAATAATTCCTCAAACATTAAATAAAAGGATAAATATTTTTTACACGTTCGAACTCAAGTCTTCCTACATTAACAACAATACTTATATCAATGCCAACCGAGCTAAGAATTGTTGGACATTTTCAAAATACATATAGTGCTCTAATAGTTGTAAATGAAAAGTTATAAGTAATCAAAATATATGTCATTTGATTATTAACAAATATTCATAATTATTCAAGTAGATATCTATTGAATAATTATGTTTATTGCTAAAGATATGACTATTCATTTGAGTAGTTGTGTTCTTCTGAAGAGACATGAGACCTCCAATAAATAGGAGTGAAATTTCATTTGCATGACATATTAAAAAAACACATCAAAAGTTCCTTCCTATTCTCTCATATCTTTTATATTTCTAAATTGTTCCATAAAGATTTTCCATTGATATTCTTGTTATGCTCCGATTAGTATATAGTGGGCCGTCAGTGTAAAACATAGACAGTAATTCTTTCGCACACCATAATATAGGTGGGGGCAAATAAAACCTTAAAGAAAGTGACATTGATACATGCCTTGAAGTCTTTGTTAATTTCTTATAAATTTATTTTTATCCCTCCATACCAACAAAAATCAGTCAATATATGCTTTGTTGGACCATATTACTCAAAATTTTTTGTCATTTTTAAAGTACATATGTTTTACACTTTCATCTACGAACTTTTTTTTTTATATTCAATATGCGTACTTAAATATGATACTTATATAGAGTTCCAATAATTGTTTTCATGGATTCATAATGTTCCTTTGTTGAGTTCACCTAGAGATGTTAATTTTTTTTCCATTCCCCACTAAAGGTGTCCATGGGCCAAGTTGAGTCAGGCCATAACAAAATTTTAGGCCCGTTTGATAGACCTCAGCTTGACCCAAAAAATGGGCCTAGCCCAAGCTTGGCCTAGATAAAAATGCTAAAACTCAGGCTTAGTCATTAAAAATATTGTCACACCCTAGTTTGGTGAGCCAATTCTGTTCGGGAGACCACGTTGGCGAAGACTGCCTAAGTTGCGAGACTTAGACCATGTAAGGTTGTAACTTCGTGGTGAAGTACTTTGTAGAACTTTGCCAACACTGCAGAGTACCACTTCGAGCGATGGTGAGTTCTTGATTATGGTGAGAACCATACTAGTTGAACTTTCTCGCCAATGAAACCGCCAACCATGTTTTTGTGTCGTTGCTGATGTAAGCATAGTAATTAGTGGGGCACGTTTTAGAAATCTAATGTCCTAGTGGAGGCAATGTGTTAGCAGTTAGGACATTTGGAGAGCCTCGTAGGATGTGATTAATTAATGAAAGCATGTAAACACGAGTAATGATTAGAGTGAATCCTGAGTGGGATTAGGATGTGAGTTATTTATAAATAGAATAGCGTGATAGTGGAGAGAAGATTTATGTTTCATCTTCCTTGGTAGACTTTTTTATCATCGAAGAAACCAGCAGAGTTCTTCATCGTTAACAAAGGTGTTGACTGATAAAACTTATGAGAGCTTTTGTGCTAGTTGTCTGCTGGTAAATTCTTACACATTCCTCTAAGCTTTACCAAATAGATGGAAGCTGCTGTAAGAGAAGGTTCAGTAGGACTTCTTTAGATATTGGAAACTTCTATCTAGAATCTGTTTGCATGTCTACAGATTCTTGCTATTTCGTAAAGTTTTGATTATTTTTTATGTTTAAATAAGTTGTTTTATTGCTTTAGCCAAAGCAATAGGAAAAGGTCCCAGTAACAAAAAGAAGGAACCTGTAGAGTAGACAAAGCTCAGAGTAAAGTATTCTGGTGACTTCTTTTGTAACTTGAGTCTGTAATCTATGTTATTTTGATTAATCATTATCACAGTACAACCAAGTAAGTGGCTTTTTCCTTTGAATCCAGTGTAGGTGTTTAAGGAAATGTGTTTAAAGTATTAGTGCATGCAAGGGTGTAAATAGTTAAACAAACCCATAAATCTAATATATTCACAATGAAAATACTCGTTCCTTAGTGCACAACTCCGTATCCAGACTGGTGTAAGGAGGCAACGGAGGGATGTAATGTATAATGATAAAAAGGAAGACACATGATAGAATGTTTTGCCTCTAGTATGACACTCTGGTGCAAACCGTGACTGGTGAAAACCTGGCCTTGCGGCGGAACACTTGTGTGTTCGAAAACAATGAGGAATGTTAGGGGGTACAAGGTGATGACTGATAAATATCTTTGATGAGTGATATAAAGATACAAGAATATGGTTCTTCGGAACTGGGATCAGAAGCTAGCACAAGGAAGGGAGTACGTGTAAAAAGGATGCATGTGTGTAAAATAAGTTGTAATAGCCCAATTTAGGGCCTAGTCGGAATAGTGGTGCGAGACCACAAATTTGAGTTAGTAAAATGAGTTTTTAAGGTATTTGAGATGTTTGCATGATATTATGAAAGTTTTATGTAGAGATTTTATGAAATTGACATTAAAGGGGTCTATTAGGACTAAATTGCAAAAGTTGCAAAATATGAGATTCTAGAAGCTTTTTGTATGAAATAGCTTTGGATTATTAATTAGAATTCCTTAAATAGAAATTTTCCCAAATTATAATTTTTGGACAAAATTGGACATGAGTTAGAATTATATAAAGAATTAGTTGGAAAGGCATTTTGGTCATTTACCAATTAAATGATTAAAAAGGGAAAAAGATGATAAAAATCTTATTCAACTTCTTCCCCAAGTGTCGAAAATTAGAGAGACTCCATAGCTAGGTTTCTTCAATTTTTAAAGCTTGCAAGTAAGTGTATACTAACTCCGTTTTTAATATTATTTGTATTTTTGAAGTCCTCGTATTATGAATTAGCAATTTATAGCTATAAATTGAGCTAGAATTCATGTCCATAAAAATACCAATGTATGACATGATTGTAAAAGATTATGAGAGTTTGATGTTAGATAAACATCTTTTCCTAAGTGAATTTCATGAAAAATGTTAGTATGGGCTAATTTGTAATAGTTATGAAATTTGTCATACATAATAGAAATAGTGAGAATTGATGATTGATATAGTAGAGAAAATGAATCAGCTAAGCATGAAGTTTAAGAAAGTTGAATGAAAATCACTTTACGAGCCTAGGGGCAAAAGTGTAATTATGAGAAAGTTTAGGGGCAAAATGGATATTTTGCCAAAGTATGAGTTATGAGTCAATTTAGTCAATATAAGTATTAAATAAGCTAAATTATTATTATAGATCAAGAGAAAAGAAGCCTGAACCGAAACCCAGACAAGAACAAAGTCGAGGACTAAATTGCAATATCTACATACATTTTGTACATTGAGGTAAGTTTGTATAGTTTCCAAGCTTCATGAATATTTTCATTGTATTGCTTGTTATGTTGTTAAATATATATTACTTTCACGAGAATTTTTAATGGTATGTTAAATAAAGAAATTAATGAGATTAAGCATGAGAAAGTCCCGATTGAAGTTGAATTACTTAGGACACTCGATCTACCACATGAGATGAGAAAGCTCGTATAAGACCAAGCCAAGGCATGGAATCGAAAATCAAGCAAGTTATCATGTAAGTCCAAGACAAGTCATAGCATTGAAGATTTATTATGAGATGAAGACCCATATAAGCCCAAGCCAAGGCTCGGCATTGGTGAGTCTCCAAGAAAAGATGTCATGTAAGTCCAAGACAAGACTTGGCATTGTAAAGTTATCATGAGATAAAGATTCCATGTAAGTCCAAGCCAAGGCTCGGCATTGGTGAGTATCAAGGAAGATTTCATGTAAGTCCAAGCCAAAGCTAGGCATTTACAAAGGAAAGATACCAAGTAAGACTATGTCAAGACATAGCAATGGCAAGTTCCCAAGGGAACCCACAAGGAAGACCTCGTGTAAGTCAATGTCGAGACATGGCATCGATATCAAGTAAGAGATCCCATTGTCAGACGATATCGAGGATATAGCATTGGCATCCAGATACATGTGGGATGAGATTCAGTATTCTCGGTTATTCATAGTAATTCATTGGGCATAAGAGTAAAGATTGAATGAGAAAACAAGAAGTTAAGTAAGTAAAGCTATCATCAAGTCATGCTAGTTAAATTTAACTAAGAGTATTATACACGTGGTGAATGAAGAAGTTGAGATTATGCTTATCATAGTAAAGTATGCTGATCTATGAAATCAAGTGATACAGGTACCTTGTTTACCTCACAAGCATGAGGCTAGTAAGTACCATGAGTTATGTAAGAATCTTCAAGAGTAAGTAAGCTCAAACACATGAGTTAGGCAATGCCTTTGTTTATGATGAATGAGTTTTTATTAAGCAATTATATTGTTATGTGCATTACATGCAAACTTACTAAGCTAAATGCTTATATCTTTAATTCTTTCTTTCTATGTAGTCCCGCTAAGCTAACTTTTGGATCATTGAAGTCGGAGCTTGAAGCACACTATCAATCGCTATTTTGGTATACCCATGTTGTTTATATTAAGTATGGCATGTATAGGAATCATTTATTTTGAAATATATCTTAAGAAGGGCCAAAGTGTGGGCTATCAAGTTTATTGTTCTTTTGTATATGGCTAAAGAGATTGGCCAAGTTTGACTAAGTATGTATGTATATTTATATCAATGAAGTATGCATCTTTGTTAATGTTAGATGAAGTATTTGAATTGTTGAATTTAGCTTGAGATCAATCTTGACTTCAGGGTGGTAATTGGCTTGGTAAACAGCTTCTAAGTACCTACACGGATAGACACACGGGCATGTGTCTAGGCCGTGTGTTCCCTTCATGTTAGTGTCTTAAGTGAGAATAGACCACGGGCTAACCCTATGGCCGTTTGTATAGGCCGTGTGTGACACACGATTAGGACATGGGCGTGTGCTCTAAGCCGTGTGAATAAGTCAGTATGTCAAGGTATGACACACGGTCTAGGGCCCGGGCGTGTCAATGCCGTGTGTAATTAGTCAGTGTCGACCACGGGTGAAGGATAGGGGCATGTCTTAGGAGTACATGGGCGTGTCCCAAGTCATATGGGAGTGTGACCCCTATTGTGGGGAAAGGTTTCGGTTGAGTTCTGAAAGACTCCAGACGCAAGTTTAAAGCCTCGTAGACCCATAAAATGTATGTTTGACTAAGAAAGAGAAGTTTTTATTTTGGAACGAAATTTTATAGCCCGTAAATATATGTTTACGGAAGTTCAAGTATAGTAATGTCTCGTATCCAGTCCCAGTCCTAGAATCGGGTATGGGGTGTTACATTTAGTGGTGTTAGAGCTATGGTTTAGTCAGTTCTAGGACTAACATAGCATAAGCAAGAGTCTAGCTATACATGGCATACGTAAAAATGTTTTAATAATGATAGTGTGACGACTCCTGAGGAATTAAATTATGTTTATACATATAGTAAATGGATCCTGATAGAGCAGTGGCGGATGATATAGAAAGCAATGTACCGGCTCCCGCTGAAGGGACGATGCCTTATGAGGATGAGAATAGACCCACTACGGTTAGGCAGAGAGGAGGAGAAGAGGCTAGAGAAGCCTTCCTCCAGACGATGAACACATGGTATACAGTGTTCGTTCGTATGAACCCGAATGCATAACCTCCTCCACCCCCGCCTATTCCTCAACCTATCCCAATAGCCCCTCAAGTAGTAGAGGTGGAAAGAGGAGACAAACCTCCAGTTGATAGGATCAGGAAACATGGGGCAGAAGAATTTGGCCTAAAAGAGATGATGATCCAGAAAATGCCGAGTTCTGGTTAGAAAATACCATCAGGGTATTTAATGAATTATCATGCACATATGAGGAATGCTTGAAGTGTGTAGTTTCTCTTTTAAGAGATTCTACCTATCAGTGGTGGAACACCTTAGTGTCGATTGTATCAAGAGAAAAGATCACATGGGAATTCTTCTAAGAAGAGTTTTGATCGTGTCAAACAGTCGAGTTTTAAAATTTATAAAAAGAATGATCGAACCTGTAGACTAACTATGACAACGATAGAGGCAAGTGCACCTATCGAACAGTAGTATAGTTTAGGCAAGAATATCTTATCGAACCCAAGGGAACCTAAAAGTACTACTACTCACTTTCTTTCTATTATTTAGCCTGAAATATGGAGTGATTGGTTTATTAATCTAATACTAAATGAAATACTTAAACTAAATGCAAAGACAAAAGAATGAATTGGAGAAAGACTTTAGGAAAACTTAGTTGATGAAGACAATACCCTCAGGAAGAATCCACCTATGACTTGACTTATCATTTATTCCCCAAACCATATGATTTCTTTACTTAGCTTGATCCGTGAGACTCCCTAACCTATATTAAACCCTCTCTCGAGGTGAATAACGTCTAACCTTAGGTTAATTAGTGGAACCCTCGTTCTCTTATAATAACCCCCTAAGGAAGCAGTAAATCGATCAATGGATTCCCATATTAGGTTTCACCCTAATCCGAAAAAATCTCGTAACCCTAATCCGATAAAATCTCGTAACCCTATCTTTAGGCACCCGATCAACTCCGCTCAATTATACTAGATCTACTCTTAGGCAGGGTCTATTCCTCCTCCACCTAAGCACATTAGATTAAATTAAGCAACATAATTAAGAACTAACTAAGTACTTATCATATAATTTAGAAATCAAATAACAAAATCCATCATAGGTTTCATCCCCTTCAGGTATTTAAAGGGTTTAGTTCATAACTAAATAAGAAAACATCTCAAGAGAAAAGATAAAACAAAATATAAGAAATCCCTAAAACTCCCTGAAGGAGTTGAAGGAGAGATCCTCTGTCTTGAATGGAGCTCCGGCTTCTTGAGATGGATCTACTGGGAATCTTCAAGTGATTCCCTAAAAGATGAAAGCTTCGGAAAAAGCCTCTGCCAAAAAAATCGCCCCCTGAATGCCTGCCTTGAGTTGTTTATATAGGCTTTTAAGATGCTTTACTTGGCTCTTAAGCACCTCCTTCAAGTAGAATTACTACTAGGGTGTTTAAGTAGACTTATGAGTATGTTTCTTTGGCTTCAAGCATCCAATTTTGAATGAAATTGCTCATTCCCGCGGCAGGGGCACGCCCATAGCACATGCCCGTGTAATTTGGGGTTGGGCTGTGCCTTGATTCTGTTATTTTGGGCATGGCCGTGGCATGGTCGTGTAAGTCAGGATTCAGGCTGTGCTTTAGGTCTGTCGATTGGGACATGGCCATGTAGATCGCTTGACACGCCCATGTGTGGTAATGAGATGATGCGCGGCCGTGCAACTCATGAGTTAAGCCATGCTCTAGGTAATCGGCGAGACACGGTTGTGCAGGCTTTGTGCCCGGCTGTGTTGATTTCTTGCTAAGGCCCAATTACTCCGTTTTAAGCCCGTTTTGTGTTCTTTTTATCCTCAGGTGCTTTCCTGAGTATATGACATGAAAAGAAAAGATTACAAGCACCTTTATATAAATTAATGGCTAAATAATCAAAAAGCATACTAAATGTGGGATTAAAATATGTTACTTTTATGGTTTATCAAATACCCCCACACTTAAGCTTTTGCTTGTCCTCAAGCAAAATTCTCAACTTACAATTAGAACGAACTTTCCATAATTCATAATATTCATCAATCATGCCTCATCATAATTCATAGATGATTTATACATGGATAATTCAACTCAAAGAGCCCTAAAGATTCAAACGAGATAAGTCATGATTTTGTAGCATGAAAACATAGGTGCCTCCCCTTATTTAAATAATTACCCTTGATTCAAAACCGACAAGGACTGACATCCTCACTAAAGATTCACTCAAATCACTCAAATGTGTTTAAGGTTCACAATAAGGCACTCAAGAGTCGAACCTGAAAAGTTAATCCCATAGGCTTGCCTGAAAATCAAATCTCCACCACTGTATATGAGATGATACACAAATCAAAAGGTCTTTATTATGGTTGTAACGGGGCTAGGGTTAAAGGTGTGGATACATGCTGAATTAGAAGGTTAGAATCGAGATTGACTTGACAAATTACCTAACTAGAAACAATGAACTAATATAAGTACTTACATCAATTGAAAGCCAATAATACCTACTATTGATAATTACTCTATAATAACGAGTATTTCCCTCACTTGAAATTTGATAATACTTTAATACGAGCTTTTTCTTCAACCTCTAAGCTCTTTTGTATACTACTAATATTGAATAAACTTGGATATTTTTTTTAAGAACAAACTAAAAACATAATAGAATAAACTTTGATAATTGAAATAACCTAATTCGGCAACTGATCAAATCAATTCTCGATAGAGGGATAGTAAAAAAAAATGTTGATAACAAATACAAAGGGTTATGGTTCAATATCAAACAGGTAATTCAATAAAAAGGGTTGTTAGGATCAAATGGGTTCACTAGGGGTTATTTATGTAGGTAGGCTTTTTAGTGGAGTGAATGGGTTAAAACCTAGGTGCCTTTATCATATCAGTATATCAAATCATTAATGTGGTCTCGACATGCATAAACGAGGCAAGATCTAGAATAACAATTTAAAGTTGATACATTCATAATCAATTAAATTGAGCATGAAAAAGAATATATGCTCTATAAGCTCAAATTCTCACAAAAAATTATGGGTGTTGACATCAATCATTATAAATTTTGAACTTCAGGATGGTATTCAAATTCAATTCAATAACCTGTCAAATTCTATTTTTTCGAAAAATAGACTTATCATGCTTGATTCTCTAGTATTCTTTTACAATTTAATCATCACTGCACAATTATCAATGACTTAATCCAAAACATATCAATAAAAATCATAAATCATTAGAAATTTCATCCCAATTAGTAATATGAGAAAATTACTTAAAAACAAGACTAAATTCAGGGTTTTGAGAATAATACAAAAATTAGGCACTTTTACCCCCCACACTTAAGATGTACATTGCCCTCAATGTATAAAAATAGATAATGATAATTATGGGATAAATCAAAAGAGAAGGGGTAGAGTGACACTTCTTGAATTTTGGATGATTCCTAGCATCTTTGGTGGTGGTGATGGTGTTTTCTATGGGCTTGGTGGTGTGGCTACCGAAAAGTAATTTGCTAGATGAAGAAATTGGGTAGCCTGCGAAGATATAGCCAAGAGATCTAGAGAAATAATAATAATATACTAATAATATAATTAAAGATTAAGAAAATAAAGAGAAGGAGACTAAGAAGAAAACTAAAGTTTAAGGAAAAAACTAATGGACTAAGGGTACCTTATTAGCAGATGGTTTGTGAGGTGGGTATGATTTCTAAGGCTGCGGAGTATTGGTGATAGTGGAAGTGGCGTGATTCCCTAGCAGACTTTAGAACCTAAAACCAAGAAACTTATATGAAATAAATTAAATTAAGCAGAAAAGAAGTATAGAGAAGGAAAATAAATGAGAAGAGAAAAGAAAAATAGAACCGAAAAGGTTTTGGAGACCATTGGCGTGTCAATTAGCTGAAGCTGCCGGCATGAACTCATGTTAAGGTCTCCTCTGAGGAGACGATAGTTACCTTCTTACGTTTCTTCGGCATGATTTTTGTGTTGCTTAAGAGTCTTGGACCTTTTCTATGAACAGAGAGAAAAATTTGAAAGAAAGAGAAGGAAGAAAGAAGATGGGAAAAAGGGGAAGGCTGTAGGGATTTAAATAAGATTTCAAATCTGGCACGTTCCCATGCCCGTGTACTGAGGGTGTGTCAATTCACACGGTCGCATCGCACGGCCTTGTTGTGGAGTGTGTTGTTCTTCCACGCCCATTTGTCTATTGGCACGCCCATTCCTAAAAGGCCAGCATGTGAGCACGGATGGAATACACGGGCATGGTTTGCCAGTGCTCAATAAGTCTGTATCTTAGCACGGTCGTGAGGCATGGCCATGCTATTTGTCGGTGCCCATGGTGTGGGTGGTTGGATCCGTGACGTTGGGGGGTGGGTGGACTGACTTCCAAGGCTCTACTCGGTCAGTGTGGTGGTTTCGATGGTCCACACGGCCATGGTCATGGCCATGTGTAAGGCCGTGTGGCCTGGAAATTTTCATTTTTGTATTAGTTTAAATGTTGAGAGAAGAAAGAAGGAAAGAAAAGAAAAGAAAATAAATTTGAAAGTAAATAGTGTTAGTGCTCGGGTTGCCTCCCGAGAAGCGCTCGTTTATAGTCTTAAGCTAGACTGTTCTTGACTTTGAAAATTTTAGGGAGGTTTAAAGGTTTGAATATTTTCCCTCTTGCTGACAGTTTTATTTTTGTGACAAAGTTTAAGTCGGGAAGCGTTTACCTTAAAATTGTCGAATATTGGATTGCTTACCTCAACTATTTCGTGTGGGAAAATATCGTGTACCTAAAGGAGTATTTCTTCCTTTTTCTTCAGGTCTGTTGAAGTGATGTGAGGATCGGCTTTGTCTAACAACACCTGGTCTCCTATTTTAAAGTGATTTGATGTCCCTATGAGCTCTTCTGGTGGTTCCTTTGGTTTTACTTCGTGTGGATCCGACTTTTCTTTGGTGTGTATCTTTTGCTCTTCTAAATTGTCGATCTTACGGTTTTGTCTCTGGTATGATTCTTCTGTGACGACTTGGGGGCTATGAGTTGGCTCAGGTTTGATTCATTGTGATGTTTCCTGCGGTGAAGGTTGAACAATTTGGTTATCTATTAAAATAACTTTCTTACCTTCATCTTCTATTGTTTTGGCTAAGTCGAGAGCTTGAAGATTGACCAATTCTTCTCCTACACGAAGTATGAGTTCTCTTATGGCAACATCAATTTTAGTCTTGGAAGTTGCAAGAAAAGGTCTTCCTAAAATTAAAGGGATTGAATTTTCCTCATCCATGTCTAAAACAACAAAATCTACTGGGAAAACAAATTTATCGATTTTTACTAAAACGTCTTCAATAATACCCCTAGGAATTCTAATAGTTTTATCAGCTATTTGAATACTCATCCTAGTTTGTTTGGGCTTCCCTAGACCTAGTCGTTTGAACAGTGCATAAGGCATGACATTTATACTTGCCCCTAAATTAGCTAACGCATTATCAATAGTTAAACTACTAATTAAACATGGAATCATAAAAATCCATGGATCTTTTAGTTTCTGTGGTAGTCTGTTCTATAGCATTGCTGAGCATGTTGCTTTGAGTTCCACATGGTGCTCTTCATCTATTTTGCGTTTGTTCGTCAAGAGCTGTCTTAAAAAATCTCCTTGAGTTGGGCATCTGAAAAAGAGCTTCAAGAAGAGGTAAGTTTATATGTAATTTCTTTAAAAGTTTTAGAAACTTACCAAATTGTTCCTCATAATCATCTTTTTTCAATGCTTCGGGATAAGGTATGTGAGGTTGGTATTCTTTGATTACCGATTTTGGCCTCTCTTGTGCTACCTCTATTTTACCTTTTTCTTCCTTGGTTTCTTGTACTGAGGCGAGCTTGTCTACCTTTGTACCCTCTTGAGCTATGATGGCTTAGATATGCTCTTTTGGGTTTATTTCTGTGTTGCTTGGTAGACGTCCTTGTTGATGTTCAGAAATTAGCTTTGTGAGATGTCCCACTGACCTAGTAAGTTTTCCAACTTGATTTTCGATCCCCTTGATCGATTTTTGTTGTTCATCAAGTGTTGCTTCAGTCTTTTAGAGACGAGAATCTATAGCTGCCATGAATTTTGTCAGCATCTCTTCAAGGTTTTATTTCTTTTCTTGTGGATAGGGATGATTTTGGTAATTTGGAGGAGGTTGCTGCCTTTGATTTCCTTGATTTCCTTGTCCTCCCCACGAAAAATTTGGGTGGTTCCTCTAACCTACATTATAAGTGTTACTATAAGGATTATTATTAGATCTGAAATTCTTACCTATATAGTTTGTCTGCTCATTCTCTGCGCCCGGTTGGTAGGGTGGGTACTCAGAATTCACCACATTTCCACTCGCTTCGCATTGCATGACTGGGTGTACCTGTGAAGAACATAAGTTATCAAGCTTTTTATTCATCATCTCCACCTGTGTTGACAGCATTATTACTGCATCTATGTTGAAAACTCATGCTGATTTTGTCGGTTTGGCTCTTGTAATTTTCTATTGATAGGTGTTCAACGACATCTCTTCAATAAAATCGTAAGCCACATCAGGAGTTTTGTTATTCAAAGTTCCACCGGCTGATGAGTCAATCATGTGCCTCGTTGAAGAATTCACACCGTTGTAAAAAGTTTGGACTTGAAGCCATAACGGTAATCCGTGGTGTGGACATTTTCTTAGGAGATCCTTGTATCTCTCCCATGCATCATATAATGTTTCTACGTTATTCTGCACAAAAGAAGATGTCATTCCTAAATTTGGCAGTTTTGGCTGGTGGAAAATATTTTAAAAGAAATTTTTAGGTCATTTGATCCCATGTGGTGATTGACCCTCGTGGTAACGAGTTCAACCACTGCTTTGCTTTATTCCTTAATGAAAAGGGAAATAACCAAAGATGTATTGCATCATTAGAAATGCCATTTATTTTGAAGGTATCACAGAATTCTAAAAAATTAGATATATGAGTATTTGGATCTTCATCCTGTAAACCATCAAATTGAACAAACTGTTGAAACATTTGTACTGTGTTAGGCTTTAATTCAAAATTATTAGCAGCTATAGCAGGCCTGACAATACTAGATTCTCCCCTGTCAAATTAAGTTTAGAATAATCATACATAGTACGCAGAGCATTCTGTTCTTGCACATTTGGCGGTGGATTGTTTTCGTCCATCCCTTCAGTAGGATTGGATCTTTCTTGTTGTTCTTCTCTTTGGTAGTCTAGAGCTCATCTAGCTTCTCTGCGATTCCTGCGAGCGGTAGCTTCAATGTCACTTTCGTATTCTAGAGGTCCTCTTGGGTTTCTTCTAGTCATAAACTAGAGGTTCCTGCTAGGAAAAGAAATAAAGAAATTTAGAAAAACAAAGATATATGTAGAAAAATAAGAAAGAATTAAAAATAAAAATAATGGCTAAAGTAATAGAAATAGAGCTTTCTTAATATTTTAGAGTTCCCCGGCAACGGCACCAAAAACTTGATCGTCAAACAGTCAAGTTTTAAAATTTATAAAAAGAGTGATCGAACCTATAGACTAACTATGACAACGATAGAGGCAAGTGCACCTATCGAACAGTAGTATAGTTTAGGCAAGAATTTCTTATTGAACCTAAGGGAACCTAAAAGTACTACTACTCACTTTCTTTCTATTATTTAGCCTGAAATATGGAGTGATTGGTTTATTAATCAATACTAAATGAAATACTTAAACTAAATGCAAAGACAAAAGAATGAATTGGAGAAAGACTTTAGGAAAACTCAGTTGATGAAGACGATACCCTCAGGAAGAATCCACCTATGACTTCACTTATCATTTATTCCCCAAACCATATGATTTCTTTACTTAGCTTGATCCGTGAGACTCCCTAACCTATATTAAACCCTCTCTCGAGGCGAATAACGTCTAACCTTAGGTTAATTAGTGGAACTCTCGTTCTCTTATAATAAACCCCTAAGGAAGCAGTAAATCGATCAATAGATTCCCATATTAGGTTTCACCCTAATCTAGCAAAATCTCGTAACCCTAATCTGACAAAATCTCATAACCCTATCTCTATGCGCCGGATCAACTCCGCTCAATTATGCTAGATCTACTCTTAGGTAGGGTCTATTCCTCCTCCACCTAAGCACATCAGATTAAATTAAGCAACATAATTAAGAACAAACTAAGTACTTATCATATAATTTAGAAATCAAATAACAAAATCCATCATAGGTTTCATCCCCTTCAGGTATTTGAAGGGTTTAGTTCATAACTAAATAAGAAAACATCTCAAGAGAAAAGATAAAACAAAACATAAGAAATCCCTAAAACTCCCTAAAAGAATTGAAGGAGAGATCCCCGTCTTAAATGGAGCTCCGGCTTCTTGAGATGGATCAACTGGCTATCTTTAAGTGATTCCCTAAAAGATGAAAGCTTCGGCAAAAGCCTCTGCCAAAAAAATGTCCCCTAAATGCCTGCCTTGTGTTGTTTATATAGGATTTTGAGATGTTTTACTTGGCTCCTAAGCACCTCCTTCAAGTAGAATTACTATTAGGGTGTTTAAGTAGACTTCAAGCGTCCAATTCCGAGTGAAATTGCTCATTCTCGCGGCAGGGGCACGCCTATGGAACATGCTAGTGTAATCTGAGGTTGGGCCATGCCTTGATTCTCTTGTTTTGGGCACGGCCATGGCACGATCATGTAAGTCGGGATTCAAGCCGTGCTTTAGGTCTGTCGATTGGGACACGGCCATGTAGATCACTTGACACGCCCGTATGTGGTAATGAGATGATGCGTAGCCGTGCAACTCGTGAGTTAGGCCATGCTCTAGGTAATCGGTGAGACACGGTTGTGCAGGCTTTGTGCCCGACCGTGTTGATTTCTTATTAAGGCCCAATTACTCTATTTTAAGCCCATTTTATGTTCTTTTTATCGTCGGGTGCTTTCCTGAGTATATGACATGAAAAGGAAGGATTACAAGCACCTTTTATATAAATCAAGGGCTAAATCATCAAAAAGCATAATAAATGTGGGATTAAATTATGTTACTTTTATGGTTTATCAAGTTTAAGAAAAAGTATACCAACCAAAGGTTTGTAGATCAGGAAAGAAAGGAATTCTTAGAACTGAAGCAAGGTAAGATGTCTGTGACTGATTATGAGCACGAGTTTGTACGACTCAGCAAATATGCTCGAGAGTTTGTATCCACTGAGGCCATCATGAGCAAGAGATTCAAAGATGGAATAAATGATGACATCAAGTTGTTTGTTGCTGTTCTAGAATTAAAAGAATTAGTGGTGTTAGTAGAGAGGGCTTGTAAAGCCGAAAAGTTAGTAAAAGAGAAGAAAAAATCTGAAACGGAGTCTCGTGACTCGAAAAAGAGACAATGGAATAAGTCATTCCAACTCTCTTCCAAGAAGTCAAGAGATTTCTCCACCCGATCGGCTACTTCCACTGGGTTTTCAAGGAAGGATAAGGGTAAGCAGTAATCGAGAAATAAGACACAAACTACTTCGGTCTCTATCGTTGGGAATATTCGATCTGATAGACCGAATGCCCACAGTGTGGCAGACGTCATCTCGGTGAATGCCGAGTGCATGATAATGCTTGTTTCAGATGTGGTTCCCAGGATCACTTTATAAAAGATTGTCCTGAGATGATGAAAGAAGAGGGAACTTAGAACCCTAGATCTGGGGGTATGGTCAGAGGTAGACCGCAGAAGAACCCTGGAAGTGGGGCAAGTGGTAGAGGTAACCCTAGAGAACAGGCTGAGAGACCCGAGGGTAGGGCACCTGTGAGGACATATGCCATTCGCGCTCGTGAAGAGGCATATTCTCCTGATGTCATTACCGATACCTTTTCTCTTCATGATATTAAAGTTATTGCTTTAATAGTTCCCGGATCCACACACTTTTACATTTGCATGGAACTAGTATTTGGTATGAGTATGCCTATAGAGTCTACAAAATTTATGATTAAGGTGTCTAATCCTTTAGGCAAAAGTGTTTTAGTTGATGAAGTATGTAAAGACTGTCTATTGATGATTAGAGGTCATTATTTTAAAGCAAACCTTATGTTGTTACCATTTGATGAGTTTGACATCATTCTTGGTATGAATTGGTTGACCACCCACGATGTCATAGTTAATTGTGGGAAGAAATACATTGAGATGAGATGTGAGAATGGGGACACTCTTCATGTAGAATCAGATGAACTGGGTAGATCGCCAATAATGATTTCTCATATGACAGCACAGAGATATATAAGAAAAGGGTATGAGGTGTATATTGCCTTTGTGATGAATATTAGAGAAACAGAGCTAAAGATTGAGATAGTACCGATATTATGTGAGTACTTGGATGTTTTTCCCGAGAAATTACCAAGACTACCACCAGTTAGAGAGGTTGAGTTCAGCATTGATCTAGCTCCCGGTATTGTACCAATATCTATTACTCCTTACAGAATGGATCCAACGGAGTTGAGAGAGTTGAAGTCACAGTTGAAAGAGTTAACAGATAAATGCTGTGCAAGATCAAGTTATTCTCCATGGGGTGCTCCAGTTTTATTTATGAAAAAGAAAGATAGAACCATGAGATTGTGCATAGACTACCATCAGTTTAATAAAGTGACGGTGAAAAACAAGTACCCATTACTTAGAATCGATGATTTGTTTGATCAATTGAAGGGAGCCACTGTGTTTTCCAAAATAGACTTGAGATCGAGATACTACCAATTGAGAGTAAGAGACTCAGATGTGCCGAAGATCGCTTTTCGAGTGAGGTATGGGCATTATGAATTTTTAGTCATGCATTTTGGTTTGACCAATGCCCCTGCGGTATTCATGGATCTAATGAATTGCACTTTCAGGCCATGCCTCGACAAGTTTGTAGTCATTTTCATTGATGACATATTGATTTATTCCTGTAATGAGCCTGACCATACTGAGCACTTACGTATAGTTTTACAGATTCTACGAGAAAGTCAATTTTATTCCAAGTTCAGTAAAAGTGAATTTTGGCTCAAGGAAGTAGGATTTCTGGGACATATTGTCTCGGGAGATGGAGTACGAGTGGACCCAAGTAAGATTTCGGCCATAATGGACTGGAAACCCCGAGGAATATCTCTGAGATCAGAAGTTTTCTAGGCCTTGCCAGCTATTATAGGTGATTCATCCATGGGTTTTCCAGGATTGCAACTCCGATGAAGAAATTGCTACATAAAAATGTGAAGTTTGAGTGGACAAAAAGATGCCAACAAATTTTTGAGAAACTGAAAGCATTGTTGATAGAAGCTCCAGTTTTAGTACAACCCAAGACGGGGAAAGAATTTGTGATTGACAGTGATGCTTTCTTAAACGGATTAGGTAGTGTACTTATGCAAGAAGGCAAGGTTATTGCTTATGCCTCCAGACAGTTGAAGCCTCATAAGAGGAATTATCCGACGCATGATTTAGAGTTGGCTGTCATAGTCTTCACTTTGAAGATTTGGAGACACCATATATATGCGAAAAATGTCAGATTTTCACCGATCACAGAAGTCTGAAGTACTTGATGATGCAGAAAGCATTGAATTTAAGGAAACGGAGATGATTAGAGTTCATAAAAGACTATAAGCTAATCATTGACTACCATCCTGAAAAGGCGAATGTGGTCACCGATGCTTTGAGTAGAAAGTCCCTATTTGCATTAAGGGCATTGAATTCATGGATGACTTCATCTGACGATGGTTATATTCTAGCTGAGTTGAGAGCTAGACCATTATTCCTCCAAGAGATCATTGAGGCTCAAAAAGAAGATAGTGAATTGCAAGCCAAGAGAACTCAATGCAAGTCAGATGTTGAGTTCGATTTCTGGATTAGCTCCAATGGAAGTCTGATGTTCAAAAATAAAGTTTGTGTACCGAGAAAGTAAGAGCTTATTTAGAGAATTTTGCATGAGGCATATAACGGATGTTTATTTGTACATCCGGATAGTACCAAGATGTATAATGATTTGAAGCAACGATATTGGTGGTTGAGAATGAAGAAAGATATTTCATAGTTCGTTTCAAGATGCTTGATTTGTCAGCAGGTAAAGTCTGAACACCAAGTACCTTCGGGTTTGCTTCAACCAATTATGATTCCTGAGGGGAAATGAGACAATATCACTATGGATTTTGTAACTGGATTGTCGTTGTCTCCGAGCAAGAAAGATGCTGTATGGGTTGTGGTTGATAGACTCACAAAGTTAACCCATTTTATACCTGTACGAATTGACTACCCACTAGACAAGTTGGCAAACTTGTACATTTCAGAAATAGTAAGGCTTCACGGAGTTCCGTTGTTAATCATATTATATAGAGATTCGAGATTCACATCCAAATTTTGGAAGAAGTTACAAGAGTTCTTGGGTACAAAATTGAGTTTTAGCACAGCTTTTCATCCTCAAACTGACGGTCATTCGGAGAGGTTAATTCAAGTACTCGAGGATATGCTCAGATGTTGTATTCTCGAATTCTAAGGCAGTTGGGGAAAGTTTCTCCCATTGGTAGAATTTGCCTACAATAATAGTTTTCAGTCAAGCTTGAAGATGGCCCTTATGAGGCTCTATATGGGCGTAAGTGCTGGATGCCTCTATATTGGACCGAACTCAAAGAAAACCAAATTCGGGGTTGATTTGGTTAGAGAAACCGAACAGAAGGTGAAAGTAATTCGAGAAAGTTTAAAGGCTACTTCTGACAGACAAAAATCCTACTCGAATTTAAGAAGAAAAGAAATAGAGTATCAAGTTGAGGATAAAGTTTTCTTGAAAGTATCACCATGGAGAAAAGTTCTCAGATTCGGCAAGAAAGGCAAGTTGAGTCCACGTTTCATCGGACCATGTGAGATTACTAAGAGAGTTGGGCTGGTTGCTTATCGATTGGCTTTGCCGTCTGAATTAGAAAAGATACATGATGTGTTTCATGTGTCCATGTTGCGACGCTATCGATCAAACCCTTCACATGTTATTACACCTACAGAAGTAGGGATTCAACTCAACATGACTTATAGTGAAGAACCAGTTAAGATTTTAGCTCGGAAGCCAAGCAGTTGAGAAATAAGAATATCTCCCTTGTTAAAGTATTATGGAAAAGACATGAGGTAGAGGAAGCTACGTGGGAACCTGTAGAAATCATGAGAAACCAGTACCCAAACCTCTTTGCTGGTATGATTTTCGAAGACGAAAATCTTTAAAGGGGGAGAAGTGTAATAGCCCAATTTAGGGCCTAGTCGGAATAGTGGTGCGAGATCACAAATCTGAGTTAGTAAAATGAGTTTTTAAGGTATTTGAGATGTTTGCATGATATTTTGAAAGCTTTATGTAGAGATTTTATGAAATTGGCATTAAAGGGGTCCATTAGGACTAAATTGCAAAAGTTGCAAAATATGAGATTCTAGAAGCTTTTTGTATGAAATAGCTTTGGATTATTAATTAGAAGTCCTTAAATAGCAATTTGCCCAAATTTTAATTTTTGGACAAAATTGGACATGAGTTAGAATTTTATGAAGAATTAGTAGGAAGGGCATTTTGGTCATTTATCAATTAAATGATTAAAAAGCGAAAAAGATGATAAAAATCTTATTCATCTTCTTCCCTAAGTGCCGAAAATTAGAGAGACTCTATAGCTAGGTTTCTTCAATTTTTAAAGCTTGCAAGTAAGTGTATACTAACTCCGTTTTTAATATTATTCGTATTTTTGGAGTCTTCATATTATGAATTAGCTATTTATAGCTATAAGTTGAGCTAGAATTCATGTCCATAAAAATACCAATGTATGACATGCTTGTAAAATGATGTTTTATGGAAGATTATGAGAGTTTGATGTTAGATAAACATCTTTTCCTAAGTGAATTTCATGAAAAATGTTAGTATGAGCTAATTTGTAATGGTTATGAAATTTGTCATACATAATAGAAATAGTGAGAATTGATGATTGATATAGTAGAGAAAATGAATCAGCTAAGCATGAAGTTTAAGAAAGTTAAATGAAAATCACTTTACGAGCCTTGGGGCAAAAGTGTAATTACGAGAAAATTTAAGGGCAATGAAACACCCCAAACCCAGCCCACGAGCCTTGACCGGATCTGGTATGTTCCCCGGTGTAAACCGTTTCAAATTCTTTTGTTACTTAGGAAAAACTTGTGTGTTTTGAAAGAAAGATTGTTTTGGGTTGGGCTTGAGTTGTAAACAAGTTTATTTCATTAGTAAAAATTCTTTTACTTTAGGTGACAAAACGTTTGGGCTTTGTTTTAAAATGAATTTACTTAATCTTTTAATAAATATAAAGTTTGTAAGCTTAATAAATAAAAGCAAAGTAATGTAGTGCTACTACGGCCTTATTACATCAAATAATTTCCCAAAAATAAAAATTTAGAATACTTAAAAATAAAATAGTCCAAATAAAATAAATGAACTTCTTGCTGTGCATGGCCATCCCTAAGCATCCGCTTGGCCGGTCCATCACTTTGGTCGTCACGAAAAGTAATCCCTAACGGGTGAGTCAACAGACTCAATGTGTAACCAACACTAAAATTTAATATTTCGGCATACAATGTCATACATGTTCATAAAGCATTTAAAAATATGATGCAACCGAACCCAAACCTATATGCCATCCGCTACACACCACCCGTACCATCCTCGCACACCGTGGGGACTACTAAGTCAACCCTCCATCCGCTACACACCATCGAAGGCGATCGATGCAATGACGTGCTCATTTCTTATAAAATTGGTCTTATAAAATTCGTGGTCTTAGGTCACCACATTCGATATCGTGGTCTTAGGTCACCACATTCGATTCATCGTGGTCTTAGGTCACCATATTTACTTATCGTGGTCTTAGGTCACCACATTTACTTCCCCTTCACATATAACCCATATGCCCCAAATCATACATAACATGCATTAAAATGCCAAATTTTTATTTCACATTATTAACACTTTTCACATGTTAAAATAACATTTATTCATAATCCTTGTAGGAGTAGGAAACGCACTGAAAGTATCGTGTACCATAACATGGTACCTTAGCCATATTCACATTCTTATAATCATGCACATATTAATTATTGCCATAAATCTTATTATTAAAAAGTAGTGTGGGGTACACAGCTGATTCGCTTAACAATTCACTGAAATCCCGAAAATTCAATCTAAAGCCTTAGATCTCAAGTCCTACATTCGGCCAACCTTAATATGTTAGCATAAAGCCTATTCGACTATAAAACCAAATCCTAGTAGGATTTGTACACTTAAAACCTACCTTGTTGCCGATTGTCTTAAGAATCAAGTCCTGAAACTTTGTCGTATTCCTTCTTGCATTTGGCCAAACATTAAATCATACCACAGGTTAGTTTCGACTTTTTTAACAATTATGAAATAGATCTTGCTATCAAAACAGGCTTATGGCCGATTGTATTTAGGCACATACCTTGCGATTTCCAAATCCCGAAACTCACCGAATAACTAGGGAACACGTGGCCTATGGTGTACCTTCGGGAAAAGAACTTCTCCTTCCTTGTAATCAGCTGATTTTTAGATCTATTAACTATTAGTTTCGGCTATTTTGAATAAATATAAACTAGATCTAAACACCAAAATAGGCCTTGGCTGAATATTTGCATGGACTTACCTTGGATTCTTGAAAGTCCCGAAAGATGTCCTCTTGGTAATTGATAACTCCTAAATCCCGAAGCCTCTCTTGAGTTATTCACCAAGAACAACAATAGGGGTTAGTCCCTAAATTTCGACAAGTCACAAGAAAAGGGATGGAAATCGAACATCATTTGGCCTTACCTTAATACTACAGTCGACGGCACCTTTGCTTAAACCATAGAGATTTGGCTATGCTCTTGATAATAGCAAATTTTGGCTTTTGGATCTTAACAAGAAATTGACTTATGATGGTGTCTGTGTTGTCGATTTATCAAAAGAAAAGAGAGGGAAAAGAGTCACTAGGGGATTCAGCAATGGTGGACCTATGAAGAAAAAAACTTTCGGTTATGGCAAAAGTAAGGGAGAGAAGAGATAGTTTGCTAGGAAATTTTCGGCAGAGTTTCCTATGGAAAAGAGAAGAATAGCCTTAATTTCCTCCTTATGTCGAAATTACTATGCTAGAGTCCCTTACTTGGCCATCACTTCCTTGTTTAAGGATTAATAGAAATAATTCTTTAATTATTAATCATCATTTATCTACTTAGGGTCTGTTTGATAGCTTGTAAAAGCTTTTCCGTAAAAGCTTTTCAAGCTTTTCTGGTGTTTGGTAGGCTGTAAATGATTTTACATGGGAAAATATTTTACAAAACACGGTAAAATGAAAGCCTTTTTTTAGGAAAATGTTTTCCCGTTTTGAATTCGGTAAGACATTTTCCGGAAAATGTCGCCTTCTTCTCCCCTTCCCTTCCCTTCCCTTCCCTTGGGTTGCAAATCGGTTTGGTCAAGGACCTTTTCAGTTCCTCCTCCATCCAGTAAGCCCTTCCCTTGATTTGCAAACCGGTTTGGTCAAGGACCTTTTCGGTTCCTCCTCCATCCGTAAGGCTCATTCTTCTTCCGTTCTTCATCTTCTCTTCGGTAAAAAAAAAAATAGTCTATTCATAAAATTAGAAAAGGATTCAAAGAATGATATTGGAAAACTTTATGAACTTCGAAAGGTTAATCAAACTTAAAGGATAAGAGGCAATAATCCCAAACAAGAAAAACTCATGCCACGCTTAATTCCGATTCTCCAAACCCAAGTGACGGTGCTTAGAATGATGATGTCGATGTCAATTAATTCTCGTAACTTGCGTCTTCGCTGAAGTCGTCGCTTATCTTCTCGTTGGTATGATCAATAGAAGACGATGATAACTATTGATGTTGTTGAATCTATTTACTTTCTCTCATCCATACAAAGTTCGATTTTATTTTTCTTAAACCGAGAAAGTCAGAGTCCATTCTTGCGAATTTGAACTCTTTTCTATTATTCTTTTTGGGTGTTCTAATATTTTCATTTTCATACTGTAACACGATGATGGGATTTGGATCTTATGGTGGGAGCGCTTATGGAGGAGGATCTTCAAATTTATCGACTTTAGCTCCACCTTTCATCGTCGATCGATCCATCCCAAAACCTTCTTCACTACCCCACTTGTTGATTTGGGTGAACCCTTGAATTGGCTTGATACTAATCCTTATAATTTTAATTTATCCGAACTTGGTCAACGTTTGGACCCGTTCCCACTTCTTCCTTCGACCGAAATCGGATCTTTTGAACCCAAGACTTATTTCCTTCCTATGTTTCACCTCCTTTCATGTTCCTACTTTCGATGAGCGAGCTTGCGGCCCGGACCATACTACTCAATGGGGTGTTGGCTCGTGGGGTTGGGAGAAAGGAACCCGTCTCACTCGGTGGGAGCTTCTATTCAAAGGAGTCGAATGGATCTCCTTCCTCCATTTTCAAGGATCATATCAACCTTGGTAAGTTTTCCTTTTCTTTCGATCATCTATAATATTCGTGTTGTTTTTGATAAAAAACATGTTCCTAAATTTGTATCTTTTATTGCTTTCTTATGATTTACTTTTGTTCCTAGTGTTTTTGTCTATAGTCTTTTGTACTATGTCCGAATCATGAATCAGAATTTGGATTTGAATTTCATTTCTATATAAATTATGAGAATCAAACTCATGTCTGTGTATACATTAGTTAAATTTAACTTGATTACATATTTGAAAGGTATAAAACATGAATTTCAAATTCAAGATAGTATCTATACTTCTATTGGTATTTTTAAAATTCAGTTGTCAACCATATAGGTTTATCTTTCTTGCATTTTCATTTTCTCCTTTTTGCTTTGGTTATCCCATCTGCAGAAGTTCAAGATTCAAAGGCATTTTTGTGTACATGATAAAATATTTTAATTCGTATTCCTTTAGGCTCTTGATGAGTGATCATATCTTGTCTCTTTGCAAATTTTCTCGAGTCAAGTCTTACCTACACATTTAATAAGCTTGCCGAGACTATTGTCTAAGATAGGTCTTTGGAGCTATGCCTTCATATTGTTAAAACTCGAATATATAATCTGCTTGATTTAGGGTTCTTTCGATTGGCATGATTGGTAAATTTTCTTTATTCATATGTAGTCGACCATATTATCTTCCCTTTCCCTCTTCATTTGTTTACTTTATTGACTAATAGCCTCTACATAAACATGAAAGCGGGATGGTCGACTCATGCATTTTTTCCCTAGAACCTCTGGATTCATACATATTAAAGTTTGTCCCATCTTTATTCTCTTACCTGCAGTATTTTGACAAAATGAAAAAAAGAGTACTCACCCCTTTGTTTGGTCGCCAATTTTATTTCGGTTATCAATTTGCCATAATCACAATGATTTGTATGAAATGCATCTTCACTCTTTATTTATTGTGCATATTATTGGATTGTCAATTTCAATTTTAAGAAGAGGTGCATGTGGGAAGGAGGAACTAGAGGATGATTATATCAAAAGATGAGGTGTAATGCCACGTAACCCATTTTCCCTTTCTTTTGGTCTCTCATGCAGAGTCATAAGGTAGTCATAAGGTCTTTTAACTTATATTTCATATGTAAATACTTGGATTTTCATTTTTATACCTTTTCATCAATTCATTTGAATCATCCATGGTTGTTTAGGTGTAAGCATTGGAAATGATGAGATTGTATCGAGTTGACCCCAAAGAAGGCTTCATTTGTAATGGTTTTGAAGGAATACCAAGTACTCTCTTGTAAGAACAACCACTTAATTTTAATTCTCAATTCAATGATGTTTTCTTTGTCAACTTCATTATATATGTTCTCTTAAATTTCAGGTTGTTCCAACTAGTTTTGCCAAAGAAATGGGCTTGGCGAGAAACCGAGCACCATGATAAAGAACTCAGAGGTAGGAAGTGGTCATTAAACACCATAGTGAATGCAAAATCACAAGTTCGTCTAGGTGCGGGATGGTCACAGTTTGTGCAAGAAAACAAGCTAGAACTTGGAGATACTCTCTTGTTTCAAAGACATTCCCAATCTTGGTAATGTCACAAATAATAGGAAAGAAACAAGTGAGCAAATGTAGGTTAAAAAGTAGTAGCATACCATCATTTGTAATTTCTCTACAACTCTTTTGTATCAAATTGTTGAAATGGCAACCATGGGTTGTATGTATGATCATGTTTTTACCAGTCTCTCTTTTGCTTGGATGGTAAGAAAAAAATAGTTTGATCATGGAAGTGCAGAACTCCTTTTTGTAAATGATCTAATCTTTCGTTGAAATTGGAAACGATTTAAGAAAGCTTCAAAAATGCAATATCCATACACCAGGGATAACCATAGTCAATCAGGCGAAATTCTAGAGCAGAATATCGACGAATCTGAAGATGATGGCACTACAGAGATCCTAGAGGTCATCTCTCCAAGCAGGAAAATAAGAGAGGAACTGCAGTCGCCATGTCCTCGGTCTCATAATATGATGAGAAGTACTAACTCAGCTATTAAAACCAAAACAGTGTGCAATGGGATAAAAGGTTATAAAAGAACAAGTCATCATATAATTCGACAGTTGAAGACACAAGAAAAGTATAAGGCTATTGAGAGAGTTCGTAATACTTTTAAATCTAAGAACCCAATTTTCCTTCCGTTAGCTTAATAATTGAATATTATTATATATTTAATTTGATTTATTTATTTATAAATAAATTATTGTAATATATGAAAAACAATTTAAAATATAAAAATTTATTAATATGTATATAAAATTTATTAATATATGTAAAAAAATTTTTCCGAAAAATATTTTCAGAAATCGCCAAACAATGAAAATATTTTACATGATTCATCCAAACACCGTAAAATATTTTCAAGAAATCATTTTCCGAAAAGTAAATCATTTTCCGAAATCATTTTCCTGAAAACATTTTATCGCCAAACAAATGACTACTTAAAATAAAAGGAATTTAATCCACACTTGAGCACATCCTTTAGCCAAATTTTGAAGAGAGTGAAACTCTTCCCAAGTGCCTTGGTGCCGTCCAACTCCCTTGTCCCATGCAGCAAAATAAAACTCTTTTATTTGCTTCCTATGTGACTCGAACCTAAGCCCATTTGCATAGCTGGTGTCGTCACTTACCTGGGCCTTAAGTGGTGCCTCCAAGCCACTTAAACAAGCCTATGTTTGTGTCAAATTTCTTCTATTAATTTTCTTAAGGCCACCTTGTTTTATTTTCCTCTTTTAAACTTAACATTTCTAAAGCATTTCCTGGAGATTTCCCTACATTTCCAAGACAAGACATTTCCTTACATTTCCGTGACATTTCCTTACATTTCGTGACATTTCCTACATTTCCAAGACAAGACATTTCCTTACATTTCCAGGACATTTCCTTACATTTCCAGGACAAGACATTTCCTTACATTTCCGGGACATTTCCTTACATTTCCAAGTTTCCAAAATGTTCACTTTCCTCTTTTTTAAACTTAACATTTCTAAATCATTTCTTACATTTCCAAGTTTCCAAAAATGTTCATAATACATTCATAACACATAAAACATGCCATTTCGTATAATCAAAAGAAATGCATAGGCCCTTTTTCAGGATGTTACAGTTCTACCCCCTTAAAATAATTTCGTCCTCGAAATTACTTACTAACCGAACTATCGTACAATCTAACTCTCCACACTATGCTATTGCTGCACACTCTGATCTTAATAAAACTAACACATTTCCTATGCATAATTCCAAAGTTCACATCCAAGGTTTCATACCATTCACTAGCAATACAAGAACGAGCTAGCTCTATAATAAACAAGGCAATAAAGGCATTCTAGAAATAAGAAACTTACCCATTGTCACATTTGGCACATCACTTTCCTCGCGAACGGCCGACTGCATAAACCAACCTTGGTTGTCTCACATCTGAACCTTCAGCACCTCCGCTTGGTGCTCCACGTCCTCTTCGGCACCATTTCCTCTATTATTCGGACCATGACCCGCTGAGGCTGCTGTCCACCTCTACCAGCTTGATTAACATTCTGAGTTACCGGTCGATTCTCATCCGATCTCATCGAACAATCCTTAATCATATGGTCCTTTGACCAACACTTAAAACATCCTCCAGTCTTTTTCCAACATTCCCCTAAGTGCTTCTTCCCACACTGATCACAAGTACGATACTGCCCTCCTGCAGCAGCTTGTTGACCTCGCGGTCCATCATCTCTGGGCCTTTTCTACACATTTCCCGACGATCCTGATGACCTATAACCCCTCTTGGGTCTATTCCTATCAGAGCTCTACTTAGCTGAGTCCTTGATTCCCTCGGCTACCTTAGCCTTTTCAACCAACGTGAAAAACTTTCGCTCCTGATGTGGAGCTATCAATAACCTTAGGTCATCCCTTAGACCGTCTTCGAACCGAACACACCGCTCATGCTCCGTATCCACTACTTCTCGAGCATATCGGCTTAACCTCAGAAATTCAGCTTCATACGCTACTACTGACTTGTTTCCTTGAACCAGCCCCAGAAAAGCTTTCCTCTGCTCATCAATATAACGTGTGCCGACATACTTTTTCTGATATGCCTCCTTAGCATACTCCCAGGTCAGATCCTCAACTGTGGCACCATCCCGGACTGTTAACCACCATTGGTATGCTTCATCGCGTAATGATTGCCACCATTCCTTTCAACTTCTCTTGGGGTTAGATCGAGCTCATCCATAATGCGCGCCGGTCGCTTCAACCAAGATTCAATTGTCTTTGGGTGCCACACCAGATACTCCACGAACACCTCACTCGTTGGCTCGAGTCGCCGGGTATAGATTTACGAGCTCAGATTTCCACCGCGCCACCACCATTTCAAGAACTCGCAAAGATAGCTCATATACAAAGATCATCCCCGTCGAGCTTTCGCTCGACAATCGATAGCTAGAGGTGGTGGTGGTAGTGGTAACTCATTGTCGGACCTTGACCGATCTAACGGGTTCGACACGCTTATTCTTCCTCTACCGCATCCATGACGCACTGCGTCCTCTAGAACTCATAGCTAACGATGCGCTTTAACTCGATTTAAGAAATTTTTTATGAATTAGCCTTTATTCCACTGATTAATCGCGAAGAAGTTTTATGAAAAGAATTTTAGGAGTGGTTCTTTCGTATCCATACATGCACACAGTCTTTACATTCATACATCCATCAATCAATTATGAACTTTCGTTCATTCAGAGAAATGTTGTAGTTTTCATTGTTGTTGTTTTTCCACTACCAGGGGTATTTTCATCATTTATCCTACAGGGGTATTTTTCACCATTTATCGAAACAAAGTTCCTTGGTGTTTTTGTCAATGAGGGTATTCTGGAAATTTTGCATTCCCGGGGTTATTTTGGAAAATTTTGAAATTGGGGTATTTTGGTAATTAACCCGGGTGAATTTGTAAATCTTAATAAATCAAGGATATTTTGGAATTTACAAAACTTGAGGGTTGTTTTTGAGAATTTGTTTTCCAAATCAATGTTGTTGCAGAAATTTTTGAAAATCAGAGGTCGTTCTGGTAATTTTGTAATTTAGGGGTATTTCGGTAATTTGCAGAGTAGGAGTAATTTCATAATTTTTTTCTAAAATCAGGGTATTTTGTCATTTTTGCAAATTAGGATTTTGAACATTTTATAACGTAATGAAATTTTGATAGGAACTGTGGGTATTTTAAAAATTTCACAAACTAAGGGCATTTTTGTAATTTTACCACTAGGGGTATTTTTGTAAATTTGTAAATCAGAAATATTTTAGGAAAATTTATCAAAATAATCTTTTCAAATCAAGAGGGTAACTTAGAAATTTTAAAACTAGGGTTTCCATAAAAATACGGCTAGTCCCTTTCGGGTTTTAGTTAGGGGTTTAGCCCGTGATTAAGTCCTCTTGGTTAGGGTGAACCGAGGCTACGCACCAGGTAGGATTCGAGTGGAGAGGAGGTAAGTCACATGGACTGCTTAAATACCAAGCTCCCACCGAAACCAATCCTAGACATGCGCACCATGGTTGCTACACCCTAACTCGGTGACTTTAATCATGGGTTTGTTTAGTTAGACATTTAAGTCTTATGTTTTTGTTGGGGTAACTAGTCCTAGGGTTCAATACTTAATCTCTATTCTATGTTCCATCTCTACCCTTCTACAAATCATAACATAAATCACACAAAAGATTGGAGTACTTACCTGGTGGACTTCGGGTCAGAGACTTAGTGGGCCATGCCAGAAAATCCTGCTGAATTCACAAAAATTCTTTTTGGCTTAACTTTTGAAAATGTTTTGGGCCTTAAACCCAAGGCTGAGAGTTTAAAACTGGGCTCTGATACCAAACTGAAACACCCCAAACCCAGCCCACGAGCCTTGACCAGATCTGGTTGTTCCCCGGTGTAAACCGTTTCAAATTCTTTTGTTACTTAGGAAAAACTTGTGTGTTTTGAAAGAAAGATTGTTTTGGGTTGGGCTTTTCATTAGTAAAAATTCTTTTACTTTAGGTGACAAAACATTTGGGCTTTGTTTTAAAATAAATTTACTTAATCTTTTAACAAATAAAAAGTTTGTAAGCTTAATAAATAAAAGCAAAGTAATGTAGTGCTACTACGGCCTTATTACATCAAATAATTTCCCAAAAATAAGAATTCAAAATACTTAAAAAAAAATAGTCCAAATAAAATAAATGAACTTCTTGCTGTGCATGGCCATCCCTAAGCATCTGTCAGCCCGGTCCATCACTGGTCGTCACATGAAAAGTAATCCCACAACGGGGTGAGTCAACAGACTCAATGTGTAACCAACACTAAAATTTAATATTTCAGGCATACAATGTCATACATGTTCATAAAGCATTTAAACAATATGATGCAACCCAACCCAAACCTATATGCCATCCGCTAGACACCACCGCACCATCCTCGCACACCGTGGGGACTACTAAGTCAACCTCCATCCGCTACACACCATCGAAGGCGTCATTGCAATGACGTGCTCATCGCCCTTATAAAATTCGTGGTCTTAGGTCACCACATTCAGATATCGTGGTCTTAGGTCACCACATTCAGTTATCGTGGTCTTAGGTCACCACATTCAGTTATCGTGGTCTTAGGTCACCACATTTACTTATCGTGGTCTTAGGTCACCACATTTACTTCCCCTTTACATATAACCCTTATGCCCCAAATCATACATAACATGCATTAAAATGCCAAATTTTTATTTCACATTATTAACACTTTTCACATGTTAAAAATAACATTTATTCATAATCCTTGTAGGAGTAGGAAGCGTGCACAATCTTGTGTACCATAACATGGTACCTTAGCCATATTCACATTCTTATAATCATGCACATATTAATTATTGCCATAAATCTTATTATTAAAAAGTAGTGTGGGGTACACACCTGATTCGCTTAACAATTCACTGAAATCCCGAAAATTTGATCTAAAGCCTTAGATCTCAAGTCCTACATTCGGCCAACCTTAATATGTTAGCATAAAGCCTATTCGGCTATAAAACAAAATCCTAGTAGGATTTGTACACTTAAAACCTACCTTGTTGCCGATTATCTTAAGAATCAAGTCCTGAAACTTTGTCGTATTCCTTCTTGCATTTGGCCAAACATTAAATCATACCACAGGTTAGTTTCAGCTTTTTTAACAATTATGAAATAGATCTTGCTATCAAAATAGGCCTATGGCCGATTGTATTTAGGCACATACCTTGCGATTTCCAAATCCCGAAACTCACTGAATAACTAGGGAACACGTGGCCTATGGTGTACCTTCGGGAAAAGAACTTCTCCTTCCTTGTAATCGGCTGATTTTTAGATCTATTAACTATTAGTTTCGGCTATTTTGAATAAATATGAACTGGATCTAAACACCAAAATAGGCCTTGGCCGAATATTTGCATGGACTTACCTTGGATTCTTGAAAGTCTCGAAAGATCTCCTCTTGGTAATTGATAACTCCGAAATCCCGAAGCCTCCTTTGAGTTATTCGGCCAAGAACAACAATAGGGGTTAGTCCCTAAATTTTGACAAGTCACAAGAAAAGGGATGGAAATCGAACATCATTTGGCCTTACCTTAATACTACAGTCGACAACACCTTTGCTTAAACCACAGAGATTCGGCTATGGTCTTGATAATAGCAAATTTTCGGCTTTTGGATCTTAACAAGAAATCGGCTTATGATGGTGTCTGTGTTGTCGATTTATCAAAAGAAAAGAGAGGGAAAAGAGTCACTAGGGGATTCGGCAATGGTGGACCTATGAAGAAAAAAACTTTCGGCTATGGAAAAAGTAAGGGAGAGAAGAGAGAGTTTGCTAGGAAATTTTCGGCAGAGTTTCCTATGGAAAAGAGAAGAATAGCCTTAATTTCCTCCTTATGCCGAAATTACTATGCTAGAGTCCCTTACTTGGCCATCACTTCCTTGTTTAAGGATTAATAGAAATAATTCTTTAATTATTAATCATCATTTATCTACTTAAAATAAAAGGAATTTAATCCACACTTGAGCACATCCTTTAGCTAAATTTTGACGAGAGTGAAACTCTTCCCCAAGTGCCTTGGTGCCGTCCAACTCCCTTGTCCCATGCAGCAAAATAAAACTCTTTTATTTGCTTCCTATGTGACTCAAACCTAAGCCCATTTGCATAGTTGGTGTCGTCACTTACTTGGGCCTTAAGTGGTGCCTCCAAGCTACTTAAACAAGCCTATGTTTGTGTCAAATTTCTTCTATTAATTTTCTTAAGGCCACCTTGTTTTAGTTTCCTCTTTTAAACTTAACATTTCTAAAGCATTTCCTGGACATTACCCTACATTTCCAAGACAAGACATTTCCTTACATTTCTAGGACATTTCCTTACATTTCCAAGACAAAACATTTCCTTACATTTCCAGGACATTTCCTTACATTTCTAGGACATTTCCCTACATTTCCAAGACAAGACATTTCCTTACATTTCCAGGACATTTCCCTACATTTCCAGGACAAGACATTTCCTTACATTTTCGGGACATTTCCTTACATTTCCAAGTTTCCAAAATGTTCACTTTCCTCTTTTTGAAACTTAACATTTCTAAATCATTTCTTACATTTCCAAGTTTCCAAAAATGTTCATAATACATTCATAACACATAAGACATGCCATTTCGTATAATCAAAAGAAATGCATAGGCCCTTTTTCAAGATGTTACCGGCAAAATGGAAATTTTGCCAAAGTATGAGTTATGAGTCAATTTAGTTAATATGAGTATTAAATGAGCTAAATTATTATAGATCAAGAGAAACGAAGCCCGAACCAAAATCGAGGCAAGAACAAAGTCGAGGACTAAATTGTAATATCTACATACATTTTGTACATTGAGGTAAGTTTGTATAGTTTCCATGCTTTATGAATATTTTCATTATATTGCTTGTTATGTTGTTAAATATACATTACTTTCATGAGAATTTTTCATGGTATGTTAAACAAAGAAATTAATGAGATTAAGCATGAGAAAGTCCCGGTTGAAGTTGAATTACTTAGGATACTCAATCTACCACATGAGATGAGAAAGCCCATATAAGACTATGAGAAAGCCCATATAAGACCAAGCCAATGCATGGCATCGACAATCAAGCAAGTTATCATGTAAGTCCAAGATAAGTCCCATCATTGAAGATTTATTATGAGATGAAGACCCATATAAGCCCAAGCCAAGGCTCGGCATTGGTGAGTCTCCAAGCAAAGATGTCATGTAAGTCCAAGACAAGTCTTGGCATTGTAAAGTTATCATGAGATAAAGATTCCATGTAAGCCCAAGCTAAGGCTTGGTATTGGTGGGTATCAAAGAAGATTTCATGTAAGTCCAAGCCAAGGCTCAACATTGACAAAGTAAAGATACCAAGTAAGACTATGTCAAGACATAGCAATGGTAAGTTCCCAAGGGAACCCACAAGGAAGACCTCGTGTAAGTCCGTGTCAAAGCATGGCATCGATATCAAGTAAGAGATCCCATTGTAAGACTATATTGAGGATATAGCATTGACATCCAGATACATGTGGGATGAGATTCAGTATCCTCGGTTATTCATAGTAATTCATTGGGCATAAGAGTAAAGATTGAATGAGAAAGCAAGAAGTTAAGTAAGTAAAGCTATCATCAAGTCATGCTAGTTAAAGTTAACTAAGAGTATAATACACGTGGTGAATGAAGAAGTTGAGATTATGCTTATCATAGTAAAGTATACTGATCTATGAAATCAAGTGATATAGATACCTTGTTTACCTCACAAGCATGAGACTAGTAAGTATCATGAGTTATGTAAGAATCTTCAAGAGTAAGTAAGCTCAAACACATGAGTTAGGCAATGCCTTTGTTTATGATGAATGAGTTTTGATTAAGCAATTATATTGCTATGTGCATTACATGCAAACTTACTAAGCTAAATGTTTACATCTTTAATTCTTTCTTTCTATGTAGTCCCGCCAAGCTAACTTTTGGATCATTGAAGTCGGAGCTCGAAGCACACTGTCAATTGCTATTTTGGTATAGCCATGTTGTTTATATTAAGTATGGCATGTATAGGAAGCATTTAATTTGAAATATGTCTTAAGAAGGGCCAAAGTGTGGGCTATCAAGTTTATTATTCTTTTGTATATGGCTAAAGAGATTGGCCAAGTTTGACTAAGCATGTATGTATATTTATATCAATGAAGTATGCATCCTTGTTAATGTTAGATGAAGTATTTGAATTGTTGAATTTAGCTCGAGAATGATCTTGACTTCAGGGTGGTAATTGGCTTGGTGAATAGCCTCTAAGTGCCCACACAGATAGGCACACGGGCGTGTGTCTAGGCCGTGTGATACCTGCATGTTAGTGTCTTAAGTCAGAATAGACCACGGGCTAACCCCACGGCCGTTTGTATAGGCCGTGTATGACACATGGTTAGCACATGATGTGTGCTCCAAGCCATGTGAATAAGTCAGTATGTCAAGGTATGGCACACGGTCCAGGGCCACGGGCGTGTGAAGGCCATGTATAATTAGTCAGTGTCGACCACGGGTGAAGGACATGGACATGTCTAAGGGGTACACGGGCGTGTCCCAAGTCATACGGGAGTGTGACCCCTATTGTGAGGAAAAGTTTCTAGTTGAGTTCTGAAAAACTCCAGACGCAAATTTAAAGCCTTGTAGACCCATAAAATGTATGTTTGACTAAGAAAGAGAAGTTTTTATTTTGGAACGAAATTTTATAGCCCGTAAATATATGTTTAGGGAAGTTCAAGAATAGTAATATCTCGTATCTAGTCCCAGCCCCAGACTCGGGTATGGGGTGTTAGATAAGTAGTGCACGTTATATAAAAGGTAATAGTAAGCCTGATAGTTATAATGGGTATTCAACGTAAGTGGCATACATGTGAAGCAGTTGCATCCGTGTTCATCCTAAGCGAGTCTTCAAATTAATTAGTGTCTGCCGATAGGCTAAGTCTGATTGTAGTAGTATCCACCAGCAGATACTTTGGATCAGAGAAAGTTGTATCTGCCAATTATAGTGAGCCAGTCGGTCAGCTTGAGTCTAATCTCTTAATGTCTAGTAATGATTATGGTGGGATTTATTCCCCAGGAAATCACTAATTTTTAATGAATTTACCTAGCTTCTTCTCATCACTTTCAGTTCGTTAGTTAAACGTGGTGATCAACAGGAAACAGCCAGATCAACGACCATTTGTAAGCTTTCTTTATTTTTCGTGGGTAACATGTATTTGCTAGGGGAAACTAGGATGATTGTTAAATGTCACCATCTAAGAGTCATTAAATTGTATTTTGATATGATATTTTGAGATCTTTTAGTGATGATTGGCAGCCTTATTGGCCTATTTTTAATTATGATTTTTGGATCTTGTCTAAATTGTCGTCAAAGGCTACTTATTTGTAACTTAAGCTGTTAAAGTGGCGTGATACCATTTTAACTTTCATTTTCAATTATATATATTTTTAAAATTTATGGAACATCGTTTTCGGTAAATGTTTACCTCGCCATTTTGAAAAGTTGATTTAAAAGCAAAGTTTAGTACTATTAACGGTTTGACTTGTGACTCTCCATACCTGGATCCGACAATCGAGTTGGGCATAACGTGTTACAAATTCAATATATTTAGCCTTAACACAAAATTTAATTTTTAAAAATTTTGTAAATTTTGCAGACTTGAATTGTAAAAGCTGGCCATTGAGAGAGCAACAATAGTGAATCTCCCAGAGCCTAGACTTGACTAATGAAATTTTGAAGGAGATGCAAGTACCACGGGGCTAGAACTTTAGTTTGGCAAATCGAGTAGCCTTAGGCAATTTCTTGGGTTCAAATTTGCCGAAGTTGGCCTAACACTGAAAAAATAAGAATTCTTGATAGAAATTCTCTAAGGCACCAAAGCAAAGCGGAAGCAAACTCAAAATAGAAACAAGCCATAAACGAACAAAAAGCCACAAAAAAGTAGCGTACACCAAGTGTTTGAGTAAATGCTCTCAAAAGTATTCTATTACTTTGAAGGTTTACAATTGAGTAATTACAAATGAGAGGGAAGACCTCAATTTATAGTTGAGCTCCCCAAATTATACGGTATAGATTGAGTTACATCAATGATCAAATTCGTGTTTATCTGCAAGATGAAAGTCTTAAGAGATTTCAACTCTATACATCTGATTGTCGATAGACGTGTGAACATCTGTGCTGGAAATACTACAGTAAAATAATATAAAATAGATAGCGGTGTTCTTAAATATATAGGTCAAATTTTAATATAGTTTATTTACAAAAAAATACTTGGTAAGTATTCTGAGGATCGTACCCAAGGAATTGTCGATTGGAGAAAATCACTATTAACTAAATTACAGAAAATAAGTACTAATCTAGTCGACTTACAAATTAATAGTGTAAATCCAAAAAAAAAATTTCATTAATTACTAATTTAACCTAAACTAAAACTATCCCTAAGTTAACCATCAATTTCTCCTATTCCTCATTTCGAATACGGGAGCCCCTTTTAGTCTAAAATCTATTTTAACCCTAATTATTAATTAAGTCAACAATTACCCTTAATTAAGTCTTTATCACCTTTAGCTAAGAATACCCTATTGTGTTTATTCACTAAGGATTACCGACAAAGATACCTTTTCGAGCTCATCGCTTGTAACACCTCAAATTTTGGGGTTAGAAGTTGTAAGTTTTGTGGTTAGGATCAGTGAGAAGGTTACACTATTGTGTTTAGTTGCAAGTTTAAGTGACAAAATGGGCCTACTGGTCTGGTGGTTGAGTGAGTGTTAGTAAACATCTGAGTTCTGGGTCCAAGCCCTTGTGTGTGCGTTTTGGGTGATATACTTTTATATTGTTAAATAGTGGACTTGTTTTAGTTTTAAAATATAATTATTAGTTTTATTATGATTATGATTATGATTATGATTATTTTCATTTTATTTTTCTCTCTGGACGTTCTCTTTTTTTTTTTTTTCTTTTTGTATGTTTCTTCTTCTTTTCTTTTTTGAAAACGGTGGGGGTTGTGGTTTTTGAAGAGCTTTAATTTCTTGGTCATCGAGTCAGGTTCTGGACGTCTCTGATTGTGATTCAGGTGTGGGATTTGAACCTTATCCATTCTATTTTTATTTTGCTAACTATTGTTTCGACATTTCTTGAGTGTGTGCTAATCCGTTGATTTTGGGTTTTTAGTCATTGAAAAAGTAAGGGGAATACTTCATTTTCTGATATACTATTGTTATTATAAAGGTTGGGGACTGTTTTGATGGCTAAAACAGCAATTTTGGCTTGTTCCAAGGTAGTTTTGTGACCACGCGGGTGGTCACACAGGCGTGTGCTGGTTCACACAGCTGTGTGCTTTTAGGAATTAGGGTCTTCCGATAGGTTTTGGTGCCACACGGCCTAGCCACACGACCATATGGTTGATTTGGGGATTTTTGTCGTCTTTCACACGGCCGTATCCCTTGGGCACATGGACATGTGTGTTTAGGAATTAGGAATTACTTTTTGGTGCCACACGACCGTGTGGCTAATTTGGGGATTTAGAGATCCCACACGGGTGTGTGTTTTGGGCACACGGGCGTGTAAGACTCTCACACACACGGTTGTGTCTGCCCGTTTTGCTATTTTAGCACAATTGGACAATGAATTAGATGACCTGTTCACACGGCCGTGTCTCTAGTTCACATAGGCGTATGCCTCTGCCATACGGTCGTGTGCCTCCCTTCACACGGGCGTTTTGACCCCTACACGGCCTGTGCACATGGTCGTGAGGTCCTAAGACACCAAATTTTAGTTTGTGTATGTTTTTTATCTAAAAATGTGTTTGTGTATTCCGACCCTTAGCTAAACTTAAGTGAGGATATTTAAGTCTCTGTATCTATAGGCCATGTGCTCTGCTTATGTGCTGTTTGTGACTATAGTGTGAGATAACTGATCCTGAACCCTGTTAGCTGGGTGTGTGTGAATATCTGTTTCTATTTGACTGTCTATCAATGTGTTCATTGTTTCTACGAGACTGTAAGCATTCATGCACTTGAGTAAAGTATTTTGGGGTTGGTTGTGAAGAGAAGGAAGACCGATTACATTTCGATCTAGCGCTTTATCAGAACCTTTTTTATCTGATGATTCACACTTTGATGCATCATACGACGTCGCCTATGCTATGTACCATTATCTGATTTGGTAGTTTAAACTGTAATGTGTCCGTACAATGGATTACCGCATTGCACTATACTGCATGTACGCCAGCCTTGCTGCATATTAATATCTGAGTGGCTTAGTCCACATGCATGGTGTGTAGGGTTGGATGGGCCTTTCGAGGTCCTATGTGGTGTGTTTGGTTGGATGACTTAATCAGCTCTTATGGGGTGTGATCGGGGACAGAGAGGTGTGTTGGCTGGACGGGTTGGTTTTATTACTTGATTGCATTCATACGCATCTATTTGAGTGTTCTGGGTGAAGACTATTTGACTATGTTCTATCTAATTGAATAACATTTGTAACTGAATATCTATGTGTGACATGGTTTGCTTAAATTGTTTCATTCTATTAAGACGTTGGTTCCAAGTTCACTTTCTGGTTCTATGCATAACTATATGTATGTTTCGCTGTAACACCCCTTACCCGTAATTCCTACCAGAGCCGGGCCCGAGGCGTTACTATATTAAAACCACATGGTCACCATTTAGGCTCATCATGACCACTCTCTTAAGTCACCTCAACAACCTCATTCTCTACTTACGAGGCCTTACTCAAACTCAAGTGGGCTCTCGAGGCCTTATTGGAAACTTCTATGATTTTAAAATTTCTCCACCTAAAAGGGACTACACGCCCGTGTAAGGTGAGACACGCCCGTGGAGGTCACCCACGCCCATGCCCTCAACCCATGCATGAAAACCCAAGCATACTGCCAATGCTCCACGGCTAAGGCATTTGTCCACGCTCACCACCTCTGGTGAACACTGACTGCCTTACAAGGCCTAGAGTCTAAACACACGCCCGTGTGGCTAGCCCGTGGCCTATACTACTTGAAACTGTCAAAGAGACACAGCCAAGGCACACGTCCGTGGTCTGGCCGTGTGTCACACATGGCTTAGACAAATGCCCGTATGTCTATCTGATCGTGTGTCAGAGTCTTAAAAATTTATAATATGAATGATCTAGCCTAAAAACTAACTGTGACAATGACTTGAGGCAAGCGCACCTCTCGAACAGTAGTATAGTTTAGTGGTAAGACCGGATCGTCGAACCCAAAAGAACCAAAAGTACTAATACTAACTTTCTTTTTATTATCTAGCCTAAGAATTAAGGGAATTGTTATCTAATCTAAAATTAAGTAACTACTAAGCTAAAGATGCTAAGACAAAGAGAATGAATTGGGGAAATACTTGTGGGAAAAACCAATTGATTAAGACAATACCCGAGGAAGAATCCACCTAGACTTCATTTGTTATCTAAATCTGAACCAAACGATTTATTCACTTGACTTGATCAGTAGGATTCCCTAATTTATATTAATACCTCTCTCGAGGCTACTAACGTCTAGCCTTAGGTTGATTAATTGAAGTCTCTTTCTAATTAAAACCCCTTGAATTGCATTAACTCAATTTATGGACTCCCATATTAGGTTTGACCCTAATCCGGTAGATTTTCATCATCCTATCTCTAGAGTTGCAATCAACTCCGCTTAACTATGCTAGATCTACTCTTAAACAGGGTCTATTCCTCCTCTGCCTAAGAGCATAAATGCTTGAATCAATGTCCTAAAATATCAAAACAAGAATTAAGAACACATAGTTAAAAAGAAATAAAGTATTTATCATACAACTCAGAAAAACAATAACAAGATCCGTCTTAGGTTTCATCCCCCTCAGGTATTTAAGGGGTTTAGTTCATAATCATAAATGAATACATCTCAGAAGAAAATATAAAATAAAACATAAAGAAAAACCTCAAACCCCCTGAAGGAATTGAAGGAGAGATCTTCAGTCTTGAGTATGATTCCGGCTTCTTGAGATGAATTAACTAGATTTCTTCGAGTGAATCCCACAATTCGACCCCTCTGGCTTGGCTCTTTGGCCTAGCTGAATGCCCCCCTAAAGGTTGGCCTCTAGGGTGTTAATATAGGCTTTTGGAATGTCTTTCTTTGCCTCTAAGTACCCTAATCTGAATGACACTCTTCTTTGCTACGGTAGGGACATGCCCGTGTAAGTCGAGGCCAAGCCGTGTTCGGGTCTGTTAATGAGGCACGGCCGTGTGACTCGGGGTCTAGGCCGTGTGGATTTCGTAATTTGGCCCATTTTCTCTGTTTTCGGCCCGTTTCTTGTTCTTTTTATCCTCCAGTTCTCTCATGAGTATAAAACATGAAAACAAAGGATTAGGAGCACCTATTTCGATAATTAAAGGGATAAATCATCCAAAAGTATGCTAAATGTGGGATTAAAATATGTACATATTATGGTTTATCAAATACCCCACACTTAAGCTTTTGCTTGTCCTCAAGCAAAATTCTTAACTTATAATTAAAATGAACTTCCTCAATTCATAATATTCATCGATAATGTTTCATCATAATTCATAGATAATTTATACATGGATAATTTAACTCAAAGAGTCCTAAAGATTCAAACAATCAAAGTCATAGTTTTTAGCACGAAAAATATAGGTGTTTCCACTTATCTAAATAATTACCTTTAATTCAAAATTGACAAGAGTTGACATCCTCACTAAAGATTCACTCAAAATCACTCAAGGTGTTTAAGGGTCAAAATAAAGCACTCATCAGTCAAACATGAAAAGTTATTACCATAGGCTTGCATGAAAATCAAATCTCCACCACTATAAAATGAAATGATACACAAATTAAAAGGTCTTTAAAGGGTTGTAATGAGGTTAGGTTAAAGGCGTGGATAAAGGCTGAATTAAAGAGTTAAAATCGAGATTGAATTGACAAACTACCTAACTAGAAAAATGAACTAATCCTGAAAAATTACATCAATTGAAAACTTGAAATACTAATAATATGAGCTTCTTCTTCACGATGTTGAATTTAAACGTATAAGCTCACTTAATCACGGAACTAATAATGAATATACTTCAAAATTTTTTATTTTTTATCATTTTTTAAGAACAAATCAAGTAAATACATAATATAAGATGAATTCACCTACTGAGATAAAATAATTAGGCAATTGATCAAATCAAATCTCAATAGAAAGGTACTCAAGAAAAATGGTGATAACAAATACAAGATGGGTTTTGGGTTAATATTAGTGGGTGAATCAATAAAAGGGTTGTTTGGATCAAAGGGGTTCACTAGGGGTTAATTGTGAGGGTAGGCTTTTAGTGGAGTAAGTGGGTTAAATCCTAAGTGCCTTTATCATCTCAGTATATCAAATAAAAAATGTGGTCTCGACATGTATAATCGAAGCAAGTTTTAGAATAACAAATCAATGTTGACACCCTCATAATCAACAAAGTGAGCACGGAAAGAATGTATGCTCTTAAAAGGTTCAAAATCTCACAAAAATTATGGGTTTTTGATGACAACCTTGTAAATTTTAAACTTCAAGGTAATAATTAGATTCAAGTAGACAACCTAACAAAATTTTAATTTTTGAAAATAGACTCATCATGCTTGATTCTCTAGTATCTTAAAGTTTAAATCATCATTGTATAATTATCAATGAATTAATCAAACAAATCAATAAAAATCATAAATCAATAGGAATTTCATTCTAATTAGTGATATGAGAAAATTACTTAAGATAAGATATCATTCAGAGATTTGAGAATAATGCAAAAAGTTAGGAACTTTTCTAATTAAATTTTCACCCCCCACACTAAAGATGTACATTGCCCTCAATGTACAAAGATATAGAAAAACAATATAGTAGAAAATCAAAAGATATGGAGAGAAGTGAACTTCCTAAATTTTGGATGGATTCCTTGAGAATGAAACTTGTAGGGATGGAGTAGATGAAAGGCATGATGAACTAAGCAGAGGTGAAGGTATGTGAAAATTTTCCAGTTCCTTAGTAGCACCTTGAGCCTTTTTAGAACTGCAGAGTCAGCGGTAACTTTTTAGGGTTTTCGTTATGATATTTTCACGAAAATTAGATAGTAGGAGACAAAAGAAATTGGACTTATACTAATAAAAGTTTTTGAACAATACAAAAGGTAAAGGGTTGAACTAGCAAATTATAATAAAAGGGTACATAAAAATCAAATGAAGGCAAAAAATAGCTAAAATTAAAAAGAACTTAAAAGTCCTCATCATCGGTTGGATCGTGGGGTGGTGCAGGCGGTGATATGTGAAAGTGATGACAAATCTGCTAAAGAGTCGCCTCCATGCCGTCGAATCGTCGAGCGGTGTCATTAAATTGTTAAGTATAGTAATGGTTGAACTGAGTGAGGCATTCAGAGAAGTCTAAAAGTGAAGCAACCGCATGAACTGGGTGATGGCTCGGTTGTGGCTCCTCATGTGGGCGTGGGACATTGTTAGTGATGTCCTCATAGTGCTCCTCCTTGATCATCTACATGTTTATCATCGTTGAGATGCCCTGTGGAGACATCTGGCCTATCAAAGTGAGGGAGGCAGATTGTGATGCGGTGTTGAGGAGACCAAAGTATCTCGCGAGTCATGTTACATAAGGCCCCATGGAAATGACCCCCTTTTGATGGCGCTCCGTCTGATGCTGAATGGCCAGAGCGATGAAGTAGGCAAGTTCGAAGACGTGGCCATTTTCCATACACCAGAGGAAGTAGGCGTCATGTGTGTTAACGACCCTAGTGATCTCTTGCCTTCCTGTCAATGTGTGAGCTAAAATGGCGTGTAAGTATCACAAGGATGGGGTGAGAGTTGTCTCTTTGGAGCGACTAGGGTTATAAGTGGTTGTGTTGGGGGCTATATTATACCAACATCTCGCCGGGGAGTTATGGATGTGGCGATGGAGCTCCGCAAGATCATGTTCTCTTCTAAAGTCATCCGTGTATATGCCTTGAGTGACGCCAAATTCAGGGATACTCATTTCCCAAACTAAACCTTATAGACAAAACTAAATAGTGCCCAAGTCGTCGTGGTTTGTTATTACTGCCTGAAATGGAAGGTAGAGCAAAGCTCTAATGTTAGTTTGAGGTAAGTGGGTTTGATAATACCGAAAAAATATTCCTAAGGGTCAGTCGTCAGGAGTGCCCGGATATCATCAGCAAGTTGAATGTGTTCCAAGGTGGCCTCGTCGATACATCGGCCTTGACTGAGAGGTCGTGCCAATAGTATTTGAAAAATTTCCTCTTGAGCTCCAGGAGGAAATTGTAGAAATAGGTGTCTCACTTCGGCCGATGTGCTGGCGGATGATGAACCGGGTCCCGTTCATTTTTACGAAATGGGGACTGCAGTCTTCTTGCCTCGGAAAGAAGACATTATGCTCCTATGTAATAGAATAAAGAATATCGTCTCATGATAATACCTATGAGTCCACAATTTCAATCTCATTAACCATGAACATTTCTGCTAACAATTCTCTAGAGATTCTAGACATTCGAAAATCATAGTTAATCTATTTATAATGCTTAAGTAATCATTAGTCATTGCCAATAATAAAAAAAGTGAATGCTATAAAAAAATTAAAGAAAAAAAATCAAAGATTTAAAAATAATCATGGAATGTAAAATATCAAGCAGTAAAGTAGAAGGTGTAGAATGGACTAACAGAGCTGTAGAGATGGCACATGGTAATTTTAAGGGCTGATACACGGGCATGGTCTGCGAGTAGGTGGTGGAACAGGGCTACGAGTGTGTTTTTCATTCACACGGGCGTGGTCTGTGTTGTTATGTGGATGAGGAAGATAAGGAGAGAGAAGGAGAAGGGGTGAGTGGAAGTGAAAGGAGGAGAGGGAGAGGGCGCCGGTGGCCAGAATGGTGAGGTATGGGGGATTTGGTAGTACTTGAAGGAAACAGTTAAGGTTGGGGATTGGGGAAGAAGATGAATAGGAGGGGGTTTAAATAGGGAATCGACCACACGGGTAAAAGCCATGCCCGTATTCTATTTGTTTGGGCCGTGTAAATCAAGAATTTTGAATTTAGGTGCGTCTAATTTGTGTCACACGGCCGTATTGCACAGGCGTGCCTAGCTTTGTTCGCTTTTCCCACGCCTGTTTCATTATTCCCCACCCCTGTTTACTTGACAGGTTTGGCCACGATTATGGGGCATGGGCATGTCGCACGCCCGTGTTCACTCCACGGTTTGGCCACGGTTATGGGGCACAGGCATTTTATGGGCTCGTGTCATTTACTCAGTTTCGAACAAGGCCTAATTGCACAGCCGCAGTGTTTTGTCGTAGCCCGTGTGTTGGGGATTTTTTTCGCCCTTTGTTTGCACTGCCTCTGCCACGTTATTGTGCTCACTCGTGGTATCCACACGGCCATGACCACGCCTGTGTGAAAGGCCGTGTGGTAAGGAAACTTGTGCTTTATGAAATTGGTTAATTTGTAGTTAAGTGCTAAAAATTGAAAATATGATATTAGTGAAGTTAGTGCTCGGGTTGCCTCTCGAGAAGTGCTCATTTAAAGTCTTAAGCTAGACTTACCCTGTTTTCATTTCTAAATGAAGGTTCACAGAGCTGAAACTCCTCTCTCAAATCCCCAAAATCTTCACCATTATAAATTTTCAGTCGTTGACCATTTACCTTGAATGTCCCATGAGTTGGATGAGTTACCTCTATTGTGCCGTAGGGAAAAATAGTTTTGATTACGAATAGGCTTGACCATATTGATTTCAGCTTTCCAAGAAACAATTTTAACCTTGAATTGTATAGCAGGACTAAATCTCCTACTTCGAATTGCTTCGATTGTTTTAAACGAGCATCATGGCGTCCCTTTGTTGCCTCCTTATATAGTCGCGAGTTCTCATATGCATTAGCTCACCATTCATCAAGCTTGTTCAACTGCAACATCCTTTTTTCACCTGCAGTTTTAAGATCGTAATTTAAAAATTTTATAGCCAAAAAAGCTTTGTGCTCTAACTCAAATGGTAGATGAAAACTTTTTCCATAGACAAGTTTATATGGGGATGTTCCTATGGGAGTTTTAAAAGCTGTTCTATGGGTTCATAAAGCATCGTCTACTGTTAATGCCCAATCTTTCCTGTTTGATTCTACTATTTTCTCTAGAATATGCTTAAGTTCTCGATTTGCTACTTCTACTTGTCCATTGGTTTGAGGATGATAAGGGGTAGCTGTCCTGTGGTGTACTCCATATTTCTTTAAGACTTTATCAAATAAAGTATTACAAAAGTGAGTACCCCTATCTAATAATTGCTCTAGGTGTTCCAAATTGAGAGAAGAGTTTCTTAAGAAACCTCACTACTACTCTAGCATCGTTAGTAGGTAAAGCTTGAGCTTCCACCCATTTTGACATGTAATCTACTGTACTAAGATGTATTTATTTCCAAATGAACTAGGAAATGGACCCATAAAATCAGTACCCCATACATCAAATATTTCACATGGTAGCATATACGTTTGAGGCATTTCATCGCGTTTAGAGATATTACCTATTCTTTGGCATTTGTCACATGAAGCGACATACATGTTGGCATCTTTAAATAGAGTTGGCCAATAAAAACCTGATTCGAGCGTTTTATGTGCTGTCTTAATCCTACTATAATGTCCTCCTGAAGGTCCTGAGTGGCAATGTTCTAGGATTGTGCTTGCTTCTGCCTTTGTAACACATCTCGAATTACTTGATCTGCACATATACAGAAAAGAAAAGGGTCCTCCCAAAAATAGTTTTTCGCATCAGCAAAGAATCGCTTCTTTTGATGATGTGTTAACCTTTTTGGTAGGATGTTAGTAGCTAAATAATTCGCAATATCTGCAAACCAAGGTACCTCGGAGTCGGTTATAGAAAAGAGTTGTTCTTCAGGAAACGAGTTGTTTATCTCACTCTCGTCGAGTTCTTTGATATGTGGATTTTCAAGCCTAGACAGATGATCTGTTGCAAGATTTTTAGCTCCTTTCTTATCCTGATTTTCCAAATCAAATTCCTATAAGAGTAAAATCCATCTTATGAGTCGAGGTTTTGCATCGAATTTAGTCAAAAGATAATGAAGAGCTGAATGGTCAGTGTAAACGATAACTTTAGATAATATCAAATATTGTCTAAATTTATCAAATGCAAAAACCACAACTAGCAATTCTTTTTCTGTGTTGGTGTAATTTTCTTGTGCGGCCGTTAATGTCTTGCTAGCGTAATAAATCGGCTGAAAGTGCTTGTCTCTTCGTTGTCCCAAAGTTGCACCTACTGCAAAATCACTCGCATCACACATTAGTTCAAAGGGTAAATTTCAATCAGGTGCAATTATAATTGGAGCATTTATTAATTTATCTTTGAGGATATTAAATGCATCTAAACATTCCTGATCAAAATTAAAAGGTACATCTTTTTCTAATAATTTCGTTAAAAGCTTAGCTATTTTAGAAAAATCCTTAATAAATCTTCTATAAAATCTAGCATGTCCTAAAAAGCTTCTAATAGCCTTAACTGAACTAGGAAGAGGTAATTTTTCTATGGTTTTAACCTTTGTTTTATCTGCCTCAATCCCTTTACTAGAAATTTTATGTCCTAATACAATGCCCTCTCGAACCATAAAGTGACACTTTTCCCAATTTAGCACAAGGTTCGTTTCCTCACATCTCATTAGAACTCATTTTAGATTTTTAAGGCAAAGATGGAAAGAATTACCAAATACTAAAAAGTCGTCCATAAATACCTCCATAATTTCTTCCACAAGTTTATCAAAGATGGCTAGCATGCAGCTGAAAAGTAGCAGGAGCATTACATAATCCAAAAGGCATTCTATGATAAGCAAACGTACCATATGGACATGTAAATGTTGTCTTTTCTTAATATTCAGGGGCTATTGGGATTTGGAAGTAGCCGGAGAGTCCGTCAAGAAAGCAGTAGTACATATGCCCAAATAATCTTTCTATGCCCAGATAATCTTTCTAACATCTGATCAATAAATGGTAGAGGGAAGTGATCTTCTCTTGTAGCATCGTTCAACTTCCTATAATCAATGCAAACTCTCTAACCTGTAACTGTTCTTGTAGGAATCAATTTATTCTTTTCGTTAGTTACAAAAGTCATGCCTTCTTTCTTTGGAACAACCTGCACAGGGCTTACCCAAGTACCGTCAGAATAGGATAAATGATTCCAGCATCTAGAAGTTTAATTACCTCAGCCTTAACAACTTCTTTCATGTTAGGATTCAATCGTCTTTGGGGTTGCACGCATGGTTTTTATTCATCTTCCATTAAAATGTTATGGTTACAGAACGATGGACTTATCCCTTTAATGTCAGAAATTTTCCAAGCTATGGCTCTTTTATGCTCCTTTAGTACCTGTAGCAGTTCGTCTTTCTCTTTGGGTTCCAGTTCTGAAGAGATAATTACTGTTAGCGTAGAATTATCCCCGAGGAATGCATATTCTAAGTATTTTGGTAACTGTTTTAATTCTAATTTGGGTGGCTCATCAATAGAGGGTTTTTGTTTTAGTTCGTTGTTGATTTCAATGTCCTCTTCTTTCGATTGTCTAGAGAAAATGTATTAGAATTCAACTCATCGGTATCATCATCTACCCCCTCATCTTGGGTGAGACACAGTTCTATCGTGTCATCATGTATGATTTCCTACAAAGAATCTTGAATAAAATGATCAATGACATTAATAAAATAACAGGAATCATCTTGTTCTCTAGAATATCGCATAGCATCATAAATTTGAAAAATAATTTCCTCGTCGCCTACCCTTAGCGCAAGTTTACCATCACCTACATAAATAACAGCTCTAGCAGTAGCTAAAAAGGGGCATCCCAAAATTAAAGGCACCTCAACATCCTCATTCATGTCAAGCACAACAAAATCAACAGGGAAAATAAATTTATCAACTTTTACCAGAATATCTTTGATACCTCCCCTAGGATATTTAACAGATCTGTCAGCTAACTGAATACTCATCTTAGTGGGTTTAGGTTCCCCGAGACCATGTTGTTTAAATATTTTATAAGGCATTAAATTAATATTGGCACCTAGATTAGCTAGTGCTTTCTCTGTGTTTAAACTACCAATTAAGCAGGGAATAGTGAAACTTCCTGGATCTTTCAATTTGGTTGGTAGTTTGTTTTGGAGGATGGCTGAACATTCTTTATTAAGTTTTATTGTTGATATCTCTTCAAACTTCCTTTTATTTGTTAGGAGCTCTTTTAGAAATTTTGCGCATGTTAGAATCTGTAAAATAGCTTCAACAAAAGGTAAGTTGATATGTAATTGTTTAAAAAGTTCAAAAAATTTACCGTATTGTGTGTCTAAGTGGTCTTTCTTCAATTTGATGAATATGGGATCGGTGGTTTAATTTCTTCAGGTACTGGAATTGCATTCTCGTTTGCTTCCTCAGCCTTTGCCTTATTAGTTTCGTGTGGTATCTTCTTCTTTGTTTCAACCAACTCCTTTCCGCTCCTTAGTGTAATTGCTTTCACATGCTCTTTTTCACTAAGTAAACTTTCTGGTTGTCTTTCAGAAACTAACTTAGTTAGTTGTCCAATTTGATCCTCAAGCCCTTAAATTGATGCTTGTTGATTATTAAATATCATTTTAGTATTTTGGAAATGAGTTTCTGACACCTCTATGAATTTTGTTAGTATCTCTTCAAGGTTTGACTTCTTTTCTTGTGGGTAGGGTTGTTGTCTTTGATTGAGATGGTATCTCCAACCTGGATTGTAAGTACTACTATAAGAATTTTTTTGAGGTCTAAAATTGTTACCCATATAGTGAACTTGCTCATTTTCAACGCTTGGGTTGTAATGCAGATATTCTCTATTGTTCATCCATCCTCCATTTGTATTGTACTGCATAACTGAATGTACCTGCAAATAACCACATAAATCATTAATCTTTTTATTTATCATATCTACCTGATTTGATAGCATGGTGACTGCGTCGAGGTTGAAAACTCTAGCTGTTTTTATTGGCCTTGTCCTTGTAACTTGCCACTGAAGTTGTTCAGTGACATCTCCTCTATCAACTATAGGACATCTCAAGAGTTTTGTTATTCAGGGTTTTGCCGGCTGCTGAATCAATCACTTGTCTCATTGAAGGGTTCACACCGTTGTAAAAGGTTTGGACCTGTAGCCACAAGGGTAATCCATGGTGTGGGCACCTTCTCAATAGATCTTTGTATCTCCCCTATGCATCGTATAGTGTTTCCAGATCCATCTGCACAAAAGAAGAGATTTTATTCCTTAGTTTGGCTATTTTGGCCGGCAGAAAACATTTTAATAAAAATTTTTCAGTCGTTTGTTCCCATGTAGTGATTGATCCTCGTGGAAGATAATTCAGCCACTGTTTAGCTTTATTCCTCAAAGAGAAGGGAAATAACCAAAGACGGATGGCATCATCAGAAAGGTCATTAATTTTGAAAGTATCGCAAAATTCTAGGAAATTTGCCAAGTGATTATTTGAATCTTCATCCTACAAACCATCAAGCTGAACAAATTGCTGTATCATCTATATAGTGTTAGGTTTCAGTTTAAAATTATTAGTAGCTATAGCAGGTCTAACAATACTTGACTTTGTTCCTGTTAAATTAGGTTTAGCATAATCATATGTAGTTCGAGGAGCATGATTTTTGGCCACCTCTTGAGGTAGCAGATTATTCTCAGCCATCCCTTCGGTAGTATTAATTTCGTTCTCTTGCTCTTCTTGTATGTAGTTTAAGCTTCACCTTATTTCTCTACGATTTTTACGAACTGTACCTTCGATATCACTATTGATCGTGTCAAAACAGTCGATTTTTAATATTTATAAAAGAGTGATCGAACCTATAGACTGACTACGACAACAATAGAGGCAAGTGCACCTATCGAACAGTAGTATAGCTCAGTCAAGAATATCTTATCGAACCCAAGGGAACCTAAAAGTACTACTACTCACTTTCTTCCTATTATTTAGCCTAAAATATAGAGTGATTGGATTATTAAACTAACGAAATACTTAAACTAAATGCAAAGACAAAAGAATGAATTGGAGAAAGATTTTAAGAAAACTCAGTTGATAAAGACGATACCCTCAAGAAGAATCCACCTATGACTTCACTTATTATTTATTCCCCAAACCATATGATTTCTTTACTTAACTTGATCCGTGAGACTCCCTAACCTATATTAAACCCTTTCTCGAGGCGAATAACATCTAACCTTAGATAAATTAGTGGAACTCTCGTTCTCTTATAATAACCCCCTAAGGAAGCAGTAAATTGATCAATGGATTCTCATATTAGGTTTCACCCTAATCTGGAAAAATCTTGTAACCCTATCTCTAGGCGCCCGATCAACTCCACTCAATTACGCTAGATCTACTCTTAGGCGAGGTCTATTCCTCTTCCACCTAAGCACATCATTAAGCAGTATAATTAAGAACAAACCAAGTACTTATCATATAAATTTAGAAATTAAATAACAAAATCCATCATAGGTTTCATCCCCTTCAGATATCTGAAGAGTTTAGTGCATAACTAAATACGAAAACATCTCAAGAGTAAAGAATAAACAAAACATAAGAACTCCCTAAAACCCCCTGAAGGAATTGAAGGAGAGATCCCCCGTCTTGAATGGAGTTTTGACTTCTTGAGATGGATCAACTGGCTATCTTCAAGTGACTCCCTAAAAGATGAATGCATCGGCCTAAAAGCCTCTGCCAATAAGCTCCCTTTTAGTGTCTTCCTTGGGTTGTTTATATAGGCTTTGGGATGCTATACTTGGCTCCTAAGTATCTCCTTCAAGAAGAATTACTATTAGGGTGTTTGAGTAGACTTAAGAGTATGTTTCTTTGGCTTCAAGCATCCAATTCTGAGTGAAATTGCTCATTCCCATGGTAGGGGCACGCCTATGGCACACGCCCGTGTAATTACAAGGTTGGGCCGTGCCTTGATTCTGTTGATTTGGGCACGACCATGTAGATCACCAGGCACGCCTGTGTGTGGTAATGAGATGATGCACGACCGTGTAACTCGTGAGTTGGGCCGTGTTCTAGGTAATTGTCGAGACACGGTCGTGCAGGTTTTGGGCCAGGTCGTGTTGATTTCTTGCTAAGGCCCAATTACTCCGTTTTAAGCCCATTTTGTGTTCTTTTTATCCTCGGGTGCTTTCTTGAGTATAAACATGAAAAGAAAGGATTAAAAGCACCTTTTTACATAATCAAGGGCTAAATCATCCAAAAGCATACCAAATATAGGGTTAAAATATGTTACTTTTACGGTTTATCAAATACCCCCACACTTAAGCCTTTGCTTGTCCTCAAGCAAAATTCTCAACTTACAATTAAAACGGACTTTCTATAATTCATAATTCCTATCGACAATGTCTCATCATAATTCATAGATAATTTATACATGGATAATTCAACTCAAAGAACCCTAAAGATTTAATTACGATAAGTCATACCTTTATAGTATGAAAACATAGGTGCCTCCCGTTATCTAAGTGCTTACCTTTAATTCAAAATCGACAAGGATTGACATCCTCACAAAAGATTCACTCAAATCACTCAAAGGTGTTTAAGGTTCAAGAATAAGCACTCTATGTTGATCATGAAAAGTTAATCCCATAGACTTGCCTGAAAATCAAATCTATACCACTGTATATGAGATGATACACAAATCAAAAGGCCTTTAATCAAGGTTGTAATGGGGCTAGGGTTAAAAAGTGTGGATACAGGCTAAACTAGAGCTTTAGAATCGAGATTGAATTGACTAATTACCTAATCTAAAAATAATGAACTAAATATGAATATTTACATCGAATGAAAAGCTAACAGTATCTATAAGAGAATTTTCATCACTCAAATTTTGAAAATACTATAATACGAGCTTTTTCTTTAACAATTGGAGTTTTTAAATGCTCCAAGCTCTTTTATTATACTACTAATATTGACTATACTTGGATTTTTTTTAAGAACAAACCAAAATAAACATAATAGAAGGAACTTTGAAATAACCTAATTCGAAAATTGATCAAATCAATTCTCGATAAAGGGGTAGTCAAAGGAATGTTGATAATAAATACAAAGGGATTTTGTGTTAATATTAGTGTGTGAGTCAATAAAAAGGTTGTTAGGATTCAACGGGGTTCACTAAGGGTTAATTATGTGGGTAGGCTTTTTAGTGGTGTGAATGGGTTAAAACCTAGGTGCCTTTATCATCTCAGTATATCAAATCAATAGTGTGGTCTCGACATGTATAAACGAGGCAAGTTTTAGAATAACAGTTCAAAGTTGACACACTCATAATCAATAAAATGAGCACGAAAAAGAATATATGCTCTATAAGGTTCAAAATCTCACAAAAATTATGGGAGTTTTTGACATCAATCCTTATAAATTCCATATTTTAGGGTAATACTCAAATTAGGTTCAACAACCTATCAATTTTAATTTTTAGAAAGTAGACTTATCATGCTCGATTCTCTAGTATTCTTCAAATTTAATTATCAATACACAATTAGCTAAGACTTATTCTAAAACATATCAATAAAAATCATAAATCATTAGAAATTTCATCCTAATTAATAATATGAGAAAAATACTTAAGATTAAGACTAATTTCAAGGTTTTGAGAATTATGCAAAAAGTTAGGCACTATTACCCCCACACTTAAGATGTAAATTGCCCTCAATGTACAAGGATAGATAATGAAATTTATGTGCCAAATCAAAAAGATAAGTGGGGAAAGTAGTACTCCCTAAAATTTGGATGATGCCAGAGTTTGTGTGTGTAAGGTGTGTAATTCTACAAAGTCACTTTGTTAATGAGCTTGTAGTATATAATTGGTTAGGGATTCTTAAGAAATTAGATGGCCAATGGTAAATGAGAGGAAAGGAAAAATTTTAATACTAGTAAAAGTTTAAATTTAAACGCAACATCAAATGAAAAGTTTTAAAATAAAGGAAGTAAATGATAGATATATGAAAGAGAGGATTTAGAAGTCCTCATCATCGACTGGATCCTGTGGCGGTGTTGGTGGTGATATGTGAAAGTGATGGCAGATTTGCTGAAGGGTAGCCTCGATCCCATCAAAACGTCGAGCGATGTCGATAAATTCTTCGGGTGCATGATCGCTCGAATCGTGTGGCGTGTAGAGATATCTGCCATCGAGGCGCTGGATAGGATGGTTGCTGGCTTGGGACTGGTGGGACATCATTAATGATGTCCTCAGGCACCTCCTTGGTTGTGGCAAGTCTATATTGAGGGGGATCGGTGCCTCGACGGTGCTTGATCATCTTCATGTGGAGCATCGTCAGGATGCTTTTAGGTGCCATGTTCCCTATCAGTGTGAGAGAGGCAATTTGATTGTCGGTGTTGAGGAGACTAAAATGTCGGGCTAGTCTCATGATGTAAGGCCCCATTGACAGGATTCCTTTCCTTTGCTGATCGGTTTGGTGCTACATTGCGCATGCAATGAAGTATGCCATGTCAAAAACATGTCCTTCGGACATGCATGATAAGAAATAAACATCTTGTTTGTTGACGACGCCGGTACTTTCTTTGCGACCTGTAACAATATGAGCAAAAATAGCATAAAGAAACCTGAGAGCTGGAGGAAGGGTAGTCGCTTTGGAGCGACTTGGGTTGTAGTCGCGTTTAGTGGGTTGTAAGTTGTGCCAACATACGATAGGGGTGCAGTGGAGTTCTCTATTTAACTCAAAAAGTGGATTTTCTTCTATAAATTTTGGCGTATAAAGTCTGAGTGATGATCCAAATTGAGGCATGCTTAATCAACGTACTGTGCCCCTAGGCGGAATTGGATTGTGCCGGCATCATCAAATTGTGTCATTACCGTCTGTAGGGTGAATGTGGTACAGAACTCGAGAGTGAGTTCCAAGTATGTGGGTTCCACAATCGCAAAAAATTGCTCCTATGGTTCTGTTGAGATGAGAACTTGAACATCTCCAGCGAGTCTGACTTGTTGTAAGGCATTCCAATCGATGCATCTACCGATTTTGAGGGGTCTATCCTGAAATATTTTGTATCGTTCTTCCTAAGTTGGTTGAGGGAATCTGAGGAATGGATGTCAGAGTTCGGTGGAAGCATTTCTGGATGATGATCCGGGCCCCTTCCTTTTCTTGCTCGGGACGGCTCTTTTAACGCGTGAAGATGACATAATACCTGAAAAATACTTCCTTTATATAAGTAAGAATTTTCCTAAACAATAAGCAAAAATCAATAGCAAATTTAAATATTTCTTTAAGAACATATACTAAAATCAGCAAACCTCTAAATGACATTAATAACTAAAATTTCATTTATTTATTATACTAATTCCTAACTACAATCATGGTTAATAAAATAATAAAAACATGTTGCATAAAAATAATGATTTTAACTATTATTTGCATTAGAACATCAATTCTTCCATGAGGTAAGGCGGAAAATCTAACATTTGTTCATAGTAAATCGATAATTTTTAAATAGTGAAATCAACAATAAAAATAGATTAAAGCAACCAAAAGAAGAATAAAAGAACCAAGAAAAGAAAAATAAAGAATCATGTTTTAATAAAGACTTATACAAGAATGAAGATAAACTTTAAACAATATTAATTAAGTCTAAAATCAAACAAAACTTAAGACAAAATATGTGAAAAATGTGAAAGAAAAAGAACCAGGCACGGTGGTGGTTGGCAAGCACAAGTGGGGCACACGATGGTGGTGCTGGGTTCTTCAGCATGGGCATGGCCTGGTAAAGGGGTGTGCTGCGGGTGTGTGTTTGGATTTGATTAGTATTCTGAGAAGAATGACTGGAAGGAGGTGAGTTGGAGGGATGTGGGTGATTTGGTTACCGGATTTGAAGAAGTGGGGGGTGGAATCTGATTTTAGGGTTTGGGTTTGGGGAAGAGGATGGTTATTCTTATAAATAGGGTCTGAGGCATGGTCTTTCGACACGCTCGTGTCATTTTAAACTAGCCCGTGCTTTTCACGATTTTTGGGTATTAGGCGCTTTTAGATGGGTTTGCCACAGCCGTGTCGATGTTTGCCATGCTCGTGTTGTGATTCACACGGTTAGGTCGAATGGGCGTGTGTAGCCCGTGCTTAATAAGTCAGTATGTTCGCATGGTCGTGGGTACGGCCGTGTTCTAGCCGTGCTCGATAAGTCAGCAGCTTCACACGGTTAGGTCGAATGGGCATGTGTAGCCCGTGCTTAATAAGTCAGTATGTTCGCACGGTAGTGGGCACGACCGTGTTCTAGCTGTGCTCGATAAGTCAGTAGCTTCACACAGTCGGGGGACACGGCCGTGCGAAGCCCGTGCTGAATAAGTCAGTAACCTCTCACGTTTGAATGGCACGGGTGTGTCTTATATCGTAGCCCGTGTTTGTTGAAATGAATTTTTCCCTATTTGTGCACGGATCCTGCCACGCCCATGGTGTGGCTCCTGCCTTATACACGGTCGTTAGCACGCCCGTGTTCAAGGTGGTGTTAAAACGCCTACATTTTTGTTAGATCATTTTAGAAAGATTTTAGAAAGACCAAGTCAATGTTAGTGTGTTAGCACTCGGGTTGCCTCCCGAGAAGTGCTTGTTTATAGTCTTAAGCTAGACTTTCCTTGTTTTCGATATTAAAAGAGGTTTCGTGGAGCAGAAGCTCTTCTATGATATTTCCAGGATCTGCACCATTATAAATTTTAAGTCGGTGACCATTTACCTTGAATGTGCCTTTTGTGGGATGAGTTACCTCAATGGTGCCATATGGAAAGATTGTTTTGATCATGAATGGCCTGACCATCTTGACTTTAGTTTTCTCGAGAATAGTTTAAGCCTTGAATTATATAGCAGGACCAGGTCTCCTACTTCGAGTGGTTTTGATCGCTTGAGACGAGCATCGTGGCGTCGCTTTGTTGCTTCCTTGTATAGTTTTGAGTTTTCATAGGCTTCTGCTCTCCATTCATCCAGCTCGTTCATCTGCATCATTCTTCTCTTTCTAGCAATTGTGAGGTCAGTATTCAAATATTTTGTTGCCCAAAAAGCTTTGTGTTCTAGGTCAAATGGTAGATGACAGCTTTTCCCATACACAAGTTTGTGTAGGGATGTTCCTAGAGGTGTTTTGAATGCTGTTCTATGGGCCCATAAAGCATCATCTACCTTAACTGCCCAATCTTTTCTATTTGATTCACCCATTTTTTCTAGGATGCGCTTAAGCTCTCAGTTTGTTACCTCAACTTGTCCGCTAGTTTGAGGATGATATGGGGTGGCTGTTCTATGACATACTCCATATTTCTTTAGAACTTTTTCAAATTGCGTATTACAGAAATGATGGCTCTAGGTGTCCCAAATAGGGAAAATAGTTTCTTGAGAAATTTAACTACCCCTGGCATCATTGGTAGGTAAGGCTTCTACTTCTACCCATTTTGACATGTAATCAACTATTACTAGGATGTATTTATTTCCAAATGAACTAGGGAAAGGTCCCATAAAATCAATACCCCATATATCAAATATTTCACATGACAACATATATGTTTGAGGCATTTCATCACGTTCAGAAATATTACCTGTTCTTTGGCATTTATCGCACGTAGTAACGTACCTGTTGGCATCTTTAAATAGAGTAGGCCAGTAATAACCTGATTCGAGTATTTTGTGTGTTGTCTTAATACCACTGTAATGTCCCCCTGATGGTCCTGAATGACAATGTTCCAGGATTTTGCTTGCTTCTCTCTTTGTAATGCATCTTTGTATTACATGATCTACACATATGCGGAAAAGAAAGGGATCTTCCCAAAAATAATTTTTCACATCAGCGAAGAATCGCTTTTTTTGGTGATGTGTTAATTTTCTTGGCAAGGCGTTAGCTGCTAAATAATTCGCAATATTTGCAAACCATGGTACTTCAGAATGCGTTAAAGAAAAGAGTTGTTCTTCAGGAAACGAATCATTTATTTCTTGTTCATCAAGCTTTTTGGTGTGTGGATTTTCGAGTCTTGAGAGGTGATCTGCCACCAGATTCTCAGCTCCCTTCTTATCCTGTATCTCCAGATCAAATTCCTGTAATAGTAAAATCCATCGTATGAGTCTAGGTTTTGCATCAGGTTTGGTTAAAAGATAACGAAGAGCTGAATGGTCAGTGTGAATGACAACTTTTGATAATATTAGATATTGTCTAAATTTGTCAAAAGCAAAAACTACAGCTAGCAGTTCTTTCTTGGTCGTGGTGTAATCCTCTTGCGCGGGTGTTAATGTTCTGCTAGCATAGTAAATTGGCTAAAAATGCTTGTCTCTTCGTTGTCCCAAAACTGCGCCTACTGCAAAGTCACTTGCATCACACATTAGTTCAAAGGGTAAATTCCAATCAGGTGAGATTATAATTGGTGCATTTATTAATTTATCTTTAAGGACATTAAATGCATCTAAACATTCCTGATTGAAATTAAAAGGGACATCTTTTTCTAGTACTTTTGTCAAAGGCTTAGCTATTTTAGAAAAGTCTTTAATGAATCTTTTATAAAAACCTGCATGTCCTAAGAAGCTTCTAATAGCCTTCACTGAACTAGGAGGAGGTAATTTTTCTATGGTTTCAACTTTCGCTTTATCTACCTCAATCCCTTTTCTAGAAATCTTATGTCCTAAAACAATCCCTTCTCTAACCATAAAGTGGCATTTTTCCCAATTCAGAACAAGGTTTGTTTCTTCACATCTAATTAGAACTTGTTTTAAATTTTTAAGGCAAAGTTGGAAAAAAATTACCGAATACCAAGAAATCATCCATAAATACCTCCATGATGTCCTCTACGAGTTCGTCAAAAATTACCAACATACAACGCTAAAAAGTGGCAGGAGCATTACATAATCCAAAGGGCATTCTTCGATAAGCAAACGTATCGTATGGGCATGTAAATGTTGTCTTTTCTTGGTCTTCAGGAGCTATGGGAATTTGGAAATAACCGGAGAGTCCGTCCAAGAAGCGAGAGTACATATGCCCGAATAGTCTTTCTAACATTTGATCAATGAAGGGTAGAGGAAAGTGATCTTTTCTGGTGGCATCATTTAGCTTTCTATAGTCTATACAGACTCTCCAACCAGTAACTGTTCTTGTGGGAATTAACTCATTCTTTTCGTTGGGCACTACCGTCATTCCTCCTTTCTTTGGAACTACCTGCACAGGACTTACCTAAGTGCTGTCAAAAATAGGATAAATTATTCCTGCATCTAGAAGTTTAATTACCTTGGCTTTCACCACTTCTTTCATGTTGGGGTTTAATCATCTCTGAGGTTGCACACACGGTTTATATTCTTCTTCCATTAAAATTTTGTGAGTGCAGAACGCGGGGCTTATTCCCTTGATGTCAAAAATTTTCCAAGCTATGGCTTTCTTGTGTTCTCTTAGTACCTTTATCCGCTCCTCCTTTTCCTTGGGGTCTAGTTCTGAAGAGATGATTACTGGTAATGTAGAATTGCCCCTGAGGAATGCATATTCTAAATGTTTTTGTAACTATTTTAATTCCAATTTGGGCGACTCTTAGATGGAGGGTTTTGTTTTAATACGCCATCTTCTTTAATGTTCTCTTCTTTCATTTTTCTGAATGATGATGAATTCAAACTAATCTCATTACCTTCGTCCTCTTCCCCCTCTCCTTGAGGCGGACACAATTCCATCGTGTCATCCTGCAGGATTTCTTGTAATGAATTTTTAATAATATGATCAGTAGTGTCAACAAAATAACAGGAATCATCTTGCTCTTTAGAATATCGCATGGCATCATAAATTTGGAAAATAATTTCTTCATCACCTATCCTTAATGCTATTTTGCCATCCCCTACATCAATAATAGCTCTAGATGGCTAAAAAGGACGCCTAAGATTAAAAGAACATTAATGTCCTCATCCATGTCTAACACAATGAAATCAACGGGAAAAATAAATTTATCAATTTTTACCAAGACATCTTCAATAACCCCTCTAGGATATTTAATAGATCTATCCGCTAATTGAATGCTCATCCTAGTGGGTTTTGGTTCCCCAAGATCTAGCAGTTTAAACAATCGATAAGGCATTAAGTTGATACTAGCGCCTAGATCTGCTAAGGCTTTCGTGATGTTTAAACTACCAATTAAGCAGGGAATAGTGAAACTCCCTGGATCTTTTAACTTCTGTGGTAGTCTATTTTGGAGAAGGGCTAAACATTCTTCATTAAGCTCCACCTTTGATACTTCCAAAAGCTTCCTTTTTTTTGTGAGAAGTTCCTTTAAGAATTTTGCATATTTGGGCATCTGGGAAATAGCTTCAACAAAAGGTAAGTTAATATGTATCTGTTTAAAGAGTTCAAGGAACTTACCGTATTGAGCATCCAATTTTTCTTTCTTCAATTTTTCTGGATATGGAATTTGTGTTCTATTCTCTCTATGCAATGTATTGTAGTTCTCAACTTCTACATTTTTTTCTTGATGACATCATGTGGTGTCTTTCTTTGTGGTCCAACTAGCTCTTTGCCACTCCTTAGTGTGACTGCCCTTACTTGATTTGTGTCTTTGGAAGAAATTTCCGTCCTTAATTCACATACTATTTTAATAAGTATTCCCACTGACGTAATGAGCTCTCCCACCCGAGTCTTGATTTCCTTGAGTAAGATTTGTTGTTCATCAAGTGTTGCTTCCGTCATTTGGAGACGAGAATCTATAGCTGCCATGAACTTTTTTAGCTTCTCTTTAAGACTCGGCTTCTTTTCCGTGGATAAGGTTGATTTTGGTAATTTGGAAGAGGTTGCTGCCTTTGATTTCCTTGTCCTCCCCACGAAAAATTTGGGTGGTTCTTCCAACCGGGATTGTAAGTGTTACAATAAGGATTATTATTAGATCTGAAATTGTTACCTATATAGTTTGTCTGTTTGTTTTTTGCTCCTGGTTGGTAAGGTGGGTACTCAGAATTTGCCACATTCCCGCTCGCTTCGCATTGCATGACTGGATGTACCTGTGAAGAACATAAATTATCAAGCTTTTTATTCATTAACTCCATTTGTGTTGACAACATTGTCACTGCGTCTATGTTAAAAACTCCGGCTAATTTTGTCAGTTTAGCCCTTGTAATTTGCCATTGATAGGTGTTCAGCAACATCTCCTCAATAAAATCGTAAGCAACTTCATGAGTTTTGTTGTTCAAAGTTCCACTGGCTGATGAATCAATCATTTGCCTAGTTGGAGAATTCACACCATTGTAGAAAGTTTGGACTTGAAGCCACAAAGGTAATCCGTGGTGTGGGCATCTCCTTAGGAGATCCTTTTATCTTTCCCATGCATCATATAATGTTTCTGTGTCATTCTGCACAAAAGAAGATATATCATTCCTAAATTTAGCCATTTTGGTTGGTGGAAAATATTTAAAAAAAATTTTGGTCATTTGATCCCATGTGGTGATTGACCCTCGTGGTAACAAGTTCAACCACTGCTTTGCTTTGTTCCTTAATGAAAAAGGAAATAACCGAAGACGTATGGCATCGTCAGAAATGCCATTTATTTTGAAGGTATCATAGAATTCTAAAAAATTAGATATATGAGTGTTTGGATCCTCATCCTGCAAACCATCAAATTGAACAAATTGTTGAATCATTTGTATTGTGTTAAGCTTTAATTCAAAATTATTAGCAGCTATAGTGGGCCTAACAATACTAGATTTTGCTCCTGTCAAATTAGGTTTAGCATAATCATACATAGTACGCGGAGCATTCTGTTCTTGCACATTTGGTGGATTGTTCTCGTCCATCCCTTCAGTAGGATTGGATCTTTGCTGTTCTTCTCTTTGATAGTCTAGGGCTCGTCTTATGTCTCTACGATTTCTGCGGGCGGTAGCCTCAATGTCACTTTTTTATTCTAATGGTCCTTTCGGATTTCTTCTAGTCATAAACTAGAGGTACCTGATATGAAAAGAAAGAAAGAAATTTAGAAAAGTAAAAACAAAAATATATGTATAAAAGAGAAATTTAAAAATAAAAATAATGGCTAAAGTAATAGAAATAGAGCTTTCTTAATATTTTAAATATCCCCAGCAACGGCGCCAAAAACTTGATCGTGTCAAAACATTCGAGTTTTAATATTTATAAAAGAGTGATCGAACCTGTAGACTGACTACGACAATAATAGAGGCAAATGCACCTATCAAACAGTAGTATAGCTTAGGCAAGAATATCTTATCGAACCCAAGGGAACCTAAAATTACTACTACTCACTTCTATTATTTAGCCTAAAATATAGAGTGATTGGATTATTAAACTAGCGAAATACTTACACTAAATGCAAAGACAAAAGAATGAATTGGAGAAAGACTTTAAGAAAACTCAGTTGATAAAGATGATATCCTCAAGAAGAATCCACCTATGACTTCACTTATTATTTATTCCCCAAACCATATGATTTCTTTACTTAGCTTGATCCATGAGACTCCTTAACCTATATTAAACCCTCTCTCGAGGCAAATAACGTCTAACCTTAGGTTAATTAGTGGAACTCTCATTCTCTTATAATAACCCCCTAAGGAAGCAGTAAATCGATCAATAGATTCCCATATTAGGTTTTACCCTAATCCGGCAAAATCTCGTAACCCTATCTCTAGGCGCCCGATCAACTCCGCTCAATTACGTTAGATCTACTCTTAGGCGGGGTCTATTCCTCCTCCACCTAAGCACATTAGATTAAATTAAGCAGCATAATTAAGAACAAGCCAAGTACTTATCATATAAATTTAGAAATCAAATAACAAAATTCATCATAGGTTTCATCCCCTTCAGGTATATGAAGGGTTTAGTGCATAACTAAATACGAAAACATCTCAAGAGTAAAGAATAAACAAAACATAAGAACTCACTAAAACCCCCTGAAGGAATTGAAGGAGAGATCCTCCGTCTTGAATGGAGTTCTGACTTCTTGAGATGGTTCAAGTGACTATCTTCAAGCGACTCCCTAAAAGATGAATGCTTTGACCTAAAAGCCTCTGCCAAAAAGCTCCCTTTTAGTGTCTGCCTTGGGTTGTATATATAGGCTTTGGGATGCTATACTTGGCTCTTAAGTATCTCCTTCAACTAGAATTACTATTAGAGTGTTTGAGTAGACTTAGGAGTATGTTTCTTTGGCTTCAACCATCCAATTCGAGTGAAATTACTCATTCCCGCGGCAGTGGCACGCCCATGGCACACGTCCATGTAATTACAGGGTTGGGCCGTGCCTTGATTCTGTTGATTTGGGCATGACCATGTAGATCACCAGGCACGCCCTTGTGTGGTAATAAGATGATGCATGGCCGTGTAACTTGTGAGTTGGGCCGTGTTCTAGGTAATTGTCGAGACACGGTCGTGCAGGTTTTGGGCCAGGCCGTGTTGATTTCTTGCTAAGGCCCAATTACTCTGTTTTAAGCCCGTTTTGTGTTCTTTTTATCCTCGGGTGCTTTCTTGAGTATAAACATGAAAAGAAAGGATTAAAATCACCTTTTTACATAATTCAAGGGCTAAATCATCCAAAAGCATACCAAATATAGGGTTAAAATATGTTACTTTTATGGTTTATCAACTATCGTAAATCAAGGGTCTTGTCAAGTTCCTTCTAGTTTTAAACTAGAGGTACCTGCCAGGAAAAGAAAAAGAAAAAGAAAATTAGAAAAGTAAAAATAAGATTTAATTGCAAAAATAAAATAAAATATGGCACATAATATGAATGCTCTAGCCTAAAAACTAACTGTGACAACGACTTGAGGCAAACGCACCTTTCGAATAGAAGTATAGTTTAGTGGCAAGACCGGATTGTCAAACCCAAAGGAACCAAAAGTACTAATACTAACTTTCTTTTTATTATCTAGCCTAAGAATTAAGGGAATTTTTATCGAATCTAAAATTAACTAACTACTAAGCTGAAGATGCTAAGACAAAGAGAATGAATTGGGGAAATACTTGTGGGAAAAACCAATTGATTAAGGCAATACCACAGGAAGAATCCACCTAGACTTCACTTGTTATCTAACTCTGAACCAGACAATTTATTCACTTGAATTGATCCGTAGGATTCCCTAATTTATATTAATACCTCTTTCAAGCCTACTAACGTCTAACCCTAGGTTGATTAATTGAAATCTCTTTCTAATTAAACCCCTAGAATTGCATTAACTCGATCTGTGGACTCCCATATTAGGTTTGACCCTAATCTGATAGATTTTAGTCATTCTAACTCTAGGGTTGCGATCAACTCCATTTAACTATGCCAGATCCACTCTTAAACAAGGTCTATTCCTCCTCTGCCTAAGATAATAAATGCTTGAATCAATATCCTGAAATATCAAAACAAGAATTAAGAATACATAGTTAAGAACAAATCATGTATTTATCATACAGCTTAGAAAAACACTAACAAGATCCGTCTTAGGTTTCATTCCCCTCAGGTATTTGAGGGGTTTAGTTCATAATCATAAAAGAATACATCTCAGAAGAAAATATAAAACAAAACATAAAGAAAACCCTAAAACCCCCCTGAAGGAATTGAATGAGAGATCCTCAGTCTTGAGTATGATTCTGGCTTCTTGAGATGAATCAACTGACTTTATTCGAGTGAATCCCACAATTCAGCCCCTCTGGCTTGGCTCTTTGGCCTAGCTGAACGCCCTCTAAAGGTTGGCCTCAAGGGTGTTTATATAGGCTTTTGGAATGTCTTTCTTTGCCTCTAAGTACCCTAATCCGAATGAAACTCTTATTTGCTACGGCAGGGACACGCCCGTGTGCCATGCCCGTGTAAGTCGAGGCCAGGCCCTATTTGGGTCTGTTAATGAGGCACGGCAGTGTAACTCGGGGTTCAGGCCATTTGGATTTCTTACTTTGGCCCATTTTCTTTGTTTTTGGCCCGTTTCTTGTTCTTTTCATCCTTGGTGCTCTCCTGAGTATAAAACATGAAAACAAAGGATTAGGAGCACCTATTTCCATAATTAAAGAGATAAATCATCCAAAAGTATATTAAATGTGGGGTTAAAATATGTACATATTATGGTTTATCACTATCCACATGAACAAGAACAAAGCTATGTGCTAAGCTCTTCTTACCCCTCAAGTTCATATAACATATACTCATTCAACTCATCCATAAACAATTCATATTAAAACATAATCTCACAGGGTTATCTACATCTTTTCATATAATAAGATAGCCAATAACCATGGCATTATACAAAATAGGTTATCCATCTAAAGGCCAACACGTGTTAGCCATTACAACAAAATTCACTAACTTGTCTAGCCCTTATACATGCCATATACAAAACATTGAGTCTAAACATTTCCAACACACCATAAGTTGCATACTCATAATTATTGACATGCACCCCTGCATTCAATATCACATTTTCTCATAATACATCATATCGTTATTTCTCAATAATACATCCACACAGCTAATTTACTCAATAATACATCCACATAGCTAAACCATACCGCTAAAATCTCGGTGGTCTCGCACTTAGCCCACCACAATCAAATTATCGGGTAGTATCGGACTTAGCCTATCAACAAAGTAATCATAATGGTTCCACACTTTGCCACTAGATATTATGCTTAACGTTAGCATCGCACATAGCCCAGCTCATTGTCGTTAAGTATTAGGGTGGTATCGCACTTAGCCCACCATCAAGTATTATCACTACACATTCACTTGTCTATTTTACAATTCATTCATCCATTCACAATATCTACTACATCCATTCCACTTGAACCACATCTGTTCTCAATCATTCTCAATCATGCTATACACTAACTAGCATCAACAAGTTGTAAGTATGAATGCATTATTTACGTATAAACTTACCTCAACACTCAAAAGTATAGAGATGTGCAATTTAGCCCACTACCTTGCTCTTGCCTCGGTTTCAATCCGGGCTTCGTCTTTCTTGATCTACAATGAATAAATCAACTTATTCAATACACACATTGACTAAATTGGCCCTTATTTCATACTTTAGCAAAATTACCATTTTGCCCTAAAACTTTCTCAAATTTACACTTTTGGCCCAAGGCTCATAAAGTGATTTTCATTCAACTTTCTAGCCTTTTATGCATAGCCGAACCATTTACTCAACTAAAGCAATCATCAATATCAAGACTTTCACAAACTAGTCCATACATGCATTTTTTTTATAGAATTCACTTAGCAAAAGATGTTTCTACTGCATCAAGCTTTTATATTCTTCCATAAAACATTAAAATACATGCATGTCATACATGGGTATATTTTTGAACATCCATATTAGCTCAACATAAAGCTAAAAATAGCTTACTCATGTTATTAGGACTTCAAAAATATGAAGAATATCAAAAACGGAGCTAGAATACACTTACTAGCTAGCTTGAAAAGTTAAAGAGCCCTAACAATGGGTTTTCTCAATTTTCGGCAGCTTAGAGAAGAAGATGGATGAAATTCTACCATCTTTTCCCATTTTAATCATTTAATTGACAAATAACCAAAATACCCTTTTTGTCAAACTTTCAAATTTTGACCCATTCATGCCCAATTTTGTCCAAAAATTAGAATTTGGGAAAATTAATATTTAAGGACCTCTAATTGATGATTAAAAAATATTTCACACAAATAGCTTCTAGAATCTCAGATTTTGCAACTTTTACAATTTAGTCCTTTTAGGGCTTTATGAAACTTTCACACTAACATGCAAACATAGCAAAACCTTAGAAACTCATACATATACCTCAGATTTGTGGTCTCGCACCACTATCTGACTAGACCCTAAATCGGGATGTTATAACTCCCTCCTTTAGAGATTTTTGCCCCCCAAAATTTTACCAGTAAAGAGGTTTGGATGTTTCTCTCTCATAGCTTCTTCCGTCTCCCATGTAGCCTCTTCCACACCGTGTTTTTGCTGCAACACTTTCACTAGGGCTATGTTCTTATTCCTCAACTGTTTCATTTTTCGAGCCAAGATCTTAATCTGCTCCTCTTCATAAAACATATTCGGTCTTATTTCAATTTTCGTTGAAGGAATCACATGCGAAGGATCGGAGTGATATCGTCGCAACATCGACACATGGAACACATTATGAATCTTTTCTAATTCCACCAGCAAAGGCCAAACGGTAACCTACTGGTCCAATTCTGTGGGTAATTTCATATGGCCCTATGAATCTTGGGCTCAATTTCCCTTTTCATCCAAATCTCATGATCTTCTTCCATGGGGATACTTTCAAAAACACTTTGTCACCCACATCAAACTCAATTTTTTTTCTTTTCAAATCCGCATACTTCTGTCAGTCTGAAGCAGCTTTCATACAACCATGGACCACTTTCACTTTCTTTTCAGTTTCTTTCACTAGATCTACCCCATGGATTTGCTTCTCATGAAGCTCGATCCAATACAAAGGAGTCTGACACTTACGACCATACAAGGCCTCATATGGAGCCATCCGTATACTCGATTGATAACTGTTATTGTAAGAAAATTTGACCAAAGGTAGATATCTTTCCCAACTACCTTCGAATTCTAACACACGGCATCGAAGCATGTCTTCAAGAACTTGAATTACTCTTTCAGAGTGACCATCAGTTTGCTAATGGAACCAGTACTAAAATTCAACCTCGTACCCATGGCTTCTTGTAACTTCTTCCAGAGCCTCGAAGTAAACCTCAGATCTCTATCCGATATTATAGACACGGGCACACCATGTAATCTCACTATTTCTATCACATACAACTCAACTAACTAATCTAGTGAATAATCAACACGTACTGGAATAAAGTGAGCCAACTTCGTCAACCTATCCACAAAAACCCATATATCATCTTTCCTTTTTGGAGTCATCGGCAACCCCGTCACAAAATCCATAGTAACCCGATCCTATTTTCATTCGGGAACCATCACTGGCTGAAGCAATCCTGAAGGCACTTGATGTTCACTTTCACCTGCTGACAAATTAGAAATTTTTCCACAAACTCTGAAATGTCTCTTTTCATACCCGGCCACCAAGAAAACTTTTTCAAATTGTTGTACATTTTTGTACTGCCCGGGTGTACTGACAAATAACCACTATGCGCCTCATGCAAAACTTTTCGAATTAGCTCTTCATCTCTTGGTAAAAAAATTCTGTCATGGTACATCAAACAATTATCCGAACCCATTCGAAAATCAGAATCACTTCCCTATCTACACTTAACTCTCTTAGCTTGTATCTCACTGTCATTTCTCTGAGCCTCACTGATCTGTTGGACGAATAGTGGTCTAGCTCTCAACTCGGCCAAAATAGTCCCATCATCAGATAATGCCAAACTCGTATTCATAACTCTTAGAGCACATAAGGATTTCCTACTCAGGGCATCCGCAACCACATTTGCTTTTCCCGAGTGGTAATCAATGGCTAACTCATAGTCTTTCAACAACTCAAGCCACCGCCTCTATCGTAAATTTAGATCCTTTTGATCCATCGAATACTTTAAACTCTTGTGATCCATAAAGATTCTGCACTTTCCCCATACAAGTAATGTCGCCAAATCTTTAACGCGAAAACAATTGCAGCTAAATCCAAATCGTGAGTCGGATAATTCTTCTCGTGCGGTTTTAATTGTCTTGAAGAGTAAGCGACTACCTTACCCTCTTGTATCAACATGCAACTGAGACCATTAAACGACACATCATTGTAAACCACGAACTCTTTTCCCGATTCTGGTTGAACCAAAATCGGTGCCTCAGTCAACAATGTTTTCAACCTCTTGAAACTCTATTGATAAATCTCAGACCAATCAAACTTTACATCCTTATGTAATAGTTTCGTCATCAAGGTAGCAATCACAGAAAATCCCTTGACAAAACGTTGGTAGTACCTTGCTAGTCCCAAAAAGCTTCTAACTTTTGACACGTTCCTCGGCGATTTCCAATCTACAATAGCCAAAATCTTGCTCGGATCAACACGAATACCATCACCTGACACAATGTGTCCTAGGAATTTGACCTCTCGGAGCCAAAACTCACTCTTGCTAAACTTAGCATACAACTGCTTATCTCTCAAAGTTTGCAAGATGATTCTCAAATGTTCTTCATGATCATTCTCATTCCTAGAATAGATCAATATGTCGTCAATGAAGACAACCACAAACTTGTCCACATACGGTCTAAAGACACGGTTTATTAGATCCATAAAAATTGTAGGTGCATTCGTTAAACCAAACGCCATGACCAAAAACTCGTAATGGCCATACCTTGTTCAAAATGCAGTTTTCAACACATCTTACTCTCTCACTCTCAGCTGATAATAACCAGACCTTAGGTCTATCTTGGAGAACACTGAAGCTCCCTTCAGTTGATCAAAAAGATCATCAATCCTTTGTAAAGGATACTTATTCTTCACCGTCACCTTATTGAGTTGTCTATAATCTATGCACAATATCATCGACCTATCTTTCTTATTCACAAATAATACTGGAGCACCCCACGTTTAGAAGCTCGGTCTCACAAAACCTTTATCTGTCAACTCTTGCAACTAAACCTTCAGTTCTTTGAACTCTAAAGGTGCCATCCCATATGGAGCAATTGAAATAGGTGCCATTCTCAGAATTAACTCAATCCAAAACTCGATCTCTCTCACTGAAGGTAATTAGGGTAACTCTTTCGAAAATACATCTAGATACTCACATACCACCGGTACTGATTAAATCTTTACCTCAGGCTCTTGAGTATTCAATACAAATGCGCGATAGGACTCACATCCCTTTCTCAAGCATTTCTCGGCCACTAAGGAGGAAATCATCACTAGTAGAGTATTCGATCCACCTAATTCAACCCGAATAACATCTCCACCCTCACATTTTAGCTCGATAAACTTACTACCACAGTTCACTAAGACACTATGTATAGTCAACCAATCCATGCCAAGGATTAAATCAAACTCATCAAACGGCAACAACATCAGGTTTGCCAGAAAACAATGACTCTCAATCATCAAAGGATAATTGTTACACTCATTGTCCACTAACACATGCTTACCTAACGGGTTTGACACCTTAACCACAATGTCCGTAGACTCAACGGTCATACTCAAACTAGATGCCAGTCTCATGAAAATATAGGAATGGGTAGACCCTGGGTCAATTAAAGCAATAACAAAGGTGTCATAGAGAGAAAAAGTACCCGTTATCACATCTGGGAAGGATGCCTCTTCGCGAGCACGAATGGCATACGTCCTTGCAAGTGCCCAACCCTTCGGTCTCACAGTCAGAATCTCTTGACGCACCTCTACCACTAGTTCCCTTCCGGCTTCTTTGGTAGCCTACCCCTCGTAGGTACATTGCTAGATCTTATCTCTTGTTTCTATTCCTTGTCATCCCTCTCGGGGTAATTTTGGATAAAATGGTCGGGGGAACCACACTTATAACAGTTTCGACTGTTACCCCAACACTCTCCAGTGTGATATCTACCACAACTTTGACACTCTGATTTTTTCTTCAGATTGCCCACACTTTCCATCGAGGTGGCTTGGAATTTTGAACCCGAATGAGTGTTGCCTTGATCTTGAGGTGAATATCCCACTGATGTAGTGGTTAGAGGATTCACCTCCTTGGATCTTTTCGATTGAGCTTGGTGTGATTTGCCCATAGGCTATTTTCTCGCATCTCGGGCCTCATTCACCACTCTCCTTTTATTCTTACTCGGTTCTTCGGCCTTACTTGCCCTATCAACTAACACTACGAACTCTTTCAATTCCAAAATACCAACTAGGAGTTTGATATCCTCATTCATTCTATCTTCGAACCTTTTACATAAAACAGTCTCCGTCGACACATTTGCTAAGCCTAACAAACTTGCGCTCATATACTGCTACTAGCCTTGCTTCAAATCAAGGAATTCATTCCTTTTTCGATCAGTGAATTGTTGACTTATATACTTTTTTTGGAACTCTTACAGAAAGAAGTCCCACGTCACTCCCTCTCTCGGGACCACTGACGCCAACGTTTTCCACAAATGGTATGCTGAGTCCCTCAGCAAAGATACGACACACTTCAAGCTCTCCTGGTGTACATGAAAGTTCATCAAACACCCTCAATAAGTTCTCTAGCCAGAACTCTGCCCTCTCAGGGTCATCATCTACCTTAACTCTAAACTCCTTAGCCCCGTGTTTCCTAATCCTATCCACCGAGGGCTTCATAACTCTCACTACTTCTATACCTTGAGGAGCCACTAGAACTGGTTGAGGTATAGGAGGAGGTAGAGGAGGTTGAGCATTAGGGTTTGCTCGAACATACTCCAAGTACCAGTTACTCATCATTTGGAGAAAGGCTTCCTGAGCCTCGTCTCCATGACCCTCATTCTCGGGCTCACTCTACACAGGTGTGGTCCCTTGCGCGGGAGCCGGCGTATTACTAGCTACATCATCAGCAGCCGATTGATCAAGATCCATACACTATATAAAAACAAGTTTAAAATCATCAGAAGCCACCACACTATCATTATACACTTATGGCATGTATAGCTAGACTCTTACACCCGCTACGGTAGTCCTAGAACCGGCTAAACTATAGCTCTGATACCATTAAATGTAACACCCCTTACCCGTAATTCCTGCCAAAACTGGGCCCGATGTGTTATTATATTAAAACCACATGGTCGCCACTTAGGCTTATCGTGACCATTATCTTAAGTCACCTCAACAACCTCATTCTCTACTTACGAGGCCTCACTCAAACTCACAAGGCGCTCGATGCCTTATCGAAACTTCTACGATTTTAAAATTTCTCCACCTAAACAGAGACTACACGCTCGTGGAGGTCACCCATGCCCATGCCCTCAACCTATGCATGAAAACCCAAGCATACTGCCAATGCCCCACGGCTAGAGTACACGCCCGTGCTCACCACCCGTGGTGAACACTAACTACCTTACACGGCCTAAAGTCTAGACATACGCCCGTGTGGCTAGCCCGTGGCCTATACTACTTGAAACTATCAAAGAGACATGACCAAGGCACACGCCCTTGGTCTGGCCGTGTGTCACACATGGCCTAGACACATGCCCGTGTGTCTATCCATATGAACAAGAACAAAGCTATGTGCTAAGCTCTTCTCACCCGCCAAGTTCATACAACATATACTCATTCTCATCCATAAATAATTCATATTAAAACATAATCTCACATGGTTATCTACATCTTTTCATATAATAAGATAGCCAATAACCATGGCATTATACAAAATAGATTATCCATTTAAAGGCCAACACGTCTTAGCCATTGCAACAAAATTCACTAACTTGTCTAGCCTCTATACATGCCATATATAAAACATTGAGTCTAATGTACCGGAGTGTGTTGATAGTATGGACGATCTTCCGTTTGATCCACGTATTTCGAATCAACCTTTTTTCTCTAAAAGACAAGGGAAATGAAAGGGGTAAGCTTTGAGCTTAGTAAGTTTAACATAACAATTTAAGCATTCTAGTATAAGCTAAACAACAATTAGCATTGTACTATCAAATGAATTCACATCACAACTATGCTTATTCTTTCTATCCCTTACCACATTTCCAACACATTATGAATCGCATACTCATAATTATTGACATGCACCCCTGCACTCAATATCACATTTACTCATAATACATCACATCGTTATTTCTTAATAATACATCCACACCGCTAATTTACTCAATAATACATCCACACAGCTAAACCATACCGCTAAATTCTCGGTGGTTTCGCATTTAGCCCACCACAATCAAATTATAGGGTAGTATCGCACTTAGCCTACCAATAAAGTAATCATAGTGGTTCCACACTTAGCCACTAGATAATATACTTAACGTTAGCATCGCACATAGCCAAGCTCATTGTCGTTAAGTATTAGGGTGGCATCGCACTTAGCCCACCATCAAGTATTATCACTACACATTCACTTGTCTATTTTACAATTCATTCATCCATACATAATATCTACTACATCCATTCCACTTAAAGCACATCGGTTCTCAATCATTCTCAGTCATGCTATACACTAACTAGCATCAACAAATTGTAAGTATGAATGCATTATTTACGTATAAACTTACCTCGACACTCAAAATTATAGAGATATGTAATTTAGTCCACCACCTTACTCTTGCGTCGGTTTCGATCCGAGCTTCGTCTTTCTTGATCTATAATGAATAAATCAACTTATTCAATACATACATTGACTAAATTGGCCCATATCTCATACTTTAGCAAAATTATCATTTTGCCCTAAAATTTTATCATATTTACACTTTTGGCCCAAGGCTCGTAAAGTGATTTTCATTCAACTTTCTAGTCTTTCATGCAGTAGAACCATTTACTCAACTAAAGAAATAATCAATTCTCACTAAATTACACATGTATGACCAATATCAATACTTTCACAAACTAGTCCCTACATGCATTTTTATGGAATTCCCTTAGCAAAAGATGTTTCTACTACATCAAGCTTTCATATTCTTCCATAAAACATCAAAATACATGCATGTCATACATGGGTATATTTTTGAACATCCATCTTAGCTCAACATATAGCTAAAAATAGCTTACTCATGTTACTAGGACTTCAAAAATACGAATAATATCAAAAATAGAGCTAGAATACACTTACTAGCTAGCTTGAAAAGTTGAAGAGCCCTAACAATGGGTTATTTCAATTTTTGGCAGCTTGGAGAAGAAGATAGATGAAATTCTATCATCTTTTCCCATTTTAATCATTTAATTGACAAATGACCAAAATGCCCTTTTTGTCAAACTTTCAAATTTTAACCCATTCATCCCAATTTTGTCCAAAAACTAGAATTTGGGAAAATTACTATTTAAGGACCTCTAATTGATAATTCAAAACTATTTCACACAAATAGCTTCTAGAATATCACATTTTACAACTTTTACAATTTAGTCATTTTGGAAAATTTAACCGCAATTTAATAAAATTGCTTCATGAAACTTTCACACTAACATGCAAACATGGCATAAACCTTAAAAACTCATAAATATACCTCAGATTTGTGGTCTCGCACCATTATTCTGACTAGACCCTAAATCGAGAAGTTACATTCACTTTCAAATCGATTTTCGAAAATCTGTTGTTATTCATTTGGAACTCACACTGAGCTCATTTAGCTGACCCCTTAGTGTTACCATTGCAAGTATGTTTCTGAACTCTGACGCTGGACGTGGTATGCGAAGTTCTTGGACAGTCTCAGTTTAAAATAGGCTTTGATAGTATTTTAACAATTTTTGTGTTTATAATTAAACCCTTTGAACTGTAAGTACTGTTTTGAAAATTGTGGTTTGAGGTTTTATATTTTACGCACGTAAATGTCATTAGGACTATTTTTTATGTTGAGAAATCAGGAATATATAACTGAGAATTTTACGTGACTTTAATATTGTAATTTTTTTCGGTTTGTTAAACTAAAAGTTTTCTTCGATCACTTTGGTGATCAATGTAACCTGCGAGATCCGGTTCAAACTTCTAGGTTGGGTCTAGGGTGTTACACCGATGACACAAGTTCTACTCAACAAGACAGCCTCTTGGTCTCACCTATCTAGATATTCTACTAGGGGCATCACTTCCTAGTATACTAAGTCCCTTAAATAAACATTGAATTTTAGGTTATTATTTACTCAATTGATTAATTAATGAAACAACTGAATCATGTGGAATAAATATTAAGCACAAAATATATTCAAATATTCATACAAAAATTTAATTAAATAAAATATAAATATAAGAATAAGGATAAGAGAATGCTTATGAATTAATTGATGAAGTAATACGATTTTGAAACATCCTCCACTCACGATTGTCTAACTTTGGAATAGGATCCTCCGATTAAGTGAACATAATAAAAACTAAACTAAAAACTAAAGAAAACTGTGTAAAAAATTTGTCTATCTAGGTCGACTCCCCTTCTAATGTGGTTATAATGTGACTTATATAGGCTACATTCAAGGTATTAGGTGCCTAAAATACCCTTGAAGCACGTAGGGTTTGATGGGACAAAGAAACCCTAATTGGCTATCAAAATGTAGACGTAATTATCTAGGTTTATTTCACGTTGTAATGACATCAAAGAACCCCTTGTCGCGGTGTCACCTCTATTTTGTCCCTAATAGCTTCTATGTTTGGTGTTGCGACATTGCATGTTGGTGTCGTGAAACTGAAGTTGTCCCTTGAATTCCTTGGCTTGAAACGATGTCCTGCACACTCAAGTAGCCCATTAATCATACCCTAGGCCCGAATTGGCCTAATGGGTCATCGAAACACCTAAAAATGTGTAGAAAATTTTATTTTACTAAAATTAAAAATTAAGGACTAAATTGTAAAACTAATCAAAATAACACTAAGTTATGCTGAAAACAAGCTTAAGAGCCTGATTTGTCACCATGAATTGTGGCAGATCAACCCCCACACATAACTCATTGTTTGTCCTCAAGCAAACAAAACAACAATGGAAAGAAAAAGAAAATAAAACACTTAAAATAAAATGTACTTGAGCATGCTTCATCTACAAAATTAGTTCGGGACACCTGATATAGGAAAATTTGGCTAAACGGGCAATTCTAACTAGATATACAAATGATTTGCGATTTTTAATTTTAAACATGTTCGTTCAATAAATTACAAGGCAAACAGGTCAAAGTTAGTTAAAATAAGCTTCCATCAAAACACATACACGACAACAACATCTATCTTTGAAAAATAAAGACAATTAGAACTCCACCAACTCAGTTTCATTCATCCATGTTCCAAACTCTAGTATAGTTCTGACAAGTATAAGCAACTTCAACTAGTACTTGCGCAATTATGAGTAAAAAATTTTTAAGAACTCATACTATTTATTTGATTTATTTTCATTTCATTCACTCTTCACTCACATTGCTTTTAATTGTTCTATGCTTTTATTTCACTCCCTTTGCTTTTAGCCCTCAAAATGCTTTTGTTCACTCATTAGTTTTCATTTAGGCACATACTCGTAAGGATTATATATTTATTATACTATACTATTTCAATATCTATGAATTTCAATAGCTGAGTGATAAAATTCAGACAACCTATTATTCAAACAAACATATATGATTACTTGTGTATACATTTACCAATTGAAATAACTAGTCTAAAATTAAACAACCTAAAATCATATATTATCAGACTAGATGTACAATTTATTAACCTGCTATCAAATGTAGTAGTCAATTCGGACCAATTCTGCACTTAAGGAGCTTGTTTTCTATGCAGTTTAGGATTTTAATTTATGTTTTCAGTAATTAGGTATTAGGATAGAAATTTAATAAAAGTAAGTGTTTTTAACACATTTTGTAAGTGTTGTGACCCAATAGGGCGACATAGGCCTTAGGTTGTTCTAATTGGCTCAATTGAGTGTGTAGGATGAATATATAGAGGCCCAATTGATGTATAAGGTCGATTAATGCACAAGCTTCCCGGGATGTCAAAGCACAAAACAAATGACACAAGGAAGATTTTTGGTGTCGTGTTGTGCCACGCAAGGGGTGTGGCGTGACACACTTTGACGTGCTGCCTAAGCTTATTGGGGTTATTTTCACCCGCACAACCAAACTTATACGAAGACCTAGGACATGTCCTAGACCTAATTTGGGCTGTCAACATTTCTATAAAAAAGAAATTAGGGGTTTGATGTAACTAAGTCATCCTAGATGCCTTCAAAAACCCTAGTAGTTTAGAAGTAGATTTAGATTATTTTCTTTTCACTTTTCATAACTCTTTTGTTTTTCCTCTTGAAATCAGTTTTGAATCAAGATTTTATTTATTTAGTTAAAGTATTTCAGTTTACTTGTTCTTGCATTTAATTTAATTCTTTATTCCAATCAAGTGATTTGCTACTTCGTTCCTCATTCAATATTCAATCCATGATTATTCAATTCTCTTTTCTCTTCCAAATCAAATGTGTTCTTTACATGATTTATTCAATTGAGATCGGGATTATGAATAACATGAGTGGCTACATCTCTTAAGGGAGATTAATGAGTGGATGAGAATGTAACTAAATGAGGATTTAGGGTTTCCCAAGAGGGATTAGTTGGTATAAATTATGTGTTCTTAAACTGTTAGGATTGAAAACCCTTATAAGTTATCATAGGTTGGACGAGATCAAGAGAAAAGTCAAATTGAGTAAATCGTAATTTTATTGGTTGAGAAAGTGAGGTCGAGAGATAAGCGAGTATTAACCATTCGATTAGTTAATTAGAGGTCAAAAGGTAATAATTGGTTGATCGATGGCTAATCCACCCTCAAACCCTAATACAAAGTTAGATACAAACCCTGATGTGAGTTAATCTTTCTGATTGGTTTATTGATTTATTTCATCTGCTTATTTTCCTTTATTTATTTCTTTTCATTATTTATTTATTTTTATCTCTTCAACTTATTTTATGGTTTATTGTAATATAGGAACAAATTACTACTCCTTAGACTTGTTATTGTAAAAATGTTTTCATTATTTATTCCATCCTCTATTGGGTATGATCCTCATAATACTTCCAAGTATTTTTTATACAAAATATATTATAATTTGATCCCTGCACTTGCGGACACCACCATTCTTAATTCGTATATTTTTGGTGTTATATGTATTCTATAAACAATAGTGTGTTTATAGATGGTCATTTATACAAGCAACCTATTCACATGCTCCTAACCAATCACTTGTATTTCTACAAGCTCAAGCACACTCAAACACACAAGAAAGGGAAAATATTCAACTAAAACTTACTAAAACTAAGAAAAATTTCTAAAAAAAATTTAAAAATTTCCATGTTACTCCACACAATTTATTTGACACACTGTCCCTAATGTGCTCCCAAAATAAATAAAGAGAAAAGACTACCCGATTTTTCATGAAGATGCTGCGAAGTCAGTCTGGTCGCTCTCCCCTTTCTAGTTTAGCTTGAAATTGTATTGCTGCCTAAGGTGGGGTTCCTACATAGAAAGAAAGACACATTTTTTTCAGTGTATTGAATAATTAAATAAAAAAACAAATAAGACACACAACTAACTCCTATGTACTCCCCCACAAACTTTAGAACACACATATCCCTCAATGTAAAATAATTAAAGTGCAAACAAGAAAACTTCCCTAATGGGTTGAATCCCTATTTTTGTGTTGGCATTGAGCCTACGTGTGCTCAAAGTGGATGGCAATGTACCTACAATAGAAAATAAAATGTCAAATGCAACTAAAACTGGGAATAAAATAGAAAAATAAAAACACTTTTTTAACAACTTCTTCAAATGTCGGCAAGTCATCATCATCGAACTCATATAGGCATCCTCATCTGAAATGGCCATCTTCCCATTTCCTTTGCTTGTGGATTGTATTTTTGAAACATGGGGTCAAGTGTCAGATAGATTGTGCATGGAGATCCCTTTTTCTATTGGTTTCGAGTATGCACCACCACCTTATTATGGGATCAAGGGATCATCATCTGTAGGAGTAGTTGATTTGTCGAAATTCGATGTAGCAGATTAAACTAGTTTTCACACTTAAGGAGCTTGAATACAATAATTCTCATTACATATTAGTTAAGTTTCTTTAGTTTTACTTATATTCAATAAAATGTGCAAATTGAGTCTTTTATTGACCCTAAGGGCCGAATGAGGCCTAAAGGAGAGCTAACATACTTTGTGATTGTGAAGGAGACCATTAAAAGACATTTTAGGACAATACTGGATGCTATGTTGCAACACGGGAGGACCGATGTCATAACATAGGGAATGTAATGAAAAACATGCAAGTCTGCCATCGATGTCACAACATAGATTGAAGGTGTCGCAAAATACTCTTGAAGATAGTTACAGAAGAGCATATTGGTTGATATGTCGCACCATGGGTCCTAGTGTGTCACGACATCGACTTTAGGATGTAAATTTGACACGAAGCAGGGGTGTTTTGCTCTACAAAATTGAACTTAAAACTCGGGAACATCAGCTAACCTAGGGTTAAAGACGACGGCCACATGAAGGCTATAAATAGGCTCTTTTGGCACATGTTAAAGAAACTTTTTTTATTAACCATAATAAGTTAACATAGTTTACTTTATTTTTTTTTTTGTTTTCTTTCAAGAGATCTAAATTATGGAACCATTAAACTCTGTGGATTTACGCTTAATATCAATACAATCAGGCTCTTTCATTTACTTTATCTTCTCGATTTAATTAGCATGCTTTCTCTTTACATCAATTGTATATTGTTTATGAACATCATGAGGAACTAATTCTTCTATGGGGGATTGGCGAGTGGAGGTATGATCTATTAAATATTTTGTAGGGTTACTCAACGGATCAATTGTTTGAAAAGGTAGAATGTGAAATAAACCTTAGGCCTGAGAACCTTAGGAAGTCATCAAGGTGGGAATTAACACAAAATTGGTATTGCCCATCCATGAAAACCTTAAACCCAAACCAGTTTGGACTATGAGGTCGAAAAATAAGTAGCTCTTGTTGGATCATTATGTTAGTAGAAGATAAAAAGATCTGCTGGGGTAGCTACTAGTTGATTGACAAGAAACCCGAATTGACAATTGATGGAGATTACCAAAGCGATCTAATTATCCATAATCAGATTTGATTTATTATTCCTTTTTAAACTCTTGAATTTTATCTTTTCTGCTATTTTATTTTCATTATTATAAAAACCCCATAAATCCTTTATTTTTATAACCTTTGTAATATAACTAAATTTAAAAGTACTAATTAGATTTTTTAGTGTTTAGGTTAGAATTGATCTAACACTCGCCTTCCTTGGGTATGATTGTAACACCCTGGTTTTAGGGGCTATGTAGGTTGTGTGTAATTCGAGTGTTAGTAGGTTTTTGGGAGTGCTTGGATGAGTTTTAGGGGTTTTAGAAATGTTTGGATGAAAGGGAAGGCTTTGGAAAATTTTGGATTTTTTAGTGGAAAAGAAGCAGGCCAAGGGAGGCCTTAAGTATATTTTTCGGTAATTTATGGCACAAGAAGCGGTTGGGTGAAGTGGCTTGAGTATTGCTTGAACTTGGGTTCGAGTCAGCGGCAACAAATGTGGTTTTGAATTTTTGGGTTTGGCGTTTAAAGGGAGGAAGCCTTATAAGGAGCTAGAATGAGTTTGTGACGCAAAGAGCTCGTTGGTCAAGTGGCTAACGTGCATCACTTAGTATTTGGAGGAGAAAAGGCGCTAGTTCGAGGCTGCTGTGACATTTTAGGCGTGTTTTTTATATCGGTTATGGCTGGAGTAGGAAGGGTTTAAAATTAAATGTTGGGGCTTTATGGCATAAAAATCAAAGTGGTAAAGTGGCACAGGCGTTGGAGGAGAAGATGCAATGACAAGGTCCCGTGTTCGAGCCAAGAGTGGTGCGATTGGAATTTTATTTTGTTTTGGTCTTTTGCGTGAGGTTGGTAAGGTGAAGGTGGGCGGCACTTGGGGAGCTAAGGTGGTTTAGTCCTTTTAGAATTGGTTGGTAAGTAAGTGATAATTTATTTTATTTTAGATAATTGTAGGATTATTTTATTTAGTTTAAATTAGTAAATGGGAGTTGTTATTGGATTATTTGAATTTGTTAAGGAGATAAAATATGGGATAAATTAGAAGTGGACTAATTCAAATTAGTTTGAATTAGCTTGTGGTGGCTAGATTTTGGAGTCTTCAAGGGAGGGGTGTAGAACTCTTTAAATAGGGGAGGTGCTCACCTTTTGCCTTTTTCCCATTTGCCCTCTTAGAATTTTGCTTCACAAATTCTCCATTTGTTCTCCTCATTTTCCTAAGTAAAACCTTCATTGCTATCTTCCTTCTTTCTATTCTTTTTTTTTTAATCCTTGGCGAAATCACTCACCCTTTCATCTCTCTTCTCTTCCATTTGGTGCTAAATCAAAAGTGCACCCTATACCTTTCTTTCCTCTTTTCAAACCTTCGGTGAAACCCCTATTCCCTTGGGTTTCTTTTGTTAGCGAATCTACACCCCACCCTTGTGCCGAATTTCCTTTCTTCAATTTGGTAGCACCTTGGCGAATATTAGCATAGATCTCTTGGGTTTTCGTTGCAATCGTTGTTGAAGGTACTCTAGGATTTTGAGGTATTGATCAAGCCTCGATTGCTAGCGATCGACTTGGAAAGTGGCGGTAAGGGTTTATTTTGGTAAGTTATGTATTTGGTATTCGATTAAGACTAAGGTTGTTAAGTATTTGATGCTAAGGCCGATTGTAAGGAGAAGAGCCTAACGCGGAGACTTTCTTTGGAGTGGTTTAGTCGGCGTTTGCGGAAGCATTAAGTAGTGTTTCGGGATTCGACCAGTTGAGGTAAGGATATTTAGTAAGGTTTAATATTTGGATGTATGAGTTGGGATTTAACCGTTGTTATAATTAAGTGTGTTGATGGAGGCTACGACCGGTCAAAGGTGGGCAAGGAAGGCTCCCATCCCGAAGTTCAAAAAGAGATCGGTTTACTGCATGCGAGATTAGCCAGGGGTGTGGGCGTACAATGAGAAAATGATAAGCGGATAATGATAGTCTCGCTAAACGATAGCGTCGGGATCAAGGGTTTAGAGCTTCAGATTATAAGGTGTGTAGTTAGCCATCGTTTAGGGTTTGATGTGATATCTGCTTATGTTATATGCTTACTAATAAGTGCGATGGTAAAAGTGCAATAGATACCCTAAAAAGGGTATGTGTTGATCGAGTAAATAGCAAATTGTTAATATTGTTGTCATTTATTTAAATATGAGTGTATGCCTATATTTGTGAATGATATGCACATGCATCATATTATCATTATATCATGTTACATGTGCATGGGTGGGTTATGAAAGAAGATGCAGGTGTACTTGATGCGTGGTTGATGTCGACTTTGTGCTACATCGTGGATTGGCGCCGCCCGAGGTCGCGTTGTGGATCTTCTTGATTTAGTTCGCGTGGTTACCTTGATTGATATCGGTTTTATGCCATATCGTGGCTTGGTGGGTGGTACATGTGCCCCATCGTGGTTTGATGTTAGCTACGCTACATCGTGGATGGCATTAGTTGCCTTTTGGAGGGAAAAGGAGAGGGTGACTCGATAGTCCCCCGGTGTGTGGTAAATTTGGTTAAGGGGTGTGTAGTGGATGGACCTTAGGATTGGGTTGGGTTTCATGTTGCATCGTTCATTATGAAATGATATGGAAATGGGCCAAGCCCAATATGACATGTGGATTGGTATGTTTTGAGAACATACGTGGAAATGGGCCAAGCCCGGTGATCGATGGTGATGAGAAAAGAGCCTAGCGATTGCTTGAATATGATTTGATTGTGGGCCAAGCCAGTTATGGTAATGTCTAAATGGTTATATTTACATGTTGCATTTGATAATTGGGATGTTATGTGGCTAGCATGTGGGTGGATTCGATGGTTTTAATTACACACTGAGTCAGTGTGACTCACCCAATTATTCTCCAACATCGCGGTGACTTGTTGATCGGACGGTCGGAGAGGATGCAAGGTGGCCCATGCGAAGGAGATTTATTTAATTATTTTAGGAAATTTTAATACTAAGTGTTTTGTTTAATATTGGTTGTAATAAGGGCCACTTTTGATTTAAAGTACTACATTTATGGATGATGAATTTATATCGTACTTAGAAATATGTTTACAATTGATTTATCTTTTAATAAAATATAATAAGGTTTTAATTCAAACCAAGCTTATTACTTAATAATTTTAATGGAATTACTTCAGAAAATAAACAAAATTTTCAAGTTTTATTCTAAAGACAAAGATTTTCAACATTTTTCCATGGTGACATAACCAGATCCGGTCAAGACTCGTGGGCCGGGTTTGGGGATGTTACAATGATCCTCAAAGTACTCACCTATTCCATTGTAAAACTATATTACAACTAGAACCGTATAGTTGCTTATACCGCCTCATAATTCTACATTTTATTATAGTATTTACACTCTGAACTTTTGTATATCTAGAGGCAGTCAAGTTGCTTGCGCCATTACCAGGGATGAAACATCACTAGATCGATTTTAGTTTTTGCACTTTAACAGAATAATTAGGAAATTTGTAGGTTATATTTTGATTCTCAATTTATTTTGCTAATTTACACATCTAACATTTGTTTTTTTTTTAGAAATCTTAAGTGCCATCAACCAAAGAGTCAGTCAGCACAAAGTCATGGATGAATTTTATTTTATGTGGTCCTATAAAGACCAATTATGACATTGATATTTATGAAGAAAGAGTCTATGAAGATTGGGAGATCTAGGAGAATCAATAGTTACTAATGTTGGAATTCAGTCAACTCCGAGGAGAAACCCTAGATCTTTCCCAAAATGATGATGACCACAGTAATATGCCATTAGAAAGTTACCAAGATGTGTCAAGTCTGAAATTGTGCAAAAAGGAGAATGTCATCATAGGTTCTTGCGTAGAAGGAGAAACCCTAGACTATTATCCACTTCAGCCATGGGAAAAATATTTAGAAAAATTAAACGAAACTTCAAAAAAAGAGGATATAGAGTTAGCGGAGGAAATGGAAAGTGAGTCAGAGACTGAAATAGACCAGGAACTCGTTGTCCCCGAAATTCCAAGAAATACTGACAAAGCTGAACCACAAGAATAGTATAATTTAGACTCACCAACAGAGGCGATGATAGCTAGGACCGAGTTAATAGAAGAATATCTATCGATTCAAAAGTTTACAAAACAAAAAGATGAGAAACCAACAATCCTGACAGATAAGCCTAAATTGACCATTCTTTTCGTATTCGTAGTCTTAAACCAAGCACGCCAGAAGTCTATAGATACACGAATTTTCTAAATATTGAAAATGGTGGAAAAAATATAAATTGACAGAACTTACAATTATATAGCAGGTTTCAATTAAATTGAGCAATTAGTGTGTACAAGAATCGAGTTATGGCCACTACAAAATGTTTGATTCTTTTGAGAACTAGCTAAGGAACTATCTGCAGGCCAATGGATGAACTCAACATTCTGCAGAGACAGAACTTCAGTAGCATAATACAATTTTTTTCTCAAATCCTCTGCCAAGTGAATTACAATGTTCTTCTAAAAATTCATACTTGATCAATGGAAAGGACAGAGACCACGTAGACAAAAAGTGTGAAACGCAATCTTTAAATTTTTTAGAACACAAATGTTGATAAAGTAAAACAGCTCTGTGGGTATATTGCTTTGCCAATCACCAATAGTTATGACCTGTAAAGCAGAATGGAAAGGTAAATTCAGGGAAAGGGACAACTACATACGAATAGAATGGCATGGTGGGTGCTAGACTAATACAAATAGAAACAAATTATAAGGAGCCCATCAGTGCATATTGACTGAATTAATGGACGAGTCTAGCAGCAAGACCTAACATTTTCCATTGTTTGATTATTGCTAACTGTACTAACCGTATACTCCACTAACTAAGTTGTTAATGTATTGCAAGTAGGTTAGAGATAGGTTTAACAAGCGCTTGAAGCATTCTAGAGATAAAAAATTTAGGAAATAAGGTCAAGGTCACGACAAAGAAAATTCTGTGTTGCAACATTAAGGAAAGTAACGTAGAAGTTCAAAAATCTACCCGATGTTGCGACATCACTAACTTATGCCATGGCATGGAAGATAGTTTTTTAGAATTTTGAAACTGCAGGGCGTGTCGCGACATTGGGGTTCAATGTCGCGACATTGAACCCCAATGTTGCGACACTGAACCCCTATGTCGCGATATCACTGCAATTTCCTATAGTGTTGACTCGACCCGATTGCTCAACCCTACAGAGTAATCATTATTTTACCTATAACACCCCTAACCCAAAATCGTCGCTGAAATAGGGTTAAAAGGCATTACTAAACAATCGAAACATTTCATATCCATTTTGTGACACCAAGTCAATTATCATTTAATCATATTCAAAAATAATCATATAGTCCTTTAATGAGGTCATCGAGACCTTAAACATGCTTTAGAATAGGGCTGAGACTAAATGAAGCACTTACAAAAATTTTTAAAATTCAAACATTTTTGTAAGTTACAGAGGTAACACGCCCGTGTGGGTAGGCCGTGTGCCTCACACGGCCTCGGACACGCCCATATGTCAAAGTCGTGGCAAAATAGGGCATACCTACTGACTTGTCCATAGGCCTGAGACATGCCCATGTGCCTCACCCGTGGTCGAGCCTGACTTGTTTCACTTGGCAAACTTAAACAACACGGTCGAGCCACACGCCCGAGTGCTCAACCGTGTGGGCAATTATAGGCCATTTTCAAGGCCAAAATTGCCTCCCACACCTTGAATCACCCACAACCTCAAATCATACCTCAAAATGCATCCAAATATACCAATAATGACACCAATTCATCATCAATTATACCATCTCTAACCATACATCATTTCTACTCAAATAAGTTCATCCAAACACAACCAATGTCATATCTCAAATCCTATCGCTATGCATCATCTAATCATATTACAAATTCACACTTAATATCCTATTCTCATCAACCAATTCAAGCATCAAATATACCAATTCCAATCTCACTATATCAAACCAAAATCATCATTTTCATAGGTTTAAATATAAATTAACAACATTCAATTTCCAAGCCATATCACATGGCAAGGCTATACAACTCAAAACATGCCACATTGAGTAGACTATACATGCCATATTCAAATATACACATCTTCAAAGTACCAAAATAGATTGCTGATAGTGTGATAGAAATGCTGACGATTCCCGGATCCGAGCTAGTTTTACTGACACTATAAAACAGGGAAACAAATCACACAGTAAGCTTTCAAAAGCTTAGTAAGTTTGTAATATAATATAATTAACTCATTAAACCAATCTATAAATTGAACCATCACATAGATAATTTACCAATGATACACAAACTTAACTATATCCAATACTCACATAACCTTCCATTCATCTACTTTCAAGTTCATCAACCACATACGTGTCATACATACCTTTGCTAGTACATAGTTACTCACCAATCATGCTACTCAACAGATCAAATTTACATTTCGATCAACCTTTGCTAGTCTTTTGATTTATTCGCACACTTAGTGCCATTTTCATAGTCAAAACATAATTATCATCGTATACTTAGTGCCAATACATTAAACCGAGCTTATATCGGTATCGCACACACAGTGCCAACTCAATAAGCTGAAGCTTTTATTGTTTCACACACACAATGCTAATTGTCTTTGTCTCATTTTCTAAATTCGCACACTTAGTGCCTCAATACTCGAGTTCATATATAATACATTTATAACAGCCTGATTTAAGGCCTAGTCAGAATAGTGGTGTGAGATCACAAATTCGAGTTAGTAAAAATGAGTTTTTAAGGTATTTGAGATGTTTTCATGATATTATGAAAGTTTTATATAGAGATTTTATGAAATTGGCATTAAAGGGGTCCATTAGAACTAAATTGCAAAAGTTGAAAAATATGATATTCTAAAAGCTTTTTGTATGAAATAGCTTTGGATTATTAATTAGAAGTCCTTAAATAGCAATTTTCCCAAATTATAATTTTTGGACAAAATTGGACATGAGTTAGAATTTTATGAAGAATTAGTGGGAAGGGCATTTTGGTCATTTACCAATTAAATGATTAAAAAGGGAAAAAGATGATAAAAATCTTATTCATCTTCTTCCCCAAGTGCCGAAAATTAGAGAGACTCCATAGCTAGGTTTCTTGAATTTTTTAAACTTGCAAGTAAGTGTATACTAACTCTGTTTTTAATATTATTCGTATTTTTGGAGTCCTCGTATTATGAATTAACTATTTATAGTTATAAGTTGAGCTAGAATTCATGTCCATAAAAATACCCATGCATGACATGCTTCTAAAATGATGTTTTATGGAAGATTATGAGAGTTTGATGTTAGATAAACATCTTTTCCTAAGTGCATTTCATGAAAAATGTTAGCATGGACTAATTTGTAATTGTTATGAAATTGGTCATACATAATAGAAATAGTGAGAATTGATGATTGATATAGTAGAGAAAATGAATCAACTAAGCATGAAGTTTAAGAAAGTTGAATGAAAATCACTCTACGAGCCTAGGGGCAAAAGTGTAATTATGAGAAAGTTTTAGGGTAAAATGGAAATTTTGCCAAAGTATGAGTTATGAGTCAATTTAGTCAATATGAGTATTAAATGAGTTAAATTATTATTATAGATCAAGAGAAATGAAGCCCAGACCGAAACCGAGGAAAGAACAAAGTCGAGGACTAAATTACAATATCTACATACATTTTGTACATTGAAGTAAGTTTGTATGATTTCTAAGCTTTATGATAAATATCATTGAATTGCTTAGTATGATGTTAAATATATTTTAATTCCATGAGATTGTTTAATGTTATGTTAAACAAAGAAATTAATGAGATTAAGCATGAGAAAGTCCTGATTGAAGTTGAATTACTTAGGATACTCGATCTACCACATGAGATGAGAAAGCCCGTATAAGACAAAGCCAAGGCATGGAATTGGCAATCTAGAAAATTATCATGTAAGTATAATACAAGTCTTGGCATTGGAGATTTATTATGAGATGAAGACCCATATAAGCCCAAGCTAAGGCATGGAATTTATGAGTCTCAAGAAAAGATGTCATGTAAGTCTAAGACAAGTCTTGGCATTGTAAAGTTATGATGAGATAAAAATTCCATGAAAGTCCAAGCCAAGGCTCGGCATTGGTGAGTATCAAGGAAGATTTCATGTAAGTCCAAGCCAAGGCTCGGCATTGGTTAGTATCAATGAAGATTTCATGTAAGTCCAAGGCAAGGCTCGGCATTGACAAAGTAAAGATACAAAGTAAGACTATGTCAAGACATAGAAATGGTGAGTTCCTAAGGGAACCCACAAGGAATACCTCGTGTAAGTCCATGTCAAGACATGGCATCGATATCAAGTAGGAGATCCCATTGTATGACTATATCGAGGATATAGCATTGGCATCCAGATACATGTGGGATGAGATTCAGTATCCTCGGTTATTCATAGTAATTCATTGGGCATAAGAGTAAAGATTAAATGAGAAAGCAATAAGTTAAGTAAGTAAAGCTATCATCAAGTCATGCTAGTTAAAGTTAACTAAGAGTATTATACATGTGGTGAATGATGAAGTTGAGATTATACTTATCATAGTAAAGTATGCTGATCTATGAAATCAAGTGATACAGGTGCCTTGTTTACCTCCCAAGCATGAGACTAGTAAGTATCATGAGTTATGTAAGAATCTTCAAGAGTAAGTAAGCTCAAACACATGAGTTAGGAAATGCCTTTGATTATGATGAATGAGTTTTGATTAAGCAATTATATTGCTATGTGCATTACATGCAAACTTACTAAGCTAAATGCTTACATCTTTAATTCTTTGTTTCTATGTAGTCCCGCCAAGCTAACTTGTGGATCATTGAAGTCGGAGCTCGAATCACACTATCAATTGCTATTTTGGTATAGCCATGTTATTTATATTAAGTATGGCATGTATAGGAAGCATTTCATTTGAAATATGTCTTAAGAAGGGCCAAAGTGTGGGCTATCAAGTTTATTATTCTTTTGTATATGGCTAAAGAGATTGGCCAAGTTTGACTAAGTTTGTATGTATATTTATATCAATGAAGTATGCATCTTTGTTAATGTTAGACAAAGTATTTGAATTTTTGAATTTGGCTTGATATCGATCTTGATTTTAGGGTGGTAATTGGCTTGGTAAATAGCCTCTAAGTGCCCACACGGATAGACACACAGGCATGTGTCTAGGCCGTGTGTTCCCTGCATGTTAGTGTCTTAAGTTAGAATAAACCACAGGCTAACCCCACGACCATTTGTATAGGCCGTGTGTGACACACGGTTAGCACATGGGCATGTACTCTAAGTCAGTATGTCAAGGTATGGCACACGGTCTAGGGCCACAGGCGTGTCAAGGCCGTGTGTAATTAGCCAGTGTTGACCACGGGTGAAGGACACGGGCATGTCTTAGGGGTACACAGGCGTGTCCCAAGTCATACGAGCGTGTAACCCCTATTTTGATAGAAAAGTTTCCAGTTGAGTTCTGAAAGCTTTCGGACATAAGTTTAAAGCCTCGTAGGCTCATGAAATGTATGTTTGACTAAGAAAGGGAAGTTTTTAATTTAGAATGAAATTTTATAGCCCGTAAATATATGTTTAGAAAAGTTTAAGTATAGTAATTTCTCGTATCCTGTTCCAGCCTCGGACTTGGGTATGGGGTGTTACATTTAGTATCGAAGCTACGGTTTAGTCAGTTCTAGGACTAAAGTAGCATAAGCAAGAGTATAGCTATACATGCCATGCATAAGAATGTTTTTATAATGATAGTGTGACGACTCCTGATGACTTAAATTATGTTTATACATATAGTAAATGGATCCTGATAAAGCAGTGGTGGATGATGTAGAAAGTAATGCGTCGACTCCCGCTGAAGAGACAGTGCCTGATGAGGGTAAGAATAGACCCACTACGTTGAGTCAGAGAGGAGAAGAAGAGGCTAGAGAAGCCTTCCTCCCTATGATGAACACATGGTATACGGAGTTCGTTCGTATGAACCTGAATGCACAACCTCCTCTATCCCTACCTATTCCTCAACCTATCCCAGTAGGCCCTCAAGTAGTAGAGGTGGTAAGAGGAGACAAACCTCGAGTTGATAGGATCAGGAAACATGGGGCAGAAGCATTTGGGACTAAAAGAGATTATGATCTAGAAAAGGCCAAGTTCTGGTTAGAAAATACCATCAGGATATTTAATAAATTATCATGGACATATGAGGAATGCTTGAAGTGTGTAGTTTCTCTTTTAAAAGATTCTGCCTATCAATGGTGGAACACATTGGTGTCGGTTGTATCAAGAGAAAAGATCACATGGGAATTCTTCCAAGAAGAGTTTAAGAAAAAGTATATTAGCCAAAGGTTTGTGGATCAGAAAAGAAAGGAATTCTTAGAACTGAAGCAAGGCAAGATGTACGTGTTGATTATGGCTTGAGTTTATGCGACTCGATAAATACGTTCGAGAGTGTGTATCCACCGAGGCCATCATGAATAAGAGATTCGAAGATGGACTAAATGATGACATCAAGTTGTTTGTTGCTATCCTAGAATTAAAAGAATTTGTGGTGTTAGTAGAGAGGGCTTGTAAATCTGAAGAGTTAGTAAAAGAGAAGAGAAAATCTAAAATGGAGTCTCGTGACTCAAAAAAGAGACAGTGGAATAAGTCATTCCAACCCTCTTACAAGAAATCAAAAGATTTCTCCACCCGATCGGTTACTTCCACTGGGTTTTCAAGGAAGGATAAGAGTAAGCAGTATTCAGGAAATAAGGCACAGACTACTTCAGTCGCTAGTGTGGGGAATATTCGATCTAATAGACCTGAATGCCCATAGTGTGGCAGACGTCATCTCGGTGAATGCCGTACGCATGAAAATGCTTGTTTCAGATGTGGTTCCCAGGATCACTTTATAAAAGATTGTCCTGAGATGATGAAAGAAGAGAGAACTCAAAACCCTAGATCTGTGGTATGGTCAGAGGTAGATCGCAGAAGAACCCTGGAAGTGGGATAGGTGGTAGAGGTAACCCTAGAGAACAGGCTGCGAGACCAGAGGGTAGGGCACCTAGGAGGACTTATGCCATTTGTGCTCGCGAAGAGGCATCTTCTGATGATGTCATTACAGGTACCTTTTCTCTTTATGATATTAAAGTTATTGCTTTAATAGATCCCGGATCCACACACTCATACATTTGCATGGAACTAGTATCCGGTATGAGTATGCTTATAGAGTCTACAGAATTTATGATTAAGGTGTCTAATCCTTTAGGCAAAAGTGTTTTAGTTGATGAAGTATGTAAATACTATCCATTGATGATTAGAGGTCATTATTTTAAAGCAAACCTTATGTTGTTACCATTTGATAAGTTTGACATCATTCTTGGAATGGATTGGTTGACCACCCATGATGTAATAGTTAATTGTGGGAAGAAATACATTGAGATGAGATGTGAGAATGGGGTCACTCTTCATGTATAATTAGATGAACCGGGTAGATTACCAATAAGGATTTCTCATATGACAGCACAGAGATATATAAGAAAAGGGTATGAAGAGTATCTTGCCTTTGTGATGAATACTAGAGAAACAGAGCTAAAGATTGAGTCAGTACCAATATTATGTGAGTACTAGATGTTTTTCCCAAGGAATTACCAGGACTACCACCAGTTAGAGAGGTTGAGCTCAGCATTGATCTAGCTTCCGGTACTGCACCAATATCTATTACTCCTTACAGAATGGTTCTAACGGAGTTGAGAGAGTTGAAGTCATAGTTGCAAGAGTTAACAGATAAAGGCTTTGCAAGATCAAGTTGTTCTCCATGGGGTGCTCCAGTTTTATTTGTGAAAAAGAAAGATGGCACCATGAGATTGTGCATAGACTACCGTCAGCTTAATAAAGTGACGGTGAAGAACAAGTACCCATTTTCTATAATCGATGATTTGTTTGATCGATTGAAGGGAGCCACTATGTTCTCCAAAATAGACTTGAGATCGGGATACTACCAGTTGATATTAAGAGACTTAGATGTGTCGAAGACCACTTTCCGAACGAGGTATGGGCATTATGAATTTTTAGTCTTCCCCTTTGGTTTGACCAATGTCCCTACAGTATTCATATATCTAATGAATTGCATTTTTAGGCCATACCTTGACAAGTTTGTAGTCGTTTTTATTGACAACATATTGATTTATTCCTGTAATGAGCTTGGGCATGCTGAGCACCTACGGACAGTTTTACAGATTCTACGAGAAAATCAGTTGTATGCCAAGTTTAGTAAAAGCAAATTCTGGCTCAAGGAAGTAGGATTTATGGGACATATTGTCTCGAGAGATAGAGTACGAGTGGGCCCAAGTAAGATTTCAACTATAATGGATTGGAAACCACCGAGAAATATCACTGAGATCAGAAGTTTTCTAGGCCTAGCCGGCTATTATAGGCGATTCGTCAAGGGGTTTTCCATGATTGCAACTCCGATGACGAAATTGCTATAGAAAAATGTGAAGTTTGAATGGACAAAAAGATGCTAATAAAGTTTTGAGAAACTAAAAGCATTGTTGACAGAAGCTCTAGTTTTAGTACAACCCGAGACGGGAAGGAATTTGTGATTTACAGTGATGCATCCTTAAACGAATTAGGCTGTGTACTTATGTAAGAAGGTAAGGTTATTGCTTATGCCTCCAGACAGTTGAAGCCTCATGTGAGGAATTATCCGACGCATGATTTAGAGTTGACTGCCATTTTCTTCGTATTGAAGGTTTGGAGACACCATCTATATGGTTAAAGATGTTAGATTTTCACCGATCACAAAAGTCTGAAGTACTTGATAATGCAGAAAGAGTTGAATTTAAGGCAACAGAGGTGGTCACAGTTGGTAAAAGACTGTAAGCTAATCATTGAAAATGATCCCAAAAAGGCGAATGTGGTCACCGATGCTTTAAGTAGAAAGTCCCTATTTGCATTAAGGGCATTGAATTCACGGATGACTTTATCCGACGATGGTTCTATTCTAGCTGAGTTGAGAGCTAAACCATTGTTCCTCTAAGAGATCATTGAGGATCAAAAAGAAGATAGTGAATTACAAGCCAAGAGAACTACGAGTCAGATGTTGAGTCTGATTTTTAGATTAGCTCCAATAGAAGTTTGATGTTCAAAGATAGAGTTTGTGTACCGAGAAAGGAAGAGCTTATTCAGAGAATTTTGCATGAGGCACATAATGGATGTTTATCTATACATCCGGGTAGTAACAAGATGTACAATGATTTGAAACAACGATATTGGTGGCCGAGAATGAAGAAAGATATTTCAGAGTTCGTTTCAAGATGCTTGATTTGTTAGTAAGTAAAGGCTGAACACCAAGTACCTTCGGGTTTGCTTCAACCAATTATGATTCTCGAGTGGAAATGGGACAATATCACTATGGATTTTGTAATGGGATTGCCATTATCTCCAAGCAAGAAAGATATTGTATGGGTTGTGGTTGATAGACTCACAAAGTCAGCCCATTTTATACTTGTACGAGTTGACTATTCACTAGAAAAGTTGGCAAACTTGTACGTTTTAGAAATAGTAAGGCTTCACAGAGTTCCATTGTCAATCATATCGGATAGAGATCCGAGATTCACATCTAGATTTTGGAAGAAGTTACAAGAGGCCTTGGGTACAAAATTGAGTTTTAGCACAACTTTTCATCCTCAAACTGACGGTCAATCGGAGAGGTTAATTCAATTACTTGAGGATATGCTTAGATGTTGTATTCTTAAATTCCAAGGCAGTTGGAAAAAGTTTCTCCCATTGGTAGAATTTCCCTACAATAATAGTTTTAAGTCAAGCTTGAAGATGGCGCCTTATGAGGCTCTATATGGGCGTAAGTGCCAGACGCCTCTATATTGGACTAAACTCAAAGAAAACCAAATTCACGGGGTTGATTTGGTTAGAGAAACCAAACAGAAGGTGAAAGTAATTTGAGAAAGTTTAAAGGCTATTTCTGACAGACAAAAATCCTACTCGAATTAAAGAAGAAAAGAAATAGAGTATCAAGTCGGGGATAAAGTTTTCTTGAAAGTATCACTATGGAGAAAAGTTCTCAGATTTGGTCGGAAAGGCAAGTTGAGTCCATGTTTCATCGGACCATATGAGATTACTGAGAGAGTTCGGCCGGTAGCTTATTAATTGGCTTTGCCGTCTGAATTAGAAAAGATACATGATGTGTTTCATGTGTCCATGTTGAAACGCTACCGATCAAACCCTTCGCATGTTATTACACCGACAGAAGTAGAGATTCAACCCGAAATGACTTATGGTGAAGAACCAGTTAAGATTTTAGCTCGGGAAGTCAAGCAATTGAGAAATAAGAATATCTCCCTTGTTAAAGTATTATGGAAAAGACATGGGGTAGAGGAAGCTACGTGGAAACAGGAAGAAATCATGAGAAACCAGTACCCAAACCTCTTTGCTAGTAAGATTTTTGAGGCGAAAATCCTTAAGGGGGAGAATTGTAACAGATCGATTTAGGGCCAAGTCGGAATAGTGGTGTGAGATCACAAATCTGAGTTAGTAAAAATGTGTTTTTAAGGTATTTGAGATGCTTGCATGATATTATGAAAGTTTTATGTAGAGATTTTATGAAATTGGCATTAAAGGGGTCCATTAGGACTAAATTGCAAAAGTTGCAAAATATGAGATTCTAGAAGCTTTTTGTATAAAAAGCTTTGTGTTATTAATTAGAAGTCCTTAAATATCAATTTTCCAAAATTATAATTTTTGGACAAAATTGGACATGAGTTAGAATTTTAAGAAGAATTAGTGGGAAAGGCATTTTGACCATTTACCAATTAAATGATTAAAAGGGGAAAAAGATGATAAAAATCTTATTCATCTTCTTTCCCAAGTGCTGAAAATTAGAGAGACTCCATAGCTAGGTTTCTTCAATTTTTTTAAAGCTTGCAAGTAAGTGTATACTAACTCCGTTTTTAATATTATTCGTATTTTTGGATTCCTCGTATTATAAAAGTTTGATGTTAGATAAACATCTTTTCCTAAGTGAATTTCATGAAAAATGTTAGTATGGAATAATTTGTAATAGTTATGAAATTGGTCATACATAATAGAAATAGTGACAATTGATGATTGATATAGTAGAGAAAATGAATCAGCTCGGCATGAAGTTTAAGAAAGTTGAAAGAAAATCACTCTACAAGCCTAGGGGCAAAAATATAATTATGAGAAAGTTTCAGGCAAAATGGAAATTTTGCCAAAGTATGAGTTATGAGTCAATTTAGTCAATAGGAGTATTAAATGAGCTAAATTATTATTATAGATCAAGAGAAACGAAGCCCAGACCGAAACTAAGGAAAGAACAAAGTCAAGGACTAAATTGCAATATCTACATACATTTTGTACATTAAGGTAAGTTTGTATGATTTCTAAGCTTTATGATAAATATCATTGAATTGCTTAGTATGATGTTAAATATATTTTAATTCCATGAGATTGTTTAATGTTATGTTAAACAAAGAAATTAATGAGATTAAGCATGAGAAAGTATTGAAGTTGAATTACTTAGGATACTCGATCTACCACATAAGATGAGAAAGCCCGTGTAAGACCAAGCCAAGGTATGGAGTTGGCAATCAAGCAAGTTATCATGTAAGTCTAAGACAAGTCTTGGCATTGGAGATTTATTATGAGATGAAGACCCATATAAGCCCAAGCCAAGGCATGGCATTGATGAGTCTCCAAGCAAAGATGTCATGTAAGTCCAAGACATGTCTTGGCATTGTAAACTTATTATGAGATAAAGATTCCATGTAAGTCCAAGCCAAGGCTCGGCTTTGGTGAGTATCAAGGAAGATTTCATGTAAGTCCAAGCCAAGGCTCAGCATTTAGAAAGTAAAGATACCAAGTAAGACTATGTCAAGACACAGTAGTGGTAAGTTCCTAAGGGAACCCACATGGAAGACCTCATGTAAGTCCATGTCAAGACATGGCGTTGATATCAAGTAGGAGATCCCATTGTAAGACTATATTGAGGATATAGCATTGGCATCCAGATACATGTGGGATGAGATTCAGTGTAACATCCGAGAATTAGGGGCTCTGTATTTTATTATGTTTCTGTGTGCTTGGTATGCGTTGCCTGTTGTTTTAGTGTGTTTGGAAGGCCCAGGAAGGCTCGGGGTTAAGCTAAAGCCTTGGTAGAAATTTTAATTTTGGGCACTTTAGGGGAGAGCTAGTGGGGTCAAGCTTTAAGGATGATTGCTTGTGGTCGTTGACACAAGAAGTGAAGTGGTGGAGTGGCAAAGTGGCGCCTAGGGAGTAGGGGGAGATAACTCCACAGGGGAGCAGGGAGGGAGCAGGTTTGAGTCACATGGTTGGCTTTTTGGGAAATTCTTTTTGATGTTTGGATGGGAGGTGATGGATTCAATTTGGGACCTTAAAGAGTGGGAATTGAATGAGTCAAATATTTTAAATATGTGGCCATGAGTGAAAGGTGGAGTTTGAATCATCCAACTGATTCAAATGGGTGAACAAGAGTGAAAGTAGGAGGCAATCAAAAAGATGGTGGGGGAGAGTGTTGATTGAATTTTGGGATGTGTTGGGGGAGGAAATTCGGTCATATGGGGTCTTTTGGAGGCTGTAGGCATTCAATTTTTGTAGAGGGGTTTTGGTGCCGAAATTTTTGAGAGGTGTTTAGCAAATTTGTGTTCATTTTGTCAACTTTTGTTCTTTTCTTTGTTGGTCAAAAACTCCTAAGGCTATTGTTGTTCATTCTTCATTCATCTCCAAGCCGAAATCATCTCCTATCTCTTTTGCACTTTTGTTAACCTGAGTACATTGCTTCACTACCAAAAGCCGAAACTTCAACCCTCTCTTTATCTTTTTCTCATATTCATTTTACACTTTATATCCCCTTAGCTGAACTCTCCTATCACCTTCTCCACTCCATTGTTTTCATCCATTAGATTCTTCAAAGCCGAAGCACCTATTTGTTTCATACTCCTTCTCTATTTCTTCTAAAAGTCAAACCCTATTCCTTATTCATTCCCTTGATCGAAACATCACCTACTTTCATTTGTTTCTTTGACTTCTCTTTGTTTTAGCCAAATCTCCCTTGTGAGTTCATTTCCCCTCATTCGTTCTTATTTCAATGGATTGCCGTCTCTCCTTCTCTTAACTTTCTCAAATCAATTTCTTCTTGGTTAGTGGTAAGCATTCTTCTTCTCTTTCGATTCTTTCTTTTTCCTTACTAGTTGTTAAACCGAGGGTGTTAACTTGGCATTGTGGGGGCTTTGGCCGAATAGCTAGTAAGGGTTCATGTGGTTTGGTTAGTCCGAAAGGTCACTTCTTGTGGTTTAAAATGGAGAACTAATTCTAATTTGGTGTTTGTGTAGGGACTCCAATGATTCCTTAATCCAATTCTAGTAGCTTTCGGGTTCTGTCGATCTAGGTAAGAACTTCTTAGTTTGAGTATCTGTTTCCACTTTCATCGTATTCAATGCCTTAACCCGATTTTCTGACTTGTAGTCCCTACCCCTAAGTTTGAAAAATGTGTTGTATCGAAAGTGCGAGACTTCCCTCTAAGTTGTGGACCGACTTCAAAATCGAATCGACAAATAGCGGTTATTCCCTCTTCTGAGAGTGTCGATAGTATTGAAAGCCTAGTATTACGTTTTTCAGGTGTTTAAACTTCATACCCTGCTATTAATTTGTGTTATTAACTGTTTGGTCTGAAAAGTTGAAGTGACGGGGTAGACAATCATAATACCCTGGTGGGTAAGGTTGGTGATACGAAGTAAGTGAGTATACCATTCTATTTGTGAGTATATAAATGTATGCTGTAATCTGTTACTTTGTTTGATAGCATGTTGCATTCACTTGATACGTATGTTATGCATGGGTTTGGAATATAATGCGAAAGGGGAAGTGTTATTAAGGATGTCACAGTGGTTTGGTACCACGATGGGTTATTACATATCGATTCGATGACCAAGTCCCAGTGGTTCGGTACCACAGTGGTTTGACACCACGTACATATATGTTGATTCTGTGACTTGTCCCAGTGGTTTGGCACCACAGTGGGTTGGCCCCACATATACGATCATCAGGGATTGTCACCAATGGTTTGGTACCACAAGTGGGTTGGCCCCACGTGTTATAATTAGTGACTCTTTTACTAGTGGTTTGGTGCCACATATGAGGCGTGTAGCAGATGGAGGGTTGATTGTAGAAATCCCTACAGTGTGTTGGGTTGGTACGAGTGGGGTGTAGAGGACGAAAAAATTAGGTTGGGCTAGGTCACATTACATTCATATTTGGTGTATGCCATTTTAAGTGGGCTAAGGCCCGAGGTGCGATTGTGGGCTTGAAGCCGTTTATGTGTTATAAGGGGAATGCACACTAAGTCTTGGTGACTCACCCCGCTGCTTAACCTTGCATGTAATCAGTAGATCATGGATCTGGGAGCCGAGACGGACTCGTAAAGGCCATGAAACGTTTCTTTTCATAAACTCATTTCCTTTTTATAAATTATTTTTAATTGGGGATATTGTTATGTAATAAGGCCGTTTTAAGTTAATATTTGATTTTTTATTTATTTATGATATGACATTAATATATATTTTGACATGAAAACTTTAAGATGGGGTGTTCAAAACACCAGTAACCTAAACAACTGTTTTCTCTCAAGTGCCAACAAAGATATCAAATACTCGATTAACTCAACTCCAAAATTTTTCTTAAATCTACGAGTCACTATTTTTATAATTTCACCTAAATAGAAAGTTTCAAACTTACGATTTTTTCCTTAAAATTCCAAAGCCTTTTTATAACCTTTCCCTGTGACATACCAGATCTGGTCGTAACGTCTAGACCGGGTATGGGGTGTTACAATTTTGGTAGCAGAGCCTAGGTTTCAAAACTCAACTATGAAATGGGTTCAATAAACGTTTTATAAAGTCGATTTAAAATGTTATTTAAGGAAATGTTTTAGTTGGAGTATGGCACCCGAGTCTACCGGCACCCAATCCACTCGGTAAGTGTTTTAATCATTGGTTGTTTTTGCATGAAATAATTATGTTGTGTTATGATTACTAGTATTAAGAGATCCAAACCTTAGAGATTGAAACTTTTAGGTATGGATATGAATCTGCGAGAATTACTTTTAAATGCTATTTTTCATAAGACTGCTCAATAATAATCAGTGAAAGAAAATACTAATTCATAAAACTCTTAATTAGATTAAATCGTATCAGTAGCCATGAGTACTAAGGGACGTGGACGTGTTGTGAGCGACCGTGGTAGAGGCTGGGGTGTTTGGTCTGAACCCTGGAATCAGGACATGGGTCAGAAAGTGATGTGCCTAGCACCGCCAGCTGTGGAAGAGGATTTTCAGGATCAAACAGGTGGAGCCGATGCTATGTCTCAGGCAATGTTACATGTGTTGGAAAGAGTTACTAGAGCGAGCATGGGTTCAAGGGCTCGAAAATTGTGTCTGAACGACTCCGAGCCAATGGGGCGAAAATGTTTAGGGGTGTTTCTAATGTAGCTCCTAACGTAGCTGAGTATTGGCTGGAAGCAGTTAAGCGTATTATAGATGATCTTAACTTCACAGTGGAGGAGAAGTTGAAAGGAGTTGTGTCTCTTCTTCGAGATGAGGCGTATCAGTGGTGGCTCACGGTCAGGGATGGTACAATGGCTGATCGTATTACCTGGGATTTCTTCAAGATAGCATTCCAGGGAAATACATTGGAACAAGTTACGTGGATGCACAACGTAAGGGATTTCTAAATTTGGTTCAGGGGGTAAGTCAGTGGCCGAGTATGAGGCAGAGTTTTTACGTCTTAGTCATTATGCCCAGGGTATTGTTGCTACAGACCATGAGCGTTGTGTTTGATTTGAGGATGGTCTGAGGGATGAGTTGCGAGTGCTGATAGCTCTGCAATAGGAAAGAGAATTTGCTATTTTAGTAGAAAAGACTAAGATAGCCGAGGAGCTAAAGCAGTCCGAGAAGCAAAATCAAGAGAGGGATAGATGTAGAAATAAAAGTAATTTTGGATCGTCGGGTCAGCTGGAGGTTTTCAGAAGAGGCCCAGGTTGGATGGGCCGAGTCGTATTGCGAGACCTATTATTGTTAGTCGGCCTCAGAGTTGTGCTAGATGTGGTAAATTTCATTCGGGTGAGTGTTGGATGAATAATAGAGGATGTTTCAAGTGTGGGTCTATGGATCATCGGGTAAGAGATTGTCCACAGGAGCTGGGCAGAGCGCGACCAGTGGGTTAGAATTATGTTCAGCCGAGTAGAGGTGGTCAGCAACCACAGAGGGGTCGTGGTTCCGCTAGGGGAAGAAATAGTTTTGGCCGAGGCCATGGAGCACCAGCAGAGGTGCTGGGAACACAGATGCATGACTGCCTGGGTTGGTTTATGCAGTCAGACGTCGCAAGGAGGGCGACGCACTGGATGTCTTAACCGGTATGTTCTTAATATTTGGATTGCCTTTTTCGTATTGATTGATATTGGGTCAACACATTCTTATGTTGCTAATACTGTGTTGGAAACTTTGAACATGGACTCTGAGATTGCTTCTAGGAAGATGACTGTACTTAGCCCTTTAGGACAATATGTAGTGGTAAATAAACTCTTTAGGAAGGTGCCTTTAGAAGTTCAAGGGGTAGTTTTTTAGGCTGATTTGGTGGAACTGCCATTCGGCAAATTCGATTTGATCTTAGGTATGGACTGGTTGGTGAAGTATCTAGCAAATTTAGACTGTGTTGTGAAGTGCATGGTGTTGAAGACGCCCAAGGATAATGAGGTGCTTGTGTTGGGCGAAAAAAAGAATTATCTATCCAATGTGGTGTCTGCCCTTAAGGCTGAAAGGATGCTCAGAAAAGGGTGCGGGGCTTTCTTAACTTTTTTCAGCGCATTGGAAGCAAAGGAGCTGTCGGTAGGAGATGTTAGAATAGTGGAGGAGTTTCATGATGTTTTTCCAGAGGAGTTACAGGGTTACCTCCAGATCGCGAGGTAGAGTTCAGTATTGATCTTTTTTCAAGAACAACGCCAGTGTCCATTGCTCGTATAGAATGGCACCGAAGGAGTTGGTAGAACTTAAAGCCCATATTCAGGAACTATTGGATAGGGGATTTATTCGACCAAGTGTATCTCCGTTGGGAGCTCCGGTGTTATTTGTTAGGAAGAAAGACTGGTCGATGCGTATGTGTATTGATTACCGCCAGTTGAACAAGTTAACAATTAAGAATAAGTACCCATTGCCGAGGATAGACGATCTGTTCGATCAGTTGTGAGGTGCTTCGGTCTTCTCGAAGATAGACTTGAGATCGGGTTACCATCAACTTAAGGTTAAGGAGGCAGACATTCAAAAGACAGCATTTCAAACTCGTTATGGTCATTACGAGTTCTTGGTGATGCCGTTTGGATTGGTGAATGCACCGGCTATGTTTATGGATATGATGAATCGAGTCTTCCAACCCTATTTGGATCGGTTTGTCGTAGTATTTATAGATGATATTCTGGTTTATTCAAGGATGGAAGAGGAGCATGATTCGCATCTTTGGGTGGTTCTGCAGATTTTGCGATAAAAGCAGTTGTATGCCAAATGCAGTAAGTGTGAATTTTGGTTGAAAGAAGTTGCCTTTTTGGGAAATGTTATTTTTGCAGAGGGAATTAGGTTGGATCCCCAGAAAATTGAAGTTGTGTTGGATTGGAAACCGCCTTGGACTATGGCAGAAATTTAAAGTTTTCTTGGTTTAGCTAGGTACTAAAGAAGGTTTGTGGAAGGATTTTCGTTAATTGTTGCACCACTAACTAAGTTGTTATGGAAGGGGGTACCTTTTGTTTGGTCAAATAAGCAACAGGAAATTTTTGAAAAGTTAAAAAAGATTTTGACTGAGGCACCAGTGTTGATTCAGCCTAAAGTAGGGAAGGAGTTTGTGGTCTACTGCGATGCGTCACACATAGGGTTAGGATGTGTTTTGATGCAAGATGGGAAGGTAGTTACGTATGCATCTCGGCAATTAAGACCTCATGAAGTGAATTATCCCACCCATGACCTTGAGTTAGCAGTGGTAGTGTTCGCTCTGAAGATTTGGAGACACTACCTGTATGGGGAGATGTCTATCATCTACACTGATCACAAGATTCTAAAGTACCTCCTTACCCAGATAGAGTTGAACTTAAGACAGCGAAGGTGGATTGAATTATTGAAGGATTACGACTATTCAATTGAGTACCATCCGGGTAAAGCTAACATAGTAGCTGACGCGTTGAGTCATAAAATAGTATTAGACTTGAGAGCAATGTTTGCCCATCTCAGCTTGTATGAAGACGGAAGTTTGTTAGCTAAACTGCAAGTGAAACCTTCTTGGGTCAGTCAGATTAAAGAGAAGCAATTGTCAGATGAATCATTGAGTTCTAAGTTTCAGTTAGTGGCAAGAGGTGAGACAGACGATTTCAGTTTAAATAGTGATGAGGTTTTATGTTTTCGTGGAAAAATGTGTATGCCAAGGGATGCAGAGTTAAGGCAAATGGTTCTTTAGGAGGCGCATAGTAGCCCTTGCGCTATGCATCCTAGTGGGAGTAAGATGTATCGGGATCTGCGTGAAAAATTTTGGTGGTCTAGTTTAAAGCGAGAAATTATCGAGTTTGTGGGTAAATGCTTGACGTGTCAGTAGGTGAAAGCAGAACATCAGTTGCCATCGGGGTTATTACAGACGGTGAAGATTCCACCATGGAAATGGGAAAGGATCACGATGGACTTTGTTAGTGGGCTACCTCTTATGCCTACTAAGAAAGATTCAGTATGGGTGATTGTTGATCGGTTGACGAAGTCCACTCATTTCATACCTGTTCATGTCAATTATACTCTGTAGAAGTTGGCTAAGCTGTATGTGACAGAGATTGTGAGGTTGCATGGGGTACCAGTGTCAATCATATCGGATAGAGACCCTAGGTTTACGTCGCTCTTTTAGAGGGCACTACATCAGGCATTGGGTACAAGACTAGATTTCACCTGACATTTCATCCACGGTGATGGTCGATCGAGAGGGTAAATCAGATCTTGGAAGATATGTTGAGAGGTTCTGTCATTGACTTCAGGGGTAGTTGGGAAGAGTTTCTACCATTGGCAGAATTCACATACAACAACAGCTACCAGTCTAGTATTCAGATGGCGCCCTATGTAGCGTTGTATGGATAGAGGTGTCGTACTCTTACTTGTTGGACGGAATTGGGTGAGCTTCAAATTTTGGGTCCGGAATTGATTTCAGAAATAGAAGAGAAAGTTAAATTGATTCGAACCCAGTTAAAGGAAGCCTCCGATAGGCAGAAGTCATATGCAGATCTGAAGCGAAAGGAAATAGAGTTTGCAATAGATGATCAGGTTTTCTTGAAAGTTTCACCGTGGAAGAAGGTGATGAGGTTTGGACGAAGGGCAAGCTAAGTCCCAGGTTTTTGGGCCTTATCAGATATTGAAACGTGTGGGACCAGTGGCGTATCAACTTGAATTACCTTCAGAATTGAAATAGATACATGATGTGCTCCACGTCTCGATGTTGAGGCATTACCGTTCTGATCCGTCTCACATTGTGCCGGTGGAAGAAATTAAACTAAGACCAGACATGTCCTTTGAAGAGGAACCAATGCAGATCTTGGATCGAGACATTAAGATCCTAAGAAGGAAATTAGTCCCTTTGGTCAAAGTTCTGTGGTAGAACCACGGTTCAGAGGAGGCCACGTGGGAGCCAGAGGATGTTATGCGGCAGCAATACCCACATCTCTTCTGACCAGGTAATTTCGAGGCCAAAATTTCTCTAAGGGGGTAGAACTGTAACATCCAAAAATTAGGGGCTCTGCATTTTATTATGTTTCTGTGTGCTTGGTATGCCTAGCCTGTTGTTTGAATGTGTTTGGGGGGCCCCAGAAGGCTCGGGGTTAAGTTGAAGCCTTGGTAGAAATTTCAATTTTGGGCATTTTAAGGGAGGCTAGTGGGGTCAGGCTTTAAGGATGATTGCTTGTTGTCGTTGACACAAGAAGTGAAGTGGTCGAGTGGCAAAGTGGCGCCTAGGGAGCAGGGGGGAGATGACACCACAGGGGAGCAGTGAGGGAGCAGGTTCGAGTTGCATAGTTAGCTTTTTGGGGAATTCTTTTTGGCGTCTGGACGGGAGGTGATGGATTCAGTTTGGGACCTTAAAGAGTGGGAGTTGAATGAGTCAAATATTTTAAATAGGTGGCAATGAGTGAAAGGTGGAGTTTGAATCATTCAACTGATTCAAATGGGTGAACAAGAGTGAAAGTAAGAGGCAATAAAGGAGATAGTGGTGGGGGAGAGTGTTGGCTGAATTTTGGGATGTGTTGGGGGAGGAAATTCGATCATATGGGGTCTTTTGGAGGGTGTAGGCATTCGATTTTTGTAGAGGGGTTTTGGTGCCAAAATTTTTGAGAGGTGTTTAGCAAATTGGTGTTCATTTTGTCAACTTTTGTTCTTTTCTTTATTGGACGGAAAATCCAAAGGCTATTTTTGTTCATTCTTCATTCATCTCAAAGCCAAAATCATCTCCTCTCTCTTTTGCACTTTTGTTAACCTGAGTACATTGCTTCACTACCAAAAGTCGAAACTTCAACCCTCTCTTTATCTTTTGCTCATATTCATTTTACACTTCATATCCCTTTAGCCGAACTCTCCTATCACCTTCCCCACTCCATTGTTTTCTTCCATTAGATTCTTTAAAGTCGAAGCACCTATTTGTTTCATACTCCTTCTCTATTTCTTCCAAAAGCCGAACCCTATTCCTTAGTCATTCATTTGATCGAAACATCACCTACTTTCATTTGTTTCTTTGACTTCTTTTTGCTTTAGCCGAATATCCCTTGTGAGTTCATTTCCCCTCATTCGTTCTTGTTTCAGTTGATTGCCGTCTCTCCTTCTCCTAACTTTCTCAAATTGGTTTCTTCTTGGTTGGTCATAAGCGTTCTTCTTCTCTTTTGATTCTTTCTTTTTCCTTGCTGGTTGTTAAACTGAGGGTGTTAACTTGGTATTTTAGGGGCTTTGGCCGGATGGCTAGTGAGGGTTCATGTGATTTGTTTAGGTTGAAAGGTCACTTCTTCTGGTTTAAAATGGAGAATCGATTCTATTTTGGTGTTTGTATAGAGACTCCAACGATTCCTTAATCCAAGTCTAGTAGCTTCCAGGTTCTGTCGATCTAGGTAAGAACTCCTTAGTTTAAGTATCTATTTCCACTTTCATCGTATTCAATGCCTTAACCCGGTCTTCTAACCAAGATCTCTTTCATGGAATCGTATACCAGCCAAGCAAAGGAGGAGGTTGGACTCGTAGTCCCTACCCCTAAGTTCAAAAAGTATGGTATCAACAGTGCGAGACTTCCCTCCGGGTTGTGGACCGGCTTTGAATTCGAATCGATAAATAGAGGTTAGTCCCTCTTCTGAGAGTGTTGATAGTATTGAAAGCCTAGTATTACGCATTTCGGTGTGTAAACTTCACACCCTGCTGTTAATTTATGTTATTAACTGTTTGGGCTGAAAAGCTGAAGTGACGGGGTAGATAGTCATAATATCCTGGAGGGTAAGGTTGGTGATACTAAGTAAGTAACTATACCATTAAATTTATGAGTATATAAATGTATGTTGTAATCTGCTACTTTGTTTGATAGCATGTTGCATTCACTTGATACATATGTTATGCATGGGTTTGGAATATGATGCGAATGGGGAAGTGTTATTAAAGACTGTCACAGTGGTTTGGTACCAAGTGGGTTGGCCCCACATATCTGATTCAGTGACCAAGTCCCAGTGGTTTGGTACCACAGTGGTTTGACACCACGTACATATATGTTGATTCTGTGACTTGTCCCAGTGGTTTGGCACCACAGTTGGTTGGCCCCACATATACGATCATCAGGGATTGTCATTAGTGGTTTGGTACCACAAGTGGGTTGGCCCCACGTGTTATAATTAGTGACTCTGTCACCAGTGGTTTGGTGCCACATATGAGGCGTGTAGCGGATGGAGGGTTGATTGTAGAAATCCCCACGGTGTGTTAGGCTGGTACGAGTGGGCTGGTACGGACGAAAAAATTAGGTTGGGCTAGGTTACATTACATTCATATTTGGTGTATGCCATTTTAAGTGGGCTAAGGCCCAAGGTGGGATTGTGGGCTTGAAGCCGCTTATGTGTTATAAGGGGAAATGCACACTGAGTCTTGGTGACTCACCCCTCTGCTTAACCTTGCATGTAATCAGTAAATCGTGGATCTGGGAGCCGAGACGGACTTGTGGAGGCCATGAAATGTTTCTTTTTGTAAACTCATTTCTTTTTTATAAATTATTTTTAATTAGGGATATTGTTATGTAATAAGGCCTTGTTAAGTTGATATTTGGTTTTTCTATTTATTTATGATATGACATCAATATATATTTTGACATGAAAACTTTAAGATGGGATTTTCAAAACATAAGTAACCTAAACAATTGTTTTCTCTCAAGTGCCAACAAAGATATCGAATACTCGATTAACTCAACTCGAAAATTTTTCTTAAATCTACAAGTCACTATTTTTATAATATCACCTAAACGGAAAGTTTCAAACTTACGGTTTTTTCCTTAAAATTCCAAAGCCTTTTATAACCTTTCCCTGTGACATACCAGATCTGGTCGTAACGTCTAGACCGGGTATGGGGTGTTACATTCAGTATCCTCGATTATTCATAGTAATTCATTGGGCATAAGAGTAAAGATTGAATGAGAAAGCAAGAAGTTAAGTAAGTGAAACTATCATCAAGTCATGCTAGTTAAAGTTAACTGAGAGTATTATATATGTGGTGAATGATGAAGTTGAGATTATGCTTATCATAGTAAAGTATGCTAATCTATGAAATCAAGTGATACAGGTACCTTGTTTACCTCACAAGCATGAGACTAGTGAGTATCATGAGTTATGTAAGAATCTTCAAGAGTAAGTAAGCTCAAACACATGAGTAAGGCAATGCTATTGTTTATGATGAATGAGTTTTGATTAAGAAATTATATTGCTATGTGCATTACATGCAAACTTACTAAGCTAAATGCTTGCATCTTTAATTCTTTCTTTCTATGTAGTCCCCCAAGCTAACTTGTGGATCATTGAAGTCAGAGCTCGAAGCACACTATCAATCGCTATTTTGGTATAGCCATGTTATTTATATTAAGGATGACATGTATCGGAAGCATTTCATTTGAAATATGTCTTAAGAAGGGCCAAAGTGTGGGCTATCAAGTTTATTATTCTTTTGTATATGGCTAACGAGATTGGCCAAGTTTGACTAAGTTTGTATGTATATTTATATCAATGAAGTATGCATCTTTGTTAATGTTAGACGAAGTATTTGAATGGTTGAATTTGGCTTGAGATTGATCTTGATTTTAGGGTGGTAATTGGCTTGGTAAATAGCCTCTAAGTGCCCACACAGATAGACACATAGGCGTGTGTCTAGGCCATGTTTTCCCTGCATGTTAGTGTCTTAAGTCAGAATAGACCACAGCCTAACCCCACGGCCGTTTGTATAGGCCGTGTGTGACACACGGTTAGCACATAGGCGTGTGCTCCAAGCCGTGTGAATAAGTCAGTATATCAAGGTATGGCACACGATCTAGGGCCACGGGCATGTCAAGGCCGTGTATAATTAGTCAGTGTCAACCACGGGTGAAGGACACGGGCATGTCTTAGGGGTACACGGGCGTGTCCCAAGTCATACGGGCGTGTGACCCCTGTTTTGAGAGAAAAGTTTCCAGTTGAGTTCCAAAAGTTTTCGGACATAAGTTTAAAGCCTCGTAGGCTCATGAAATGTATGTTTGACTAAGAAAGGGAAGTTTTTAATTTGGAACGAAATTTTATGGCCCGTAAATATATGTTTAGGAAAGTTCAAGTATAGTAATGTCTCGTATCCAGTTCCAGCCCCAGACTCGGGTATGGGGTGTTACAACATTTCTATTTCATTAATATACATTCGTTCATTTCTCATTGCATAGATACAAGTTCAATGGCAAGTATTATATTCGAACTTACCTCGGATGTTGAAATATCGAAACTAGCTGATTATTCAAGTACTTTATCTTTGCCTCGATTTCGATCCGAATCCCTCCTTTCTTGGTCTTGATTTTGAGCAGCTATGGCCGAATGTTACAAAGCCCTATCTCTTACTTTTTATTCTTCAAATTCGGCTAAGGAAGATTATAATGGCTTGTAATTCCTTTTTGTTTTATTTATATTAAACATAACATAATTTCTAATTTACAAATTTAACCTTTAATAATAATTTAATATAACACATGATAATTGGTTATAATTGTCCAAATACCATCCACTCACTATATAATGCCTTAATTTCCTCATAAGGCCACTTCATTTAAAAGCCATAACACATAGATACTTCAACAATCAGCACACAGCTTTTACAATTTATGCGATTAAGTCCTTTTCCATAATTCAAAACACAATAGATAAAATTTTCACACAGAACTTTCACACATGCTTAATCACATATTATAAACACCAAAAATAATATTAACATATTTTTTAACCTCAGATTTGTGGTCTCGAAACCACTATTTCGACTAGGGTCTAAACCAGGCTATTACATTACCCAATTTTCTACCCTAAAAACACATTTTTAAACATAAAAATACCCTTCTAACCTAATCCAACTCCATTTTAAACACTTAGCCCTCTAAAACCCCTCAAAAACCCTTAGCCTCTAAACCCCCTTTTTCTCCTCAAAAACCTAAGTTCCTAATTCCTCATCTAAGAAGCTACATTAAAGGAAATCAACATCAACAAACACCAATAGGAAATGCAAACGAGTTTAACAAGAGTTGAGGTTCAAGTATTCTCTATCCTCTCTTACTGTTCTATTGAATATCTTTATTATTTTGCTTATAAAATCTAGTAAGAATGCGTCTCACACTTGTTTCCATGTAAGAGCAAAAGAACTCCTATTCCAAAAACCCTACATGTTTCTGACCATGTTCGATTCCATAATACCAACATGGAAATATATTTTCTAAAGTCACAAGGGAGACCTCTAATTCAGGAACCAGGGTTCTAACCCTCAGTGACCCACTGCAAAGAAATCTAGACTTTGGTCTATTATCATAAATGGGAGAAATTTTGTGTTACTCCCACGAATAATGCAAATATATCTATGGCTCAGGAATTCTATGCATCCCTTAAGGACCAAATGATTAAGCGGGGCTATAATACAGTTAGAACTGATGTTGAAGTGCGAGGGGAAGACGTTCCAATCTCCCCTAATGATATCTGTGAGTTTTATAACATCCCATTTTATGAAAAATATTTTCTTGATAATACTGATCTAGAAGGATTTCAAAATATTGACATGGAAGATGTTATAAAACATCTAACACAGGGTAGGGATAATTGGAACTATAGGCTAGACACTGAGCTCCCCACGAATTTTAATCAAGCTATTATGTTTCCTATTGCTAAAATGTTGATGCAATTCATTGGCACTAGAATTGCACCCGCATTAAATGTTTCTAATGTTAATGTGTTTCAAGTTGTCTTGTTATATGGTATCTTGCAGCGAAAACAAATATGTATAAGGTCCTGGACCTTTCGAGAAATGAAATGGTACGTACTGAGCCAAAAAGCTGGCCTCTTCTTCCCCCACCTCATAACGGCTCTATGCCGCCAAGAAAAGGTGCCAATGAGCAAAAATAACTAATTTATTAAACCAACAAGGAGTATCATCAGAGATATGAGATAAGCTATATACTCAATATGCCGAGCTTCAACGAAAGCAAATAACTTAATGGGATCAAAGGAGAAAGACGAAAATGGAGCGCATTTCACCACAATTTTCTACACCAAAAAGCTGAAGTCAAACTCATCATGTGCCTTTCATTAGTGAAAATCCAAAATAAAATCCATACGAGTAGAAAAAGTACGAAAAGTCAAAAAAACATTCTTGAGTGAAACTCATAAACTAGTCGTAGTTATTTATTTCATGCTATGATTTCCTATATGGAGAGACAAGGAAGTTGAGAGAAGGAGAAATAAGGTGGTGAGCAAGTAAGGGTCATTAAGGGGGAAGAATATGGGTTAATACGATGTGTCAAACTTTTTCATGTTTGTAACCCTTTTGATGCTTACTATTTTAAATTTCATACCTATCCTAAGCTTCAGAATGTTACAAGCTGAAAAGTCATAAGTGACCTAAATATCTTTATACATGAAGGCACATCATACTAGACATGTGTATAAACGACTGCTTGTATTATGCTCGAATAATCAAAGTACTTGTATGATTTGTTGATGGATTCCTTTAGGAGAGAACCTTAATACTTGTATATTTTCTAACATACTGAACTTATATGTTTGAAATCAAAGGTAGTAAGTTAACTATTCATCATGTTGAAGTTGTTAGCAAACATGAAATGCCAAAATCATATGCTCCAAAGTCAATACTTGTATCATACTTGCTCAAGGGTCATCATGTTTATTTTTCATCTTTGTTTATGTTGCTTGAGGTCAAGCAATGACTTAAGTGCAGGGGAATTTGATCTGCCAAAATTCGGTGTAGCAGATTAAACTAGTTTTTGCACTTAAGGAGATGAATACAAGAATTCTCATTACATATTAGTTAAGTGTCTTTAGTTTTACTTACATTCAATAAAATGTGCAAATTGAGTCTTTTATTGACCCTAAGGGCCGAATAAGGCCTAAGGGAGAGCTAATGTACTTTGTGAGCTTGTAGAAGACCATCATAAGGTGTTTTAGGATGATACTAGATGCTATGTCACAACACTAAAGGACAGATGTCGCAACATAGGGAACAGAATGAAAAAACTCAAGTCTACCTTAGATGTCATGACACAGACTGAGGGTGTCATGAAATACCCCTGAAGATGGCTACAAAGGAGCACACTGGTTGCTATGTCATGACACAAATCTTGGTATGTCGCAACATCATCTCTGGGATGAAAATTAGATGTGAAGCAGGGGCATTTTCGTCCACACAATTGAACTTAAAGCTCGAGGACATCAGCTAACCTAGGGTTAAGGATGACGACCACCTGAAGGTTATAAATAGGTTCTTTTGGCACATGTTAAAGAAACCTTTTTTATTAACCTAGTTTCTTCATTTATATTTATTTTCATTTTCTTTCTTAGGTTTCTATAGTTTAGTTTATTTGTTCGTTGTTTTCTTTCAAGAGATCTATATTATGGAATCATTCAACTCTTTGGATTTACGCTTAATATCAATACAATCAGGCCCTTTCATTTACTCTATCTTCTCGATTTAATTAGCATGCTTTCTTTTTACATCGATTGTATACTGTTTATGAACACCATGAGGAATTAATTCTTCTATGGGGATTGGCGAATAGAGGTATGATCTGTTAATTTTTTGTAGGGTTACTCAATGGATTAGCTATTTGGGAAAGGGAGAACGTGACACAAACCCTAGGCTTGACAACCCTGAGAATTCATCAAGGTGGGAATTAACCCAAAATTAGTATTGACCATCCGTGAACACCTTAACCCCAAACCAATCTGGACTGTGAGGTCAGAAGATAAGTAGTTCTTGCTGACTCATTATGTTAGTAGAAGATCGGAAGATCCTACTAGGGTAGCGACTAGTTGATTGACAAGGAACCCAAAGTGACAGTTGATGGAGATTACCAAAGCGATCTAATTATGTAACAGCCCGATTTTGAGCCTAGTCGGAACAGTGGTTTTGGGCCACAAATTCGATGAGAAAAAATCTTATTCTTATTACATTTTTATGGTCTATAGTTTCACAGAAATGTTCCGTGAAAATTTTGTTCGAAAATTTCGACGTTTGGGCACTCAATTTAGTCAAAAGGACTAAATTATAAAAAGTGCAAAATTTGTGTTCCACATGTTAGAGGTGTCCAATTTCTATGAAATCTTAAATTGGAGGTCCTTAAATGGTAATTATACCATTGGTTAAATTTTTGGGCCAAAATGAATATTAGATAAGTGAAATAGGATATTTTTAAGTTAGGGTATTTTGGTAATTTGGTAATTAAATGGACTAAAAGACAAAATAAAAGCCAAAAACCTTTGTCCATCTTCTTCCTTGGCCGAATCTAGCATATGGGAAGCCATGGCTAGGGTTTTCAAGCTTTCAAGCTCAATAGTAAGTGCATCCAAGCCCCGTTTTTAATGTTCTTTACATTTTTTAGATCACCGTAACTCGGTTTAGCTATTTCTACCATTATTTTGAGCTAGGGTTTGTGTTTAAAAATTTACCAATGGGTGACATGCATGTGCTTTTATGTCTAATGGCAGAATATGAATGCTCGGTGTGTAGTAAACAAACTTTACTAAGTGATTTTCGATGAAATCGCATAAAAGGACTAATTTGTAAAAAATTGAAAAATGAATGAAAATGTGTGGATGAAAGCAAATTGTGGACTACTATAGTTATGAAAATGGTTCATCTAGGCCTAAAATAGAAGGAAATTGAATAAAAATCATTTTACGAGCCTAGGGCCAAAAGTATAAATATGACAAAGTTTAGAGGCAAAAATGTAATTTTTCCATAGTATGATTTTTGGGTCACAATGAATAATGTGACTAATAAGTAATTTAAATGAGATGTTATAGATCAAAGAAAATGAGGTTCAGACTTAGAATGGGGGGAAAAATGAGTAATTGACGGTTAAGTCTCTTCTTGCCATTTTGGTATCGAGGTAAGTTTGTATGAATTTAAGGCTACATATGCTTTTATGATTAAATTATTTACTATGTTGTATATTGTACATTATTTTCATGAAGTTGATTAACAATGACTAATAAGAAATTTAATGAGGACAAGAAAGTGAAAGTCCTGGCTGAAGATTCGGAATAATGAGGATACCTATGTCACAACATGAGATAAGGAAAGCCCGTGTAAGACCATGTCTGGGACATGGCATTGGCACTCAAGGAATATAGGTCCCGTGTAAGACCATGTCTGAGACATGGCATCGGCACCGAACGTAGATCTCGTATAAGACCATGTTTGGGACATGGCATCAGCATCGAATAAGGAAGGTCCCGTATAAAACCATGTATGGGACATGGCATCGGCACTGAATGTAGGTCCCGTATAAGACCATTTCTGGGACATGGCATTGGCACTGAACATAGATCCTATATAAGACCATGTTTGGGATATGGCATTGGCATCGAATAAGGAAGGTCCCGTATAAGACCATGTCGGGGACATGGCTTCGGCACCAAAAGAAGATCTCGTGTAAGACCAAATCTGGGATATGGAATCAACATCTATGTATGATCTCGTATAAGACCATGTCTGGGACATCGTATTGACATCAAGTTAAGAGATCCCGTGTAAGACCATATCTGGGATATGGCATTGGCATCGTGATACATGTATGATGAGATGAGTATCCTCCAATATTTTGAGTAGTTCGATGGGCAAAGAGCTAAGTTTATGCACCAATGACAAAGAGCTAAGTCCATGCTTATGATGTAAGAATATGTGGGAAATGTGGATTGTGAATATGTGTGAGGCTTTTAAGCCAAATTAAATTGATAAATGAAATGTTCAAGTTTTTGTTGTTGATGTGTAAGTTAAATTGGCCAATGAATGGCTTGTAAATATTTGATGATGACTAGCTATTGGCATGGCTAACTATGGATATTCTTTAGTATTATAAGTGTGCAAATGAGAATTAATACAAAGAAAACATGATAGAGTCAAATTAGCAATAAAATAGTTTGGACAACAGTAGTTGAATCAACTTGAAAATTCACCAAAAATGATGGAAATTGAATTAGAAGATTAATAAGATATGAAATTGAATCTTATTGAGTATATTTTCACATAAAAGAGACGGTGTAAGCAAAAGAATTTCAGATTATTAGATATTTGAATTTTCATAAGACAGGGTCAAAATGATTTCGAAATCCCTTGTTCTAACTTTGGAAATTCATTAAAAAATTGTACAAAAAAATCAAAGGATAAAATTTATATACTTGAATTTCTTAACGAGTCTATTTTCAAGAGAAACAAACAGGAACATCTTTTGAGTTCTTTGCAATGAGAAAATAATTTTTTAGTGAAGAGGGGTCAGAACTATCGATCAACGAAATAGGGGAAAATTTAAAGAATAAACTGTATTGATTGGCTAAACTAAAAATTCTGGAAATTTTATTTTAAGAATATATGTGAGTCTAGATTCAAGAAAAATTAGCGGATCTTAATTTGGAGTTCCGTAGATCTGGATAAAAATAATTTAGTGACTGTAACCCGAGTAGACAGCTTAAGATGAACATAAGTGAATTGAGAAATTTTATGCAATAATGATGGCATTATCTTGAGAACTCAAAATAAGGATTGTTTAAAGCATGGTAATAAATTTTTTATTATTTACATACATACTTACTAAGCTTTATAGCTTACTCCCCTTCCTTTCTCATATCATGTAGTGTTTTATACTAGCTCGGGTTGGAGATCGCCGAAGATGCTATCACACTATCAAGCTATCATGTTGGGTATAAGTGAATGCAAAACCTTTTGAGTCTATGGCATGTATAGGGACTTAGTCAATTGTGTATGTGTCATTTGATTTGGCCAATGTGTTAATTCATATTGGTTAATGAGTTGTAATTCCTATTTATACGTGTGTGCTTATTCTAAAGGTTTTATGTGATGTGGTTATGTGTGTTTGGGATGGATGGATTGAAGATGTGATTAAGTATGTGCAAATGAGGGTGCCAAATGGTCTGGAAAATAGAAATTCTTGGCCACACGGGTAGAGACACGGTCGTGTGTCTCAGCTGTGTGGAGAGCACAACCCCGAGACATGGGCGTGTGCCCAGGGCATGTGAAGTCTGCATTTACTTTTAGAATTTAATTCACCACGCAGCCTAAGCACACAGGCGTGTAACTTGGCCGTGTGACCCAATTTTGTTGATGATGTCATAAACAGAGAGTCACACGGGCTAAGGATATGGGCGTGTGTGACTACACGGCCTACCCACATAGGCGTGTCCCAAGCCACACGGACATGTGACCTCTATTTTGATGAAAAATTTTCTAAGTCTTCTTAAAGTTTCCTAAGTTCTCGGTTTAGTCCCAAAAAGTTCTCAATGTATGTTTTGGGCCTTGTGGGCCCATAGAAGAGGTGACTTGCATGTGAATGAAGAATGTTAAATTGCATGAAATTTTATAGTCGGTTTTGTATAAAGGTTTTTGTTTAAGCTCGGTAATGCCTTGTATCCTATCCCAGCGTCAGACACGGGTAAGGGGTGTTACAAATTACCCATAATCATATTTGATTTATTATTTCTTTTTAATCTCTTGAATTTTATCTTTTTATGCTATTTTATTTTCATTATTATAAATAACCCAAAAATCCTTTATTTTATATCCTTCATATTATAACTAAATTTATTAGTACTAATTAGATACTTTAGTGTTTAGGTTAGAATTGATCGAGCATCGCCTCCCTTGGCTATAATTCTCGAAGTACTCACCCACTTCGTTGTAAACTATATTACAACTAGACTCGTACTTTGCGGATACCGCCTCATAATTCTATATTTTATTACAGTATTCACACTTTGGACTTTTGTACATCTGGAGGCGGTCAGTAGTCTAGAATGGGAGTGGTTGTGGGGTAGTCCATGGTCGCAGCTCTAAGCCATTCCTCTTGGCATAATGAGTCATGATCAGTTGGAATAATTCCATTGTGATATACTCAAGATGGGCTCGCATGATTGGGTTGTCACCCATCGAAACTATTAAAATCGCCTTCTTTTTTGTGTACCCTTATGGAAATGGTTGTGGCTCCTCCACCGATTCTAAAAGTGCATAGTCTCGAGTGTATTCCCGGTTGGTTGCCACTCATTCATTGTAACACCCATTACCCGTATTCAACGCCAGAATAGGGTATAAGGCATTACTAAACACAAGCAAACATACAATTTTGAGTCATATATTTCCATTCAAATTAAAACTTTTCATACACATTCATATCGCCCTTAAAATGAGCCTACGAGGCTCAATACATGCTTTGGAAGTGGTTCGAGACTAAATCGAGAACTTTAGAAAATTTTAAAAAAATTATAAAATTTTTCATGTTACAGAGCTCACACACCCGTACGACCCTTCGACACGATCGTGCTAAAGGTCGTGTTCAAAATAGGGAGCTCTCTGACTTGTGCAACATGGTCGTGCCACACACTCGTGTGCTAGGCCGTATGGTCAATTTAATTTTCATAATTTTTCATGAAATAGGTGCAGACTTCACACGGCCGAGACACACGCCCGTGTCTCTGCCCATGTGCTATATTCTAGACATTTTATTTCTCAAAATTAAGGTGCAGGGGACACACGGCATAGCACACTAGTGTGTGGCACGACCGTGTTGCACAAGTCAGAGAGCTCCCTATTTTGAACACGGCCTTTGCACATGAAATATGTGGTCTTGTATGAGCTAGGGGAAAATTCGGTTAAGCTTGTATAAAGTGAAATTATGTGTATTTGATGATTTTATGAATTAGGGACTTAAATGTCAAAATGTGAAAATGTGAGGGCTATTTTGTAAAATGCCCTAAATATGTATGTTTGAATTAAATTGAATGAATTGGTGATTGAATGAGTTGAGTTTAATATTATATAGATCAAGAAAAGAGATATTCAGATCGAGATCGAGGCAACGACAAAGTGTTCGATTGATTGACTTGTTTCGGTATTTCTACGTCCGAGGTAAGTTCGTGTATAATACAAATTGTTTAAATTGTGTTCTTATATTATGTGATGAATGAATATATGTGTTTGATAAGTTAGTAATTCTATAATATATGTGTTTGATGAGTTAGTGATTCTATATGTGGATTTGAATGTTGTGGCACTAAGTGTGCAAAATAGAATTGATGCAGTGGTGAACGGCACTGTGTGTGCGAAATAAAGAAAGTATTGACTATATTGATTGGAATTATGTGTGCGATACCGAGTTAAATTCGGTATAATGTAAAGGCACTAAGTGTGTGATGATATTAAAGCTTCAACTAAGAAATTGGCACTAAGTGTGCGAGTAAATCGAATGATTAATGAAGACTAAACGAAATGTGGTATTGAGCATTCAGTAGCAAAAGTGATCGTTAAATAATTGTTGGCACAGGTATGTATGGAACCTATGTGGTTGATGATATCATATATGGATAAATGGATGATTGTGTGAGTAATAACTATATATGAGATTGTATATCAATGTGAATTGAACCATGTGATGGTTATTTTGTATATTGAATTTGAATGGTTAAGTTAAAAGTATTATATGACGAACTTACTAAGCTTTTTGGCTTACTTTGTAAAGTTTATCTCTGTTTTATAGTGTCATTAAAGCTAGCTCGGATCCGGGATCGTCAGCGACTCAATCACACTATCGGCTATCTATTTTGGTACTTTTGGAAGTTGTATATTTGGTTTATGGCATGTATAGGCTAGTGAGTATGGTATGTTTTGAGATGTTTAATTCTTGCCATGTGATATGGCTTGAAAGTCGAATGCCTTTAGTATATATTTTGGATATGTGATGATGGTGATTATAATGTGTAAATGTGGTTATGTAAATGATCTTTATGGTATGAATTAGAGAAGATGAAAATGTATGTTTTATGATTGAATTGGCTGGTGGAAATGATGGTTAAAATGTATGTTTTGGATGTATTTAAGGTATGATTTTGGAATGGATTGATGCTTGTAGGTGTGACCCAAAGTTTGGGTGGCAAATCGGCCTTGTAAATGGCCTATATTTTCCCACACGATTGAGCACACAGGCCAGTGGCTCGACCGTGTCTCTTAAGTTTTCAAATTGAAACAAGTCAGACTCTTACACGAGCTAGACACACGGGCGTGTGACTGGCCCTGTGAAATAAGTCAGTGTCGACCACAGGTTAAGTACACGGACGTGTCTTTGGCCGTGTGGACAAGTTAGTATGTATGCCATGTTTTGACACTGCTTGGACACATGGGTGTGTCTGAACACACGGCCTGCCCACACGGGCGTGTGACCTCTGTAGTTTTGAAATTTGTTAAGTTTTCGAAAAAACTTCGTATGTGCTTGGATTAGTCCCGACCCCTTTCTAATGCATGTTTAAGGTCTCGTATATCTTATTAAGGGACTTAATGACATTGTTTGATTATGATTTAATGTTGTATGAATTATGAAGGTTAAAGGTTATGTTTTGATAGGAAATACCTCATAACCCTAGTCCGGCGACGGATACGGGTTAGAGGTGTTACATGTCATATCTCAGATATAGTCTTACACATAATCTCAGTAACCTTAATGTCATGATATTTGTATCCTATATACCTAATGTTCAACCAGGATTTCTTTCTTGCAGGAACTATGTCGAATATGCTCATAGAATCAATCATACATTTCATGCAATATCAAAACATTAAAATACAAATATAACATTGCATTATTTACATATGAACTTACCTTAGTATAAAGATAGTAGAATTTGACCTAATCGTCAAATATTTTGTTTTTCCTCCGGTCTAGGTCCGTACCTCATTTTTCTTGATCTATGATCACTGCAAAATAGTCTAGTTTTAATATTTATAAAAGAGTGATTGAACCTGTAGACTGACTGCGACAACGATAGAGGCAAGCGCACTTATCGAATAGTAGTATAGCTCAGGCATGAATATCTTATTGAACCCAAGGAACCTAAAAGTACTACTAGTCACTTTCTTTCTATAATTTAGCCTAAAATATGGAGTGATTGGTTTATTAATCTAAAACAAATGAAATATTTAAACTAAAAGACAAAAGAAACGAAACTTTGGGAAAAGACTTTGAAGAAAACTCAATTGATAAAGACGATACCTTTGGGAAGAATCCACCTATGACTTCACTTATTATCTACCTTTTCAATTCATATGATTTCTTTTACTTAGCTTGATCCGTGAGACTCCTTAACCTATATTAAACCTTCTCTCAAAGTGAATAACGTCTAACCTTAGGTTAATTAATGGAACTCTCGTTCTCTTATAATAACCCCCTAAGGAAGCAGTAAATTGATCAATGGACTCCCATATTAGGTTTCACCCTAATCCGGCAAAATCTCGTAACTTTATCTCTAGGCGCCCGATTAACTCTGCTTAATTATGCTAGATCTACTCTTAGGCAGGGTCTATTCCTCCTCCACCTAAGCACATCAGATAAATTTAAGCACTATAATTGAGAACAAACTAAGTATTATCATATAAACTGAAAGCATTAAATAATAAAATCCATCATAGGTTTCATCCCCTTCAGGTATCTGAAGGGTTTAGTTCATAATAAAACAAGAAAACATCTCAAGAGAAAAGATAAAACAAAACATAGGAAATCCTTAAAACCCCCTAAAGGAATTGAAGAGGAGATCCTCCGTCTTTAGTAAAATTCTGACTCTTCGAGATGGATCAATTGGCTATCTTCGAGACAATCCCTAAACGAGTAAAGCTCTGGTAGAAAACTCTACTAAAACCTTCCTCCCTTGAATTGCTGCCTTGGATTGTTTATATAGACGTTTGGGATGCTTTACTTGGCTCCTAAGTACTCGTAATTCAGGTATAATTTGTCCTAGGTGTTTGAGTAGACTTAGGATTGCGTTTCTTGAGCTCCAAGTATCCTATTCCGAGTGAAATTGCTCTTTCCTGCGGCAGGGGCATGGCCTTGACATGCCCGTGTAAATTGAGGCTCAACCCGTGTCTCTATTCTGTTGATTTAGGCACGGCCGTGGCATGCCCATGCAAGTCAAGGGTCAGGCCGTGCTTCAAGTCTGTCAATTGGGGCACAGCCATGCAGATCGGGGATAGGCCGTGTTGGGTTTTTTTGTCAATTAGACACGATCGTGTGAATTTGTGACAGGCCGTGTTCTAGGTGGATAACAAGGCACGGCCGTGTGGAATAAAGCCCAGGCCGTGTCGACTTCTTGGGTTGGCCCAATTTGGTCCGTATTAAGCCCATTTTACATTCTTTTTTTCTTTAGGTGTTCTCCTGAGTATAAGACATGAAAAGAAAGGATTAAGAGCACCTTTTTACATAAATTGAGGGCTAAATCATCCAAAAGCATACTAAATATAGGGTTAAAATATGTTACTTTTACGATTTATCAAATATCCCCACACTTAAACTTTTGCTTGTCCTCAAGCAAAATTCTCAACTTACAATTAAAACAAACTTTCCCTGATTCATAATTCCTATCGACAATGTCTCACCATAATTCAAAGATAATTTATACATGGATGATTTAACTCGAAGTTCCCTAAAGATTCAATTACGATAAGTCATACCTTTATAGCATGAAACTATAGGTGCCTTCCCTTATCTAAGTAATTACCTTTGATTCAAAACAGATAAGGATCGACATCCTCACTAAAGATTCACTCAAATCACTCAAAAGTGTTTAAGGTTCAAGAATAAGCACTCTAAGTCAAACTTGAAAAGTTAATCCCATAAGCTTGCCTGAAAATCAAATCTCCACCATTGTATATGAGATGATACACAGATCAAAAGGTTTTTAATCAGGGTTATAACGGGGCTAGGGTTAAAAGGTGTGGATAAAGGCTAAATTAGAGGTTATAATCGAGACTAACTTGACAAATTGCCTAACTAGAAATACTGAACTTAAATATGAATATTGACTTTGAATGAAAACTAATAATATTACTATTGATAATTACTCTATAATAAAGAGTATTTTCATCATTTGAAATTTGATAATACTTTAATCTGAGCTTTTTCTTCAACAATTGGAGTTTAAATGCTCTAAGCTCTTTTATATACTACTAATATTGAATATACTTGGATATATATATGTTTTAAGAACAAACTAAAATATTACATCCTAAATGATAAATGTAACTACTGAACTAATATAATTCGATAATTTAATCAAATCAAACCTCGATTAAAGGGTAGTCAAAAGAATGGTGATAACAAATACAAAGGGATTTTGGGTTGATATTAGTGGGTGAGTCAATAAAAAGGTTATTAGGATTCAACGGGGTTCACTAGGGGTTAATTTGTGAAGGTAGGCTTTTTTAGTGGAGTGAATAGGTTAAACCTAGGTGCCTTTATCATCTCAGTATATCAAATCATTAATGTGGTCTCGACATGTATAAACAAGACAAGTTCTAGAATAACAGTTCAAAGATGACACACTCATAATCAATTAAAGTGAGCATGAAAAAGGGTTTATGCTCTATAAGGCTCAAAATATCACAAAAAATTACGAGTGTTTTGACATCAATCTTTATAAATTTTGAATTTCAAGGTGATACTCAAATTAGGTTCAACAACCTATCAATTTTTTAGAAAGTAGACTTATCATGCTCGATTCTCTAGTATCCCTTAAATTTAATCATCAATGCACAATTAACTAAGACTTATTCTAAAACATATCAATAAAAATCATAAATCATTAGAAATTTCATCCTAATTAATAATATGAGAAAAATACTTAAGATCAAGACTAATTTCAGGGTTTTAAGAATTATGCAAAAACTTAGGCACTATTACCCCCACACTTAAGATGTACATTGCCCTCAATGTACAAAGATAGATAATGAAATTTATGTGCCAAATCAAAAAGATAAGTGGGAAAAGTAATACTCCTTGAAATCTGGATGATCCCTGGCGTTTTTGGTGGCGGTGATGGTGTTTTCTATGGGCCTGGTGGAGTGGTTACCGAGAAGCAATTTGCTAGATGAAGAAATTGGGTAGCCTGTGAAGATATAGCCAAGAGATCTAGAGAGATAATAATAATATACTAATAATAAATTTAAAGATTAAGGAAATAAAAAGAATGAGACTAAGAAGAAAACTAAAATTGAAATAAAATATTAATGGACTAAGGAGTCCTTATTATTGGATGGTTCGCGAGGTGAACGTGACCTCGAAGGCTGTGGTGTGTGATTCCCTAGCAGCCTTTAGAACCTAAAACCAAGAAACTAATATGAAATAAATTACATTAAGCATAAAAGAAGTATAGATAAGAAAAATAAATGAGACGAGAAAAGAAATATAGAACTGAAAAGGTTTGAAAACCCTTGGCGTGTCAATTAAGTGAAGTTGTTGGCATGAACTCATGTTGAGGTCTCCTCTGAGGAGACGATGCTTACGTTTCTTCGGCATGATGTTTGTGTCGCTCAAGAGTCTTGGACCTTTTCTATGAGTAGGAAGAAAAATTTGAAAGAAAGGAGAAAGAAGGAATAAGAAAGAAGATGGGAAAAAGAGGAAGGGCTATGGGGGTTTAAATAGGATTTCAAATCTGGCACGTTCCCACGCCCGTGTACCTGAGGGTGTGTCGATTCACACGACCATATCGCACGGCCATGTTATGGGGTGTGTTGTTCTTCCACGCCCGTTTTGTTGGGTTGCACGCCCATTCCTAGAAGGCCAGGATGCGAGCACGGATGGGCTACCAGGCATGGTTTGCCCGTGCTCAATAAGTCAGTGTCTTAGCATGGTCGTGAGGTACGACCGTGCTATTTTTTTGGTGCCCGTGCTATGGGAGGTTGGATCCACGACGTTGGGGGTGGTTGGACTGACTTGCACGGCTCTGCTCTGTCAGTGTGGTGGTTCCGGTGGTCCATAGGCCACAGACACGGCCATGTGTCAGGCCGTGTGGCCTGGAAATCTACACTTTGTTTTAAATGTGGAGAGAGAAGAGAGAAAGAAAGGAAAGAAAAAAATAATAAAAATAAAAAATAATTTTGAAAAATAAAAAATGTTAGTGCTCGGGTTGCGTCCTGAGAAGCGCTCGTTTATAGTCTTAAGCTAGACTATCCTTAATTTTGAAAAATTTTAGGGCAGTTTAAAGGTTTGAATATTTTCCCTCTTGCTGACAGTTTTATTTTCGTGACTAAGTTTGGGTCGAGAAGCGTTTACCTTGACTGTGTTGTGGGGGAAGATTTCGTGTACCTTGGGAAGAATTTCTCCCTTTGCCCTCAAGTCTATTGAAGTGATGTGAAGTTCGGCTTTGTCTAACAGCACCTGGTCTCCTATTTTAAAGTGATTTGATGTTCCCATGAGCTCTTGGCGGTTCCTCAAGTTTTACTTCGTGTTGGTCTGACTTTTCTTGTGTCTTCTACTCTTCTAATTTGTCGACCTTAAGTGTACATGATTCTTCTGTGTCGACTAAGATGCTATGGTTTGACTCAGATTTGATGTCGTGTGGTGTTTCCTGCAATGAAGGTTGAATAATTTGATTATAGACTAGAGTAATTTCTGTAACTTCATCATTCATGGCTCTAGCTGAGTTGAGAGCTTGAAGATTTATTGATTCATCTCCCACGCAAAGTATGAGTTCTCCTGTGGCAACATCAATCTTAGTTCTAGTAGTTGCTAGAAAAGGCCTTCCTAAAATCAAAGGGATTGAATTATCCTCATCCATGTCTAAAACAACAAAGTCTACTGGGAAAACAAATTTATTGATTTTGACTAAAACATCTTCAATAATGCCCCTAGAGATTCTAACAGTTTTATCAGCTAGTTGAATACTCATCCTAGTTTGTTTGGGCTTCCCTAGACCTAGTCGTTTAAACGAAGGCATAAGGCATAACATTTATACTTGCCCTAAATCAGCTAACGATTATCAATAGTCAAACTACCAATTAAGCATGGAATCGTAAAATCCCTAGATCTTTTAGTTTTGTGGTAGCTTATTACGTAGCATTCTTTGAGCATGTTACGTTTAATTCCACATGGTGCTCTTCATCTATTTTATGCTTGTTCGTCAAGAGCTTGCTTAAGAATTTCCTTGCATCGGGCATCTGAAAAAGAGCTTCAAGAAGAGGTAAGTTAATATGTAATTTCTTCAAGAGTTTTAGAAACTTCTTGAATTATTCCTCTGAATCATTTTTTCAATGCTTGGGATAAGGTATCGAGGTTGGTATTCTTTGATTCTTGGTTTTGGCTTTTCTTGAGCTACCTCGGTCTTATCCTTCTTTTCTTGCAACCGATATGGGTCTATCTACTGCACCCTCTTGAGTTGTAATGGCTTGGATTTGCTCTTTTGGGTTTATTTCGTGTTGCTTGGTAGACGCCCTTATTGGTGTTGTAAATTAGCTTTGTGAGGTGTCCCACTGACCTAGTAAGTTCTCCGACTTGATTCTCGAGTCCTTTCATCGACTTCTATTGTTCATCAAGGTTTGTATTAGTCTTTTGAAGATGAGATTCTGTGGCTGCCATGAATTTTATCAGCATCTCTTCAAGGCTTGATTTTTTTTTGTGGGTAGGGCTGATTTTGATAATTTGGAAGAGGTTGCTGCCTTTGAATTCCTTAATTTCCTTGTCCTCCCCATGAAAAATTTGGATGGTTCCTCCAACCTCGGTTATAAGTATTACTATAAGGATTATTATTGGATCTGAAATTGTTACCTATATAGTTTGTTTGCTCGTTTTCTGCTCCTGGTTGGTAGGGTGGGTACTTAGCATTCGCCACATTCCTGCTTGCTTCGCATTGCATTACTGGATGTACCTGCTAAGAACATAAATTATCAAGCTTTTTATTTATTAACTCCACCTGTGTTGACAGCATTGTCACTACGTCTCTGTTGAAAACTCTGGCTGATTTTGTCGGCTTTGCCCTTGTGATTTGCCATTGATAAGTGTTCAATGACATCTCCTCAATAAAATCGTAGGCCGCTTTAGGAGTTTTGTTGTTTAGAGTTCCACCGGCTGATGAATTAATCATTTGCCTAGTTGAAGAATTCACACCATTGCAGAAAGTTTGGACTTGAAGCCACAAAGGTAATCCGTGGTGTGGGCATCTCCTTAGGAGATCCTTGTATCTTTCTCATGCATCATATAATGTTTCTGCGTCATTCTGCACAAAAAAATATGTCATTCCTAAATTTGGCCGTTTTGGTTGGTGGAAAATATTTTAAAAAAAATTTTTTGGTCATTTGGTCCCATGTAGTGATTGACCCTCATGGTAACGAGTTCAACCACTACTTTGCTTTATTCCTTAATGAAAAAGGAAATAACCGAAGACGTATGGCATCATCAGAAATGCCTTTTATTTTGAAAGTATCACAGAACTCTAAGAAATTATCTATATGAGTATTTGGATCTTCGTCCTGCAATCCATCAAATTGAACAAACTGTTGAATCATTTGTATTGTGTTAGGTTTTAATTCAAAATTATTAGTAGCTATAGCAGGCCTAACAACACTAGATTATACTCATGTCGATTAGGTTTAGCATAATCATACATAGTCGTGGAGCATTCTCGATCTTACGCATCGTGGATTATTTTGGCCATCCCTTGAGAGGATTGGATCTGCATTTTGTTGTTCTTCTCTTTGGTAGTCTAGAGCTCGTCTAGTTTCTCCGTGATTTCTCTGAGCGGTAGCTTCAATATCACCGTCAGATTCTAATGGTCCTCTAGGGTTTCTTCTAGTCATAAACTAGAGGTACCGCAAGTTTAATAAAGAAAGAGGATTAGTAAAATTAGAAATTTGATAAAATAAAATTAGAAATAATGGCTAAAGTAATAAAAATAGAGCTTTAGTAATATTTTAGAAGTTCCCCGGCAACGGCGCCAAAAACTTGATCACGCAAAAGCAGTCTAGTTTTAATATTTATAAAAGACTGATCGAACCTATAGACTAACTACGACAATGATAGAGGCAAGTGCACCTATCGAACAGTAGTATAGCTCAGGCAAGAATATCTTATCGAACCCAAGGAACCTAAAAGTACTACAACTCACTTTCTTTCTATTATTTAGCCTAAAATATGTAGTGATTGGTTTATTAATCTAAAACAAATGAAATATTTAAACTAAAAGACAAAAGAAACAAAACTTTGGGAAAAGACTTTGAAGAAAACTCAATTGATAAAGACGATACCTTCGAGAAGAATCCACCTATGATTTCACTTATTATCTACCTTTTCAATTCATATGATTTCTTTTACTTAGCTTGATTCGTGAGACTCCCTAACCTATATTAAACCTTCTCTCGAAGTGAATAACGTCTAACCTTAGGTTAATTAGTGGAACTCTCATTCTCTTATAATAACCCCCTAAGGAAGCAATAAATCGATCAATTGACTCCTATATTAGGTTTCACCCTAATCTGGCAAAATCTCATAACCCTATCTCTAGGCACCCGATCAACTCCGCTTAATTATGCTAGATCTACTCTTAGGTAGGGTCTATTTCTCCTCCACCTAAGCACATCAGATAAATTTAAGCAACATAATTAAGAACAAACTAAGTATTATCATATAAATTGAAAGAATTAAATAACAAAATCCATCATAGGTTTCATCCCCTTCAGGCATCTGAGGGGTTTAATTCATAATAAAACAAGAAAACATCTCAAGAGAAAAGATAAAACAAAACATAGGAAATCTTAAAACCCCTCGAAGGAATTGAAGAGGAGATCCTCCATCTTGAGTAGAATTTCGACTCTTGAGATGGATCAATTGGCTATCTTGAGACAATCCCTAAACGAGTAAAGCTCAGCGTAAAACTCGCTAAAACCTTCCTCCCTTGAATTCTTTGCCTTGGATTGTTTATATAGGCGTCAGGATGCTTTACTTGGCTCCTAAGTACTGTAATTCGGTATAATTCATCCTAGGTGTTTGAGTAGACTTAGGATTGCGTTTCTTGAGCTCCAAGCATCCTATTTCGAGTGAAATTGCTCTTTCCCACGGCAGGGGCACGGCCTTGACACTCCTGTGTAAATTGAGGCTCAGCCCGTGTCTCTATTCTGTTGATTTAGGCATGGTCGTGGCACGCCCGTGCAAGTTGAGGGTCAGGCCGTGCTTCGGGTCTGTCAATTGGGGCACAACCATGCAGATCGGGGATAGGCCGTGTTGGGCTTTTTTGTCGACGAGACATGGCCGTGTGAATTGGTGGCAGGCCGTGTTCTAGGTGGATAACAAGGCACGGCCGTGTGAAATAAAGCCCAGGCTGTGTCGACTTCTTGTGTTGGCCCAATTTGGTCCGTATTAAGCCCGTTTTATGTTCTTTTTTTCCTTAGGTGTTCTCCTGAGTATAAGACATGAAAAGAAAGGATTAATAGCACCTTTTTACATAAATTGAGGGCTAAATCATCCAAAAGCATACTAAATATAGGGTTAAAATATGTTACTTTTACGGTTTATCAATCTATAATAACAAATTTAACTCATTCAATCATCCCATTATTCAATTCAGCCCAAAAATCATATTATGGTAAAAATTACATTTTTATCTATAAACTTTTGACATTTTACATTTTAGTCCCTAGGCTCGTAAAATGAAATATGTTCAATTTATTTAATACACAAGCCTAGTCAACTATTTTTATGCTCATACCAGCCCACATTTTTCATTAAATCCCACTTTTACTACAAATTTTATAACTTTTACAAATAGGTCCTTTTTTACATTTTTACCTAAAATCACTTAGCAAAAGTTGTTTATCCAACATCAAATTTGCATAATCTACAATTAAACATCAAAATACACAAATATATAACATGGTTCAAACCCTAGACCTTAATCAAACTTCAAATTAGTACTAGAAATAGGTAGATCAAGTTACAAGGACTTCAAAAACATAAAAATCATTAAAAACGGGGCTAGAACGGACTTACAATCGAGCTTGGAAGCTTGAAAAAACCCTAGCTATGCATTCCTCTTATAAATTTTTGCCAAGGGGTAAAAGATGAGCAAAATTGGGCTTTTAATTTGATTTTTAATTCATTTAATTAGCCAAATGACCAAAATGCCCCTAAATTTAAACATAAAAATTCTCTTACTTCATGTCCACTAACTTAACCCATGGTCTAATTACCATCTAAGGACATTCAATTTAAAGTTTCATAACAATTAGACACCTCTAGCTTCGAGAACACACATTTGCACTTCTTACAATTTAGTCCTTTTAACTAAATTAAGTGCCCAAACGTCAAAATTTTCGAACGAAGTTTTCACGAAATCATTTCGTAAATTTGTAGACCACAGAAATATAATAAAAATAAATTTTACTGTGTCAGATTTGTGGTCCCAAAATCAGGTTGTTATAACTCTCCCCCTTAGGGATTTTCGTCCCCAAAAATCTTACCAGAAAATAGGTTTGGGTACTGTTTTCGCATAGCTTCATCAGGTTCCCACGTAGTCTCTTCGACTCCATGTCGTTGCCACAACTTTAACTAGGGCTATGTTTTTATTTCTCAAATGTTTAACTTCTCGATCCAAGATCTTAATCGGTTCTTCACCATAAGTCATATCGGGTCGAATATCAACCTCTGTCGGAGAAATCACATATGAAGGGTCTGATCGATAGCGTTGTAGCATCGACACATGAAATACATTGTGAATCCTTTCCAACTCTGTCGCCAAAGCTAACCGATATGCCACTGGCCCTATCCTTTCAACAACTTCATACGGCCCAATGAAACATGGACTTAACTTGCCTTTACGACCAAATCTCAAAATCTTCTTCCACGAAGACACTTTCAAAAATACCTTATCACTAATCTAAAATTTAATCTCATTTCTTTTCAAATCTGCATACGAATTTTGTCGATCTAAAGCAGCTTTCAAATAGTCACGAATTATCTTTTCTTTTTCTTCTGTTTCTCTAACCAAGTCAATCCCATGAATCTGTTTCTCACTAAGCTCGATCCAATACAATGGAGTTCGAAACTTCCGGCCATACAATGCCTCATACGGTTCCATCTTTATACTCGACTGAAAACTGTTGTTATAAGCAAATTTGACTAAAGGTAGATATTTTTCCCAACTACCTTGAACTCCAAAACACAGCAACGAAGCATATCTTCGAGAACCTGAATTGTTCTCTCAGATTGGCCGTCGATTTGCGGATGAAATATGGTACTAAAGTTTAACTTTGTTGGAACTTCTTCCAGAATCATGAAGTGAACCTCGGATCTCTATCCAAAATAATAGAAATAGGCACTCCATGTAATCTCACAATGTCAGGAATGTACAATTCAGCTAGCTTGTCAAGTGAGTAATCCGTATGTACCGGAATAAAATGATCCGACTTCGTTAATCTATCAACAACAACCCGGACACCATCTTTCTTTTTCAGAGTTAAAGGCAAACCTGTTACGAAGTCTATCGTAATCCTGTCCACTTCCACCCAGGTACCATTACTGGCTGAAGTAAACCCGAAGGTACTTGGTGTTCAGCTTTCACTTGCTGAAAAATCAAACATTTCGATACGAATTCAGAGATATCGCGTTTCATACCTAACCACCAATATAGTTTCTTCAAATCATTATACATCTTTGCACTTCCCGGATGAACTGATAAACAACCATTATGTGTTTCATAAAGAATCTTCAGAATAATTTCATCATTTTTTGGTACACATACTCTATCTTAGAACATTAAGCAATCATCAAAATCGATCTGAAAGTCTGAATCACTACTCGATTCACACAGAGCTCTTTTGGCTTGTAACTCACTATCACTTTTCTGAGCTTCATAAATTTGTTGAAGAACACCGATCTAGCTCTTAACTCCGCTAGAACCAAACCATCATCGGATAAAGTTAACCTCATATTCATAGCTCTCAAGGCAAACAAGGACTTCCTGCTCAAAGCATTTGCAACTACGTTCGCCTTTCCGGGATGATAGTCAATTACCAACTCATAATCTTTTAGTAGCTCGAACCATCTCCGTTGTCACAAGTTCAAATCCTTTTGAGTCATCAAATACTTTAAACTCTTGTGGTCGGTATAGATGTGGCACTTCTCACCGTACAAATGATTACGCCAAATTTTCAAAGCAAAAATAATGGCGGCCAATTCCAAATCGTGCGTCGGATAATTCTTCTCGTGTGGTTTCAACTGTCTCAAGGCATAAGCTATCACTTTTCCCTCTTGCATCAACACACATTCTAATCCATTCAGTGACACGTCACTATAAATTACGAACTCTTTTCTCGGTTCAAGTTACACTAAAATCGGCGCCTCGGTCAATAGTTGCACTTCTCAAAACTTTGCTGACATTTTTTGACTATTCGAACTTAACATCTTTTTGCAACAACTTAGTCATAGGAGTAGCAATCATCAAAATAACCATTAACAAAACGTCTATAATAGCCAGTTAAACCCAAAAAGCTTCGAACCTCCAATACATTTCTCGGCGATTTCCAATCAAAAATTGCTAAAATCTTACTCGGATCAACCCTAATACCATCTCCAGAAAGAATGTGTCCCAAAAATCTGACTCCTCGGAGCCAAAACTCACTTTTGCTGACTTAGCAAACAATTTCTTATCTCTCAAAGTCTGCAACAATTGTCAAATGTTCGGCATGCTAGGTAACCTCTAGAATAAATCAAAATGTCATCGATGAACACAACCATAAACTTATCTAAGTACGGTTAAAAAATTCGAGTCATTAAGTCCATAAAAATAGCAAGGGCATTAGTTAATCCAAAAGGCATAACAAGAAATTCATAATGCCGTACCTTGTCCTGAAAGCAGTTTTCAGCACATCTGACTCTTTAACTCTCAACTAATAGTAACCAAATCTCAAATCAACCTTCAAGAATACCGTTGCTCCTTTCAACTGATCAAACAAGTCATTAATCCTCGGCAAAGGATACTTTTTCTTTATAGTCACTTTGTTGAACTGTCGATAATCGATACAAAGGCTTATAGATCTGTCTTTCTTCTTTACAAATAATACTAGAGCACCCAGGGAGAAAAACTCGATCTGACAAAACCCTTATCTATCAACTCTTGCAACTAAGCTTTCAATTCTTTCAATCCAGTCAGAGCCATTCTATATGGAGCGATTGATATCGGTGAAGTCCCCAGTACTAAATCAATACCAAACTCAATCTCTCCGATCGGAGGGAACCTAGGTAACTCTTCCGGAAATACATCCGGATAATCACAAACTACCGATACCGATTCAATCTTTATTTCAGACACTCTTGTATTCAACACATAAGCTAGATAAGCTTCACAACCCTTTCTCACATATCTTTTGTAACACCCCAAACCCGGCCCAAAACACTACGGACGAATTTAGAATGCTACTGAGGAAAAAGTTTGAAAGGAATTTGACATAAGGGTGAAAACATAATAATTTTTTCGTCATTTATAAAACATTGTACCTTTGAAATTCTAAGTAAGATTATGTTGTTACAATTTTCCGGATTTTAAGCATTAATATAAGTTTAAGGTGTAAATTGCTTTTAAAATAAAAACTTTCCCAAACATTAACTCGATCAACAATCCCACCTAAACATAATAAAAAAAATCCCCAAATATTTTAAATGGTCATATTACAATAAAACAACCCAATTAAACCAAAATTAAAAGCAATGTCTCTGAATATGGAAAAAAACCACGTCTGCATGGCCATCTCGATTCCCATCCAAGCCCGGTCCAAACATCACGAATCACCTGTATTGTTTGGTAAAAATTTGGGTGAGTCAACCGACTCAGTGTGTTATTAGTCCACAAATTTCCACGTATGGGCCTAGCCCAAAACCACACCAATCCACATAACAGAAAATAATGCAAAGTGCACCCAACCCAGCCTAGGGTCCATCCTCTACACACCCCCGTATCCAACCACCACACACCAGGGGATTACTAAATCAACCCTCCAACCTCTACAAACCAATTTGGCAAGTCATGCCATCCACCAAGTGGTTGAGCCACTGGTCCACGTGATCAAATCATAATATAATCCACAACGTGACCGTAGTCAACGCCAATCCACGCACATAGCCATCACCAACCACGATATGGCACAAAGCCGATACCAACCATGATGAGGCAAAGCCTATCATCAATCCATGTGAGGCTCGTAGCCATCACTAAACCATGTACATAAATGTACACCCTATCCTTCTTTCATATATACAAATCCAGCCCAATGCTTATGCAACATACGATAGTGATGTGATGAAATAATGCATGAACATATTAATCAAACTTACAACACATATATGCAGCAATAACCACAATTTTATCGGCATTTAACACTGACCTGATTATCGACATACCCACTAAGGGTATCCATCTCATTATTGCCACTGCACTAATCATCACACTCATAACACATACAATATTTTATACATACTCGGGAAATTAAGTAATAATCACACACCTGCTAACCCGAAGGCTTTTGCTTTATCTCCCCACTTGTCGAATTGCCCCTAAAAGACTATAGTCAGAATCGGCCAACCCTACTAGACAATATGGCCTTTGGCCGAATATCTAGACCCGTCCTTACCTTGTTCGTCTAGATCCCGAAACTGTCACTTGCCTATGGAGTCTGTCGAATCCCTATACACTCAAGTCAGATTCAGCTTCAACACAAAAATACCTATGGAAAAAGCCCTTGACCGAATATTAACCCCCCTTACCTTATGCAATCGAACCCACGCGATCCTTAGTGCTTCCTTCCTTTGGCTACACAAGAAAGGAGCACAAAATCAAGGCCCTACTAAGGTTCGGCCATCCCAAATAACCAAGGCCAACCATTCGGTTTTGGCCACCAATGAAGAAAAGATAAAATCTATTGCTAAGAGAAAGGTACTTACCACCTACGCTTGCTCGAAGAGACTAAAAGAAAGTAGTCGACGGCACTACCCTTGTAGGTTCGGCCACTTTCGGCTACTAACAAGAAGTATTTCAGCTTTTAAGAATTAAGAAAAGAAGAAAAAAAGAAGTGGTGGGGAGGTTCAATAGAGGTTCGTCTATTGAGAGTTATGGAGAGAAAAGAAAAGAAGAGAGAAAGAAAAGGAGAATAGAAGGAGACTAGAAGAATTCAGCAATCACCCAAAACGCAAAAAAATGCCCAAATGGTTACTTCAATTTTTAGTTTCTTGCTTCAAAGAAAAGAGAGAACTAAATTCAGCACCTAAGACTAAATTTCAGCACACACCCCCTACCACACTTCAAAACCGATTATGCACCCCCCTTAGAGTCCCATATTCAGCCACTTGCTTCTCTCTCTCTCCCTTATCCCTTGTTTCCCTCCTACTTAGCCGAATCTTTAAGCTGTCACACCTAATTACACCTCATCCAACCAGAGTCCAAATGTCGTCCAACTCTCCCTCCTCCTTAACGCAAAAAGTAACTCAGAATGCTATCTTCGCAGCTCGAACCTCCTCCCCCTTGGCACCCCTTGTTGACACACACTTCTCCCTTTCTACTAGACGCTACCTTGCCACTCCACTGCTCCCTTTCTTGTGTCATGTTCCACACATAATTTCTTTTAAAGCCTAGCTCCCTAATTCCCCTTTACTCAGGTTAAAACAAAAATTTTCCTATGACTTCTATCCAAGTCCAAGGTTTCCCTAAAACCTCCAAACACCTCCAAACACCATACAGAGCATATTAACACACAGATACAAATTAAAATATGCACAACCTCTGAACCTCGGATATTACAGTTCTACCCCCTTAAAAATAATTTGGCCCCGAAATTACCTGGTCAAAATAAGTGAGGGTATTGCTGCCGCATAGCTTCCTCTGGTTCCCATGAAGCTTCCTCCGATCCATGGTTACGCCATAACACCTTAACTAGAGGATCTGACTTCCTATGCAAGACTTTCACATCCCGCTCCAAAATCTGAATTGGTTCTTCCTTGTAGGACAAGTCTGGTCTCAACTCCACTTATTCAACTAGAACCACATGAGATGGATCCAATCGGTAACAACGTAGCATTGAGACATGGAATACATCGTGCAACTGCTTTAACTTCGAAGGCAACTCCAATTGATATGCCACTGGTCCAACCCACTTCAAAACCCGATAAGGCCCTATAAACCTAGGACTCAGCTTTCCCTTGCGAACGAATCTCATTACCTTCTTCCACGGTGAAACCTTAAAAAACACATAGTCACCTACTGCGAACTCTATTTCTTTTCTCTTAAGATCTGCGTATGACTTTTGCCTATCAGATGCCTCCTTCAACCGTGCCCGAATTACCTTAACCTTTTCTTCGGATTCTGCTGCAATCTCCGGACCCAACATCTGACATTCCCCCAATTCTGTCCAACATGAAGGTGTGCAACACTTCTGTCCATATAGTGCTTCATACGGTGCCATCGAATACTCGCTTGATAGCTGTTATTATATGCAAATTCCGCTAAAGGTAGAAACTCCTCCTAGCTTCCTCTAAAATCTATCACACATCCCCTCAACATATCCTCTAATACTTGGATTACTCGCTCAGACTGGCCGTCCGACTGTGGATGAAATACCGTACTGAAGTCTAACCTAGTGCCTAATGCCTGATGTAGTGCCTTCCAAAATCGAGACGTAAAATTTGGGTCCCTATCCGAGATAATCGACATCGGCACTCATGCAGTCTCACAATTTCTGCCACGTACAACTTCGCTAACTTCTGCAAAGAATAATCAACCCGCACTGGGATGAAATGTGCAGACTTTGTCAACCGATCTACTATCACCCATACCGAGTCTTTCTTAGTAGGTGTAAGGGGAAGCCCACTAACGAAGTCCATGGTGATTCTCTCCCACTTCCATTGCGAAATCTTTATCTACCAAGTAACCCGAAGGTACCGGTGTTCACCTTGACTTGCTGACACGTTAAGCACTTTCCTACAAACTCTGTAACTTCCCGCTTAAGACCAGGCCACCAAACTTGATCTCGTAGATCTCGGTATAACTTGCTTCCTCCAGGATGCATAGCATAAGGGCTACCATGCGATTCCTGAAGAATCCTCTGACTAAGCTCTTCATCCTTCGGTATACAGACCTTGCCCTTGAAACACAACACTCCGTCACTGTTCACACTATAACTTTCCAATTCCCCATCCTTCACTTGTCGTAGCTTAGCACTTAGATCATCATCTACCAACTGTCTTTCTTTCACCTGACTCAACCATGTCGGCATTACTTGTAACTCTGCTAGCAAACTTTCATCGTCATACAAGCTAAGATGTGCAACCATCGCCCTCAGATTCGACACTACTTTCCAGCTTAGGGCATCTGCCACCACATTCTCCTTGCCCGGGTGATACTATATAGAACAATCATAATCTTTCAACAACTCCACCCACCTTCGCTGTCTCAGATTCAGCTCCTTCTGGGTCAACAGATACTTAAGACTCTTGTGGTCTGTATAGATCACCGACTTCTCTCCATATAAGTAGCGCCCACACCTTTAGCGCAAAAACCACAAAGACCAACTCTGTGTCATGCATCGGGTAATTAATCTCATGAGGCCTTAACTATCGAGATGCATAGGCAACAACCTTCCCTTCTTGCATCAGAACGCATCCCAATCCGTGTGAGAAGCATCACAATACACCACAAAGTCCTTTCCTGCCTCAGGCTGAATTAAAATCGGAGCTTCAGTCAAAACCTTCTTCAATCTCTCAAAACTTCCATGCTACTTGTCCGTCCACGCGAAAGGTACCTCCTTTCTCAACAATTTCATCAAAGGTGCTGCTATAGACGAGAACCCTTCTACAAATCTCTTGTAGTAGCCTGCTAACCCTAAGAAACTGCGAACCTCTGCCACTGACCAAGGTGGTTTCCAATCTAACACCGCCTCAATCTTCCTGGGATCTACCCTTATCCTTCCGCAGACACCACATGACCCGTAAAAGTAACCTCCCCGGCCTGTAATTCACACTTGTGAATTTGGCATATAGCTTCTTTTCCCTTAACGCTTACAACACAACTTGGAGATGCTAATCATGTTCCTCCTCAGACTTGGAATACACCAAGATGTCGTCTATAAACACAATGACGAATCGATCCAGGTAGGGTTGGAAAATCTAATTCATCATATCCATGAACGTAGCTGGGGCGTTCGTCAACCTGAACGGTATCACTAGGAATTCATAATGCCCGTATCGAGTCTGAAAAGCTATTTTATGGATATCCGCTTCCTTCACCTTGAGTTGGTGGTATCCCGACCTTAGATCTATTTTCAAAAATATCGCAGCCCCCTTAAGCTGATCAAACAAGTTGTCTATCCTCGACAGCGGGTACTTGTTTTTGATCGTCAGCTTATTCAGCTGCCGATAGTCTATGCACATTCGCATAGACCTATCCTTCTTCTTTACGAATAAGACCGATGCTCCCCATAGAGACACACTGGGTCGGATAAACCCACGATCAAGCAACTCCTGGATCTAATCCTTGAGCTCAACCAACTCCTTTGGTGCCATTCTGTACGGAGCGATAGATACTGGCGCTATACCTGGCAACAAATCAATCCTAAATTCCACCTCGCGATCTAGAGGCAACCCCGGCAGTTCCTCCGAAAAAACATCCCCAAACTCTTTCACTGTCCTAACCTCACCTACCGCTGCTCCCTTAACCTCCAAGGCACTAACAAGCATCAGAAAAGCCATACATCCTTTCTTCACCATCTTCTCTGCCTTAAGAGTAGACACTACATTCGACAAGTAATTTCTCCGCTCCCCTATCACTACAATCTCTTTGTCATCGAAAGTTTTCAATGACATGCGCTTAGCAGTACAGTCCAAATTCGCATGATACCTCACCAGCCAGTCCATGCCTAATATTAGGTCAAACTCCCCGAATGGTAGTTCCATTAAGTCAGCCAGAAACTTCACTCCCTGAACCTCTAAAGGCACTTCCTTAAAGAGTTTGTCTACTATTACTGACTGCCCTAAGGGACTAAGTACAGTTATCTTCCTAGGTACAATCTCAAAGTGTACATTCAGAGTTCCAGATACTTCACTAGCAATATAAGAATGAGTTGACCCGATGTCTATTAAAGTAATAAAGGGTAATCCAGCAATGAGGAACATACCCATGATTACATCTGGCGTATCCCCCTCCTCGCGCGATGCTGGCTACATAAACCAACCCTGACTGTCTCGCACCTAAACCCCCAGCACCTCTGCCTGGTGCTCCACAACCTCGGTGAAACCATTCCCTCCATGGTTCGAACCACGACCCCTCGTCGCCTGCTGACCACCTCTGTCCGGCTGCACATATCCTGGCCTACTGTCTCGAGCCCTTTCCATCTCCTGAGGATAATTCCTAACCAAATGAGCCTTGGACCCACACCAAAAACACTCCTTATTCTGTCCCAACACTCTCCTGCATGAGCTCTCCCACATTTAGCACATGAACGACTCTGATTCCCGGCAACTGGTATCGGTGCACGAACAAAATTATCAACCCTTGGTCTTTTCTGGAAACCCCCAAATGATGCTGACGGCCCAAAACTCCTCTTATTTCGGTTTCTATCTCTATCCCTATTCTGTCTCTCAGTCCTCTTGACCTCCTCAGCTATCTGAGCTTTCTCTACTAGAACAGTAAAGTCCATCTCTCTGTGGAGCAATCAACACTCGCAGCTCATCCCTCAGTCCATCTTCGAATTGGACACACCTCTTATAATCAGTAGCCACGATGCCCGAGCATACTAGCTCAATCGCAAAATTTTGCCTCGTACTCAGCTACTGACTTGCCATCTTGCACTAAATTAAGGAACGCCTTCCTCTGTGTGTCCACATAACTACCTCCTACATACTTTTCCTCAAACTTGATCTTAAAATAACCCCAGTCCACTCGGTCCGCAGGGGTACCTTCCCTGACTGTGAGCCACCCTTGGTAAGCCTCGTCCCGGAGCAACGAAACAACACCCTTTAGCTTTTCCTCAGCAGTGAAATCCAAATCATCCATGATCCTTTCGACTGCCTCTAACTAGTACTCTGCCACATTCAGAGCTACTCCCGATACTCCTCTAAAAACCTCAGCTCCATTCGCTCTAAGTCTCTCAGGTACTGACTTTCGAGCCCCATTTCCCATACTCGCTCCAGCCACTCGCTCCAAAACTCACAGCATAGCCTGCGATACTGCGTCATCTCCTCCTATCTGCTCTTGAAATTTTGCCTCTACAGCCGGTGGTGGTGCTTTATTTTCGTAACCCCGACTGACTCTAATGTGTTACGACACATCATTCTGCCTCTACCACGCCCTCGCACATGCGACCACGCCCCTAGAACTCATGTCACGTTCGTGATTTAATCTGCTTTAAAAAGTTTTATGCATTAGTTTTTGTTCCACTGATTACTCACGAACAAGTTTTATGCACAGAAGTTTAGCGGTAGTTCTTTCGATCATTTCAGGGTTTTCGTTTCAAGTTTTCTACCCTAATTCAAAGAATCTCATCCATTCAGTAGTACCTACTACACACATTCACCACTCAAATATTTTCATCCGTTCCAACCCAGGGGTATTTTCGTAATTTGTCTTATAGGGGTATTTTGGTAATTTTCCAAATCAGGGTATTTGAAAATTTTGCAAAATAGAGATTTTTGATATTTTTGCAGAATAGGAATACTTGGTAAGAAGATTCAAGGGTAATATGGTAATTTTATAAACTGAACGTATTTTTATAATTTTACAAACTAGGGGTATTTCGATAATTTTGCAAAATATGGTTCTAGGTGATTTTATGAAATAAGGGTATTTTGGAAATTTTTAATTCGGGGGTTCTTTGGCAACTTTCCATACTGAGGGTATTTTGGTAATTTGTATAGGTTAGGGTAATTTGGTTAATTTGCAAATCAAGGGTATTTGGGTCATCAAGGGTACTTTGGTAATTTCGAAACCAAGGTTTAATTTTAGGGTTGTACAAAACAAGGTGACTAGTCTCTTTCGGGTTTTAATTATTGAATTTAGCCTGTGATTGAGTCCTCTTGGTTAGGGTGAACCGTCACTATGCACCAGGTAAGATTCGAGCGGAGGAGGTGAGTCACTAGGATCGCTTAAATACCTAGCTCCCCTAATCCAATCCTAGACATGCGACAAGTTGCCACACCCTTAACTCGGTGACTCACTCACAGGTTTGTTTGGTTAGACTTTAAATTTTATGTAATTTGGTGTTGGAGTAAGCTAATCCTAGGGTTCACTAACTTATAATCTACTAATCTACGATCCCGTAATACCCACATACAATCATACAATAATTAGGGGTACTTACCTGGTGGATTTGGGCCGGACGATTCGAGTGCCATGCTTCACAAAACCCTTTTTTCTGAAAATTTTTCTTTGACCCACTAAAACACAAAATAAAAAAAAATGTTTATGGGCTTTAAAAATCCATAGGCCGAGTGTAGAAACTAGGCTCTGATACCAATTTGTAACACCCCAAACCCGGCCCAAAACATTACGGCCGAATTTAGAATGCTACTGAGGAAAAGATTTGAAAGGAATTTGACATAAGGGTGAAAACATAATAATTTTTTCGTCATTTATAAAACATTGTACCTTTGAAATTCTAAGTAAGATTATGTTGTTACAATTTTCCGGATTTAAAGCGTTAATATAAGTTTAAGGTGTAAATTGCTTTTAAAATAAAAACATTCCCAAACATTAACCCGATCATCAATCCCACCTAAACATAATAAAAAAAATCCCCAAATATTTTAAATGGCCATATTACAATAAAACAACCCAATTAAACCAAAATTAAAAGTAATGTCTTTCAATATGGAAAAAAAACCGCGTCCGCATGGCCATCTCAAATCCCATCCAAGCCCGGTCCAAACATCACGAATCACCTACATTGTTTGGTAAAAATTTGGGTGAGTCAACCGACTCAGTGTGTAATTAGTCCACAGATTTCCACGTATGGGCCTAGCCCAAAACCACACCAATCCACATAACAGAAAATATTGCAAAGTGCACCCAACCCAGCCTAGGGTCCATCCTCTACACACCCCCGTATCCAACCACCACACACCAGGGGATTACTAAATCGACCCTCCAACCTCTACACACCAATTTGGAAAGTCATGCCATCCACCAAGTGGTCGAGCCACTTGTCCACGTGATCAAATCACAATATAATCCACAACGTGACCGTAGTCAACGTCAATCCACGATGAGGCACATAGCCATCACCAACCAGATATGGCACAAAGTCGATACCAACCATGATGAGGCACCGAGCCGATCATCAATCCATGTGAGGCTCGTAGCTATCACTAAACCACGTACATAAATGTACACCCTGACCTTCTTTCATATATACAAATCCCACCCAATGCTTATACAACATATGATAGTGATGTGATGAAATAATGCATGAACATATTAATCAAACATACAACACATATATGCAGCAATAACCACAATTTTATCGGCATTTAACACTGACCTGATTATCGACATACCCATTAAGGGTATCCATCTCATTATTGCCACTGCACTAATCATCACACTCATAACACATACAATATTTTATACATACTCGGGAAATTGCGTAATAATCACACACCTGCTAACCCGAAGGCTTTTGCTTTATCTCCCCACTTGTCGAATTGCCCCTAAAAGACCATAGTCAAAATCGGCCAACCTTAATAGATATTATGGCCTTTGGTCGAATATCTAGACCCCTCCTTACCTTGTTCGTCTAGATCTCGGAACTGTCACTTGCCTATGGAGTCTGTCGAATCCCTATACACTCAAGTCAGATTCAGCTTTAACACAAAAATACCATGGAAAAAGCCCTTGATCGAATATTAACCCCCTTACCTTATGCAATCAAACCCACGCGATCCTTAGTGCTTCCTTTCTTTGTCTACACACGAAAGGAACACAAAATCAAGGCCCTACTAAGGTTCAGCCATCCCAAATAACCAAGGCCAACCATTTGGTTTTGGCTACCAATGAAGAAGAGATAAAATCGATTGCTAAGAGAAAGGTACTTACCACCTACGCTTGCTCAAAGAGACTAAAAGAAAGTAGTCCATGGCACTACCCTTGTAGGTTCGGCCACTTTTGGCTACTAACAAGAAGTATTTCGGCTCTTAAGAATTAAGAAAAGAAGAGAAGAAAAGAAGTGGTGGGGAGGTTCAATAGAGGTTTGGCTATTGAGAGTTATGGAGAGAAAAGAAAAGGAGAATAGAAGGAGACTAGAAGAATTCGGCAATCACCCAAAACGCACAAAAATGCCCAAATGGTTACTTCAATTTTGATTTCTTGCTTCAAAGAAAAGAGAGAACTAAATTCAGCACCTACTAAGACTAAATTTCGGCACACACCCCCTACCACACTTCAAAACCAATTATGCACCCCCCTTAGAGTCGCATATTCGGCCACTTGCTTCTCTCTCTCCCTTATCCCTTGTTTCCCTCCTACTTAGCCGAATCTTCAAGCTGTCACACCCAATCTACACCTCATCCAACCAGAGTCCAAATGCCGTCCAACTCTCCCTCCTCCTTGACGCAAAAAGGAACTCAGAAAGCTATCTTCGCAGCTCAAACCTCCTCCCCCTTGACACCCCTTGTTGACGCACACTCCTCCCTTTCTACTAGGCGCTACCTTGCCACTTCACTGCTCCCTTTCTTGTGTCATGTTCCACACATAATTTCTTTTAAAGCCTAGCTCCCCTAGTTCCCCTTTACTCAGGTTAAAACAAAAATTTTCCTATGACTTCTATCCAAGTCCAAGGTTTCCCCAAAACCCCCAAACACCTCCAAACATCATACAGAGCATATTAACATATAGATACAAATTAAAATATGCACAACCCCCGAACCTCGGATATTACATCTTTGGGCAATCTTTGAAGAAATCACAATAGGTAACTCACCCGACTCATCTGAATCAATTTCAAGAATTTCAACATTCTCACATTTTAATTAAATAATTTTTCGTCTACAATTCAGTACAGCATCATGAAGTGTCAACCAATCCATACCCAAAATGACATCAAACACATCAAATGGAAACAACATTAGATCAGCCAAAAAACAGTGACCTCAAATCATCAATGGACAATTATTGCAAACTTTATCAACTAGCACATATTTGCCTAAGGGGTTTGACACTTTAAACACAAATTCAGTAAACTCAACAGGCAAGCTATTACTAGCTACCAATTTCATGCAAACATAAGAATGAGTCGATCCAGATCAATCAATGCAACTACATTAGTATTATAGAGAGAAAAAGTACCAGTGATAACATCATGAGATGTCGCTTCTTCGTGAGCACGGATAGCATAGGCTCTAGCAAGTGCCTTGGCCTCAGATCTTACAGCTGTATTGTAACACCCCTTACACGAGTCCGACGCTGGAACCGGATACGTGGCATTACCATCCTTAACCTTACTTAATCATTCATTCACGAGCCATAAAATTTTGTTCCGTTTTAAAACTTTTCCTTTTTAATCAAATTGGGTATAAGATGGGCCTACGAGGCCTTAATCATAAATCTGGAGAGTTTGGGAATCCATTCAGGATTTTTAACGCTCTTAGGAACTTTTTGCCTAGACAGGGGCCACACACCCGTGTGGTCCAAGGGACACGTCCGTGTGCCCTAAGACATGCCCATGTTCGACCCCCGTGGTCGACACTGACTTATTTCACACCGCTGAGCACACGCCCGTGTCTATAACTTGTGTCCTTCACACGGCCTAGACACGCCCGTGTCTCCTACCCGTGGAGCTCTCTGAGTATGACATCATCAATCCCTTAGTAGCACACGGCTAGGGCGCACGCCCGTGTGATGGCCCTTGTGAAGAATCACATTCTCATGGGTTGATGTAGAGGACACACGGCCTATCGACACACCCATGGGGCTGACCATGTGTCACACACGGCCTAGACAAACGCCCATGTGTCTACCCGTGTGGACAATTATAGGCTATTTTCCAAGCCAATTGCCTCCCTAAAACATAAACACACTCATACATTCTCAAGCAACTCAATTATTCCATTCATTTCATAAACTTAATTGCATAACCTCATCATTATTAAAGGTATAAAATTTAACAAATATTGACCAATTTCTAATGGCCATATACAAAAGAACGCACAAACTTGATAACTAACCATTTTTTTTCATATGACATAACTCAAAATGGTCAAACTCCTATACATGCCGTACATAAAATAATAAAATTTGTTATACCAAAAATGAGGGTTGATAGGGTGATCCGAGCTCCGACGTTCTTCAATCCCCGAACTAGCTTGGCGAAACTACAAGGAAAGAAGGAAAAGAGAGGGGTAAGCATATAGCTTAGTAAGTTTGCATGAAATCTTATGCATCAACATAAATACTCAAAACAACTCATATTTCTCATAACACATGAACAATATAAGTATTAAACGCAATAGCGTACTTACTCATACTCACTCTTACCCATCTCATTTTATAATATGATCTCATACCTTGTATTTTTATTTACGGTACCTGTATCACTTAGTCACATAATTTAGCACCTTTGCTAAAGTAATCATAAATTCAAATCTTCAACTTACTTAATTTAAAGCTCTTTATCTTCCTTGAATAGCTTACCTCATTGCTTATCTTTAATAACTTATCTCATTTATTACTTCTTTCACATTTGGCTTTTTACCCATTGAATTTCCTAGAATAGCAGAGGATACTCGACCTTGTCAAACATATGTCTTGATGCCAATGCCATATCCCACATATGGTCTTACATGGGATCGCCTCATATTCCAAAGCCATATCCCAGATATGGTCTTACACGGGATTCCTTAGCTTATTATCGACGCCATGTCCCAGACATGGTCTTATACGAAACCTTCTTTTGGTGCCGAAGGCATGTCCCAGACATGGTCTTACACGGGATCTGCCTCATATGATGTCGATGCCATGTCCCAGACATGGTCTTACACGAGACCTTTCTCAAATGGTGTCAATGCCATGTCCCAGACATGGTCTTACATGAGACCTTCCTTATTTGATGCTGATGCCATGTCCCAGACATGGTCTTACATGGGCTTTCCTTGACTCATGTTATGACATAGGTATCATTGCTATTCCGAGACTTCGATCGGGACTTTTACTTGTTTACTTAATCTCCTTCACTTTACCATCATAGCATTAATGATCATTTCATGTAAAGAATATACATTTCACAAAAATAATAATTACTTTTAAACATAACAGTAGTTGTAACTTTAATTTCATACAAACTTACCTCGGTATTCAAAATGTGTAAAAATGTGCAATTTAGTCCTCGACTTTGTTTTTGCTTCGATTTCCTTTCGAGCTTCGCGTTTCTTGATCTGTAACAACAATTTGACTTGTTTAATATTCACATTGACTAAATTGACTCATAATTCATACTTTGGCAAAAATTTTACCCCTAAACTTTCTCATAATTACACTTTTTCCTCTAGGCTCGTAAAATAATTTTCATTCAACTTCCTTGTATTTTAAGCCTAGCCGAATCATTTTCTTAACTATAGCAACCTTCAATTCCTACTATTTCACTCATGTATGACCACTTTCATAACTTTCACAATTTAGTCCTTACATGTAAATTTTTTTTATGAAAATCACTTAGAAAAAGATGTTTATCCTACATCAAACTTTCATAATTGTAACACCCCTAACCCGTAACCATCACCGAACTAGGGTTAAGAGGCATTACCAAATCATCGAAACATTTCACATTCATTTCACAACACAAAGTCAATCATCAATCAAACATATTGAAATACGAGCATATAGTCCCTTATCGAGGTCTACGAGACCTTAAACACATGATAGAAATAGGTTGGGACTAAACTGAACACTTATGAAAGTTTTCAAAAATTTAAACATTTTTCAACACTGTAGAGATCATATACCCATGTAGTCAGGCCGTGTGCCTCACACGGCTACCAGACACACCCGTGTATCCAGGTCGTACCAAAACAGAGCATACATACTGACTTATCCCCACTTCCACTAGACACGCCCGTGTACCATGGCCGTGTGAAATTAGACTAGCTACTGACTTGGTCACACAGCCACCATGCATGCTTGTGGGGCCACGGCCGTGTAACCTATCTAGGCACACCTAAAAGTGACCCTTAAACCACACGACTGAGACAGGCGCCCGTGTCTCTTGGCCATGTGTGCAAAATAGGCCATTTGCAAGGCCAATTTGCCACCCATACAAGGTCAACCAACAAGCTTCAAAGCAGTATCAATTCATGCTTCTAAATACATTCAAACATACCATTTTATTCGCCAATTAATCATCAACAATACCATCTACTTCCATACCTACTATCATCACAAATGAGTTTATTCAAAGTAACAATTGTACATCTCAATATATATATCTAGCATTATGTAACCCATGCCATAACTCATCTTCAAACCATATCTTTCATCAACCACAAACTCATGAAATATACCAAATTTATAGCTCAATTATAAATTCAACATCATCCAACTTCCAAGCCAAATTACATGGCAAGGATTAAACATTTCCAAACATACCATAACTTTTAGCCTATACATGCCATATTTCAACTATATACATCTTTCCAAAAGGACCAAAATAGATTGTTGATAGTGTGATAGATATGCTGACGATCCCCGGATCCGAGCTAGCTTTACTGACACTTTAAAACAGAGAAACAAATCACATAGTAAACTTTCAAAAGCTTAGTAAGTTCGTAACATAATACATATTGCTCATTAATACCAATACATTATACCAAAAACAAACCACCACATAGACTAATTCAAAATCACATATACCATACTATCCAAAGCTAATGTGCTCCATTATTCTTCCATAAACTCATTTATAATTTCATCAACCACATAGGTTCCAAATGTAGCTTAGCCAACTCTTAGTTAACGATTTCATATGCTACCAATACTCATATTTCATTTTAATCAACTTTCGTCACTTCTTCGGTTCAATGTCACACTTAGTGCCCAATTCATTAGCTAAAGCTTAATTAACATCACACACTTAGTGCCAACCACAAAGCCGAAGGTTGTATTATTTCGCACACACAGTGCTAATCATCTCGATCACATTTCTAAATACGCACAATTAGTGCCACATAACTCGAGCCCTCACATAGTATTCACAATTCAATAATATCATACCATTCATTTTATAACATTAAACATAGTTAAATACATGTATTATGTCCAAACTTACCTCGGACGTAGAAATACTAAGACTTACCGATCAATCGAGTACATTATCTTTACTTCGATCTCGATCTGAATCTCTCATTTCTTGGTCTATACATATTCAAATTTAATTCATTCAATTTTATCTAAACACACACATTTAGGGGATTTTACAAAATAGCCCTCACATTTTTACATTTCAACACTTTAGTCCTTATTTCACAAAATCATTAAATTTACATAATTTCTTTTCATATAAGACTAGCCGAATTTCCCTTGTGTTCATACAAGCCCACACATTTCATTTATTTCACATTTTAGTCCTTTAATTTACACTTTTCTCAATTTAACCCAAAATACTCAGTTTCACCAAAAATTCAAAGACAAAACATGTCCATCCTTCACATATCTTCCATATTTCACTATCAACTAACACATAGCTCAAGCTTTCATCAATGGCATATCTCAAAATCACCATAAATCTCTAAAAGTAAAGCATGGGCTAGCTAGAGCACAAAGCAACGATCACAAAAACGTAAAAATTATCAAAAATCGATCAAAACACATACCTTGATTAAGAACAACAATGGTCGAATATTTTAGGCCCTAACTCTTTCTTTTCTTCTTCAATTTCGATGGATGGATGAATATAATGGACAAAATTTTATGTTTTGTTTTATTATATTAACATTAAAACAAAGTTTACTTTTTTGCCCTTTGTTAAAACATTATAAATTCACCTAATATATACCCATTTATGTCCATCTCCACTATTAATGGTCCATTTTCAATATAAGGACCCCTCATTTAAAATGCCATGACAATTTAGCACTTTAACAATCAGCACATAGCTTTTACAATTCACTCAATTTAGTCCTTTCTCACAATTTGACACACAATAGATAAAATTTTCAAACGAAACTTTCACACATGCTCAATCACACATTATAAACATCAAAAATAATTTTAAATTATTTCTCTAACCTCAGATTTGTGATCTCGAAACCACTATTTCGACTAGGGTTTAAATTGGGTTGTTACAATAATCCTCCATAAATCATCAAAAAACATGTATGTCATACGTGGGTAAATTTTTAAACTTAAACCCTAGCTCAGAATATAGCTAGAAATAGCTAAACCGAGCTATGAGGGTTTCAAAAATACGAAGAACATTAAAAACGGGGCTAAGATGCACTTACTATTGAGCTTGGAAGTTGAACAAAACCTTAGCTATGGCTCCTTGAAATTTTGGCACTTAGAGGAAGAAGATGGACAAGATTTTGACTTGTTTTTCCCTTTTTAATCCATTAATTAACTAAATGACCAAAATGCCATTAATGCTCTTTCTTGAGATTTTTCCTTCCCATGTCCGTTTTTGTCTATCTCAAAAAATAATGGTCTAATTGCTAAATAAGGACTTTACTAATTTTTATGATGCTATTTCATACTTAAATCTTCTAGAATCTTATATTTTCTAATTCTTGCAATTTAGTCCTAATGGATAATTTATTCACTAATTAATAAAATTCCTTCATGAAACTTTCACATAATTATACAAACACCTTATAAGCCTTATAAAATCATTTAAACACATATTTCTACTTCGAATTTGTGGTCTCGCACCACTATTCCGATTAGGCCCTAAGTCGGCCTGTTACAATTCTCCTCCTTAGGGATTTTAGTCCCCGAAAATCTTACCAGTGAAAAGGTTCGGATACTGATTCCTCATAGCCTTCTCGGGCCCCAAGTAGCCTCTTCTATCCCATGTCTCTGCCGTAAGACTATCACAAGAGCTGTGCTTTTATTCCTTAACTGCTTGACTTTCTGAACTAGAATCTTAACCGGTTCTTCACCATAGGTCATATCAGGCTGTATCTCAACTTCTGTCGGTGTAATTACATGCGAAGGGTCTGATCGGTAGCGTCGTAGCATAGACACATGAAATACATCGTGAATCTTTTCTAGCTCAAGTGGCAAAGCCAACCGATAGGCTACTGGCCCTATCCTCTTAGTGATTTCATATGGTCCGATAAAACGCGAACTCAATTTGCCTTTCCAACCGAATTCTAATAACTTTTCTCCATGGTGACACTTTCAGAAATACTCTATCACTGACTTGATATTCAATCTCTTTCCTTTTCAAATCCGAACAAGATTTTTGTCGATTAGTAATAGCTTTTAAGCAATCTCGAATCACCTTAATTTTCTTCGGTTTCTTTAACCAAGTCCACTCCATGAATCTAATTTTCCTTAAGTTCAGTCCAATATAAAGGTGTTCAACACTTACGCCCATATAGAGCCTCATAAGGTGCCATTTTCAAACTTGACTGAAAATTGTTATTGTAGGTGAATTCTACCAACGGTACATATTTTTTCCAGCTGCCTTGGAATTCAAGAACACAACATCTGAGCATATCTTCAAGTACTTGTATTAACCTCTTCGACTAACCATCAGTTTGGGGGTGAAAGGCTGTACTAAAACTCAACTTTGTACGCAATGCCTCTTACAACTTTCTCCAGAATCTAGATGTGAATCTCGGATCTCTATCCAAAATGATCGATAATGGTACTCCATGAAGCCTTACTATCTTTGAGACATACAAGTTTTCCAACTTGTCAAGCGAGTAGTTAACTCGAATAGGTATAAAATGGGCTAATTTTGTAAGTCTATCGACTATGACTCATACGGCATTTTTCTTACTCAGTGTCAACAGTAAACCCGTTACAAAGTCCATAGTAACTTGGTCCCATTTCCACTCGAGTACCATTATAGGTTGAAGCAAACCCGAAGGTACTTGGTGCTCAGCTTTCACTTGCTGACAAATTAAACACTTCGACACGAATTCTGAAATATCTCTCTTCATACTCGACCACCAATACCGTTGCTTCAAGTCATTATACATCTTGGTGCTACTTGGATGTACAGATAAATATCCGATATGTGCCTCATGCAAAACCTTACGATCATTTCTCGGTACACAAACTCTGTCTCTGAACATTAAGCATCCATCTGAATTGATTCGAAAGTCGGTCTCAACACCCGACTCACACTGAACTCTTTTGGCTTGTAACTCACTGTCATCTTGTTGAGCTTCATAAATTTCTTGAAGAAACATTGGTCTAGCCCTCAAGTTAGCTAAAATGGAACCATCATCAGACAAGGTCATCTATGTGTTCATAGCCCTCAAAGAAAACAAAGACTTTCTACTTAAAGCATCGGTGACTACATTCACCTTTCCTGGATGATAATCAATAATTAACTCATAATCTTTTTTTAGCTCCAACCATTTTCGTTGCCTTAAGTTCAATTCCTGTTGAGTCATCAAGTACATTGAACTTTTGTGATCAGTGAAGATCGACATTTTTCACCATACAAATGGTGTCTCCAAATCTTCAATGCAAAAACTATGGCAGCCAACTCTAAGTCATGTGTCGAATATTTTTTCTCATATGGCTTTAGCTGTTTGGATGCATACGCTACCACTTTGCCTTCTTGCATTAGTACACAGCCTAATCCGTTTAAGGATGCATCACTGTAGATCACAAATTCCTTTCTCGACTCAGGTTGTACTAGAACTAACGCCTCTGTCAACATTGCCTTTAATCTCTCAAAACTCTATTGGCATTTTTCTGTTCATTCAAACTTTAAATTTTTCTGTAATAAATTTGTCATTGGTGTCACTATCATGGAAAACCCCTTGACGAATCACCTATAGTAGCCAGTTAGGCCTAGAAAACTTTTAACCTTAGATACATTTTTAGGCAGTTTTCAATCAACAATAGCTGAAATTTTACTTGGGTCTACTCGAACTCCCTCTCCCGAGACAATGTGTCCCAGAAAATGCAACTTCCTTGAACCAAAATGCACTCTTGCTGAACTTGGCATACAACTAATTATTTCGTAAAATCTATAAAACAGCCCTCAAGTGCTCAGCATGCTCGAACTCATCTCGGGAATATACCAATATATCATCAATAAAAAAAACCACAAATTTATCTTGATATGGCTGAAAGATGCAGTTCATTAGATCCATAAACATCGCAGGGCATTTGTTAAACCAAAAGGCATGACTAAAAATTCATAGTGCCCATACCTCATCCAGAAAGCCGTCTTCGGCACATCTGAGTCTTTTACTCTCAATTTGTAATACCCTGACCTCGATTCTATCTTGGAGAACATAGTGGCTCCCTTCAATTGATCAAACAAATCGTCAATCCTTGGCAATGAGTACTTGTTCTTCACTATTACCTTATTAAGTTGCCGGTAATCTATGCACAATCTCATAGAGCCATCCTTCTTTTTCACAAATAATACCGGAGCACCCAATGGAGAGCAACTCGACCTGGCAAAACCTTTATCTGTCAATTCTTGCAACTATACTTTCAATTCTTTCAACTCAGTTGGAGCCATTTTGTAAGAAGCAATCGATATCGGTACAATACGGAGTTAACTCAATGCCAAACTCGACCTCTCTAACCGAGGGTAGTTCTGGCAATTCCTCGAGAAAAATATCTTGGTACTCACATACTATCGGTACTGACTCAATCTTTAGCTCGATTTCTTTGGCATTCATCCCAAAGGAAAGATACGCCTCATACCCTTTTCTTACATACCTTTGAGTCATCATGTGAGAGATCACTACCAGTGACCTGTCTTGTTCATCTGATTCAACACGAAGAGTGTTCTCATTTTCACATCTCAACTCAATATATTTCTTTCCACAATTTACTGTCACAACATGAGTGGCTAACCAATCCATACCAAGAATAATATCAAATTCATCAAATGGTAATAGCATGAGGTTTGCCTTAAAATAATGACATCTAATCATCAATAGGTAATCTTTGCATACTTCATCTACTAAGACATTTTTTCCTAGAGGGTTATGCACTTTTATCACAAATTCTGTAGACTCAACAGGTATACTCATGCTAGATGCTAACTTCATGCAAATGTATGAATGGATAGACCCCAGATCAATTAAAGCAACAACATTAGTGTCATAAAGAGAAAATGTACCCGTAATTACATCGGGAGATGATGCCTCTTCGCGAGCGTAAATGATATAAGTCCTTGTAGGCGCTCTACCCTCAAATATTGCAGCCTGCTCTCGGGGTATACCCTTACTACACGCCCCACTTCCGGGGTTCCTTTGTGGTCTTCCTCTATTAGTGCTTCCTGCTCTAGCACTCTGAACTTTCTCCTCTTTACCCATTTCAGGGCATTCTCTAATAAAATGATCTCGGGAACCACATTTCAAGCAAGCATTCTCATGTTCCCGGCACTTATTGGGGTATCATTGTCGCACTGTGGGCATTTCGGTCTATTAGATCGAGCGTTCCCAAAACTAGAGACTGAAGTGGTCTGAGCCTTATTCCCAGAATACTGTTTACTCTTGCCTCTGCTTGAAAACTAATCGAAAGTAGCTGATCAGGTAGAGAAATCTCTCAACTTCTTAGACGAGGACTAAATGACTTACCCCACTGTCTCTTTCTTGAGTCACGAGACTTCATCTCAGCTTTTTTTTTCTCTTTAACCAATTCTTCGGCTTTACAAGCTCGGTCCACCAGCACAACAAACTCTTTCAACTCTAGGATAGCAACAAACAATTTAATGTCTTCATTTAATCCATCTTCAAATCTCTTGCACATGATGGCTTCAGTGGATACACACTCTCGAGCGTATTTACTAAGCCTTAAAAACTCACGCTCATACTCTGTTCCTAACAATTTACCTTGTTTTAGTTCCAAGAATCCCTTCCTCTTTTGGCCGATGAACCTCTGACTAATGTACTTCTTCCTAATTTCTTATTGGAAAAATCTCATGTAACCCTTTCCCTTGGCACAACCGACACAAGGGTGTTCTACCATTGATACGCAAAATCTCTTAAGAGAGAGACTACACACTTCATGCGCTCTTCAGGTGGGCACGATAACTCATCAAATACCCTGATGGTATTTTTCAGCCAAAACTCTGCCCTTTTCGGATCATCATCTTTACTAGCCCAGAATTCTTCTACTCCATGTTTTCGGATCCTATCAACCGGAGGCTTTTCCCTTCTTACCACTTCTACTGCTTGAGGAGCTACAGGGGTAGGCTAAGGAATAGGCGGGGCTGGAGGGGGTGGCGCATTCGGGTTCGTACGAACGAACTCTATCTACCAAGCATTCATTATGTAGAAAGGCTTCTCTAGCCTCTTCTCCTCCTCTTTGGATTACTGTTGTGGGTCTATTTGCATTTTCATTCTAAGACCGTCCCTTGGTGGGTGTCATGTTACTTTCTACATCATCGATCATGACTCTTTTGAAATCCATTTACTATATAGAAAAACACAATTTAAGCCATTAGGAGTCATCACACTATCATTATATAAATACTCATAAGTATAGTATGTATAGCTAGACTCATACTTACACTACATTAGTCCTAGAACCGACAAACCTAGCTCTAATACCACTTAATGTAACACCCCTTACCCGTGTCTAATGTCGAAACCAGATATAAGGCATTACCATCCTTAACCTTACTTAATCATTCATTCACGAGCCATAAAATTTCATTTTGTTTTAAAACTTTCCTTCTTTAGTCAAACTAGGTATAAGATAGCCTACGAGGCCTTAATCATAAGTCCGGAGAGTTTCAGAATCCATCCGGGATTTTTAATGCTCTTCAAACTTTTTCCTAGACAGGGGCCACACGCCCGTATGGTCCAAGGGACACGCCCGTGTGCCCTAAGACATACTCGTGTTCGACCCCGTGGTCGACACTAACTTATTTCACACGGCTGAGCACACGCCCGTGTCTATAACCCGTGTCCTTCACACGGCCTAGACACACCCATGTCTCCTACCCGTAAACTCTCTGAGTGTGACATCATAAATCCCTTAGTAGCACACGGCCAGGGCACACACCCGTGCTATGGCCTTTGTGACGAATCACATTCTTGTGGGTTGATGTAGGGGACACAAGGCTTATCGACACACCCATGGGGCTGACCGTGTGTCTACCCATGTGGACAATTATAGGCTATTTTCCAAGCCAATTGCCACCTTAAAACATAAACACACTCATACATTCTCAAGCAACTCAATTATTCCATTCATTTCATAAACATAATTGCATAACCTCATCATTATTAAAGGTATAAAACTTAGCAAATATCGACCAATTTCTAATGGCCATATACGAAAGAACGCACAAACTTGATAACTAACCATTTTTCTTCCATATGACATAACTCAAAATGGTCAAACTACTATACATGCCATACTCAAAATAATAAAATTTGCTATACCAAAAATAAGGGTTGTTACTATGATCCGAGCTTCGACGTTCTTCGATCCCTGAACTAGCTTGGGAAACTACAAGGAAAGAGGGAAAAGGAAGGGATAAGCATATAGCTTAGTAAGTTTGTATGAAATCTTATGTATCAACATAAATACTTAAAACAACTCATATTTCTCATAGCACATGAACAATATAAGTATTAAATGAAAAAGCGTACTTACTCATACTCACTCTTACCTATCTCATTTCACAATATGATCTCATACCTTGTATTTTTATTTACGGTACCTTTATCACTTAGTCACATAATTTAGCACCTTTGCTAAAGTAATCATAAATTCAAATCTTCAACTTATTTAACTTAATTTAAAACTCTTTATCTTCCTTGAATAGCTTACCTCATTGCTTATCTTTAATAACTTATCTCATTTATTACTTCTTTCACATTTGGCTCTTTTACCCGTTAAATTTCCCAAAATAGTAGAGGATACTCAACCTTGTCAAACATATGTCTTGATGCCAATGCCATATCCCAGATATGGTCTTACATGGGATCGCCTCATATTCCGAAGCCATATCCCAAATATGGTCTTACACGAGATTTCTTAGCTTATTATCGACGTCATGTCCCAGACATGGTCTTACACAAAATCCTCCTTTGGTGCCGAATCCATGTCCCAGGCATAGTCTTACACGGGATCCCTTAGCTTAATATCGATGCCATGTCCCAGACATGGTCTTACACGAAATTTTCCTTTGGTGCCAAAGCCATGTCCCAGACATAGTCTTACATGAAATCTTTTTTTGGTGTCGAAGCCATGTCCCAGACATGGTCTTACATGGGACCTGCCAGATATGGTGTCGATGTCATATCCCAGACATGGTCTTACACGAGACCTTCCTCATATGGTGTCAATGCCATGTCCCAGACATGGTCTTACATGAGACCTTCCTTATTCGATGCTGATGCCATGTCCCAGACATGGTCTTACATGAGACCTTCCTTATTCGATGTTAATGCCATGTTCCAGACATGGTCTTACACAGGATCTACGTTCGGTGCCGATGCCATGTCCTAGACATGGTCTTACATGGGCTTTCCTTGACTCATGTTATGACATAGGTATCCTTGCTATTCCGAGACTTCAATCGGGACTTTTACTTGATTACTTAATCTCCTTTACTTTACCATCATAGCATTAATGATCATTTCATGTAAAGAATATACATTTCACAAAAACAATACTTAATTTTAAACATAACAGTAGTTGTAACTTTAATTTCATACAAACTTACCTCGGTATTCAAAATGTGTAAAAATGTGCAATTTAGTCCTCGAATTTGTTTTTGCCTCGGTTTCCATCCGGGCTTTGCGTTTCTTGATCTATAACAACAATTTAACTTGTTTAATATTCACATTGACTAAATTGACTCATAATTCATACTTTAGAAAAATTATAATTTTGCCTCTAAACTTTCTCATAATTACACTTTTACCCCTAGGCTCGTAAAATAATTTTCATTCAACTTCCTTGTATTTTAAGCCTAGCTGAATCATTTTCTTAACTATAGCAACCTTCAATTCTTACTATTTCACTCATGTATGACCATTTTCATAAATTTCACAATTTAGTCCTTACATGCAATTTTTTTATGAAAATCACTTAGAAAAATATGTTTATCCTACATCAAACTTTCATAATCCTCCATAATCATCAAAATACATGCATGTAATACATGGGTAAATTTTTAAACATAAACCCTAGCTCAAAATATAGCTAGAAATAGCTAAACCGAGCTATGAGGGTTTCAAAAATACGAAGAACATTAAAAACGGGGCTAGGATGCATTTACTATTGAGCTTGAAAGTTGAACAAAACCCTAGCTCTTTGAAATTTCGAAACTTAGAGGAAGCAGATGGACAAGATTTTTACTTATTTTTCCCTTTTAATTCATTAATTAACCAAATGACCAAAATACCCTTAATGCTCTTTTTTGAGATTTTTCCTTCCCATGTCCATTTTTGTCCATCTCAACAAATAATGGTCTAATTACTAAATAAGGACCTCTACTAATTTTTATGATTCTATTTCATACTTAAATCTTCTAGAATCTCACATTTTCTCGTTCTTGCAATTTAGTCCTAATGGATAATTTATTCACTAATTAATAAAATTCCTTCATGAAACTTTCACACAATTATACAAACTCCTCATAAGCCTTATAAAATCATTTAAACACATATTTCTACTTCAAATTTATGGTCTCACACCACTATTCCAACTAGGCCCTAAGTCAGGCTGTTACATGTATCTTTTGTCACACGTTTACTACTAGCTCCATTTCCTATGTTCCTTGGTGGTCTCCCTCTAGAGGTAGTGTTAGCCAATCTTATAGTATGAAACTTATCCTTTTCAATCATCTCTAGGCAATCTCGAATAAAGTGGTCTTGAGATCCACACTTAAAACAAGCCTGATTATTCTTTCTACATTCATCGGGGTGTCGTTTGCCGTAGTGCTAACATTTAGGCCTACCAGACTTAGCGTTACCAACGCTCGCTGCTGATGTAGTTTGGGCTTTAGAACCTGAGTATTATTTCCTACGATCTCTATTGGGATACCTAGCTGAAGCATTCGATCGAACATATAAATCTCTCAATTTCTTAGACTGAGATTGAAATGACTTACTCATCGGCCTTTTTCTTACATCTCTAGCTTAGGCTCGGCTTTTCTTCTTTTCCTTGCTTAATTCTTCAACTTTACAAGCTCGGTCAAATAGCACCACAAATTCTTTTAGCTCAAGGACTCCAAATAACAATCGGATATCCTCATTTAACCCATCTTCAAACCTTTTGCACATGATAGCCTCGGTGGAAACACATTCTTGAGCATACTTACTGAGCCTGATAAACTCTCGTTCATACTCGGTTACAGACATTCAGCCCTGTTTCAGCTCTAAAAACTCATTATGTTTTTGATCAATGAACTGTTGGCTGATATACTCCTTCTGAAATTCATCTTGGAAGAATTCCCATTAATATTCTCTCTCGGTACTCATGACACAAGAGTTTTCCACCATCGGTATGCTAAGTCCCTCAAAAGTAATACGGCATATTTCAGACATTCATCCGGTGTGCAAGACAGTTCATCAAATACCCTGATATATTTCTAAAGCCAAAATTCTGCCCTCTCGGGATCGTCGTCAACATTTGCCCTGAAATCTTCAGCCTCATGCTTTTGGATCTTATCGACCTGTGGCTTACTCTCTCTTATATATTCCATACCTTAAGGAGCTACTGGAACTAGCTGAGGAATAGGTGTGGGTGGAGGGGGTTGAGCATTCGGATTTGTTTGAACAAATTCTGTATACCACTCGTTAATCATGTGGAGAAAGGCTTCTCTACCCCCATTCTGCTGCTGCCTGACTAACCGTGGGAGGTCTAGTTTCAGACAACGCTACCCCTTGAGCGGGGGCTGGCATATTACTTTCTACCCATCAGCTTCAACTCGGTTGGGATCCATTTACTATATGAAAACACATTTTATAATTGTCAGGAGCCATCACACTATCACAGTTCATTTATGGCATGTATAGCTAGACTTTCACACACGCTACGTTAGTCCAAGAATAGACTAAATTGTGGCTCTGATACAACTAAATGTAACACTCCTTACCCGTATTCAAAGCCATAATAGGGTACGAGGCATTACAAGACATAAACACAAGCAAACATATATTTTTGAGTCATAAATTTTTGTTCAAATTAAAACTTTTCATGCACATTCATATCGTCCCTAAAACGAGCCTACTAGGCTCAATACATGCTTTGGAAGTGGTTAGGGACTAAACTGAAAACTTTAGAAAATTTTACAAAACTTAGAAAAAAATTTATGTTACAGGACTCACACGTCCGTGTGGCCCAAGGGACACACCCGTGCTACAGGCTGTGTTCAAAATAGGGAGCTCTCTGACTTGTGCCACACGGCCGTGCCACACGCCTGTGTGCTAGGTCGTGTGTCAATTTTTTTTCATAATTTTTCATGAAATAGATGCAAACTTCACATGGCCAGACACACGCCCATGTCTAAGGCCATGTAGCACACAAGGCTAAGACACACGCCTGTATCTCTGCCCGGGTGCTATATTCTAGACATTCTGTTTCTCAAAATTAAGGTGCAGGGGACACACATCCGAAACACATGCCTGTGGGGTAGACTGTGTGTCACACACGGCCTACACACACGCCTGTGTGTCTACCCGTGTGGACAAAAATAAGGCTATTTACCAAGCCATTTTGCCATCCTTACTTGTACATACAAACACAACATCATATGGCACCAAAACAAGCATTTACATACAACCAAATCAGTCACAATTAAGACATCAACACATCATTCACATGCTACCATCTATCATGCACAAACATCACATGCTTATCATCTCAAATCAAGTAAATTCCCACATCTATGAAAGGCATTATCATATAAATTGTTCATACCAATTGTAGCCAATTTTCAATGGCCTTATACAAAATAAACTTTCAACCAATATAAGCCAACACATTTGGCCAAATCAATTATGACACATAACAAAATGACCAAGTCCCCTATACATGCCATAACTCAATATGTTGAATTCATTTGTACCAAAATAATAATTGATAGTGTGAATGGATCTCCGACGATCTCCAATCCCAAGCTAGCTTGGTGACACTATAAGTCAAGGGAAAGAAAGGTGAGTAAGCTATATAGCTTAATAAGTTCATATGCAAATAATAAACAACATTAAAATGCATTTTTCATATGAAAAACATAACAAATATCAAACATAATGTCGCTAAAACTTCATGAACATAACATACTTAATCCCATTCTAACCATGAATTAGTCATATAATGAATTCATTTCCTTTGAGTTTGTCGTACATACCTATACCAATCCGTAACCTAATCACATACTTCCTCTTTTTGACATACCTATCGAATTTCCCATTGAACCATTTGGAATACTAAAGGATACTCGAAAATCTCATACACATAGTCCCATACTAAAGCCATATCCCAGATATGGTCATACATGTAGTCTCGTATCGATGCCAATAGCCCAGTTATGGTCTTACACGAAGTCTCATATCAATGCCATATCCCAGATATGGCTTCCATGAAGTCTCATATTGATGCCATATCCCACATATGGTCTTACACATAATCTCAGAACCTTAATGTTGTGACATTTGTATCATATCTATTCCTAATGTTCAACAAGGATTTCTTTCTTGCCGGAACTATATCGAATATGCTCATAGAATCAATCATACATTTCATGCAATATCAAAACATTAAAATACAAATATAACATTGCATTATTTACATACAAACTTACCTCAGTACAAAGATAGTAGAATTTGTCCTAATTGTTAAATACTTTATTTTTCCCTAATCTTGGTCCGTACCTCATTTTTCTTAATCTATAATAACAAATTTAACACATTCAATCATCACATTATTCAATTCATCCCAAAAATCATATTATGGGAAAACTTACATTTTTCCCCTAAACTTTTAACATTTTACATTTTAGTCCCTAGGCTTGTAAAATGAAATATGTTCAATTTCTTTAATACACAAGCCTAGCCGAACTATTTTTATGCTCATACTAGCCCACATTTTTAATTAAATCACACTTTTACTACATATTTTACAAATTTTACAAATAGGTCATTTTTTACATTTTACCAAAAATCACTTAGCAAAAGTTGTTTATCCAACATCAAATTTGCATAATCTACCATTAAAAATCAAAATACACAAATATCTAACATGGTTCAAACCCTAGACCTTAATCATACTTCAAATTAGTACTAGAAATAGGTAGATCGAGTTATAAGGACTTCAAAAACATAAAAAATAATTAAAAATGGGGCTAGAACGGACTTACAATCAAGCTTGGAAGCTTGAAAAACCCTAGCTATGTCTTCCTATTGTAAATTTCAGCCAAGGGGTAGAAGATGAGCAAAAATTGGCTTTTAATTTGATTTTTAATTGATTTAATTAGCCAAATGACCAAAATGCCCCTAACTTAAAACATAAAAATTCTCTTACTTCATGTCCAGTTTTGTCCACTCACTTAACCAGTGGTCTAACTACCATCTAAGGACCTTCAATTTAAAGTTTGATAGCAATTAGACACCTTTAGCTTCCAAACACATATTTTGCACTTTTTACAATTTAGTCCTTTTAACTAAATTAAGTGCCCAAACATCAAAATTTTTGAACGAAATTTTCACGAAATCATTTTGTAAAAATTTAGACCAATGAAATATAATAAAAATAAATTTTACCGCGTCAAATTTGTGGTCCCGAAACCACTATTCTGACTAGACCCAAAATCGGATTGATACATTCATTTTGCTCTTCCACTCGATTTGAGTGCTTGTTGCAGAAATGCTGAAAGATGACATCCTTCAAGATATCATTTGGTGGGTAGGTCGATTCTTCAACATCAATCTCAATACTTGCTTCTCTACACATTTTTGTAATTAAGTGTGGATACGGAAGTCCTCAAGTATGCCCCTCAGCACATTACCTCATGTTGTGTACGATCTAGTCCCCCACATTGATCTTTCGATCCTGCAAAATAGAATACAACAAAAGAGAATGATCACAAGTAACTTTCATGACGTGCTATGTAGGAAAAAAATTTGCTCAAAAGAAATACATCCACAGTTTATCCTCGAGAATCATTATAGGTTGTTTAAATCTTATTGGTTCTTTAGTTACGACCTTTCAAACCCAAGTTCCACGACCCTTAGTTAAAAAATCAATGATCTCATCATAACTTACCTCCATAGTTAAAAAATTATTGATCTCATCATGTGTGTTTTCAGGAAATATATCCATTTGACTGCCACTAGACGTGTGAATGTCATAACTGGAAATACTATAACAAAAGGTTATAAAATAGACAACGGTGTCTGCAAGTATATGGGTAAAATTGAAATATAATTTGTTTACAATGAAACACTTGGTAAGTATTTCGAGGATCGCACCCAAGGGATTGCATATTGGAGAAAATCACTATTAAATTTATTATAGAAAATAAGTACTAATCTGGTTGAGCTACGAATTAGTAGTGAAAATCCAAAACAATAGTAAAATTAATTAATTAAACCTAAATTAAAACTATCCCAAAGTTAACTATCAGTTTCTACTATTCCTTGTTTCAATTATGCAAGCCCCCTATTAACTTAGAATCAATTGTAACCCTAATTATTAATTAAGTCAACAATTACACTTAATTAAGTATTTATGCAATAGTTTGGTTTAGACTGCAGTCAAAATAGTGGTTTTGAGACCACAAATCTGAGTCAAAAAATATTTTAATATTATTTTATGTGCCTGCAGTATATGATTAAGCATGTGTGAAAGTTTCGTGAATTAATTTTATTGTTTGTGTGCTTAATTTGAGAAAAGGACTTAATCACAGAAAATGTAAAAGTGGCATTCTATTTGTTAATGTGCTAAATTTCTATGATTTGATTTGTTATAAGTCAATTATGCCATTTTTATGTTAATGGACATTTATAACCAACCATTATGTATTATTATATGTTTTTATCAAAGGTTAAAATTATAAATTAGTTAATAAGTTAAATAATTATAACAAAAACATGAAAATAGATGTTATCATCTTTGTTTGCACCGAAAATTGAAAGAAAAAGAAGGGTTTAAGCTTTCTTTGCATTCGGCACTCATTTAGCTCAATCAAGGTATGTTTTGAGCTTAGTTTTTAGTGGTTTTACATGTTTTTGTGATCGTTGCTTTGTGTTCTATCAAACCCATGTCTTAATTTTTGAATTTGATGATGATTTTGAAATGTGCCATTGATGAATGCTTGAGCTTTGTGTTAGATGGTGATGAAATATGAGAGATATGTTATAGATTAACATGTTTTGTCTTTGAATTTTTTATGAATTTGAGTAATTTGGGCTAAATTGTGAAAATAATAAATTGAGGGACTAAAATGTGAAATAAATGAAATATGTGGACTTATATAGACTATATGAATATTCGGCTAAGCATGGGAGTATTGAAATTTTGTATAATTTGTGAATTTATGAGATAGGGACTTTAATGTCAAAATGTGAAAATATAAGGGCTAATTTGTAAAATGCCCTAAATGTGTGTTTTTGGATTGAATTTAATGATTTGGTGAATAAAAGATTTAAATTTGAATATGTATAGATCAAGAACTAAAGAAAATGGATTTAGATCGGGGAAAGTCGAAAGTGGTCGAGTAGTCGTCTCTGTTCGTTCATATCCGTATGAGGTAAGTCAATATACAAATAAATGTGTTTAGATTTAATTAATATTGTTTATATGTGAATGAATTGTGTTATATGATTATTTGAGCTGAATATGTAAAATCAGTCAAGGCTCCGATATTGTGATGATATCCGAAAAGTCCTTTACGAACCATAGGAATAGTTAGGATACATATGTCATAACATAGGGTTCGATATGTGATATCTATAAGACAACGTCTGGGACATTGGCATGGATTTGAGATTTACGTGTAAGACCTTGTCTGGGACATTGGCATCGTATATGATTTCGTGTAAAACCCTGTCTGGGACAGTGGCATCGATATTTGATTACATGTAAGACCACGTCCAGGACGTCGATATTGTACGAGTGTTCCAAGTTATCTGAGTATCCTATTTGATTTGAATGGTTCAATGGGCAATCCGAGAATTGAATGACTATGTGAAATGTGTATCCGATATAGGTACGTTTGAAGTGTATGCAAAGTTTGAGTATGAAAAGTAAACATATGTGAGATTGTGGAATTGAGATATATGTGTATGGACCTAATGAAATAAGATATGTTATATACAAATGTGCTATGATCTAATGAAATACATGGAGGTATGATTTGTTGGTAAGCAACTGGTTAGAAGCAATTGAGCCATAGAAGAATTATGAATTTGCTATTGTGTTATGCTAATGATCATGTGAATAAATTGGTTATAAATGTTTTACATGATTAGTTTATTTGTGTATGGCTTACTAAGCTTTTGAAAGCTTACTTTGTGTGTATTTGCATTATTTTATAGATTATCAAAGCTACGGAAAGCTCGGGATCATTGAGGATCATCATCACACTTTCAAATTATATTTTGGTACCTTTTGAATGTGAACATAGCTAAGTATGGCATGTATAAGCTAGTAGTTTTAGTTTATGTTTTGAGATGTATATAAAGCCATGTGATATGGCTTGATAATGGTTATTAATATGGTAACTTTTAATCTATGTTTAGATGATGCAATGTTGGTATATTTGTGATGAATGGTTGGTATGTTTTGTTTGCTTTTGGAATATGAAATGATGCTTGACTGTGCTTGTAGGATTGATCCTAAAAATGGGTGGCAAATTGGCCTTGCAAATAGCCTATGTTTGCCCACACGGTTGAGCACACGGGCATGTGTCTTGACCGTGTCTCTTAAGTTTGTAATTCGAAGCAAGTTAGTCTCGCACACGGGCCAGACACACGGGCGTGTGACAGGCCATGTGAATTAAGTCAGTGTTTCCCACGGGTCAAGCACACGGGTGTGTCTTCGGCCGTGTGGACAAGTCAGTATGTATGTCCTTTTTTCCACGGCTTGGACACATAGGTGTGTCTGAGGCCGTGTGAGGCACACAGCCTGCCCACACGGGCGTGTGACCTCTGTAGCTTTGAAAAATGTTAAGTTTTTGGAAAAATTTTGTATGTGCCCGATTTAGTCCCGACCCTTTCCCAATGCATGCCTAAGGTCTCGTAGACCTTTTAAAGGGACTATATGTTTATAATTTTCTATCATATGATGATGATGTATTATATGTTGTGAAATGATCGTAAAAGTTTTGATATGTCTGGTAATGCCTCTTAACCCTAATCTGATGATAGTTACGGGTTAGGGGTGTTACAATTTACCACCCTTAGCCAGGAATTACCTCTTGGTCTCATGTTCACTAAGGATTACCACCTAAGATACCCTCTCGGTTTCATTACTTGGCATAATTTCTACTCAGCAAGACACCCTCTCAGTCTCATGCACCTAGATATTCTACTAGGGGTATCACTTCCAAGTATACTAAGTCCCTTCAATAAACATTGAATTTTATGTTATTATTTACTCTATTTATTAATTAACGAAACAACCAAATCATGCGGAATAAATATTAAGCACAAAATATATTCAAATATTCATACAAGCATTCAATTGATTGAAATATAAATAAAAGAATAAGGATAAGAGAATGCTCATGAATTAATCGATGAAATAGCGTGATTCCAAAACATCCTACTCTTGCGATTGTCTAACTTCGGAATAGGATCCTTTGATTAAGTGAACATAATAAAAACTAAACTAAAAACTAAAGAAAACTATGTAAATAAATCTTTCTTTCTAGGTCGACTCCACTTCTAATGTGGTTATAATGTGACTTATGTAAGTTATATTCAAGGTATTAGGTGCCTAAGTTACCCTTGAAGCACGTAGGGTTTGATGGGACAAAGAAACCCTAATAGACTATTAAAATGTGGCCGCACTTATCTAGGTTTTTTGTCACGCCATCGTAACATCGAAGAACCTCTTTTCGTGACATTACCTTTGTTTCTTCCTTGGTAGCTTCGATGTTTGGTGTTGTGACATTGCATGCTAGTTTCATGACACTAAATTTGTCCCTTCTATTCCTTGGCCTGAAATGATGTCATGTACACTCAGGTAGCCCATTAGCCATACCTTAGGCTCGAATTGGCTTAATGGGTCATTGAAAACCTAAAAATGCGTAGAAACGCTTATTTTACCAAAAATTAAAGACTAAAATGTTAAACTAATCAAAATAACAATAAATTATGCTAAAAACAAGCTCATTAAATGCCAAAAAGATATTGACTTGCCACCATGAATTGTGGTAGATCGACATCTTTATCCTTTACAATTTATGTTAATTATCCTGGTAACTCTAGTTTTATTGGAGTGATTCGGGCTACCAAGGCTTCAAGTATATGGGCTTCTCCCTATGTTCCACGAGTAGGGCCAATTCAAACGGGTCAAATGACTCTCATTTAATTATTTGACCTCCATGGGACGTTCTATACGTAATGATCACGGGCTTTGATCTGCGACTGTGACATTTTCCCCCACCCATTATTGTTATACCCTCATCCCGTCCTCAAAATGACACTACTTTAACTCATCTTAAAATAGTCTCAATGCCTCGATTCCCAACTAATCTCTTTGTTGGGTAGTTTCTCTCCTTGAAACATTGGCCTCAACTTATGCCTCATCGTCGCCTAACTTGAATTGTATTTCTCTTATACATCTTGATTGTAAGAGGCCACTGCTCTTGCCCTTATTGTGACTTGCCTTGACCGGGATCCTCTTGATCCTCATAAATAGGCGTCAACATCCTCACTTGAACACTGAATTTGTTGGATCTGATGCCCTAAATGTAGTATTTTTGTCTAAATAAACTTGTTATTTTTTCTAATAGATTGGTTAATAAAACAAATTCATGAATTACATTAATATACTTCGTATAATTTTCCTCATATGGCTTTTGTACGCAACTAAAAATGGAAGCAAACATTGCTCATTGGTTGTCTAACGTTTAAATTAATACTAAACAGTATTACGTGGTCGGATCATAATACGAAAAGATAACTTGTAGTAGTAGAGAACTTAAACTTGCCCTTACTCTAACCAGAAATGAGCAAACCAATTGAAAGTCTAATATGTCGTTTATTAAGTCCAATTGGGGAGATGTTTTACCTTGGGCATTAGAGCAGATGACTCCCAGAAGATAGAGACATAGATGTGACTAACTGAAATGACAATACATTGAACTGAACCCAATAAGAATATATCCTAATGGATTTATTCACTTGTGACATTCATAGTGTGACATACCTAAATCCCAGTGGATGATGGACTATGTATGAGTGACTTGTATACTTCGATGTAAGTAAAAGCCTAAGTTCAAATAGATAATGAACCAAAAACTAGTGCATTGAGTATATGACTTCTACAGTAGGTAATGTCATTCACAACAGTGGAATTCATAGCCCGAGACATGGATAAATGATATTCTTTCATTGGTATTACATGGTTGATAAAAAGTAAACGTGGCCCCAGGTCATTTGTCTTTGTGATGAATGACTTGATTACTATTTGATAGTAATTACTTTTCATGAAAGAATATGTAATTATTATGAGATAAAATAGGATCATATTGAGAGAATAAATATAATCCCAAAGATATTAAGGATATCTTAGGAGGGTAACACACTTATGAAAAGGTCATTGGACGAGCACTGATTGAGTTGCTTTCGTAATGGTATATCATTGGGGAGAGCTCAGTCACGATATTATAGTGGAATAACTTCATGACTAAATGAGTTTATAACTAATAGGAAAAAGTTGGAACTTAATTATAGAACATTTGAGCCTCGATTGCGTATGTCAAATCGACCCCTTGGCTAGCTCGTTGAAACTAAAAATGAATTTCATGTTAAATCAAATGAACATAAATAAATAGAAATGGTCAAAATGGAGAAATGGGAAACATTTGTAAATTATTATGGTTTTCCCCAAAATGAAAATAAAAATGGAGAAATGAAATCATTTGGAAATGAATGTGGTGGTGAATCGGTCGTTCAGTGGTGCTTGGAAATTATATCTAAGGTGTGTTTTCTTGAACACTTATAATCGGGGGTCCGTATACTATAAATTTTTGTGTCTTGAAGTAGATTCCAGTGTGGTTTTTGGACCACACGGGCATGTGCCGTGTACCGCCAGTCCATACCGCGGTGTGCCGCTTTAGAAATTAGGTTAATTTTCTTGTCACACGGGCTAGCCACAAGACTGTATGACCTCTATTTGGGATTTTTGTTGACCGCACATGGCCTAGGGAGGTTTCACATGGCCTGAGACACGGTTGTGCCTTCCCTGTTTCTTTTTGTGAAATTTTACCACACGGGCACAAAAAGTTATACAACCCGCCCACATGGCCGTGTATCTCATCCACATGGTTGTGTCCCTCAGCCACACGGTTGTTTAGCCCTATTACATGGTCTGAACCTTCCCACACGGCCATGTGGTCCTATTTTTTGTAGATTTTCTACATAGTCGGGTGGTCCTATTTTTATAGTTTTTCCTTTATTTTTGTATTTTTTTCATTTTAGTCCCTAATAGATTCTTGCTTATTTAAGCCTCTGTAGGAGCATTTAGGACACTATTACTGTTTGAGAAAGTTCTATAAAGGGAGTAACACTGCTTGAATTTATTTATGTATATGTAATCATAAGATTTAATTTTGTTAGTCACATAAGGGCTTATATGATGTGGTATGTTAACTTGGAATATGAAATGTCTGGATGTGATAATTGGAAATTCTGTATATTTTTATTCCACTACTTTGTAACTGAATATGAATAAGTCTGATTTTGATTCTACTAAACTAAACTTGTTGCAAATGTGTTTATTGATTATGGAATATGAAGATGAGCATGTTCGATTTTGTATATCCGTATGTATGATACTGCTTGCATTTGCATTTGAGGTAGGGATTTGATTTCGAAGAGAATGAAGTTTGATTTGGCAGTTAAACTGCATTGATATTATTTAGCAATAAAATCGCAATTATGTTAGCAATGTGACTGCATAACAGTCATGTGGTACATGACCACTTTAAGGTGTGCTTCGGTTGGATGGGTCCACTATAACCCAACATTGGTGTGTAGAGGTGGGAAAGGGTCTAGTATACCCTTATTGGTGTGTGATGGATAATGGATTTGGTGTGTAGCAGTTGGATAGATGGGTCTTTCTCCATATTGCATTTGAATATGATATTTTCCCATCTGATTAATGTTAAAGTACTATGATGCTTTACTCTGCTATGATATCTAATTGTGATTCAAATTTTGTTTTTGCAAGTTTGAGTGGCTGTGTGTTTCTACATTTGTTTGCTTATGTTCAACTCTGCTTAATTACATTTGTTCTGAACTCTCACTGGGCTTCGTAGCTCACCCTCTTAGTTTTCCCTTTTCAGTTAATTCGTGAGTTTAGGTCTCGGACTCAATAAATCAAAGGTCTTGGAGTTTCTCAATTTTTGGTTTGGTTAAATAAGTTTTTTGTAAGATTTAATATATTATTTTTAATCAAATTGTAAATCAATTTATATGAAAAATGGTATGGGTTTTGATTTTGGACTCGTAAAGTTATGGGTTTTTGGTTTTTGAACTAAATTTGTGATTTCATGCATAAGTTTTAGCCAACTGACTGCTACTTTTCTTTAATAATAATTGGGTTTTCAAGTAGTAAATTTTGGATTTTTGAAAAAATAAAATGTCAATTTTTTCACTGCAAAACTGGTTTTGAAATTTCAATTTACATAACTCTTAAACGATTTGATTGAAAAGGGATACAAGTGCTAATGGGTTTTAAACTAATTTAAGCGATGATTAAACCAAAGTTTGGTTAACGAAAGATAATTTTAATATTGGATTTCGTTAAACATAAGGAAAAGTGGTTTTCGAAATTAAATTAAGAAATTTGATCGATATGTGAGCCATTCCAGTGGCCAATGTGACCTCCAAAATCTAGTCAAAACTTCTGGGTCGGGTTTTGGGGTGTTGACTTCATGTTAATGAGGGGGATAGCAAACCTAGTATTATTAACTAGGGTTGTCACCCCTTATACTCCTAGATAGACTAGGAGTTTATTTTTCTAGTTGAAATAAGCTTCTAAAATTCAACAAGGGATCTATCTCCTCTCCCTACAAATAGATGGCACCAGTAGAGCTATTTACATAATTTTAAGATATTGTTACTCTACTCTAAAATGGAGAATTTATTGTCGACTATTAAATCTATTTTTCGGAATAATAATTCTATCAGTTTCTATTTGAGAAGAGATTTTTTGTTTTCACACTTAAACAAAGAAAACTATTTCTAGTTTTGTGTTTTGATTCAAATTCCTCGAGCCCACACTCAAAGCAGTTCGTGGTACGAGAATAAAGGAGAATTTTTTTGGTTAAAAGCCAAGAATGACAAGGATCCGTCTATTCAAAAAACACATATACAAATTTGGTTTAGGGTTTATTACTATAAATATCACAAATTGGCTCGATTTTTAAAATTTTAATCTTCTATTGTGCAGGAAAACAGTTTTTGAACCATATTTTTTCCAACAGGGTTAACATTGAGTATTGCGACTAACTCTAGTCTGTAAACCCCTCGGCTTACCCGTTTTAGAACTCTGAAAGGGCCCTGTGTCTTTGCCAGGCCAATGGTAAGTCAAAACGCAAAACACTAGGAAATTGTTTGAGATGTACCTCGCCGGCATTTCCTTGCTCTAATTTCCCAGTTTGCATTACTACTTTTCTCCCAAATTTTGATGCACAACCCACCTCTCTCATAGGTGGTAGCCCCACTGATAACTCAACAAGCAGCATATTAGTTCGTTACCTCTCTAGCATTTCCAAAAGGGCTTCCTTAGCACTCTAATCCACCAAGTTGATGTTCTTACCATACAGAACATCCTTGACTAGCTGGATTAATGACAATACCTCGGTTCCACCTCTTATGTCTTGACTCACCAACACAATACATTATTGGTTTTGAGTATTTAAGATACACAAACAATCGATGAAAGGAACCAACAAAGCATTAATCTTTTCAAGGAAATTCAAGTTAAGAATAAAGTCATAATCATCCAAGTGAATTACCTCAAAGTCTTTCCACTAATCGGCCTATAACTCAACTCTTTGAGATACACCAAAAGTTGGTACCTAATCAAAATTTAAGGTATTGATCTTCTTGGTTATTTTGTTAACTAAGAGACCAAGGTTACCCATGGCTTTCTCTGATATGAAAAAGTCTGATGCCCTTATATCAACAATGGCACTCATTTTTTGACCTGCTGTAACACCCAAAACCCGGCCTAGAACTTAGACCGAATTTCAGATGTTACATTGGTTACCAAAATAACGTAGTTTAATTTCACAAAATAAGTTCTCAAATTAAACCGAAATATTTGACCGTTTAAAACCCAGTATGTAAAATTTACAATTAAGAAAACATATAACCCAGTTTAAATAAACGCATAAGAATTAAAACGGAGATTGTACCAAAGCTTTTAAAAAATATTACATTTCAAAAATTTGTTTAACTACATATAACTGAAAATATAAACCGAAAATCCTTTATTTCCACCTAGATATGCTCGAGACCTCCGTGACATCGAAGTTCGTCGTAATTCGAAAGGGTATCTGAAAAGAAACACTAAGAGGAGGTGAGCTACTCGAGCTCAATGTGAGTCTGAAACAGGTCTTAAACAGAGATATAGAATTCAAAACAGTAGCAAAATAGATTTCCAGTTACTCACGGAGTCAGAACGCACACTTGGGACTAATGTCCCAACAAAACTTAACAACTAGAGCACATCAAATTCACTCAAATACTCAGCTCAAATGCTGAGCAGACAAACAGATTACAGAAGATGCAGATAAAATGTAGTCAGATAAATATAACCCACCCATCTAGCCAACACACCTCTCCCCCCCTCCCCCGATCACACCTTATAAGAGCTGTTAAAGCTCATCCAACCAATCACACCAATTAGGACCTCAGAAGGCCCATCCAACCCTACATTCCACATATGTGGACTAAGCCACTCAGATAATAATATGCAAGCAGGGCTAGCGTATGTGCTATACTATGCAATGCGGTAGACAGCGGTACAGGCCAGATCAGATAATGGTACGTAGCAAAGCTGAAGTACGTATAGTACAGTGAAATGCGATAATTCGCTGTATAGTCATGTTGCAATTAAACTGCCAGATCAGATAATAGTAGAGGCGTGAAGTCGACGACGACGATGCTGATAAAGGCGATAAATCGCTGTACATATAAGTTTGCAGTTAAAGTGCCAGTTTAGAACATATACAGTCTTCCTTCTCTTCACAACCCAACCCAAAACAGTTTATGCAAATTCATGAATGCATTCAAGCTAACAGAACAGAGACACATTAATAGACAGTCAGTTAGAACAGTTACGTAGCAAACTCTTCAGACCAAATTCAAAATCATACATCACACACAACCATCACAAATATCGAGTCTTAAACACCTTCACTAAACTTAGTTAAGGGTCGGAGCACACACAAACACATATTCAGATTAGAAATACATACAAAACCATTATAAGTGTCTTAAGACCACACGCACGTGTGCTCTGGTCGTGTGGTATTGCCTAGGCTATATGGGAGATCAAAAGCTCGTATGAGGAGGGGCACACGACCGTGTGGCAGAAGCATACGCTCGTGTAAAGAGAGGCACACGACCGTGTGACTGAGGCACACGCCCGTGTCGACTAGGGACTTGGCCTTGGAGATAAACCATGTAACTCTCTGTCCATTCGCACTAAATCTGAGTGCAGTGCTGACACAGCCGTTTGAGGGTCTCACACACCCGTGTGCCCACCAAACACAGCTGTGTGTACATAACACACAAGCTCATGTGGAATCCCTAATTCTTAAATTAGCCACACGGCCGTGTGGCTAGGCTGTGTGGCACCAAACCACTCAAACTCGAATCCCCAAACTAACATATTCATGTGCCTAAGAGGCACGGCCGTATGATAAATGATAAAATCCCCAAAGCGACATGGCTGTATGGCACCAAAATTCGCCCTGAAACCATAACTCTCAGAGGCACACGACCGTGTAAATTGGCACACGCCCATGTGGGAACCAAGTGGCCATGAAACAACTTCGGAACAAGTCAAAAAGTGCCATTTCAACCATCGTAATAGCCCAACCATCGGAATGACAGAAGAGGTTAGGATAACTTATATTTCCCAAACCTTGTTCAGCAACTAACACCCAAATTCAATAGTTTAGAACACAATTGAGAGTTGACGAAACGATAATTCATAAAAGTAAAAGTAGACAAGATTTGAATCCCACACCTATTTCGATGATGGAGCGAAATTCCTTGATATCTACGCAGCGAAGATCTGTTTCCCAAGCGCAAAAAAAAAAGAAAAAACCCAAAATGAAGAAGAAATGAGACAGAGAACCAAAAAGTGAAAAAAAGAAAAAAACGTCCAGGAGAAAAATCAAAACAATTAAAATAAAAATAAAAACCACAATAAGTAATTAAAATATTAATTTAAAACTAAACAAAATAAAACTCAATAAAAAGGTTCTCAAAATGCATACACAACGACTCGAACCCAGAACCCAAAGGTTCACTAACACTCACTCAACCACCAGACCAGCAAGCCCATTCTGTCACTTAAACATGAGAACAAACACAAAACCACACCCTTCTCTACGACCCTAACCACCAAACATCAAAACTCTTAGGTCCAAAATTCGGGGCGTTACAACTCACCCTTCCTTAAAGAAATTTCGTCCCCAAAATTCCAACTACCCGAACATGGGCATATCACAAGCTATACCACCACGCTACTGCTATGCACTCTCACCTGAGTAGAACCCAATCAAACCTAAGACCTCTCACACACACCCAGAATACTTAACCACTAAAGTAGATACATACTTGTCCCATCACACACACAAACACTATCCAACGAATAACCATCAGTGTCATTCAAAACAACACAGAGATTCAAAAAATTTACAACCATACCTGTCTTAATGTCATCGCTGACACTCCCTAATCGATGCTCCATAGACCCGCAGCTAAGACACACACTCGTATTTTCAACACTTTCCTGGATGGCATTTTTGTAATGCTCGCAAGATGAAATGCTTGCACCAACACTAGCACCCTCTGTGGAACCACTATTGCCTACTCAAATGCATTCTAACACACTTCACATCATGAGGCTCCAACCTTGGAGGACTGCTATCTCTTTTCTTCCCACAATCCACACACCTAGCTTGAAAGGTTTCACTAGTCTCCTTTATCCTATCCTTGAACACCTTCTCTAATACCTCCCTCACTACTCGAGTCAATGCCTCAGTCTTAAGCTCTAGGTTATCGCTACCTTAAGTTAGCGGAATTGCACTGTCCTCAAACTCCTAAACAAGCACACGCCCCGGAGAAGTAGACGACTTCTCGTGATCTTGCTTACCTTCAGAGTCCATATCAATCCTGTGGCTAACTTAGGATATCTATACTTTCAGAAAGAAAATATAGAATGAGTACAAGAATCTACATTTCTAATCTTATACATTTGAATTTTTACCTGGACCAATATCAAAGTCTCAAACATTTCTTTCCTGTAAAACTTTTTCCAAAACACAAATCGTTTCAGCTTACTGTGGTAAGGTTTTCTCCAAAATCTTTTAAAAACCTTCACGTGCGCACACGGATATGTAAAAACACAGGCCAAGTTTTATCAAACCTAGCTCTGATACCACTAAATGTAACACTAAAACCCGACCTAAAACTTAAAATGAATTTTAGATGTCACATTGGTTACCGAAGTAACCGTAGTTAAATTTCACAAAAAGAGTTCTCAAATTCAATCGAAATATTTGACCATTTAAAACCCAGTATGTAAAATTTACAATTAAGAAAAACATATAACCCAGTTTAAATAAACGCATAAGAGTCAAAACGGAGATTGTACAAAAGCTTTTAAAAAATCTTACATTCTAAAAATTCGTTTAACCACGTACAACTGAAAATATAAACCGAAAATCATTTATTTCCACCGAGACCTCTACATATTGAGTTTAGCGTCAGAATTCAGAAAGGGTACCTGAAAAGAAACACTAAGAGAGGGTAAGCTACTTGAGTTCAGTGTGAGTCCGAAACAGGTCTCAAGCAGAGATATAGAATTCAAAATAGTAGCACAATAGATTTTCAATTACTCATGGAGTCAGAATGCACACTTGGGACTAATGTTCCAACAAAACTTAACAACCAGAGCACATTAAATTAACTCAAATACTCAGCTCAAATGTTGAAAGGCACAAACAGATTATGATGATGCGTATGAAATGCAATGATAAATATAACCCACCCATCCAACCAACACGCGTCTTCGTCCCCCGATCATACCTCATAATAGCTGTTCAAGTTCATCTAACCAATCACACCAATTAGGACCTCAGAAGTCCCATCCAACCCTATAGTCCACATATGTGGACTAAGCCACTCAGATAATAATACGCTGCAGGGCTAGCGTATGTGTTGTATCTTGTAATACCTGAGACCGCAGAAGTGCCGATCGGATAATGGTACACAAAGAAAGTCGACGACATATAATACAAGACAATGTAGTAATCCATCAGCATATCATGTTGCAATTAAACTTCCAGATCAGATAATAGCGCCAAGACAAGGTAATAAGTCGATGTACGATAAGTTTACTGATTAAACCGGTAGTTCGTAATGTATATGATCTTCATTTTCTTCATAACCCAACCCAAAACAGTTTATGCAAATTCATGAATGCATTCAAGCTAACAAAATAGAGACACATTAATAGACAGTCAGTCAGAATAGTTACGTAGCACACTCTTCAAACCAGATTCAAAATCATACATCACACACAACCATCACAGATATCGAGTCTTGAACACCCTCACTAAACTTAGTTAAGGGTCAGAGCACACACAAACACATATTCAGATCTAAAATGCATACAAAACCATTATAAGTGTCTTAAGACCACACGTCCGTGTGTTCTGGCCATGTGGTATTGCCTAGGCCATGTGGAAGATCAAAAGCTCATATGAGGAGGGGCACACGGCCGTGTAAAGAGAGGCACACGCCAGTGTGGACCAGGACATGGCCGTGGAGACAGGCCATGTAACTCTCTTTTCATTCGCACTAAATCTGAGTGTAGGGCTGACACGACCGTGTGAGGGTCTCATCCGCCCGTGTGCCCACCAGACGTAGCCGTGTGTCCATAACACACACTCGTGTGGAATCTCTAATTCCCAAATTAGCCACATGGCCGTGTGGTACCAAACTATTCAAACCCTAATCTCCAAACTCACGCCCATATGAGAAACGACAAAAACCCCAAATCGGCCACATGGCCATGTCGCCAGGCCGTGTGGCACCAAAATTTGCCCTAAAATCATAACTCTTAGAGGCACACAATCGTGTGAACTGGCACATGCCGTGTGGGAACCCAAGTGGCCACGAAACCACTTCAGAACAGGCCAAAAAGTGTATTTCAACCATCGTAACAGCCCCAACCATCAAAATGACAGAAGAGATTGGGATAACTTGTATTTCCCAAACCTGTTTCAGCAACTAACACCCAAATTCAATAGTTTAGAACACAATTGAGAGTTAACGAAATGACAATTCATAAAAGTAAAAGTAGACAAGATTCGAATCCAACACTTGTTTCGATAACGGTGGAACAAAATTCCTTGATATCTAGGCAACGAAGATTGGTTTCCCAAGCACAAGAAAGAAAACAAAGAAAAAACCCAAAAAGAAGAAGAAATGAGACAGAAAACCAAAAAGTGAAAAGAAGAAAAAAAGTCCAGGAGAAAGTCAAAATAATGAAAATAAAAATAAAAACCACAATAAGTAATTAAAATATTAATTTAAAACTAAACAAAATAAAACTCAATAAAAAAGGTTCTCAGAATGCGTACACAGTGACTCGAACCCAGAACCTAATGGTTCACTAACACTCGCTCAACCACCAGACCAACAGGCCCATTCTGTCACTTAAACACAAGAACAAACACAAAAGCACACCCTTCTCTGTGACCCTAACCACCAAACATCAAAACTCCTAGGCCCAAAATTAGAGGCATTACACCTGCGATGTTGATGTCCACATACATCAACCCTTTCTGCTTGTGATTTCTCTTCACCTTAGCAAAATTGAATATCATTGATCTAAGCTTTAAAGCCTCACTCTTAACAAGCTCCACTTCATTTTCTTTACTAATTGTTGACATCTTGGATCGCTTTAGATAGTCTCACATCATATGTGAACTACTAGATAAGAAGCATTTAATTGGCTTCTTCTAATTATTTCTGACCTTATTGGCTTTGACAGATTACATAATCGAACCAAGTCTCATTGTTGCATTGTCTAGTACATCATCTTTTTTTATGGCATAAAATATATACTTTTTTAAGCAGTCCCTCACCAAATCAGAACCATTACAAAGGAAGCATTTCACTGGCCCCTTCATTTTGTTGTTGGGCTTCCACTTCACATTAGGCGGTTTCCCATTGCCACAATTCTTACCGTTGCAACAATTCTCATTTCCATCTTCCTCATGGTCTCCCCCATCATTTTTTGTCTCTTTGGGCTTGGAAGACTTGAACTTGTCTTTCTTCAGACCAAGCCCCAAGAAGGACTCTGGTTCAATCATGGCTATAGTAATCTCAATGATACCTTGACGACGCAACTCTTACTTTGCCTTGTTGTGTAATCTGGGGCAACTTAGCTCGAGCCTCCTTCTTAGCATATTGTGGGTAAAATTACTTTTTGAACTCTTTTTGAAACTCTTTCCAAGTTTCAATTGTAACCCCACCTTGTTTCTCATTTGTGGACCTATGACCCCACTACAAGAGAGCGACATCAATAAAATAGATATCAACAATGTTTACCTTAGTGCCATCATCCTCGATGGCCATCGTACGGAAGTATTATTCCATCCCCTAGAGAAAATTGTCCACATCTCTTGTGGACCTTGTCCCTAAAACTCTTTCGGCTTGGGGTCATCTATTCTAGGTTATTTAGGAGCCAAAACCAACATCCCATTACCCAGGGCAACTTTACAAATAGTGAGTTGTCTCTTGAGCTCCTCAACTTGTTCCTTCAAAGTCATTACCATGGCTTCGAAAGCATCATTCTTCTCTATTAGTTTCACATTTTGATCATCCATAGAGGCATTGATGGTCTTTCTCATCACATCCTAACTGGAAATGAAAGCCTCTGCCACATAGTCTCTGAGCTACACTATCATTGAGTCTAACTCATCTATTAGTTTCCTTCACACCACTAATGTATTCCTTGAGATAAATGACTCGGCTTTCCAAAGGCAATAGCATATCGTTCAACCTGCTATTTCTCTTGGACCTCCCACTGTTCTCCACCGGGACATTTTACTTATCTCCTCCTTTTATCATCTCAATTGGTACCTTCAAACACGTTTGATACCAACTACCATGGGGCTAGAACTTTAGTTTGGAAAATCGTGCGACCTTAGGAAATTTCTTGGGTTCAAATCCACCTAATCCAATGTAACACTCAAAAAAGGAAAATTCTTGATAGAAATTCTCTAAGGCACTGAAAGAAAAAAAAACAAAATCAAAAGAGAAGTCACGAAAGAACAAAAAGCCACAGAAAAATATCACACACTAAGTGTTCAAGTTCTTAAATATTCTATTACTTTGAAGGTTTACAATCGAGTGATTACAAATGAGAAGAAAAGCCTCTATTCATAGTTGAGCTCTCCCAAATTCAACGGCACAGATTGAGTTACATCGACTATCAAGATTTGTGCTTATCTACAAGATGAGAGCCCTAAGAGGTTTAAAATTTATGCATATTTATCCATTAGGATTTACATTAATTATCTTAGTAACTCTAGTTTTACTAAAGTGTTTCACTAGGCCACCAAGACTTCAAGTAGATGGGCTTCTTAATATATTCCATGAGTCGAGCCAGTTTAAGTGGGTCAATTGAACCCCATTTAATTTGTTAACCTCCATGGGATGTCCTGTGCGCAATGGTCATAAGCTTTGATCTGCAGCCCGTGACACAAGCATGTATTGTTCCATTTATTCTACAACTCTTAGGACTTTTGCATATGTATCATATATTGATCCTTAGTCTATATATAACATGACACATAAAAATAAAGCTTAGATAAAATGGGAAAAAGAAAAAAAATTACCTCGACAAATATTCAACACAAAACACATGTGCACAAAAAAAAAAGCTGATAAGTTTGTTACCTGTGCCTGATCTACAGTTTTGGTATCACTATAAAGGGACTTAGCATTCTACAACCACTGTGGCAATGCTGGCCAAGTTAACTCTAATTTAAAATCAGAGGAGTGTTGCTCAAGTTCCTTGGCCACTAAAATTTTAGCAAGATCTTGTTTATAATTCTACATGCACTGCAAGCAACAACCTATTTCCTGAGCAAAATCAAAATTCTCAAAAGGTTGCCTAGGTTGAGCAGTTGTAGTTGTAAAACCCTTCAATGTAGATAGTGACTCAACAACGTTGCCAAGTATCCCGTTGCTCCCAAGCCTAAAAGATAAAAAGCATAATACAAGTTAATCAATGATACTGAACAACTACAAAATTATAGCCCCAAGCCTATAGTTCAAATTGTGACATCTAAGTTCAAACTTACCAAAGAAACCAAATAAAGAACAAGTGACACAAAGTCTAATTGAAAAAACCTTTTTTGCATTAAGAAAGTCTTAAAGTTGATAGGAAAAAATTTAAAAATTTTAAAATTAGAATCAAGTTTTTTTTTCTAGAATAAAATCTATTAGAGAAAATAAACCATAGATGGTTCTATTAGCAGAAATTTCCTGATACCCATTACTATTCGAGATTCAATCGAATCTACTAGCATTTTATCCATGTTAAAATGAATTTAACTTTTCCCAACATAATCTAATTTAACTTTTCCCAACATAATCTAACATATTTTTAAAAACTACAAATATAGAAAAAATTAAAATCAAAATTTTTCATTTTGTAAATGTTGAGAGCTAAATTTATTGAATGTGTTAGAAACCGAACTAAAATGATAATTTTGTAAACATTAAGGACTAAATTTATTGAATTTTTTTTATATTTAGGATCAATTTGATAGAATATGTAAATATTAATGGCTAAATTTTTTATTAGACTAATAAAAAAACCCACATCAACACTTCCGTCAAATTTTAAACGACTGTTAACATTTGGTGACAAAAAAATTAATTTCAAATAGTTTAATAGCCAAAATAGAAAAAAAATTAAAAGTTCGGTGACCAAAATAGAACATGGGCAATGGTTTGGTGATCATTTCTGTACTTGACCCCTTTTTCACTCACATGATGAGTGTGTCATAATCTCGTATAGATAAATGCATTATCTTATTAGAAAATACATTTAATTATATATATTACTAGTTTTAAATTTCTGTAATTTAAGTATTTACATTATAATAAATTTATTCAAAATTAAAAATTTTAATTTAACAATAATATGAATATAATTGCTCTAAATTTATTTAAAATTCAATGTTAAGTCTAGAGATATGGAGTTCCTTATCTTGAGATATGCCTCATTTTAATTTAGAAATTCTTTGATATTAATATGTCTCGAGACTATATAGATCACATCTTGAGACAAGGTTCCTCATGTCTCGAGACTAGGTCTCGAGACAAACCTCTCTATTTTTTTATTTTAGTTTCGACGTTTGGATGTTTAGAGAGAATGAGCTCTTGTCTCAAGATTTGGAACAACACAAAATTAATTTAGCTTCAATGTATCCTTATCTCGAGATAAAGGACACTTTATGTCAAGACTTAAATGGGGTTGTCTCTAGACTAGCATAACAAGTCTCGAGACATGAAGCATTTAAAAGAACAATAAGGTAAATTTTATTCTAATGGTCTCAAGACATGTTATTACTATCTCGAGACTCAATGGTAAAATGGCCTTAAATACACATTTTCAAGTATCCAGACCATACCAATTGTACCCGAAACATATATAAACTTTACACCAATGCAAAACCATCAATTTGGCACATGCAAACACAATCAAACATCATCAAATCATAACAATCAGACATCATCAATGCCCAACCAACTAATTAACATAACCAAACTCATATAAACTAACATAACTATATACTAATCAAAGGATGAAACTCAACTTTATAAACCTTATAGGTCAAGTACCAAATATGACAAAATATTAACTTAAGCAACAAGCCCAAAATAGTCTAGATACATCATGTAACCAAAACATATATATGCATACAACATAGGAAACAAGTTGATTTCCAAGCTGAGTTGTAACGTTAGATGCTCAAAGACTTCTAATCTACAATAATTTTCGTCCAAGATCTACGCATGAAAATAAATATAATTGTACGTTGAATATTTTACATTCAGTGGTGCTAATATAATTCAAATACAATACAATAAGATTAAACTAAATCAAATAAGCAAAGCAAACAACAAGTTTCACTATTTTACTCTTTTCTTTTTCATCACAAAATCAATAATCATACTTTTCCCCAAATCTACTCATTTCATATTTATTTCAACTTTTCATGATTTCATATCATAATGTATTTAATTTTCAACATGTCATTTATCATCATTCTCGTCACTTACTCATTTTGGCCCCTATTAATCTACAGTAGACATTAAGGTGGATACTTAGATCTGCACAAGTAAATCCACAACTCTCTGGGAATTGGGACTACTCAATCTATATGTCAATAGCCCACTAGGAATTGGGAGCACCCATGACCTTCTACAAATTGAGGCTGCTCACGACCCTCTAGGAATTGGAGCTAATAAATCACTAATATCTATAACCTTATGGCATGCCAACTATACCCGGACTATGTTTAACATTGTTTAAAAGGGCAATATCAATTATAATGTTTAACATTGTTTAAAGGGGCGATATCAATTATAACTACTATCATAGCACATATCATCACCATTTAAATATCAAGATTTCGATATCTATAAATCAAGCATGTAATAGTATTAATCATCAAAATCAAACTCATATAACATAATTTGAACAACACAATACTGAATTCATCATTTCAAGCTTTTAAGAAAAGATATGGTTACCTCGACATTTTTTTCAAATTCAGTTATAAGTTCAAATTCTGTTATACCAACTAGCTAGACAACATAACAAATAATTGAAATTGAATTATAGTAGCACAAATCGCAATAGTTATTCGCCTTTTCCTTTTCCTTTGCCTTTAGCGTTTCAAAGTTGTCCTTAGCTACATTTGATAATACAATTTTAAAATTAATATCAGTTTCTCAATCAAATACACAAATTAACAATAATCAATTATGAATTCATTCATTCGATTTCGTCCCTCAAACCTTAATATTCAAAAACTTTGTATCTTTCAATTTTCCTTTTTGAATCAAAATCGGACTTCGTATATAACCTCAAGGGACCTCAAGCTTTCAACTTATAACATAGATTTTTTAAAAATAATTTCAAAACATCAAAATAAATTAAATAAATTGTTCAAAATTTTCATCCATTGATAATTTCAACTGATTTGCTACTATAATTTTGAATTTTAAGATTTAAAAATTTATATTTCAAAAATCCAAATTTATAATTTTCGGCAATGGGACAAACAAGTACAATTTGATAATTTTTGTGTATTATTTTAGTTTCTACTACTTTTCCACTTTAATTCTTAATTTTTTACCCCAATCAATACTTAAAATAATATTTTTTGGGTGACCAAAATAAAAGCAACCTAAAAGTTGAGTGACCAAAATGAAAGAGTAAACATGATGTGGTGTGTACAGTTAACCGTCATTAGAGATGTAATGCTTGGGTGACCAAAATGAAAGTACCCTAAAAATTGAGTCACTAACTAAGTAGTTTATGTAATATTTTTATATGTTTTTAAAAATTTTAAAATAGTAGAATCTTATACGATTAAAATATTTTATTAATATTCTGATCGAGCAATATTACATATTATTTTATTAAGGTACGAGGCAGTTAGGAACTATGCTATTAGCTTATAGATTAACCGATTTAAAAGTACCAAATTATTTTAAAATTTTAAAATTTTAATTATTAGCTAAGTAGAAATTGCTAAATTCAAAATTCAAAATCTATATTATTATTTAACTGTGTAATTGAGTTAGTATCATGAGTTAATTTAATATCATTGATTAAGGAAAGTACTAAAAACCAAAGTTTAAATGATTAATAAATATTATTATTGGGTGTTTTGTATTTTGATACCTTAATATAAAATTTATATAAAATTGATACAATATTAGGGTAGAAGATGAAGGTAACACGATTTAAATACATGCAAAATGAGTATTTTACAAAAACTTTAACCATCACTCAATTTAAGTCCAGATTTAAAAATAATAATTTAAACTTAGAAAATATATTCAAATGATAGGATTTGAACTTAAGTCATCAAGTATCTTAATTTTTTTAACTTTATCACAAGTTAACTAGACACCAACTCGGTGAATAAAAGTATTAAAATATAATCTTTAAAAGTAATAAAAAATATTATATTGATTTTTTTGTCTTTTCTTATATTTTTAATAAAACAACTAGAAAATTTTAACCCGTGATTAATGAGATTTTTTTATAATAAAGTTGCCATTTTACTTATGATTCAATTGTTAAATAAATTTTTATAATTATATTTTTAATATTGAATTTTTCTTTTACGCATATGATTTCATTTTGATAGCATGTTAAATAAAGAAAATAACTTATATTAGGATAATTCTAAAACCTTAATTTTAGGTACTTAATAAAATTTTGCCACATTATTAAATTTTGAAAACATAAAATTATTACTATACACCCTTCATATTCAACCTATTCTCTAACTCTAATTATATTATTTTAAAACATAAGTATTTACAATTAAAAATCATCCATAAGTAATTTATATGATTTTTAAACTAAGATTTTTTTTTACAATTTTTTATCCTATAATTTGTTGCTTTATCATTTATAAAATTGTGATATTTTAAAAATTTCTCAATCAACAATTTCATTTATAATAAAAACGAGAACACAATCATATTATTAAGAAAGTCAAATTTCATTTTCTCAATTGTAAATTCAATCATTGCTAATCTTTAAGTAATCTTTGTGAAAAAACTTCTGCTAAATCTATCATCTGAAGCGTGTGTTGGAAACTATTTTTAAGTTTCTATGAAAAAAGGGGGATCGACTAAAAAACAAAAATGGAAGTTACCACCGATTCTTTTTTTTTTTTTGTTTAAGTGTGATCAGATCACCTTATAAAACATGTTTTATTTAAAACATTAGTTTTGGCCTACGAAAATTCGAGAAAATAAGTTCAGGAGTCGGTTACGTACGATGAAGGATTAACACTCTCGAAACGCTCAAATTGGCACCAATTTGATTAATTAATGTCCTAATGTCGAAAATTTAAAATTTAAAATACGATCCTTTTATTTGTAAGAAAGCTAGAACTCACTTATCTCAAGGAAATAAAATGTCACACCCAATAAGTTAGGATGTAACGTCTCAAGACTTCGGAATTAAGCTTGCCTTTATTTGTAGAAAATTCATACCTCGAGACACAAAATTTCGTATCCAATAAGTTAGGATACAATATTTTGAATTCCCGAGTATAAGTTTTGATTTGAAGTTTATGCTTTTATTAAAAATAATTAATTATTTAGATTTGATGAGAAAAATCGAAACCCAGTAAGTTAGGGTATGATTTCTTTCAAATCTTAGAACACGAAGTAATTACTTATTTTCAAAATCGGATAAAATGTGATTGATTTTATAACAAAATAGAGGATGAATTATAATACACATGCCTAATAGAATGAAACCAGGAAACAATAATAAATAAAAATTAAAACGAATAATAAATAATAAGTAAAAAGATGACAAAATAAATACAAAAATAAAAGTTAATAATAAATCAATAAACAAGTAAATACTAGGTACAATAATAATAAAATAATAATAATGACAAAAATACAATAATAATAATAATAATAATAATAATAATAATAATAAAATGTGTTAATAAACAAATAATATTAGCAAAAATAAAAGGAGTAGTAGTAGTAGTAATAATAATAATAATAATAATAATAATAAAGTTAATTATAAATAAAATAATAATAAGAAAAATGGTAGTGGTAATATAATAATAATAATACTAAATTAGTGATAATAATAGTAATAATAATATTAATAGTAAATGAAAATAATAATAAAAGTAATAGAAGAAATAAAAATAATATTAATAATAAAATAATAGTAAATATTGAAATTAATAGTGATTAAAATAATAGTAGTAAAAAAATAATACTAGCAATATTGAAAGTAATAATAATAAAATAATAATAACAATAATAGTAAATATAAAAATAATGAATATGGTAATAATAAAATAATAATATATATATATATATATAAATAGAGAAATAATACATAAAAAAAATAATAATGTTAAAACCATGACAAAATAACAAAAATAATAAAAGAAAATAAAGAAAGGACCAAATTAAACTTAAAAATGAAACTTTGTGGCGAATTTTAAAAGAAATAAGTGAATTAGGGTCACCTAGCAACGCGCGGAAAAGGGGAGGACCTAATGGGAAATATTCCCGCCCTCCTAAATGTCGCTGTGCGTTGTAGGACTAAAATGAACAAGTGAAGATACAGGGCCAAATTAAAAATAAAAAGAACTTAATTGAGACACGCCTCAAAAGTGGAAAGACTAATTGCATAAATAACCCATTTTACAAAAACACGCGGATCCTCCGGGGTTGGGTCAACGCGTGGGTCGCAGGGAGTAAAATGACGTCGTTTTGGCCCTAAGAGGGGTTTCCAAAACGGCGTCGTTTTGGTTGGGTATTTAAGGCCAAGAAGTCTAAAAAAATCATTTGAGGTTAGTTTAAAAAAAAAAAAAAGAAAGGGTGAGTCCCTTTTTTCTCTGCTTGGGCGATTTTCGGCAGAGCTCCGGCGAAGCTCCGGCGTGACCCGCCACCGTCCGCCGCTATCGCCAGCCACCACGCACGGTGGCCAGAACTCCAAAAGGTAAGTTTTTTTTTCTTTTTATTATTTATATTATAGACTTAAGTATATCTAAAAATAAAAAATGAAAAAAATGAAACAAAAAATTACAAATGAATAGAAAAATTAAAAAAACTTTTGATTTTCTTGTGTATTCTGTGTATATTTGCGTGTATATTGTGTCTCTTTTTTTGTATCTATCTGTGTATTTTTACAGATTATCGTAGGGCTTTTATAGCCAAAAAAATAAATAAATAAATAAGAAATACAAAGATTTGTCCATTCTTCTTTCCATTTTCTTTCCTTTTGCTGTTGTTCTTTCCTTCTTGCAGGTGAACGGTGCGGATCTCGGCGGATGGGGTGCTATTCGCGGGCGGATCGCGGCTCGATGAGGGCTGTGTTGAGGCTGCTTGCGGCGCGAGGGAGACCTAGGGTTTCAAAACCCTTAGTTTCTGATGTAGGTCTTGGGCACTTTTGGGCTGCGTGTGTTTGGGTCTGAGGTTCAATTTTTGGGTAGTCTATTTAGGTCTGAGGGTGTAATTTGGGTTTTGGGTATTAGTTTGGTTTTGGATTTTAGGCTTGTTTATTGTAAAAAAAAAAACTGATAGACTTTATTATTATTATTATTATTATTATTATTATTATTATTATTATTATTGTTGTTGTTGTTGTTGTTGTTGTTGTTGTTATTATTATTATTATTTTGGGTTTTTTATTATTGATATGGGCCCGGGTACAAATGGGCTCTTACAGCTGCTCCTCTTTGCTCATTGTCGTGTAACGAGAATAGAGCAAAGACAATAAAAGGACCCATTTTGCCCGGTCATGTCCAAATGGCTATATCTTCGGGGTGATAGGCTAGTATCTTCAATCTGTTTCACTGCAACTTCAGGTAGACAAGATCTACTATCTTTAGTCTACTCCACTACAAATTCAGAGATGCCAAACTGCTATCTTTTAGCCTGCTCCACTGCAAATTCAGAGAGCCAAGGCTAACGTCTTCGATCTTCTTCAAGTAACTTCAGGGAGACAAGATCTGATGTCTTCGATCTGCTTCCCTCAACTTCAGGAATGCCAAATCTGTTATCTTCAATTTACTCCACTGCAAACTCAGGGAGATAAGATCTATAATTTTTAGTCTGCTCTCTTGCTACATCAGGAAGATAAGACTACAATCTTCAGCCTGCTCCTTTCTACATCAGGAAGATAAGGCTAGTGGCTAAAATATGCTTCCCTGCTACCTCAAGAAGATAAGATTCGCCATCTTCGACTTGCCTCACTGCTATCTCGAGGAGACAAGATCTACAATTTTTAGTCTGATCCCTTGTTATATCAGGAAGATAAGACTATAATCTTTAGCCTGCTCCCTTGCTACATCAGGAAGATAAGTGTAATGGCTAAAATTTGCTCCCCTGCTACCTCGGGAAGATAAGATTCACCATCTTTGACCTACCCCTCTGCTATCTCGAGGAGACAAGATCTATAATTTTTAGTCTGCTCCCTTGCTACATCAGAAAGATAAGATTCGCCAAATTCGATCTGCTCTGTTACCGCTTAGGGAGATAAGATCTACAATCTTTTGTCTGCTTCGTGCTACCTCAGGAAGATGAGATACAAACTTCAACCTGCTCCCTTGCTACCTCAGGGAGATAGGGTTGGTGGTTTGAATCTACTCTATTGCCGATATATGGAGATAAGATTCTTCAAATTCGATCTGCTTCACTACCGCTTAGGGAGATAAGATCTGTAATCTTCAGTCTGCTTCCTTTCTACCTCAAGAAGATGAGACTACAAACTTTAACCTGCTCCCTTGCTACCTCAGGGAGATAAGGTTGGTGGCTTGAATCTGCTCCAATCTGATACATGGAGATAAGATTCGCCAAATTCGATCTACTCCGCTACCACTTAGGGAGATAAGATCTGTAATCTTCAACCTATTCCACTGCTAGTTAAAGAGATAGGACTGGTGAATTTACCGATGTTGCTACACCGTCCTTTGGGGGACATATTCTATAGACTCAGTTTTATATGCTAATGTTTATGCCAAATGATTAGGATGCAATAATCAGAATGAATCTAATGCTCCTAACCAAATGTATTATGGACGACATTTGCATGAATACAGAATATCATGAGAATGATCCCATTTTTTAATGTATAATGATTAGGACGCAATGATCGGAATGAATCTAATGCTCCTAACTAAATGATATTAGGGATGACATTTACATGAATGCAGAATGTTATAAGAATGATCTCTTCTTCTTCTTTTTTTTTAAACGAAACGATTAGGACAAAATGACCAGAATGAATCAAATGCTCCTAACTAAATTATATTAGGGATGACATTTGCATGAATGCAGAATGTCATGAGAATGATCTCCTTCTTCTTTTTCTTCTTCTTCTTCTTCTTCTTCTTCTTTTAAATGAAATGATTAGGACACAATGATCAGAATGAATCAAATGCTCCTAATTGGAAGTGTATGAATGATATTTACATAAATGCATGAAAATGATCCCTTTTTAATGTTTGGGTTGTCACTGCTCACAGTTCATTAAGGTTCTATCATTGATGCGTTACCATGCTTTTTCGTTCAACTGGTATCTTTGACAGAAAACCCAAAGAAACGATTATCCTTTTTTTTTAAACGAAACGATTAGGACACAATGATCGGAATGAATCAAATGCTCCTAACTAAATGATATTAGGGATGACATTTGCGTGAATGCAGAATGTCAAGAGAATGATCTCATTCTTCTTCTTTTTCTTCTTCTTTTTTTTTAAACGAAATGATTAGGACACAATGATCGGAATGAATCAAATGCTCCTAATTGGAAGTGTATGAATGATATTTACATAAATGTATGAGAATGATCCCTTTTTAATGTTTGGGTTGTCACTGCTCATAGTTCATCAAGGTTCTATCATTGATGTGTTACCATGCTTTCTCGTTCAACTGGTATCTTTGACAGAAAACCTAAAGAAACGATCATCCTTTTTTTAAACGAAACGATTAGGACACAATGATCGAAATAAATCAAATGCTCCTAACTAAATGATATTAAGAATGACATTTGCATAAATGCAGAATGTCATGAGAATGATCTCCTCCTTCTTCTTCTTCTTCTTTTTAAATGAAATGATTAGGACACAATGATTAAAATGAATCAAATGCTCCAAATTAGAAATGTATGAATGATATTTACATAAATGCATGAGAATGATCCCTTTTTAATGTTTGGGTTGTCACTACTCACAGTTCATCAAGGTTCTATCATTGATGCGTTACCATGCTTTCTCGTTCAACTGATATCTTTGACAGAAAACCCAAAGAAACGATCATATTCTGCTCAGCAAGCTTGCCCCGCTGTAATTTTAGATTCCCTTCCACTGTACCTTCTGGGACATAAAGTTTGTACCTCCCACTGCAACTTCAGGGGAATAGCATTTGGTTTCTTTCATCCATCCTGTTACCACTCAGAGGTATGGAATTTTTATCATCTTCAATCAAGTTGGTTTGTTGCACTATTCCCTGGGTGTAATGACCCGATGTATGTGCCTGAAATTTGCATGAATGCAAGGTATCATTTTTCTTTTCCCGAGAATGATCCCCTTTTACACTTGGGTTAACATTGCTCGTCATTTATCAAGATGGTATCACAAACAAAATGTCTTATCCAATAAAAATCTGAAGAGATAATCATCTTTCAATATTTTCAACCCTTAGGCTTGGTGAGTTCTAAACAATAGTCATGTTTCAGATTCTCATATTATTTAGAAGCTCCTAGAGTAATATGGGAAACTTCTTTTATGAAAGTATTATTAGTCCATTAATCGTTATTTCAATATAAAATGCTTGAAAAAGATCACAACAATAGACATGAAATTAATCAGGAGCATAGCTCGAAACAAATAAGTTAATCAAAGATAACCAAGGCAATAAAAAAAATTGATTGGGGTGTGTCTTGAAAAGAATAAAATAATCAAAGATAGTAAATTCAAAATGGGTAAGAAGCCAGGTGCCCCAGATATCGCAGTATGAGCTTCTTTGTACAAACTTCTTGAGGACTATTTTGAGCTCAATACGTGTTTAGAGGATCCGAAGTACTTTGTCAATGCCCCAAGACATAGCATACTTCCTCATTGTTAATTTAGCCATAGCAAGACTACCACATGCCCTATCTTTGATCAAAATTTGAGCCGCCCTTTTTGGGTTTTTGGCTCAAAACCCCTTTGGTCTCAAAGCGCCCTTTGCGGGTTTTTGCCTTGGCCTCTCTTTTTTTTTTGAATTTAAACTCAAGGTGCCCTTTGCGGGTTTTCACCTTGGCCTTTTCTTTTCGTAAAATACTTCTTGATTGAACCTAAATTCACCGAATTGGGCAAGTCTTTGGAATCCATCTCGGTCAATATCAACACTCCTCTAGAGTAGGCCCTTTTCTATATAAGGTCCTTCCCAGTTTGGCATCTGAAATCCTTTTGTATAAAAAAGATCCTTTTCAACACCAGGTCCCCATCATAAAATTCTCTTGGGTGGACCATTTTCGACATAAATCAACATCATCCATTTTGGTATTTTTGACTATGATGAATACTTTCAAACCCTTTTCTTCAGCCAAGTTCACTGGAGACATTCTACTTTATCCAATTCTTAATTCAATCAAAGCTTGGGGCAAAGGAATTTTGATTTTCATAGACAAAACCACTTCTATTCCATAAACCAATAGGAAAAATGTTGCCCCTGCGAAAGTCCTGGTTGACATTTGATAAGAATAGAGAGTAAATGATAGCTTCTTATGCCAATCTTTACAAGTCTTGGTCACCTTTCATATTTTTTGTTATTTTTTCTTTTGTATTTTCTTTTTGACAACCTTTGCTGCACTGTGATATGCTGCATGATCTTTGAGCAAACTGTAATATTTGACATTGTACAGTTATGCATTATTAAACATGATCCTTTCTGGCATTCTTTGTTGGCATTTGATCCTTCCCCTCTTTTTTTTTGAAAATTGATGACTGTCGACTTTGCAATATTGGCATATGAAGCTACTTCCACCCTCTTAGTGAAGTAAACAACGACCATGACGATGAATCGATATTGGCTAAAAGCTTCTGACGAGATTGGCCCCATCACATCCATGCCCCACATATGGAAAATTTGTGAAGAAAATGTAAGAGTCACATAAATCTCATTTTCTTCAATTCATTATTTGCAGTATAACTGATGCAATCCCCTTCCATGGTAGACCAATAGTATCCAATCCTCATATATAGCCCACGTCTTATTAGCCTAGGCATGTCCTGATACGATCATACAAAAATATCTTTGAATTCTTGAAAATAACTCAATGATGTCTCGCCTTAGTTCTGTGATGAGCTAAGCTACAATCTTGACCTCTTTTCTAGGCTCAAATGTCCAATGACCCTTTGTAGAGTAGGGTCTATTTTTCATCTTGTTCCACCATTCTTAACAAATCATAAGGTAGGTTACAATCTCTGTCATCTTCAAAGTCCTGAGATCCTTCTAGACACATATCTTACTCGAAAGGAGACTCTGAGTCAGTAGCAACATTGCTCACATTATTGATATCTGGAGACCTATTGTAGGTTCGAAGGAAGATTCTAAAGAATAAATTATTCAAAGAATGATTATTTGTATGGTCATGAATGAAAAATAAAAGAATACTTGAAAGAAAGTTCAAAGAACAAATAAAAAAAAACTAAGAGCAATTGTTTGTACAGTATGAAAAAGAATATTTGCTAAAAAAAGATGCATTTTATTGAAATAAAAATTTCAAACACGAACCTATTTCAAAAAAGGATTCTTATTGTCTCTAGGCTTAAGGCAACAAGCATGTTTTGATTATTACTCTAGATCAGCTCTAAAAATACAGGGCTCTCTTCCACAGTCTCATTATTCAAAACACTCCCAAGTACGCAAGGGCTTGGAAACTTTTATTCCCCGGTTCTCTCTTCGAATATGTCGTTAATGCTTAGATTCCACAACATTCCCATCGGGTTTTTGATCTCCTTGCACTAAGGCCCTGAGCTCGATACATTCTTAGATCCCATGCCCCGATCTATCGTGGAACTCACAATGTTTACCCCTTTAATAGAAAGGTTGGGTAATTAATTTTCTGAACCAGAGGGATCATTGAATTTTACGACACCCAATTTGATGAGTCTTTCGATTATCTTTTTAAAAACGACGCAATTCTAGATTGAATGCCCTGTGGTTCCTCCATGGTATTCATATTGGGCATTTACGTCGTACCATTTGGGGTATGAAGACCATAATGGTTTTATATAAAAAGGGGATACAACATGTGCGTCAAATAAAATTCGGTACAACTCCCTATACGTGATTGGAATGGGTGCGATCTGGGGTTTTTTTTAGTTCGGTCTTGGATTGGGTTCTTACCTTGGGGAGACCTGATGACTAATTGTTACCGTCCTTGGCCGGCTTACTGTAATTGGCTCCGAATGGCCCTTATTATACCTACTCATACTATTTTCTTTCTTTTTCATCTTTTTCAAGGCCTTTAAGGTCCATTCTCCCATTTCCTTTGTTTCTACCAGAATAAACGGTTTGGCTTGATCATCTTCCAATTTAAAAACTAAGCTCATCGGGAAGTTCAATAGGGTCGAGGTATTAGTCTGGCATTGGGGTCTGATAATGATGGGTACCCCATGCGAATGCGTGTCTGGTTGGGCCGAGACACTTATTGGGGAAAAACCTGGGGAATAAACAATGTCTTCATCTTCATCCCCACTATTGACCACTGGGCCACTCCTTTTTTCACGTCCTCCTGCTAGTAACTGAGTTAACTGGCCCATCGTATTCCTTTGGAAATCTAGCATTTGTTCCCGCATTTTTTGTTGAATATTGGTCAATTGCCCCTGCATCTGTATTTGCATTTGCTCTATTCTTTCAAAACTTTAATCCATGGCTTCCATTTTCTTTCAAATGTAGTATTGATGTTCCAGGGTAACTATAATACGATCTCTAGTTAATACGGTTCTTTTATGACATTTAATGCATATGATGCGATACGATGCAAAGGAATGAAATGCAAAAAGAGAGGCGTTCTGAATTTAATTCCATTAGAAAAACTTTACTAGAAAATAAATTTCCTTACACAAAACGGATTACATATGCGACCTTGTCCTTATAGTCCAAGTGAAGACATCAATCCGTTTCTTTGTATTTGGATGTTATGGTCGTGTCCCATGAACTTTCCCAATAGATGCCTCTTCTAGCTCCTTGTTACTTGATCCAGGTCGTGACTCTTCACTCACTTATTTTCATAAAGCTCGTTAGCCTCTTCAAGAAAGCCAAGACGTGGTGATTCTCTAATAGCCTTTTCCAGCTTGAATCCTTGGGCAATAAAATATTGTATTCCTTCATAGATTATCAGTCTTCTCTCGTCATGTTTACTTGGACCATATTCGGACGACTGTATTATAATCCACTTTATCAAGAAATCCATTTTCTCATGACAAACTCTTCTATTTAGCAATCGAATTTGAATCAACACCTCTTTTCTATGATGTGAATTCAATGCAATCAAAACAAAAGAAAACATGTTAGCACGAAAGAAATAAATAACAGAATAGGGCACCTATCTGGGTGATCACTAGGGTTTGACGTAGTTCCACCTAGGGTAAGCCCTTAGGTTTTCTACATGTGGTTTTAACTCTAAGGTTGAGGTACTTGAACCAACATATTCCTCGATCCTCACCCATTATAGGCTTATATGGATCGAGTTCAGTTTAGGGGAATACATTTCCCTATGGCTGCACGGAGATGAAAATATCACGAAAACATAAGTACGGATGTATCCCGAAACCTATTCACTATCCTGCACGGAGGTGAAAACCTCACGAAGGAGTAGCTTCTCACTCCCACTTAAAAGGGTGTGACCACAAAGGTCATGCAATGCAATGCACAAATACTTTACAAGATTAGAACAATATGCAATAAAAAGGATCATAATTTTTCAAATCGAATTTTCAAATTTAGACAAAAGGACAGGAAATAATCAATTTTACGGCTTGACTCTCTTATTATGTCCCCAGTGGAGTTGCCAAGCTGTCAAAACCATTTTTAAGTTTTTATGAAAAAACGGGGGGATCGACTAAAAAACAAAAACGCGAGTCGCCACCAATCCTTTTTTGCTTAGGTGTGATCAGATCACCTTATAAAACATGTTTTATTTAAAACATTAGTTTTGGCCTACGAAAATTTGAAAAAATGGGTTCGGGAGTCTATTACGTACGAGGAAGGACTAACACCCTCAAAACGCCCAAAATTGGTACCGATTTGATTAATTAATGTCCTAATGTTGAAAATTTAAAATTTAAAATATGATCCTTTTATTTGTAAGAAAGCTAGAACTCACTTATCTCAAGGAAATAAAATGTCACACCTAATAAGTTAGGATGTAACGTCTCAAGACTTCGGAATTAAGCTTGCCTTTATTTGTAGAAAACCCATGCCTCGAGACACAAAATATCGTATCCAATAAGTTAGGATACAAAATTTTGAATTCCTGAGTATAAGTTTTGATTTGAAGTTTATGCTTTAATTAAAAATAATTAGTTCTTTAGATTCGATGAGAAAAATCAAACTCGAAGAAGTTAGGTATGATTTCTTTCAAATCTTAGAACACGAAGTAATTGTTTATTTCAAAATCGGATAAAATGTGATGTGATTTTATAATAAATGGAGGATGAATTATAATACACATGCATAATAGAGTGAAACGAGGGAAACAATAATAAATAAAAATTAAAACGAACAATAAATAATAAGTAAAAAGATGACAAAATAAAAACAAAAACAAAATTTAATAATAAATCAATAAACAAGTAAATACTAGGTATAATAATAATAAAATAATAATAATAATAGTGACAAAAAATACAATAATAATAATAATAAAATGTGTTAATAAACAAATAATATTAGCAAAAATAAGAGTAGTAGTAATAATAATAATAATAATAAAGTTAATTATAAATAAAATAATAATGAGAAAAATGGTAGTGGTAATATAATAAATAATAATAATAATAATAATAATAATACTAAATTAGTGATAATAATAGTAATAATAATATTAATTGTAAATAAAAATAATAATAAAAGTAATAGAAGAAATAAAAATAATATTAATAATAAAATAATAATAAATATTGAAATTAATAGTGATTAAAAATAATAGTAGTAAAAAAATAATACTAGCAATATTGAAAGTAATAATAATAAAATAATAATAACAATAACAATAAATATAAAAATAATGAATATGGTAATAATAAAATAATAATAAAATATATATAGAAATAATACATAATAATAATAATAATGTTAAAATCATGACAAAATAACAAAAATAATAAAAGAAAATAAAGAAAAGACCAAATTAAACTTAAAAGTGAAACTTTGGGGCGAATTTTAAAAGAAATAAGTGTATTAGGGTCCCTAGCAACGCTCGGGAAAAGGGGAGGACCAAATGGGAAATATTCTCGCCCTCCTAAACTGTGTTGTGCGTTGTAGGACTAAAATGAACAAGTAAGTGAAGATATAGGGCCAAATTAAAAAAAAAGAACTTAATTGAGACACGCCTCAAAAGCGGAAAGACCAATTGCATGAATAACCCATTTTACAAAAACACGCGGATCCTCCCCGAGTCGAGTTAACGCGCAGGTCGCAAGGAGTAAAACGATGTCATTTTGGCCCTAAGAGGGGTTTCCAAAATGGCGCCGTTTTGACTGGGTATTTAAGGCCAAGAAGTCTGAAAAAAAAAATCATTTGAGGTTGGTTTTTTTTTTAAAAAAAGAAAGGGTGAGTCCCATTTTTCTCTGCTTAGGCGATTTCCAGCAGAGCTCTGCCAAGCTCGGAGTGACCAATTATTGTCACATTATCGCCGACCACCGCAAGACTTGTGGCCGGAACTCCAAAATGTGAGTTTTTTTTTCTTTCTTTTATTTCTATTATAGACTTAAGTATATGTAAAAGAAAAAAGAAAAAATGAAACTAACAAAAAATTACGAATGAATAGGAAAGTAAAAAAAACCTTTAATTTTCTTGTGTATTCTCTATATATTTGCATGTATATTGTGTCTCTTTTTTTTGTATCTATCTGTGTATTTTTACAGATTATCGTAGGGCTTTTATAGCCCCGAAAATAAAGAAAAGGAATACAAAGATTTGTCCATTCTTCTTGCCATTTTCTTTCCTTTTGATGTTGTTCTTTCCTTCTTGCAGGTGAATGGCGCGGATCTCGGCAGATGGGGCGTTATTCGAGCTTGGATCGTGGCTTGACGAGGGCTGTGTTGAGGCTACTTGCGGCCCAAGGGAGACCTAGGATTTCAGAAACCCTTAGTTTTTTATTTAGGTCTTGGGCCCTTTTGGGTTGCGTGTGTTTGGGTCTGGGGTTCAGTTTTTGGGTAGTCTGTTTAGGTCTGAGGGTGTAATTTGGGTTTTGGGTATTAGTTTGGTTTTGGATTTTAGGCCCGTTTATTGTAAAAAAAAATTGATGGCCTTTATTATTATTATTTTTTTGGGTTTTTATTATTGATATGGGCCCGGGCACAAATGGGCTCTTACAGCGTCCTCTCTTTTTACTTTTTTTTACTATTTATTTATTGATGTTTGTTTATTATTTTCACGAGCTTTTATCTATTTTAATGTTAAAATTTTAGGTTGCAAAAGTGAATAATTGTTTTTTATTATACATTTTAAAAAGTAATCATTTTATTATATTGAATTTTGAGCAATGAGAATTGTGTTATTTTTAAAATTTGTATGTTATTTGATTTTTTATTTTAAATACTTATGTTTTAAATAATTTAATCAGAGTTAGATAATGGGTTGATTATGAATGAGTGCATAATGAAAATTTCATATTTTGAAATTTTGATAAATTTAATAATGTGGCAAATTTTATTATCAGTAAAAAATTTTAATTTTTAAGATCATTCTAATATAAGTTATTCCTTAAATAAAACTTCCTAATATGATAACATTTTGATTTGTTGTAGAAAATGACAATACAAGTTGGAAAGTAATTGGAGTGCATGTTAATATTTTTACTCAAATGTATTTACCTATTTAAATTTTCTTTTACTCATGATTTTTAGCTAATAAAGTATAATTACATCGTAATTTCCTATATTGTGCTTGGTAGTAAAATTGAAATTACATAATTACAAAATTAAAATCAAATCATTGTTTGCAATATGTTAGTCTAAAAGTAGTAAAAATATAATTATAAATAAAATAACAAAAAAAATCATGTAGCAATTTTATCTAATTGCTTTAATATTCTATATTTGTTGGGTTATTCACTCTCTAACATTTAACATATACTTATTAATTTATTGGTCCTCGCCAATTTCTTCATAATCTAAATAAAAAATTGAATCCATATCATTAAGATTACTAGGAGCTTCTTCTTCTATGTACTCTTCAAAGTATAAATCTTCACAATTTCATCTATGAATGAAGTTATAAAATATGCAACATATTAGCACGATCCAACCTTATTTAATGTGAGAAATATTTTTTGTAGAATAGCCAGTGTCCTCTCAACCACATTACGAAGCTTTGAATGTATCAAATTAAAGACTTCGTATGCCGTCTTTAGTGCTTGACTCTAGCTCATTCTCTAAAATGGCATTGTATCTCACAATATGGTTCAAGAGAAATTTTTGTATTTTCATAACTAACTTTGTAGATTAACAAATGTAATTTTTAACCTATTTTGATATCACTCTCAAGCAACATTTCTTGGCACTTTAGAATTTAAGGCATAAACCAACTTTGTTAATTTTTCAATTATAATAACTTTTATAAACCTAATTTGCAGCTAATTTAGCTAATTTATGATAGGGTCAAATAGCAACCCAAATTTATAACATTTTTTTTCTAAACTAATATTTCGATTACTATTATTCCACATAAATTAAGTAAAAATAATATAGAATTTATAATATAACATTTATAAAAAAAGTATTCTAAATTGTTCAATAACTTTTATAACACTTATGCTCGAGGGCTCAAATATGCGTCGATAGTAGAATAATATAGAATTTATAACATACCTTCATAAACCTAATTTGTTATTAGGTAAAAAAATGTGAAATATTTAGACTTGATGTATCTAATAGAAAAATATTTTTATCCAATAATAAATATATAATTATATTTTTATAAAATAAACTTTTTTTAAATAATTTCCCAAATTTAAATTATATGTGTTTGGAAAGTTATAAGGTAATTGGTAATTGCTTGTAATTACTTGTTTAATTACTCAAATTCTAAGTTATCTCCTAAGAATTGGAGAGTGTAATTGGAGACAGTTCAAGTTTAGTCATATCTCGCCAATAATGTGTAATTACAAACAATAAAATCTAAATCTAATTTTTAAATTTTTGAAAGTTTTCATTTAATTCACTAAACTATTCAAAAGTTTATTTTTTTTTTAAATCACTAGTCTATTAAGTTTTTTTTCTAAAAAAAAAAGTTTGACTAGGGAGCTTCAAGTAACAATTTGTGTAACGCCCCAAAATTTTTATTATTATTTCTGTGAAATCTTGACATATATATTTGCCTGTTTCAGTGGTTAAGTGTTCTGAGTGTGTGTGTGAGGTCCCAAGTTCAAGCTTTACTTTTGGAAAATTTTGATATTTTTCAGATTTAAGCGTTGTGTTTGGGGAGCGGGCTTATATTTAATTACTTGTAGAATTATATTAGAATGAGTTTGCTGGTTCGAGTGGTACGGGTATTGCTATGTTGGAGGTCCTGTGTTCGAATCCCTGTGCAAGTGTGGGTATATGTTTTTGATCGGTTATGGGACAGAGTTTTGGTGAAGTTAAAATTTTGATAATGGGTGGTTATGATAGTGTAGGTAGTGGGATTTGGGGAAAAATCTATTTTTCCCAAAAATCTCTCTGCTTGGAAAACTGATGTTTCTTTCTTCTCCTTTTGCTATTTTTTCTCTTTCCTCCTTTCCCTCCTGTTATTTTCTTTCCTTTCAACCGGCAACATCCTTTTTGTTTCTCAGATTACTGCTTCTCTGTTCACAATATTCGTACGTATTGGCAAGTGATGGTGGTATCTTTGCTTGGGAAGGGAGTTTTTCTTAGAATCGTTAGATCAATTTCCTTTTTACACTCTAGTAACGAAATTTTTAATTTGACAATAGCAAATCGAGAAGGTCGTGACTTTACCCTCGTTGAATCGTAGTGAACTGTTTAGAGCATTGGGATATGTGTAGAACACTCGAATTAAATTTTTACTGGTTTTGTAATTTTGAACTATTGTGATCTAAGACTGAGTTGGGACTTTGAAAATGTCAATTATAGGTTCTGGAAGGCTCGGGTGTATTTTCATATCAAAATGATACCACGTGTGTACCCGAAACATAGAAAAACGAGGCTCGGTGAAAGCTAAAAAACCTAACTGTCGACACCACACAGCCGTGAGGTAGGCCGTGTGGTAGGCTGTGTGCGATGACACGGCCATATAATCAACGAAGGCTAGGCCGAGCACAAGACACGACCGTGTGATGGCTGAAGCCACACAAGTTAGACCGAATTGGGTGTATGGGCCCACACAAGTGTGTGATAACTGGGTCAGGCCATTGTATTGAAATTTTTGTAAGGCTACATGGGTCATCTTAATCGACTGTAGGCATACCGTGGAGTCGGTAAAGGCTTACTAAACCCTAAAATTGTGTGTTCTGTTAAATTGATGTACTGATATGAGCATGCCTATGTTTGTTTATCTGTTATTTGTTTATGAAAGCATGTTAAGCATGATTTATTGGTTAATTCCGTATGCATGTTCTATTACTATGATTGGGGTGGAATGATATTTATTGGAGGAAGTGTTCCGAAAAGCAGATTATGCCTAATATCTGGAAGCACAGCTGCATTTTATCTAACATGTGTCACATCGGTACAGCGTGTTGTGTAGGGCTAGGTGGGTGTTTTAAATCTCACATGGTGTTTAGGGATGGTCGGAGATAGTGGTAGAGGATTGGGTAGGAATCTATTATCTGAATTACATATCTATAACTGTATCTGTATCTGAAATGGGCTCATGCCCAAATCTGATTTGTATCTGACATGGGCTCAGGCCTGATTGTGAATCTGTCTGATTTGTGATATTCTGTATGTATACATGCTTAACTCTATTGAGTTACACACTAAGTTTAAGTAATCTCACCCATTATTTGTTTATCTGTACAGGTAACCTATAGTCTTAGGCGGATCGGTACAGCGGAGAACTCGACTGTAACCACCCATTTTACTTTTTTTTTTGGGGTTATTTTGGCATTGAAGTTATATTGTTTTTTGGGACTCTGGACTCTTTTAAAATTTTGACATTGGTTTGGGGTTTTTTGTTTTTACTTATTTAAAATGGTGATGGCTTTCAAAAATCTTGAACAGATTTTCTGGACACCAAATTTTTACAAGCTTCCGCTACAAACACGTTTATCTCTAAATGTTTAAAAGCTTTGAAAATAATAATATCACTAAAGACTAATGAACTAGGAAGGTTTTAACTTAACGACAATGGTTTTTCAACCCATTTCATGTGACACTTTCGGATTCGGCCATAACGTCTAGGCCGGTATGGGTGTTACATTTAGTGGTATCAGAGCCAGGTTGTAAAAATCGGTTGTAAATTTTGGGCTCTAAAATATGTTTTAAAGAATTGGTTTTCAAATGATTTTAAACACTTTGATTAAGAATGTGGTTCACCGAGTCTCCGGCGCTGATCTGTAAGTATTTCTGTACTTAGTTAAACCATTTTGAAACATTATAGTTAGTCTCATCTAAAACTATATTGAAACAAATAAAGATTGAAACTCTCGAAAACATTACTGAACATCTGATACTTATTATGTAAAATATATGTTAATAAATACTGAAATTGATGTATAAAATTCTTATTGTAAATAAATTTGAATTAGATAATGAGCGCACGAGGTATCTGTCGATGTGGTATTTGAGGCCGAGGTAGAGGCCGTAGGGGACTCGAGCTAAGTTCTCATCTCTGGGCAGCATGCGAATCTGGATACTAGTGAGACACCTGTGTCACCTGCCAGTGAGACTGGGTATTAGAGTCATTCGACTGGGGATGACGAACTGTCCCAAACCATGTTGAGGATATTGGAGATGGTCGCTGGACCCAATTTTGGATCTGGGGACTATGGGTATGTAACTGAATGACTCGGTCTAATAAAGCTGAGTTGTTTAGGGGTGTCACAGGAGTCGCCCCTAATGTGGCTGAGTATTGATTGGAGGCCATTGAGAGGATTATGGATGATTTGGACTATACCCCCGAGTAGAAATTGAAGGGTGCAGTCTCCTTGCTTCGCAACGAGGCATACCAGTGGTGGTTGACCGGTAAGAAGGGCAATCAATCTGATAGTGTGACTTAGAAATTCTTTAATACTACATTTTAGAACAAATATGTGGAAGTCAGTTGCGTTGATGCTCGCAGGCGTGAGTTTTTGAATCTCACGCAAGGTGATCGATTTGTGGCCGAGTACGAGGCTAAATTTTTTAGGCTGAGCCGCTATGCTTGAGGTATGGTGGCATCTGAGTACGAGAGATGTGTCCGATTTGAGGACGGCTTGAGGGACAGTCTGATGGTGCTGATAGCTCCGCAGAGGGGGCGCGGGTTTTCTGTTCTAGTGGAGAAGGTGAAGATCGCCAAAGATGTTAAGCGAGCTGAGCGCCAGAATAGAGAGAGGGAGAAAGGTAAGAACAAAAGAGATTCGGAGCCCTCGAGTTCTATGCAGAGGCCTAAGAAAAAAGCCAGATCTAATGGGCCAATTAGAGTGGGGCTCTTCTTCTTGGTGGTTACTGACCATGCGTGATTGTGGGAAATGCCATCCCAAGGAAGTCTTTGGAGAAGGACTGGGGCGTGCTTGAGGTGTGGGTCTCTTGAGCAATCAGATTAGGGAGTTTTCACAACAGATAGATCGGATGCAAGCTCTAATTCGGACATCAGACTGACCTCGAGAGCAGTTCAATGACCACTTAGGGGTAGAGATGACTAAGGGTGGTAATAGTTTGGGTCGTGGACAAAGAGCACCTGGCAGAGGTGCTTGTTAGACTGAGACGAGGCAGCCTGCTTTGGTTTATGTTGCACGTCATCGAGAGGACAGAGATGCTCCTGACGTCATCACCGGTACGTTCTTTATAGTTGATGTACCTTACTTTGCTCTGATAGACATAGGATCTACTCATTCCTATATAGCATGTTTTGTTTTCGAAAATCTGAGGTTATCGGTTGAAAGTACTTCTAGTGAGATTACTGTGATAAGTTCTTTGGGGCAGTCTGTTCAAGTTAGTAAACTGTATAAGGATGTCCTGTTAGAGGTGCAATGGGAGATATTTCTAGCTAATTTGATGAAGCTTCCGTTTAAGGAGTTCGACCTAATTTTGGGTGTGGACTGGTTGGTGGAGCATCGAGTCAATTTGGATTGTTCATCTAAGAATGCCATTTTGAGGACCAAGGATAATATAGAGATGGTTATAATTGGTGAGCATCGAGACTATCTGTCGCATGTGATCTCTGCGTTAATAGTTGAAAAACTAGTCCGAAAAGGGTGCGAGGAGTATTTGGCTTTCGTCAGTACTACTACTTCTAGGAACTCTTCGATTGGGGATATCAGAATTGTGAGGGATTTTCTAGATATTTTCTCTGAGAAGTTACCAGGATTGCCTCCGAATTGAGAGGTTAAGTTTGGGATCGAGCTTCTTCCGGGTACAGCTCTGGTGTCTATTGCTCCCTATCAAATGGCACCGAAAGAGCTTGCAGAACTTAAGGCTCAACTGCAAGAGTTGTTGGACCATGGCTTCATTCGTCCGAGTGTGCCTCCGTGGAGAGCACCAGTACTGTTTGTTAAGAAGAATGATGGGACCATGAGGATGTGTATAGATTATCGGCAGTTGAACAAGCTGACCATTAAGAATTCTGAGGTTCGATGACTTATTTGATTAGTTTTGATGTGCTTATGTGTTCTCTAAGATTGATCTCTGTTTAGGGTATCATCAGTTGAGGATTAAGAAGGTGGATGTGCATAAGACTGTATTTAGGACTCGTTATGGACATTACGAGTTCCTAGTTATGCCTTTCGGCTTGAAAAATACACCGGCCACATAAATAGATCTGATGAACTGAGTATTTCAGCCCTATCTAGATCAGTTTGTTATGGTCTTTATCGACGACATTCTGGTATACTCTAAGACTAAGGATGAGTATGATGAACATCTTAGAGTAGTGCTTCAGATTCTGCGTGAGAAGTAGTTGTATGCTAAATTCAATAAGTGTGAGTTCCGGCTACGTGAAATAACTTTTCTTGGGCACGTGGTTTCTGTAGAGGGGATTCTAGTAGATCCTCGAAAGATCGAGGCTGTGCTGGATTGGAAACAGCCTAAAAATATATTTGAGATCCGTAGCTTTTTAGATTTGGCGGGATACTATCGATGATTCGTTGAGGGGTTCTTTTTTATTACTGTACCATTAACTAAGCTTCTGCGTAAGGGTGTATCTTTTTGGATTGACGCGCAGCAATCAAGTTTTGAAAAGCTTAAATATGTTCAGACTCAGGCTCCTGTTCTGATACAGCCTGAATTGGGAAGGGAGTTTGTAGTATACAATGATGTGTCGCATGTTAGATTGGGTTGTATGCTGATGTAGGATGGTTAGGTTGTGGCTTATACGTCCCGTCAACTTAAGACGCATGAGGCCAACTATCTGACATATGACCTTGAGTTAGCTGCTATGGTCTTTACACTAAAAATTTAGAGGCAGTATCTGTATTGTGAGAGATGTATTATCTATACCGATCACAAAAGCCTCAAGTACCTCCTCACTCAAAGGAGTTGAATCTTAGACAGCATTGATGGATTGAGCTACTTAAGGACTTCGATTGCACGATAGAGTATAATCGGGGTAAAACAAATGTAGTAGCAGATACTCTAAGCTGAAGAGTGATGTCTGATTTGAGGGCAATATTTGCTTACCTTAGTCTGTTTAATGATAGAAGTCTGTTGGCCGAGTTGCAAGTTAAGCCGACTTGGATTGAGCACATTCGAGATAAGCAGTTGAGGGATGAGTCTCTAAGTTTACGGTTCCGTCAAGTTGAGAGTGGCAGCACTTCAAATTTTAAACTGAATAATGATAGGGTACTCTATTTCCATGGTTGGATTTGTGTACCGAACAATGTGGATCTGAGGCAGTCAATTCTGAGGGAGGCGCATGGTAGCCTTTATGCTATGCATCCCTACGGTAATAAGATGTATCGTGACCTTTTTGAGTTATATTGGTGGTTGGGTTTGAAGTGAGAGGTTACTAACTTTGTGGGTCACTGTTTGACTTGTCAGTAGGTTAAGGCCGAGCATCAGTTACCCTCGGGTTTGCTATAGCCAGTTAAGATTCCCTTATGGAAATGGGAATGAGTGACTATAGATTTCGTTAGTGAGTTGCCCTAGACACCCACTAAGAAGGATTCTGTTTGGGTCATCATGGATCGATTGACCAAGTCAACTCACTTCATTCCTATTCAAATTGATTATTCTCTGCAAAAGCTAGCGAAATTGTATATTTTTGAGATAGTTACACTACATGGGGGTTTCAGTGTCAATTATTTCTGACAGAGATCCTCATTTCACATCTCGGTTCTAGAAGAAATTATATGAGGCTTTGGGTTCAAGGTTGGACTTCAGTACTGCATTTCATCCTTAGATCGATAGTCAATCCTAGAAGGTGATTCAGATACTGAAGGATATGTTTTGAAGTTGTATGATTAACTTCCGAGGTAGTTGGGAGGATTATCTACCTCTAGCTGAGTTTGCCTACAACAACAGTTTCTAAGCTAGTATTCAGATGGCACCTTACAAGACTCTGTATGGTCGTAAGTGTCGTACTCCTTTGTGTTGGACTGAGTTAGGCGAACGTCAAGTTTTGGGTCTTGAGTTGGTTTCTGAGACTGAGGATAAGGTTCGACTGATTCGGGACCGTCTGAAGGTAGCTTCTGATGGACAAAAGTCTTATGCAAATCTGAAGAAGCATGACATTGAGTGTTCTTTAAGAAACTTCATTTTTCTCAATGTTTCTCCATGGAAGAAAGATATGAGATTTGATCGTAAGGGCAAGTTGAGCCCTAGGTTCATCGTGCCATATCGAATTTTGAATCGTGTGGGACCAGTTGCTTATCAGTTGGAGTTACCCCTAAACTAGATTGTATTAATGATGTGTTTCATGTCTCGAAGTTGAGGCAGTACGGAGTTGATCTATCTTACATAGTCTCTATTAAGGATATCGAGGTTAGGATAGATTTGACCTTTGAGGAGGAGCCGATTCATATTCTGGAGCGAGACGTTAAAGTTCTGAGGAGGAAGTCCATTCCTTTAGTAAAGGTTCTGTGGCAGAATCATAGCACTGAGGAGGCCACGTAGGAACCTGAGGACTCGATGCGACTGCAGTATCTTCATTTGTTCTGATCAGGTAAATTTCAAGGTCAAAATTTCTTTTAGGGGTAGAGTTGTAACGCCCCAAAATTTTTATTTTTATTTCTGTGAAATCTTGACATAAATATCTGTCTGCTTCAATGGTTAAGTGTTCTAGGGTGTGTGTGTGAGGTCCCATGTTTAAGCCTTACCTTTGGCAAATTTTGATATTTTTCTAATTTAAGCCTTGTGTTTGAGGAATGGGCTTATATTTAATTACTTGTAGAATCATATCAGAATGAGCCTACTGGTTCGAGTGGTAAGGTGTTAGTGTGTTGGAGGTCTTGTTTTCAAATCCCGACGCAAGCGTGGGTATTTATTTTGATCGGTTATGGGACAGAGTTTCGGTGAAGTTAAAATTCTGATAGTGGGTTGTTATGATAGTGTAGGTAGTGGGATTGGGGGAAAAATCTATTTTTCCCAAAAATCTCTTTGCTTGGAAAATAGACGTTTCTTTCTTTTCCCTTTACTATTTTTTTCTCTCTCCTCATTTCCTTCCTATTATTTTCTTTCCTTTCAATTGGCAATATCCTTTTTGTTTCCCAAATTACTGCTTCTCTGTTCACAGTATTCATACATATTGGTAAGTGATGGTGCTATCTTTTCTTGGGGAGGGAGTTTTTCTTGAAATCGTTAGATCGATTTTCTTTGTGCACTCTAGTAACGAAATTCGTAATTTGCAGCAGCAAATCGAGAAGGTCATGACTTTACTCTCGCTGAATCGTAGTTAATCATTCTGAGCGTTGGGGTATGAGTAGAACACTCGAATTGAATTTTTACTGATTTTGTAATTTTGAATTCCTGTGTTCTGAGACTGAGTTGAGACTCTGAAAACATCAATTATAGGTTCTTGAAGGCTCGGGTGTATTTTCGCATCAAAATAATACCAGGTGTGTACCCGAAATGCAGAAAAATGAGGTTCGACGAAAGTCAAAAAACCCCACAGTCGACGCCACACGACTGTGTGGTAGGCCGTGAGGTAGGCTGTGTGCGATGACACGGCCGTGTGATCGACGAAGGCTAAACCGAGCGTAAGACACGACCATGTGATGGCTAGAGTGTGGCCGTGTGGGCCACACGAGCTAGACCGAATTAGACGTGTGGGCCACACAGGTATGTGGGCTCACACGGCATGTGTTAACTCGGCCAGGCCGTGTGATCCACACGGGCTAGGCCAATCAAGGCCTGTGGGCCCATTGTTCTAAAATTTTTCATAGGGTTGCACGGGTCATCCTAATCGAATGTGGGCCTATCGTGGGGTTGGTAAAGGCTTACTAAACCCTAAAACTGTGTGTTCTGTTAAACTGATGTACTGTTATGAGTATGCCTATGCTTGTTTATCTTTTATCTGTTTATGAAAGCATGTTAAGCATAATTTATTGGTTAATTTCGTATGCATGTTCTGTTAATGTGATTGGGGTAGGATGATATATATTAGAGGAAGTGTTCTGAAAGGCATATTATGCCTAATATCTGACAGCACAGCTGCATTATATCTAACATGTGCCGCATCGGTACAACATGGTGTGTAGGGCTTGATAGGTGTTTTAAACTCTACATGGTGTGTAAGGATGGTCGGACATGGTGTGTAGAGGATAAGGGTAGGAATCTGTTATCTGAATTGCATATCTATAACTGTATCCGTATCTAAAATGGGCTCAGGCCTGAATCTGTATTTGTATTTGACATGGGCTCAGGCCTAATTGTGAATCTATCTGATTTGTGTATTCTATACGTATACATGCTTAACTTTGCTGGGTTATACACTGAGTTTACGTAAAGCCACCCTTTTCTATTTGTCTATACAGGAAACCCACAATCTTAGGCGGATCGACATAGCGGAAGACTCGATGGTGACCACTCATTTTACTGTTTTATTTTGCTTTTGGGTTATTAAGTTTTATTGAAGTTGTATTATTTTAGGACTTTGGACCATTTTAAAATTTTGACGTTGGTTTGGGGTTTTTGGTTTTTACTTATTTAAAATGGTGATGGTATTCTAAAATCTTGAATAAATTTTCTGGACACAACATTTTTAAAAGCTTCCGCTACAAACACGTTTATCTCTAAATGTTTAAAAGCTCTGAAAATAATAATATCACTAAAGACTAATGAATTGGGAAAGTTTTAACATAATATCAATGGTTTTTCAACCCATTTCATGTGACACTTTCGAATTCGGCCATAACGTCTAGGCTGGGTATGTAGTGTTACATTTATTGGTATTAGAGCCAGGTTTCAAAACTTGACTGTGAATTTTGGGCTCCAGATTATGTTTTAAATAATTAGTTTTCAAATGATTTTAAACACTTTGATTAAGAATGTGGTTCACCGATTCTTTGGCATCGATCTTGTAAGTATTTCTGCACTAAGTTAAACTTTTCTGAAACTCTATAGTTAGTCCTCTCTAAAACTGTAGTGAAACGAATAAAGATTGAAACTCTCGAAAACATTACTATTACGTAAAATATCTATTAATAAATACTGAAACTGATGCATAAAATTCTTAATGTAGATAAATTTGAATTAAATAATGAGCACACGAGGTATCTATGGACATGATATTCGAAGCCGAGGTAGAGGTCGTAGCCGGGCTCGTGCTGAGTCATCATCTCTAGGCAGCATGCTGAATCTAGATACTAGTGAGACACTTGTGTCACCTGCTATTGAGACTGGGTCGCTGGACCGATTCTGGATCTGGGGGCCGTGGGTTGGTAATTGACGGCTCCGGTCTAATGAAGCTAAGTTGTTTAGGGGTGTCACAGGAGTCGCCCCTAATGTGGTTGAGTATTGGTTGGAGGCCACTAAGAGGATTATGGATGATTTGGACTGTACCCCCGAGTAAAAATTAAAGGGTGTAGTCTCATTACTTCGCAACAAGGCATACCAGTGGTGGTTAATCGTTAAGGAGGGCACTCAGCTTGATCGTCTAACTTGGGAATTCTTTAAGACTACGTTTTAGAGCAAATATGTGGGGGACAGTTATGCTGGTGCTCGCAGGCTTGAGTTTTTAAATCTCACTCAAGGTGACCAATCTGTGGCCGAGTACGAGACCGAATTTCTAAGGTTGAGTCACTATGCTCAAGGTATAGTGGTGTCTGAGTACGAGAGATGTGTCCAGTTTAAGGACGGTTTGAGGGACAGTCTGAGGATGCTGATAGCTCTGCAGAAGGAACGAGTTCTCTGTTCTGGTGGAGAAGGCAAAGATCGCTAAAGATGATAAGCGAGCTGAGTGCCAGAATAGAGATAGCGAGATAGAAAAGTACAAGAGGGATTCGAAGCCCTCGAGTTTTGTGCAGATACCTAAGAAAAAGGCCAGATCTGATTGGCCAATTAGAGTAGGGGCTCTTGCTGTTTCAGCTGGGTTATAGTGATGCAGTGACTGTGAGAGATGTCATCTGGGTGAGTGCTGGAGGAGGACTGGGCATGCTTGAGGTGTGGGTCTCTTGAGCACCGTATTAGGGAGTGTCCACAACATATAGATCAGATGCAAGCTCTAACTTGAGTACTATACAGCCTCAGAGTGCAGTTCAGCAGCCACTTAGGGGCCGTGGACAGGCTAAGAGTGGTAACAGTTTGGGTCGTGGATAGAGAGAACCGGGCAGAGGCGCTGGTCAGACTAAAGCGAGGCAGCCTACTTTGGTTTATAATGCACGTCGCCGAGAGGACAGAGATGCTTCTGACGTCATCACCGGTACATTATTTATATTTGATGTAACTTACTTTGCTCTAATAGACATAGGATCTACTCATTTCTGTATAGCCTATTCTGTTTCTGAAAATCTGGGGTTATCAGTTGAGAGTACTTCTAGTGAGGTTACTGTGATAAGTCCGTCAGGGCAGTCTGTTCAAGTTAGTAAACTATATAAGGATGTCCTGTTAGAGGTGTAGGGGGAGATATTTCTGGCTAATTTGATGGAGCTTCCGTTTGGAAAGTTCGACCTGATTTTGGGTGTGGACTGATTGGTGTAGCACCGACTTAGTTTGGTTTGCACATCTAAGAGGGTCATCTTGAGGACCAAGGATGATGTAGAGATGGTTATGATTAGTGAGCATCGAGACTATCTATTGCATGTGATCTCCGTGTTAGTAGCTGAGAAACTAGTCTAGAAAGGGTGCGAGGCTTATTTGGCTTACGTTAGTACTACTGCTTCTAGGAACTCTTCGATTGGGGATATCAAAATTGTGAGGGATTTTTTAGATGTTTTCTCTGAGGAGTTACTGGGATTGCCTCCGAACCGAGAGGTTGAGTTTGGGATCGAGCTTCTTCTGGGTACAGCTCTAGTGTCTATCGCTCCCTATCGAATGGCATCGAAAGAGCTTACGAAACTTAAGGCTCAATTGCAGGAGTTGTTGGACCGTGACTTCATTCGTCCAAGTGTGCCTCTGTGGGGAGCACCAGTACTGTTTGTTAAGAAGAAGGATGGGACCATAAGGATATGTATAGATTATCGGTAGTTGAACAAGCTAACCATTAAGAATACATATCCACTTTCGAGGTTTGATGACTTATTTGATTAGTTTCGATGGGCTTATATATTTTTTAAGATTGATCTCCGTTCAGGGTATCATCAATTGAGGGTTGAGAAGGTGGATGCATAAGACTATATTTAGGACTCGTTATGGACATTACGAGTTTCTAGTTATGCCTTTCGGCTTAACGAATGCACCGGCCGCATTCATGGATCTGATGAACCGAGTATTTTAGCCCTATCTAGATCATTTCATTGTGGTCTTCATCGACAACGTTTTGGTATACTCTAAGACTGAGGATGAGCATGATGAACATCTTTAGAGTACTGCTTCAGATTCTGTGTGAGAAGTAATAGTACGCTAAATTCAGCAAGTGTAAATTCTGGCTACGTGAAGTAACTTTTCTAAGGCATGGGGTTTTTGCAAAGGGGATTTGAGTGGATCCTTAAAATATTGAGATTGTGCTGGATTGGAAATAGCCTAAGAATGTATCTGAGATCGTAGCTTTTTGGGTTTAGCGGGATACTATCGACATTTCGTTCAGCGGTTCTCTTTGATTGTTGCACCGTTAACTAAGCTTCTACGTAAGGATATACTATTTGTTTAGACTGATATGCAACAATCGAGTTTTGAGAAGCTCAAATTTATTTTGACTCAGGCTCCTGTTCTAATACAGCTTGAATCTGAAAGGGAGTTTGTAGTATACAGTGATGCGTCAAATGTTGGATTGGGTTGTGTGCTGATGCAGGATGGTAAGGTTGTTGCTTATGCTCCCTTCAGCTTAAGACGCATGAGGCTAACTATCCAACGTATGACCTTAAGTTAGCTGCTGTGGTCTTTGCACTAAAAATTTGGAGGCACTATCTATATTGTGAGAGATGTATTATCTATACCGGTAAAAAAAGCCTCAAGTACCTCCTCACTCAGAAGGAGTTGAATCTTAGACAGCGTCAATGGATTGAGCTGCTTAAGGACTTCGATTGCACAATAGAGTATCATCTGGGTAAAGCCAATGTGGTGGCAGATGCTCTAAGCTGAATAGTGATGTCTGATTTGAGGGCGATGTTTGCTCTCCTTAGTCTATTTGATGATAGGAGTCTATTGGCCGAGTTACAAGTTAAGCCGACTTGGATTGAGCACATTCGAGATAAGTAGTTGGGGGATGAGTCTTTGAGTTTACGGTTCTGTTAGGTTGAGAGTGGTAGTACCTCAAATTTTGGATTGAATAGTGATAGGATATTCTATTTCCGTGGTTGGATTTTTGTACCGAACAATGTAGATCTGAGGAAGTCGATTCTAAGGGAGGCGCATAGTAGCCCTTATGCTATACATATCAATGGTAATAAGATGTATCGCGACCTTCGTGAGTTATACTGGTGGTCGGGTTTGAAGCGTGAGGTTACTGACTTTATGGCTAGTTGTTTCACTTGTCAGCAGGTTAAGGCTGAGCATTAGTTACCCTCGGGTTTGCTACAACCAGTCAAGATTCCCTTATGGAAATGGGAACGAGTGACTATGGATTTCGTTAGTGGGTTGCCCTAGACACCTAAGAAGGATTATGTTTGGGTCATAGTGGATCGATTGACCAAGTTAGCTTACTTCATTCCGATTCAAATTGAATATTCTCTGCAGAAGCTAGTGAAGCTATATATTTTCAAGATAGTTAAGCTACATTCGAGATAGTTAGTGAAGCTAGCGAGGCTCTGGGTTTAAGGTTAGACTTCAGTACTGCGTTCCATCCTCGGACCGATGGTCAATCTGAGAGGGTGATTCAGATACTGGAGGATATGTTTTGGAGTTGCGTAATTGACTTCCAAGGTAGTTGGGAGGATTATTTACCTCTAGCTGAGTTCGCCTACAACAACAGTTTCTAAGCTAGTATTCAGATGGCACCTTACGAGGCTCTGTATGGTCATAAGTGTTATACTCCTTTGTGTTGGACTAAGTTGGGTGAATGTCGAGTTTTGGGTCCTAAGTTGGTTTTTGAGACTAAAGATAAGGTTCGACTGATTCGGGATCGTCTGAAGGCGGTTTTTGATAGACAGAAGTCTTATACAAATCTGAAGAGACATGATATTGAGTATTCTATAGAGGACTTTGTTTTTCTCAAGGTTTCTCCATGAAAGAAAATTCTGAGATTTGGTCGCAAGGGCAAGTTGAGCCCTAGGTTCATCGGGCCGTATCGAATTTTGAAATGTATGGGACCAGTTGCTTATTAGTTGGAGTTATAAATCATATTCATGATGTATTTCACGTCTCGATGTTCAGGAAAAATCGAGCTGATCCATCTCACATAGTCTCTATTGAGGATATCGAGGTTAGGCTAGATTTGACCTTTGAAGAGGAGCCGATTCATATTCTAGAGCGAGACGTTAAGGTTCTGAAGAGGAAGTCCATTCCTTTAGTAAAGGTTCTGTGGCGGAATCATAGCACTGAGGAGGCCACATGGGAACCTGAGGACTCGATGTGACAGGAGTATCTTCATTTGTTCTGATCAGGTAAATTTTGAGGTCAAAATTTCTTTTAGGGGTAGAGTTGTAACGCCCCAAAACTTTTATTTTTATTTCTGTGAAATCTTGACATAAATATCTGTCTGCTTCAATGGTTAAGTGTTCTAGAGTGTGTGTGTGAGGTCCCAAGTTCAAGCCTTACCTTTGGCAAATTTTGATATTTTTCTAATTTAAGCCTTGATTTTGGGGAGTGGGCTTATATTTAATTACTAGTAGAATCATATCAGAATGAGCCTGCTGGTTTGAGTGGTAAGGGTGTTGGTGTGTTGAAGGTCCTGTTTTCGAATCCCTGCGCAAGCGTGGGTATTTGTTTTTGATCGATTATGGGACAGAGTTTTGGTGAAGTTAAAATTCTGATAGTGGGTGGTTATGATAGTATAGGTAGTGGGATTTGGGGAAAAATCTACTTTTCCCAAAAATCTCTCTACTTGGAAAACTGACTTTTTTTTTCTCCTTCCACTATTTTTTTCTCTCTCCTCCTTTCCCTCTTGTTATTTTCTTTCCTTTCAATCGGTAACATCCTTTTTGTTTCCTAATTACTGGTTCTCTGGTCACAATATTCGTACGTATTGGTAAGTGATGGTGGTATCTTTCCTTGGGAAGGGAGTTTTTCTTAGAATCGTTAGATCGATTTCCTTTGTGCACTCTAGTAATGAAATTTGTAATTTGCAGCAGCAAATCAAAAGGTCGTGACTTTACTCTCGCTGAATCATAGTCAACCGTTCAGAACGTTATGGTATGTGTAGAACACTCGAAATAAATTTTTATCGATTTTGTATTTTTGAATTATTATGATCTAAGATTGAGTTGGGATTTTGAAAACGTCAATTATAGGTTCTGGTAGGCTCGAGTGTATTTCTGCATCAAAACGATACCAGGTGTGTACCCGATACGCAGATAAATAAGGTCCGACGAAAGTCGAAAAATCCCACTGCCAACGCCACACGGCCGTGTGGTAGGCCGTGTGTGATGACATGGCCATGTGATCGATGAAGGTCAGACCGTTTGCAAGACACGACCGTGTGATGGCTTGAGTGTAGCCGTGTGGGCCACACGGGCGTGTGATAACTGGGACCAGCCGTGTGATCCACACGAGCATGTGGGCCCATTGTACTAAAATTTTCCTTAGGGTTGCATGTGTCGTCCAAATCGGCTCACACCTATTGTGGGGTCGGTAAAGGCTTACTAAACCCTAAAACTGTGTGTTCTATTAAACTGATGTACTGTTATGAGCATGCCTATGTTTTTTTATCTGTTAGCTGTTTATAAAAGCATGTTAAGCATGATTTATTGGTTAATTCCGTATGCATGTTCTGTTACTGTGATTGGGGTGGGATGATATATATTGGAGGAAGTGTTCTGAAAAGCAGATTATGCCTAATATCTGGCAGCACAGGTGCATTATATCTGACATGTGCCACATCGGTACAGCATGGTGTGTAGGGCTGGGTGGGTGTTTTAAACCCCACATGGTGCGTATGGATGATCGAAGATAGTGTGTAGAGGATGGGGGTATGAATCTATTATCTGAATTGCATATCTATAACTGTATCTATATTTGAATTGGGCTCAGGCCTGAATCTATATCTGTATCTGACGTGGGCTTAGGCCCAATTGTGAATCTGTTTGATTTGTGGTATTCTATAAGTATACATGCTTAACTCTTTGGGTTACACACTGAGTTTACGTAAACTCACCCCTTTTCTGTTTGTCTGTACAGGTAACCCACAGTCTTAGGCGGATCGACACAGTGGAGGACTCAACAGTGACCACCCATTTTACCGTTTTATTTTGTTTTTGGGTTATTAAGTTTTGGCATTGAAGTTGTATTGTTTTTTGGGACTCTAGACTCTTTTAAAATTTTGACATCGGTTTGGGGGTTTTGGTTTTTACTTATTTAAAACGGTGATGGTTTTATAAAATCTTGAACGGATTTTCTGGACACAACATTTTTATAAGCTTCGCTACAAACACTTTTATCTCTAAATGTTTAAAAGCTCTGAAAATAATAATATCACTAAAGACTAATGAACTGGAAAGGTTTTAACTTAACGTCAATGGTTTTTCAACCATTTCATGTAATACTTCCGAATTCAGCCATAACGTCTAGGCCATGTATGGGGTGTTACAATTTGACAAATAGTACATTCGATCAGTACCAATTGATGAGTAGAAAAACATACCTTAGATCCAAGTTAATTTGATGATTAATGTTGGAGATCAGAGAAGAAAGCTACTTGAATTTTGATTTGTAGATTCATGACGTTTAAAGTTGTTTTATAAAAAAAAATATTGAAATCTACAAGAGGAGGAGAAAAACTTTAGATTGGTGTAGGTGGTGCAAAAATAGAAGATTAAACAAGAATGACTTTAACAGCCTAGTGGCTTAAATAAAAACTTTTAAATAATTTAGTGATCATTTTATAACTTTTTGAAATTAAGTGATTAAAACGTAAATTTATCAATAATGTAAGGACTTTGGATGGAATTTACCCTTTATTTGTATAGTGGATGTTATTTTTAAAAATTCAATTGACCTTTTAGTTTTTTCCAAGTCCACTAACCGGTCATTACGCAAGAAAACAGAGTGAAAATTCAGAAATTGATCATCTTCTTCCCTTAACACGTAGTTCAATTCTTTTCCAACTCTATTAAGCTGACGAAGACCATTGAAGAGACAGTTTAAATCCCTCAGCTCGCTGCTCTGCTCCCAAAGACGCAAAACAAAACAAAATTAGAGGCAAAAATGCTTACTTCACTTTGCTTCGTACTTATCTTCATCTTTGTCTTCTCCCCTTTCGCAACCCCTACCTTATTGTTCCAGGTAATGTCTATCTTTGTCTTCTGCACTTATGATTCAATGTTTTGGGTCTTTGAATTTGGATGCTTTTCTGTTTTTTTCTTTCAGGGTTTCAACTGGGAATCATCCAACAAGGCTGGTGGTTGGTATAACTTTCTCCAGAGTTCTGTTTCCGATATTGCTAACGCCGGTGTTACTCATGTTTGGCTCCCACCACCCTCCCAGTCAGCCGCTCCCCAGGGTACCCTCCGATTGAATTTCTTCATTCATCACATATGTATAGGTTAACTAATGCGTATGATACCATGAATGAATTTATATGTTCAGGATACTTGCCAGGAAGGCTATATGATCTTGATGCATCAAAGTATGGATCTCAGGCTGAATTGAAGTCATTAATCGATGCTTTCCATCAAAAGGGAGTCAAATGTGTAGCTGACATAGTCATAAATCATAGAACAGCCGAGAGGCAAGATAACAGGGGTATATATTGCCTCTTCGAAGGTGGAACTTCGGATGATCGTCTAGATTGGGGACCATCCTTCATTTGCAAGGATGATACTGCCTATTCTGACGGTACTGGGAATCCCGACACCGGACTAGCCGATGATCCTGCCCCAGACATTGATCATCTCAACCCAAGGGTACAGAACGAGTTATCAGATTGGTTGAATTGGTTAAAGACTGAAATCGGATTCGATGGATGGCGTTTCGATTTCGTAAGAGGGTATGCCCCAACCATAACCAAAATCTATATGGACCGAACTTCACCCGACTTTGCTGTGGGGGAGAAATGGGAAGACTTTATTGATGGACAAGAAGATTTACATCGTGCTGCGCTAAAAGATTGGGTCGAAGCCGCCGGAGGCGCAGTGACAGCCTTCGATTTCACTACCAAAGGGGTTCTAAATGATGCAGTGCAAGGGAAGTTATGGCGATTAAAGGACTCCAATGGGGAACCTCCAGGAATGATTGGACTTTTACCTCAAAATGCTGTGACTTTTATAGATAATCATGACACTGGATCCACACAAAACATATGGCCATTCCTATCTGATAAGATAATGCAAGGATATGCTTATATTCTAACCCATCCTGGCATCCCCTCCATAGTAAGTTTTACTCTCCATTTTCTTCTTATCATCACTTTCTTAATGAAATGAAAACTTGAGTTTCTTGCTCTGCAGTTTTATGATCATTTCTTCGACTTGGGGTTGAAGGATGAGATCAGCAAACTGGTGGAAATAAGGAATAGGAATGGGATTCAAAGCACAAGCACAGTTACTATTCTGGCTTCAGAATCTGAACTTTATATGGCATCTATTGATGATAAAATCATAATGAAGATTGGGCCAAAGATGGATCTGGGAAACCTTGTTCCTCCCAACTACCAGCTTGCTACCTCAGGGAATAACTATGCTGTATGGGAGAAGAAGTGACAAATTGAAATGATAATTTAAACAAAAAAGTGACATTTGGATTATGTTCCAAGGACTGGTCATTGTTGTATCTTTAACCTAAATTCTGGTTTTCTATATAAAGGAAAATCTAATCATGTTTGAATCATCACCGCTTTTTCCTCTATTGCTTCAAATGATTTCTTCAAACATTGAAAGCCCCACTGTTATATAAAACAACAGTTCAAATTTTCAAAATCTTTTTTATTTAAAAAATAAATTAATTCATTCATGTATTTTAGATTTAAAAAAAACAAATTAATCATTTGATTAAATTTTTATCTAAATTAATCATTCGAGTTTAATCGAAAAAAAATTTTGAGTTAATCGAGTTGATTAATTTTATTTTATCATCCTAACTTGATTTGAAGTTTTTCAATCGAATTGAGAAATTGAATAATCGAATATATTTATTTAAGTTAAATTAAAAAATGACTTTAGATCCTTATAACTATTGTTACCCACCGTTGTTCATAGTAATCAAATTTATTATTAATTTTCATCTCCTCATAATTCAATTTAAAAAAAAAGATTTTAAAGATTTAATATGATTAAATAATATAAAATGTGAGATTTAATTTAATAATATAAATAGTATATATAAATAAAATTATTAATTTTAAATTTAGAATTTTGTTGGATGATTTTTATTTAGAAGTAATTGGTGAGAAGCAAGAATTTAGTGGAAAAATAAAAATTTTTGAGGCTTAGGTAGTAAAAAAATTGAGTTTATTTATAATTTAAAATTAAATTTGATTTGAAATCAAAATTTTAAAAGATATTTTGAATTCAGTCGGATAATTCAATTCGTTTAATTTGAAATTAGAATTTTTTTAATTATTTCAAAGTTAAATCCAATTTTGGTCACCCTACCTCCGACCTCGTTACATCATCTCGGTTGATAAAGAAAAAAGAATTTCTCCTGATATGGAATGAAATGATCCTTACAAGTCTTGTTATCCACCTTCATCAACAACAAAAGTAAACTTCAAGGATAAGGGCAAAAGTCCCAAGTATGAGCTTGGGTAATTCATTTGGTCTCTGTTTCTTCCATTCATTACTAAAATCACAGCTTCAAACTAAAACATTGAAATCTTCTTTACTTATTTTTCGTCAGTTTCTACAATCCAATTTAAAGCCATCTGATCTCACTTTCTCTCTTCTCATCAAGGCCTCAGCTTCATCTTCCTTTGCTTCAAATTCACTTAAATCTAAGATAGAAGCCAATCAAATACATACCCATTTATTTAAATCCGGCATTATTCAACTTGTGTACGTTAAAACTGGTCTTCTTAACTTGTATGTAAATTTGGGTTGCATTGAAAATGCTCGCATTTTGTTTGAAGAAATGCCTGACAGAGATGTGGTTGCTTGGAATGCCTTGATTTCCGGGTATTCAAAAAATAGTTACGATATTTTTGCTTTTAATCTTTTCATTGAAATGGTCAGAGAGGGGTTCAGGCCTGAAGCTACGACGTTGGTTGGTTTGGTTCCTTCTTGCGGGAGCTTTGAGTTAGCGTTTCAAGGGAAATCTATTCATGGATTTGGAGTTAAAGCGGGGTTAGATAAGGACTCTAAGGTGAAAAATGTGCTTACTTCGATGTATGCAAAATGTGGGGACTTGGAAGGGGCAGAAATTTTGTTTGAAGAAATGGTAGAAAAAAGTGTAGTTTCCTGGAATACCATGATTGGTGCTTATGGACAAAATGGTTTTTTTGATGAAGCGATGGTTTTATTCAATAAAATGAGAGCGCAAGCTTTGGAAGCTAATTCTGTAACACTTATGAGCCTTCTATCTGCTAATGCAGACCCTGAAACTCTTCATTGTTTTGCTATTAAAGTCGGTTTTGTAAACAATGCTTCTGTGATTGCTTCTTTAGTTTGTGTATATGCGAAATGTGGAGATAGTGAATCTGCTGAATTGCTTCATAAGTCAGTGTCTCAAGAAAATTTGGTTTCCTTGACTGCTCTTGTCTCAAGCTATGCTGAGAAAGGGAACATGGATAAGGTAGTACCATGCTTTACACGGAGTCAGATGCTCGATGTGGAATTGGATGAAGTTGCAATGGTTAGCATTCTCCATGGGGTTAAAAATCCTGCTAATATTGCTATTGGACTTGCTTTTCATGGTTTTGGAATAAAGACTGGTCTTTTCATACATTGTTTGGTTGCAAATGGGCTAATAAGCATGTATTCAAGGTTCAATGATATAGAAGCTGTATTCTCTTTGTTCTCTGAGATGCAGGAAAAACCATTAATCAGTTGGAACTCGATAATATCCAGTTGTGTGCAGGCTGGAAGAACTGGTGATGCCATGGAGTTATTTTGTCAAATGAGGATGTATGGACATGTACCAGATGCCATCACCATTGCTACTATGCTATCTGGGTGTTCACAATCGGGTTATTTACAGTTTGGTAAAAAGCTTCATGGTTTTATCCTTAGGAATAACCTAGAAATGGAAGATTTTATTGGTACTGCTCTTATAGACATGTATGTCAAGTGTGGAACCATTGAGCTAGCTGAACGAATCTTCAAGAGCATCAAGGAACCATGTTTGGCAACATGGAATACAATGATTACAGGTTATGGTATAGGCGGATTCGAAAATAAAGCATTTATTCACTACACTGAATTGCAAAAAAGAGGGTTAAAGCCTGATAAAATCACATTCTTGGGTGTTTTAGCTGCTTGCATCCACGGTGGCAATGTTGATAAAGGAAGAAGATACTTCCAGATGATGGTAGAAGAATTTGGCATATCACCAAGCCTTCAACACTGTGCAAGCATGGTTGCACTGCTTAGCCGATGTGGCTACTTTGCGGAAGCATTGTTATTCATCAGGAATATGGAATCCGAGCCAGATTCTGCAGTGTGGGGAGCTTTGCTCAATGGTTGTTGCATCCACCAAGAGGTCAAACTTGGGGAATATTTAGCCAAGAAATTGTATCTTTTGGACCACAGAAATGGTGGCCTTTATGTCTTGATGTCGAATCTTTATGCTTCAAAAGGGATGTGGGATGATGTAGCAAGAGTGAGGCAAATTATGAAGGACACTGGAGGGGATGGCTGTTCAGGAACTAGCCTGATTGAGCTGACTTCATAATGTTGCCGCCAATGTCTTGCAAGAAGAACCTTAGAACTAGCTTGGACCAGGAATGATAAAATAACCTGTAACCTGTTAAATTGCCCATTGAGTAACCCAAAAAAGCTTAAAGCTCTACCTTCACATTGGCAGTAACACCCCTCAAGCTAAATGGATCACTTTCGAGAAGCTTACATCTTACCCTTCTTGAAAATCATTGGTCTGGATGGAGAAGAAGAGAGTAACGAGGAGGAAAGCGAGGAATCTTGGTGGGTTTTGAAGGTTGGTAACAAAATTAAAGTGGAAATGCAGTCGGAAACTTTTAGAGATGAACCTTGGTTGATTTCGTAGCAAAGGGAGTTTGGGCAATGAAGTTTTTTAGTGATGAAGTTTATAGAATCTTTGTTAGAAAGTTTAATGATTGTTTGTTTGAGAATACACATGGGTTTGAGTCTGATGATGCTAACATGGTTAAGGTTTATGGGGCAAATTTTACTGGTTGGGAAAAGCCTGAAGCAGCTGATGATTCTATCTGGGAAGATGCTGAGGATGCTTCCTTGAGAATTCCCCAATCTGCGACCCAGTGACGGCAAATCAGGATCTTCGAGAGGAGTCTGAGGAGGTGGCATATGAAGGGATACAAAGCTTGGCTTTGGGGGTATTGGATCATAGTTTCTTGGTTGGTGATTCTGGTGTCCAAGTTAAGAATTTTGCAAATGGGATTCATGGCAAAGGTGTTTATGTAAGTTTTGATCATGGGAATCCAAAGAGTTCTTTGTATTTGGTGCATTTGATGCCAAAAAAGGCGCTTCTTATGAAGCTGAGATGAATGTGCTTCTAATAGTTCTAAGATTGGGGATTCGGAAGCCTCGCACAACAGGGCTTCATCAGCTGGATATTGAGACTAGAAAGATTGTTACTGAATGGAAGTTTGGGAAAGATGGGGCTGATATTTCAATGAGGTATATCAGAAATGATAGCAAGGGATCACAATTGGAACCCATCAGAAGCCGCATTTTTATGACAATAGGCTTTGCTTGTGGATACACTGGACCAAAATGGGATGGTTCAGAATCTTGCTACTAGTAACCCTGTTTTGAATTGGGTATAAGGGCATCATCAGTTTTCAAGAGGGACTAACTTCCAATGCTTTGCAAGCCCTCGGAATGGTTCTACTGCTGTTGGATATCTCAATGGGAAGATTCAGTTTTATTCAACCAATTCTATGAGACAGGCAAGAACAACTTTTCCTGGCCTTGGGTTCCCCAGGACTCATGTTTATGTTACCTTTGACGGGAAGTATTAGGATCAACTGGTACATATTTGATCCTTATTTGCCCACTTTTTGTAACAAACCGAAATTTACGGGTAGTCGAAAAGTGTATTTTTGAGCCTCCTTTTTCATAAAACGGACTCATAAATATTTAAAAAAATATGTACGAGGTTAGTTGTGTGTCTACACTTGTATAGTAACATTTGTATAAGTGAATACAAATGTATGGTAACAATGAAATACATTTGTACAAATAATGTACATAATTATAAAATAATTATAAATGTAAATACTTAATTTTAAATATATAATTTAATAATAACTAATTAAATAAATAAATCAAATTGAGACAATTGTATAGTAATAAAAATATAAATGTGTAATAAATATATACATATAATTGTAATATGATATGTATTTACTTATTATTTAAGAAATAATAATTATTTTGTTATTATTTTATTAAATTAATATAATAAACATAAAGAAAATACAAGTGTATGGTATAGACAATGACATGTGTGGTATTTATGTACATATATTTGTACAAATTATATACATTACTTATTATTTAATAATTATTATTATGTTAAAATATTATTATATTATTATAGTAAAGTAAATAATAATAATAAAACAAAATAAAGAAACAAAGAAGGAAAGAAGAACAGAAAGTTGAAACGAAAAACAGGGGATAAAAGGGATAAAAAGAAAGGAGAAAAGAAAGAAGGAAAATAGGGTTTTTAAAGGTTTGAAGTTTAAGTGGTAAGTTAATTTAATCTCTTTTCTTGTAAATTTTGAGTTTTTAGGATCCTAAAATAAAATACTACTTGATTTATGTTAGAATTTTGAAAGTTAGTGAATTTTTAGATGTAGTTTATGTTGAATTAATTGAAGAATTAGGGTTAAATTGATAGAAATTTAAGTTAGAATTGAATAAATGATTGAATTGTAAAATAAATTATAAGTTTTAAGTAATAGGGATTAAATTGAAAGAATTTCAAAATTAGGGTTTTATAGTGAAATTAGAGAGTTAAATTTAGTTTTAAGTGATAAATTGGATGACAAATAAAGGGTAAATTCAAAAGAAATAAAGTTAGTATTGGTTAAGGATTAAATTGAAAACTATGCAAGAGTTTATTATAAATTGAAATGTTCAATATGAAATTGTAGTGTATTGATAAATTTTAATTATTTTAAATTTTCGTAGCTAACGTTGTGCCGAAGACCTCGGCTAAGAAAGGAAAGAGAAAGTCGAAGAGGAGTGATTGAAATTACGGTTTGTATTTTTATAATCCGAATTTAATAATTAATTGTTGAATTATTACTTAATATGTATAGTAAGTGCATTGAGGTGAGTATTGATATTGATTTTGTGATATTGAATTGAATTGAATGGAATTGATTTCATGTACATATGTGAATATTTGAATTGGAATGAATATGGGTTGAAATTGAAATGTGAATTTAATTATTAATTGTTGTATTTTGATTAAATATTATGGTAAATAATTAAGGTGAAAATTATTTGTATTGTGTTTTACGATTGAAATGGATTGATTGGGAATGTGATGAAATAGATATGAATATGTGATTATTGTGGAATTTGAATATTTGTAATTGAAAAGTGAATTGAATTGTATTGAATTATAAATTTATGTGATTAATTAAAATGTGTATTGATTGGAAACTAAAAAGTGAATTGAATACCCCATTAAATGTATCGAGTTGAGTCGGATATAGTTGGCATGCCATAGGATTGGAACTATTCAGGGATACTTTGACTTCTAGTCAATGAGACATTGGGTGTCAAACTATTACTTCGGATAAATTCGATGAGGTACTGGGTACCAACTTACTTCGGCAAGGCCGATGAGACACTGGGTGTAACATCCTGAATTTTTGGGCCTATGCGTTTAGTGTGTGTATATGTTTAAAGTGTTAATTTAACTGTTAAGGGTCTAAATTAGGCTCAGGCTTAGGCAGAGGCCTTGATTAAAATTTTCTGTTTGGGCATTATAGGACTTAAAAGGTAGTACCTGTGTTTAAAATATCAAAATGGGCTTGTGGCCCAGTGGTCAGTAGTGCCACTTAGGGAACAAGGAGGTGACACCACACTAGGGAGTTAGGGGCCCAAATTTAAGTTTCAAGGAGCCCAATTCTTTGGATTCAAGTTAGCTAATTTTGGCATTAGGGTTAGGTGGAGTGGACGGCTACAAGGCTCAAAAATAGTAGGATTTATGTGAATGAGATAATGTAGATAATATAGTTGATAATATGGAAGAGAAAAGAAGAAAAATTAGGAGTAATCTGCTGAGAGCAGAGTTGCCAGAAATTCCATCACCTAGAGGAGTAAAGAAATTGGTTTCTAATAGCCATAGGGGGTGCCGAATTTTCTATAAATAGGGGGAATAGCTCATCAATTTCGGCATTTGAACCTTACTTTTTCTTCATTCTTTGTGTCGGAATTCTCAGTCTCTCCCTCCACAATTTCTGTCAACTTTCTTTCAAAAAGCCGAAAATCACCACCTTCTTCACCCTTTCCTCTTTCTTTGAAATTTCCTGTTAGCCAAATCTTCTGATCTCTATTGTCATTCTTCTCCCATTCACTAAAAGCCGAAACTACATTCTTGTTTGTTCTTATAGCCGAAATCTTCCTCTTGTTCATTTTTTTTGGGATTTTCTTAAAAGATGAAATTCTTAGATCTCTAATCTTTTACGCTTCAATCTTCTGCTGTGATTGTCGAATCTTCCTGCAAGGAGTAGTCCAAACCATTTGTATAGGTAAGTGTCGATTCGTGAGATTTCAATCTTTTTTCGGCTTTTAGAGATATTAGCCGAATGGCTATATGGTTAACTAATCAGGTGTTTTCTCTCATTTGCGGCATTCCGAGATTTGAAGGGGGTCCAATCGCTTAGATTTCTAAGCTAGAGTTTAGTAGCACTCGGATCGAATTACTTTCGGGATTTTAAGGTAAGGAGATCTGTTAATTTAAATGTATAAATTGGGTAAAGCACTAACCTTGGCCGAATATAGGAGAGGCCATATCCTTGCGTTCTTCTGGCTTTTGAGTAAGGTTGTAGACAAAGGGCAGTAGATCAGATTAGCAAGGGTATCAACATAGAGAGTAGTACTACGCGTTATCAGGTGTGTAACTTTTCACACCATTAGATTGTCTATTAATATGTGTTAATAGATCTGCTTATATCCTGTTAAATGTCGAAATCCCGACATAACGTTCGAAACCTAGGAGGGTAAAAGCGAATCACTAGGTTAGTGATCTCTATCATTCTTCAGTGAATGTTCCTGTTAAGATGATATGTTTTATAAGTATGCTGATTCCTGTGATTGCAAGGGGTCGGGTTTGATGAAAGGGGAAGTGTTCTATGTAGTGGCTTTTGCCATGATTTGTTGTAAAGGCTTTTGCCATGATCTGTTGTAGTGGCTTTTGCCATGATCTGTTGTGGTGGCTATTGCCATGATCTGATGATGAGCAGCATGACTGCCATCAATGGCGTGTAGCGGTGTGGGTTGATTGTAGAAATCCCCAATGGTGTGACTGGCAGGTAAGGGTGGCATGTAGCGGATGGAAACCTAGGATTTGGGTTGGGCTTTGCATATTTTCATATATAATATGTTTCGTTATTCATTACGTGGGGCTAAGGCCCAAATCTAAAGGTGCATGAGAGTTTACTGCGAGTCTTGCGACTCAACCTATGATTTAATATCTTGGTAGCACCTAGTGCATCGAGGATCGGTGGAGAGGGCGCAAGGTGGCCATGCAAAAGAACATCTTGATTCAACAAAAGACTTTAGTTTATTATTTTATATTTTTATTTAATGGGTTTTAAATTTCAATGTAATAAGGCCACGGTCGTTAGCTTTATATTTCGGTTCGCTTTTTATTTTGGGCTTTATTATTATTATCGACATTTTAAGTTTACACTTTTTTTTCTAAGGCATGTATTTAAGTTTCGGTTTTTAATTCATAGAAACATCTCATAGAATTTATAGCTTATCTAAATTATCAACCTATTAAATTTTTCTCGAATAAAAGGTTAAACTTTAGGAAAATATTTTCCAAAAATGCGACATGTTTTATTAAAATCTCCTTAGTGACATACCAGATCCGGTTGTAGTGTTTAGGCCGGGTTTGGGGTGTTACAAATTGGTATCAGAGCCCAGTTTAAAACTCGGCTTTGGAGTTTTGGGCTCAAAACGTTTTCTAATGATGGGTTTTGAAACATGCATTTTTATAAATGATACAAGTCTGTTAGCTTGGCATGGCACCTGTGTCTCCGGCCAAGTCCGCCAGGTAAGTATTCCGAACCATTGTGTGACATGTACATGTGGGCCTGATGGGTTTTATGGGACGTAGATTATTTTAATTAGAATTTGATGGACTTTAGGCTTAGCTTAAACAAATCTTTACCCTTCATAAAACTTAATTTCCCTAATTAAACATGTCTGTGAGCAAGTCACAGGGTTAAGGTGTGGAAACAAGCATACGCATGTCTAGGATTGGATCCAGGGAGAGCTTGGTATTTAAGTAGTCCTAGTGACTCACCTTCTCTTTTCTGGAATCCTACCTGGCGCGTAGTGACTATTTGCCTTAGCCACAAGGACTTGTTAACAGGCTAAAATTTATAACTAAAACCCGAAAGGGACCATACCCTATTTTTGTAAAATTGCCTAAATGACCCTAATTTTTTTTGTAAAATTATCCCAAAAACCTTAGGTTGAAGAAATTTACCGAGATACCCTTGATTTTGCAGAATGATCAAAATACCCTTGTTTGGAATATTTTGAAGTACCCTTGTAGGGAAATTACTGAATTACCCCTGATTTACAAAAGTTACCAAAATTTGCAAAATTACCAAAATACCCCTAATTTGTAAAATTATCGAAATACCCCCAGTTTGTAAAATTATCGAAATACCCTCGGATTACAAAATTATCGAAATACCATCGGATTACAAAATTATCGAAATACCCCTATATTATAAAATCACCAAAATCCCTTATTTTGAAAATTTATAAAATACCCCTGTAGGTAAAATTACGAAAATACCCCTGGGTAGTGAAATGATGCAAATATCCCTAGGTGATGAATGTAAGTTTATAAGGTTGTTTTTATGGTTGATGTGTGCTAAATGTTGACTGAAGGTGAACTCTAAGACTAGGAAGTATCGACTTGAGAACTAAACCCGTAGATAGAATTCGAATTCGAAAGAACTACTATCGAAATGATTTTACATAAGATTGTTCGCGGTTAATAAGTGGGAAGAATTAATAATTCATAAAATTTCTAATCAGATAAACGTTGATTGAAAGAATGAGTACAAGGGGTCGAGGACGTCCGCCGCGTAGTCGTGGTAGGGGTAGGATGACCGTGTCCGAACTAGTAGGGTCCGCCACGGTCGAAAATGAGATCTTGGATCCGCCACTATGGAGGGGAATTTCAAGACCAAACGGGTGGAGATGATGCAGTGTCTCAGGTGATGCTGCGGGTCCTTGAAAGAGTGGCTGGAATAGGCACGGGTTCAGGAGCTCGAAAGTCTATGTCCGAACGACTCCGAGCCAACGGAGCGGAGATGTTTAGGAGAGTTTCTGACGTGGCCCCTAACACAGCTGAGTATTGGTTAGAGGCAACTGAGTGCATAATGGATGACCTTGACTTCACTGTGGAGGAGAAGTTGAAGGGGGTCGTGTCTCTCCTTCGAGACGAGGCCTACCAATGGTGGCTCACGATGAAGGAGGGTACTTTCGCAGACCGCATTGATTGGGACTTCTTTAAGGAGTCGTTTCAAGGAAGGTACATCGGGGCCAGTTATGTGGATGCACAGAGAAAGGCATTCTTGAACTTGGTACAGGGAAGTCAGTCTGTATCTGAATATGAAGCGGAGTTTCTGCGGTTGAGCCGTTACACTCGGGGATTGTGGCGACTGACTATGAGCGTTACATACGGTTCAAGGATGGATTAAGGGATGAGCTGAGGGTATTAGTAGTACCGCAGCGAGAAAAGAAGTTTACAATTTTGGTTGAGAAAGCTAAGATATCTGAGCAGGTTAAGCAAACTGAGAAACAGAGCAAGGATAAGGATAGGAATAGGAATAAGAGGAATTTTGGGTCGTCGGAATCATTCGAGAATTTTCAGAAAAGGCCTAGGTCTGATGGGCCAGCTCCTGCTCCGACGGGTCAGAATCGGTCATGTCCTTCGTGTGGGAAGGTGCATTATGGGGAGTGCAGATGGAGAACCGGTAGATGCTTTAGGTGTGGATCCACGGAGCATATGATTAAAGACTGTCCACAGGTAGAGCAAGCACAGCCCGTGGGACAAGGTTCTGATCAGGTTAGCAGAGGTGGTCAGCAACCACCAAGGGGCCATGGACAAGCTAGGGACGATGTTGGCAATGAATGCGGTCGTGGAGCATTAGGTAGAGGTACAGGTTATGCTGAGGCGAGGCAGCCAGCTTTGGTCTATGCAGCACATCGCCAAGGGGATGGAGACGCTCCAGATGTGAATAATGGTGCGTATCTTACCATAGTATACTAAGTGTTTATTTTGGCTTTAGAATTAGAGTGCACAGCAAAAGCATAGTGGTGAGACTTAGGAAGTATGATTACTAGTTAATTGGAAATTTTGAGGACGAAATTTCTTCAAGGAGTGAAGAACTGTAACATCCTGAATTTTTGGGCCTATGCGTTTAGCGTGTGTATATGTTTAAAGTGTTAATTTAACTGTTAAGGATCTAAATTAGGCTCAGGCTTAGGCAGAGGCCTTGATCAAAATTTTCCGTTTGGGCATTATAGGACTTAAAAGGTAGTACATGTGTTTAAAATATCAAAATGGGCTTATGGCCCAGTGGTCAGTAGTGCCACTTAGGGAACAAGGAGGTGACCCCACACTAGGGAGTTAGGGGCCCAAATTTAAGTTTCAATGAGCCCAATTCCTTGGATTCAAGTTAGCTAATTTTCGGCATTAGGGTTAGGTGGAGTGGACGGCTACAAGGCTCAAAAATAGTAGGATTTATGTGAATGGGATAATGTAGATAATATAGTTGATAATATGGAATATAAAAGAAGAAAAATTAGGAGATGTTTGCTGAGAGCAGAGTTGCCTGAAATTTCATCACCTTGAGGAGTAAAGAAATCGGTTTCTAATAGCCATAGGGGGTGCCAAATTTTCTATAAATAGGGGGAATAGCTCATCAATTTCGGTATTTAAACCTTACTTTTTCTTCATTCTTTCTGTTGAAATTCTCAGTCTCTCCCTCCACAATTTCTGTCAACTTTCTTTTAAAAAGCCAAAAATCACCACCTCCTTCACCCTTTCTTCTTTCTTTGAAATTTCCTGTTAGCCGAATCTTCTGATCTCTATTATTATTCTTCTCCCATTCACTAAAAGTTGAAACTACACTCTTGTTTGTTCTTATAGCCGAAATCTTCCTTGTTCATTTTTTTGGGATTTTCTTGAAAGCCGAAATTCTTAGATCTCTAATCTTCTACGCTTCGATCTTCTCCTGTGATTGTCGAATCTTCCTGCAAGGAGTAGTCGAAACCATTTGTATAGGTAAGTGTTGATTCGTGAGATTTCAATCTTTTTTTGGCTTTTAGAGATCTTAGCCGAATGGCTATATGGTTAACTAATCGAGTGTTTTCTCTCATTTGTGGCATTCCGAGATTTGAAGGGGGTTCAATCGCTAGATTTCTAAGCTAGAGTCCAGTAGCACTCGGATCGAATTACTTTCAGGATTTTAAGGTAAGGAGATCTGTTAATTTAAATGTATAAATTGGGTAAAGCACTAACCTTGGCCGAATATAGGAGAGGCCTTATCCTTGCGTTCTTCTGGCTTTTGAGCAAAGTTGTAGATAAAGGGTAGTAGATCAGATTAGCGAGGGTATCAACATAGAGAGTAGTACTATGCGTTATCAGGTGTGTAACTTTTCACACCATTAGATTGTCTGTTAATATGTGTTAATAAATCTGCTTATATTCTGTTAAATGCCGAAATCCCAGTATAACGTTTGAACCCGAGGAGGGTAAAAGCGAATCACCAGGTTAGTGATCTCTATCATTCTTCAGTGAATGTTCCTGTTAAGATGATATGTTTTATAAGTATGCTGATTTCTGTGATTGCACGGGGTTGGGTTTAATGAAAGGGGAAGTGTTCTATGTAGTGGCTTTTGCCATGATCTGTTGTAATGGCTTTTTCCATGATCTGTTGTAGTGGCTATTGCCATGATCTAACGATGAGTAGTATGACTGCCATCAATGGCATGTAGCGGTGTGGGTTGATTGTAGAAATCCCCAATGGTGTGACTGGCAGGTAAGGGTGGCGTGTTGCGGATGGAAACCTAGGAATTGGGTTGAGCTTTGCATATTTCATATATCATATGTTCTGTTATTCTGTTCTGTGGGGCTAAGGCCCAAATCTAAAGGTGCATGAGGGTTGCACACTGAGTCTTGTGACTCAACCTATGATTTAATATTTTCAGGTAGCACCTAGTGCATCGGACCGGGCTGGAGAAGAGCGCAAGGTAGCCATGCAAAAGAACATTCGGATTCAGCAAAAGACTTTAGTTTATTATTTTATATTTTTATTTAATGGGTTTTAAATTTCAATGTAATAAGGCCACGGGCCATTAGCTTTATATTTCGGTTCAATTTTTATTTTGGGCTTTTATTATTATTATCAGACATTTTAAGTTTACACTTTTTCTTTCTAAGGCATGTATTTAAGTTTCGATTTTTAATTCATAAAAACATCTCATAGAATTTATAGCTTATCTATATTATCAACCTATTAAATTTTTCCCGAATAAAAGGTTAAAACTTTAGGAAAATATTTTCCAAAAATGCGACATGTTTTATTAAAATCTCCTTAGTGACATACCAGATCCGGTTGCAGTGTTTGGGCCGGGTTTGGGGTGTTACTTCGGATAAATTCAATGAGGTACTAGGTACCAACTTACTTAGGCAAGGCCGATGAGACACTGGGTGTCAACTTATTACTTCGAATTATCTGATGAGGCACTGAGTGCCATACTGGTGTGTTTTAGTTGGATCCGTGTATCCGTCAAAGTCCGAGTCTTGTTAAATGGGGTAAACAATGTATTGGAAAGGAAAATGAAATGAAATATGAAATTGAAATTCATGGAATTGCATGGATCAGGGATTCATGAAACGGATATTAGTTTGAAATTGAATGGTGTATCCTATTGAGAAAAGCTATTGAATAGCAATTATGAAATTGAAATAGTGTGTGATAAACCGTAAAAGTAACATATTTTAATCCCACATTTAGCATACTTTTGGATAATTTATCCCTTGATTTATGTAAAAAGGTGCTCTTAATCCTTTCTTTTCATGTTTTATACTCAGGAAAGCACCTAGGGATGAAAAGAACGAGAAACGGGCCTAAAACAGACCAAATAGGGTCAAAGAAGAAATCGAAACGGCCTGGGCCCAAGACCACATGGCCGTGCCTCCCTAATTTACTCTAACACGGCCTGGACCCCGAAAGACACGGGCGTGTCTCTTGAGTAGACTCGACCACGGCCTTAAATCAATTCACACGGGCGTGTGCCATGGCCGTGTCCCTGTCGCGGCCAAAAGGAGTTTTAGTCGGATTTGGATACTTGAAGGCAAAGAAACACATTCCAAAGCCTATTCAAACACCCTAGTAGGAATTCCACTCAGATTAGGATACTTAGGGGCCAAATAAAGCATTCTAAGAGCCTATATAAACACCCTAAGCATAACCTTCGAAGGGGGAGCTAGGCCAAGGAGTCGAGCCAGAAATGTCAGATTTGTGGGAATCACTCGAATATAGCCAGTTGATCCATCTCAAGAAGCCAAAATTATACTCAAGACGGAGGATCTCTCCTTCAATTCCTTCAGAAAGTTTTAGGGATTTCTTATGTTTTGTTTTATCTTTTCTTTTGGGATGTTTTCTTTTATTGTTATGAACTAAACCCTTCAGATACCTGAAGGTGGTGAAACCTAAGACGGATCTTGTTATTATTTTCTGAACTATATGATAAATATTTGATTTGTTCTTAATTATGTCTGCTTAATTCTTGTATTAATATTTCCAGGATATTGATTCAAGTTGAATGTGCTTAGGTGGTGGAGCAAAAGTCCCTGTCTAAGAGTAGATCTAACATAATTAAGCGGAGTTGATCGCGCGCCTAGAGATAGGGTGATGAGATTTTGCCGGATTAGGGTGAAACCTAATATGGGAGTCTATAGATCGAGTTAATGCGATTGTAGGGGTTTTAATTAGAAAGAGATTTCAATTAATCAACCTAGGCATTCTCCTCAAGAGAGGGTTTAATATAAATTAGGGAATCCTACGGATCAAGTCAAGTGAATAAATCGTCTGGTTTAGAGTTAGATAACAAGTGAAGTCTAGGTGGATTCTTCCTAAGGGTATCGTCTTAATCAACTGAGTTTTCCCAATAGTATTTCCCCAATTCATTCTTTTTTTCTTTGCGTCTTTAGTTTAGTAGTTAGTTAATTTAGATTAAACAATCAATCACTTAATATTTAGGCTAACTAATAGAAAGAAGATTAGTATTAGTACTTTTAGTTCCTTTGGGTTCGACAATCCGGTCTTGCCTAAGCAATACTACTGTTCGATAGGTGCACTTGCCTTAAGTCGTTGTCAGAGTTAATTTCCAAGTTCGATCATTCTCTTTATAAATTTTAAAACTTGACAAAACAACGATCAAGTTTTTGGCGCCGTTACTGGGGAACTAAAATATTAAGAAAGCCCTATTTTTATTACTTTAGCCATTATTTTTATTTTAGTTTTAACCTTGCTAATTTTCTTTCTTTCTTTTCCAACACAGGTACCTCTAGTTTATGACTAGAAGGAACCCGAAAGGACCACTGGTATACGATAGTGATATTGAAGCTACCGCTCGCAGGAATCGCAGAGAAATTAGGCAAGAACTAAATTACAGAGAAAAAGAACAACAAGGCAAATCCAATCCTACTGAAGGGATGTACGAGAATAATCCACCACCACAAGATGTGGCAGAAAATAATGCTCTACGTACTATGTATGATTATGCTAAACCTCATTTAACAGGAGTAGAATCAAGTATTGTTAGGCTTGCTATAGCTGCTAATAATTTTGAATTAAAGCCTAACACTATACAAATGATTCAACAATTTGTTCAATTTGATGGTTTGCAGGATGAAGACCCGAATACCCATATAGCTAATTTTTTAGAGTTCTGTGATACCTTCAAAATAAATGGCATTTCTAGTGATGCCATACATCTTCGGTTATTTCCCTTTTCATTAAGTAATAAATCCAAACAGTGGTTAAACTCGTTACCACGAGGGTCAATCACCACATGGGATCAAATGACCAAAAATTTTTTATTAAAATATTTTCTTCCGGCCAAAACGGCCAAATTATGGAATGATATCTCTTCTTTTGTGCAGATGGATTTAGAGACATTATATGACGCATGGGAGAGATACAATGATCTCTTGAGAAGGTGTCCGCACCATGGTTTACCCTTATGGCTCCAAGTCCAAACTTTCTATAATGGTGTAAGCCCCTCAACGAGGCAACTAATTGATTCAATTACGGTGGAACCCTAAACAATGTAACTCCCGAGGCGACCTACGAGTTTATTGAAGAGATGTCATCGAATAACTATCGATGGGTGTTACAAGGACAAAACCAACAAAATCAGCCGGAGTTTTCAACCTCGATGCAAGAACCATGCTATCAACACAGGTAGAGATGATGAATAAAAAGCTTGATAGTTTGTGTTTTTCACGGTACATTCAAGAATGCAAGGTGACGCAAGTGGAACTGGCGAATCCTAAGTACCCACCCTACCAACCGCACACGAAAGTTAACAGATGAACTATATAGGTAATAATTTCAGATCTAATAATAACCCTTATAGTAATACTTATAATCCAGGTTGGAGGAACCACCCAAATTTTTCATGGGGAGGTCAAGGAAATCAAGGAAATCAAAGACAACAACCTTCTTAAAATTTCCAAAATCAGCCCTATCTACAGGAAAAGAGGCCGAACCTCGAAGAGATGTTGATAAAATTCATGGAAGCCACAGATATACGTCTCGAAAAAACTGAGACAACACTTAAAAACCAACAAACATCGATTGAAGGGATCAAGAACCAAGTTGGGGAACTTACTAAGTCAGTTGGGGAAATTACTAAGTCAGTTGGACAACTTGCAAAGTTAATTTCCGAATGACCGCAAGGGCGTTTACTAAGCAACATTGAGATTAACCCAAATGAGAAAATCTAAGCCATTACAGCCTATAATAGTATAAGGTTAGATTAACCCAATTCAATACAAGAAAACGAGGTAGAAGAAGGTAAAATTGAAGTAACACAAGAAAAGCTAAAATCGGTAATCAAAGAATACCAACCCCGCATACCTTATCCCAAAGCGATGAAGAGAAATGATACACAGGAACAGTTTGGTAAGTTTCTTAAACTTTTAAAGAAATTACATATTAACTTACCGCTTCTTGAAGCTCTTTCACATATGCCAGATTCGAGGAAATTTTTAAAACAACTCTTGACGAACAAGCGTAAGTTAGACGAGGAGCCACATGTGGAATTAAACGAGATGTGCTCAGTAATTCTACAAAATAGACTACCACGGAAGCTAAAAGATCCAGGAGTTTTACAATTCCATGTTTAATTGGTAGACTAACAGTTGATAATGCTTTGGTTGATTTAGGGGCAAGTATAAATGTCATGCCTTATAAAATGTTTAAGCAACTAGGTCTAGGGAAACCCAAATAGACTAGGATGAGTATTCTTAGCTAATAAAACTATTAGAATTCCTAGGGGTATTATCAAAAATGTTCTCGTAAAAATTGATAAATTCATTTTCCCAGTAGATTTTGTTGTCTTAGACATGGATGAGGATAATTCGATTCCTTTAATTTTAGGAAGACCCTTTTTAGCAACTGCTAGGATTAAAATTGATGTTGGCACAGGAGAACTCATTCTTCATGTAGGTGACAAATCGATTAGTCTACAAGATCTTGACTCGACCAAAACATCAATTGATGAAGGTGAGAAAGTAAATTCAGTTGATGACCAATTTGTTCACCTTTCACCACAGGATCCACCACAAAGCCGCAGACCTGGCCGGATCATAGACCTCGTATAAAGAAGAACTATATAAGGAACGAAGCCTTAAGGTCGACGAATTAGAAGCATAGAAGACACACTGTAAAGAAGAACTGGATCCGCATGAAGTAAAACTAAAGGAGCCCCCAAAAAAGATCTTAGGAACATCGAACCACTTCAAAATAGAAAATCAAGTACTGTTAAAGAAGGAAGATCCACGAATTACCACGTCAGACCTAAATATAAATGAAGAAATCCCTCTTGAGGTATACAATATCTTTCCATACGGAACAGTCGAGGTAAGCAATCAAACATTCAGCACTTTTAAGGTAAATGCTTCTCGACTTAAAATCTACCTTGAAAATAAAACTGACAGCATGAGGGAAGATATTCAAACTTTTAAACCACCCTAATTTTTGCATATACGAGGAAAGTCTAGCTTAAGACTTTAAACGAGCGCTTCTCGGGAGGCAACCCAAGCACTAACCCTATTTATTTACATATTTGTTTTCATTTTAGTTTCTTTTCTCCTCTTCATCTTAAACATCTAGTTTTAAACTAACCAAAAGTGCAGCTTTCCAGACCACACGGCCTTGCACACGGCCGTGGCCATGGCCGTGTGGAAGTACAGAATCTCCGTAATGACAATGGCAAAAGAGATACAAGTCAGAGAGAATCAAATCTTTGAGGCACGGACTCCAACCACCACCCCATGGGCACCGAAAAAATGCCACGGTCGTCCGACACGGCCGTGGACAACACTGACTTATCATCAAAGGGCGTGGCACTCTGTAAAATAGGCGTGGGTGAACCAACACACCTAGACATACGGCCGTGCGAGGCAGCCGTGTGAAATAACACACCCATGGTACACGGGCATGGGAAAGTACCGGACTTGAAACTATATTTAAAGCCACCCCTCTTCTCTTCCCTCTCACCAACTCCCCATCTTCTTTCTTCCTTCTTTTTCTCAAATTTCTCTCCTCTCCATAACAAGTCTCTAAACTCTTGAGCCTACACATATCCATGTCAAAGAAACGGAAAAAGCCAAGCATAATCTCCTAGAGGGAGATCGATCTACATAAGTTCATTCCAGCCGCTTCATCCACTCTACAAGCCAAGGGTCTTTGAGACCATTTAACTTTATTTCTACTTTTCTCTTTTGCTTCAATTTCCTTCTCTTTGACTCTCTTCTGCTTAATTTAGTTTATCTTATTTTAATTTCTTAATTTTAGGTTCTTTAGGCTGTTAGAGAATCATACCGAAACCACGACCACCGACTCAACACAGCCTTAGGAATCACACCCACCTCGCGAATAATCCAACAATAAGGACTCCTCAGTCCATTCATCTTTTATGTTAATTTTATCTTACTTTCTGCTTTCTTTCCCTTTAGTTTTCTTGTCCTTAAATACATAATTAGTTTATTTTAAATGTGTCTTAATAATTCTTGGCTAATCCGTCACGAGTTTCTCAATTTTTTCATCTAGCACAGTGACTGTTGGCATCCACCACAGCACCACCGCCTCCTCCTCCAAATCGGGCCGGGAATAATGATCCCAGAAAAAATTTCAAGAAGTGTCACTTCTCCCCTTCTCTTTTGATTTCAGTATCACATGATTATTTATCTATTTTTGTACATTGAGGGCAATGTACATTTTAAGTGTGAGGGGTAAAAGTGCCTAACTTTTAGCATTATTCTCAAATCCCTGAATTATATCTAGTTCTTGAGTATTTTTCTCACATTACTAATTAGGATGAAATTTCTGATGGTTTATGATTCTTATTGATATGTTTTTGAGTAAGTCATAGTTAATTGTGCATTGATGATTTAAATTTTAAGATACTAGAGAATCAAACATGATAAGTCTATTTTTCAGAATTAAAATTTTTCTAGGTTGTCTACCTGAATTTGAATATTACCTTGAAGTTTGAAATTTACAGGGATTGATATCAAATGCCCATAATTTTTGTGAGATTTTGAGCCTTATAGAGCATATATTCTTTTCCGTGCTCACTTTATTGATTATGAGTGTGTCAACATTGATTTGTTATTCTAGAACTTGCCTCGATCACACATGTCAAGACCACATTTTTGATTTGATATACTAAGATGATAAAGGCACCTAGGTTTTAACCCACTCACTCCACTAAAAAGCCTACCTTCACAATTGACCCTTAGTGAACCCTTTGATCCTAACAACCCTTTTTATTGATTTACCTACTAATATTAACCCAAAACCCCCTTGTATTTGTTATCACCATTCCTTTAACTACCCTTCTATCGAGACTTGATTTGATAAGTTGCTCAATTATATTATTTCAGTTATAAAAGTTCTTTCTTATGTAATCTATGCTAGCGTTATCTAAAAAAAAATCAAAGTATATTCATTATTAGTTCTGTAATTAAGTGAGCTTATATGTTTAATTTCAATATATTGAAGAAGAAGCTCGTATTATTAGTATTTTCATGTGATGTAATTATTCAGATTGTTAGTTCAATTCTTTTTCTAAAGTTAGGTAATTTTTCAGGTCAATCTCGATTCTAACCTTCCAATTCAGCCTTTATCCACACCTTTAACCTAATCCCTATTACAACCCTGTTAAAGACCTTTTAATTTGTGTATCATCTCATATTACAGTGGTGGAGATTTGATTTTTAGGCAAGCCCATGGGATTAATTTTTCAGGTTCGACTTATGAGTGTTTATTCTTGAACGTTAAACACTTCGAGTGCTTTGAGTGAATCTTTAGTGAGGATGTCAATCCTTGTCAGTTTTGAATTAAAGGTAACTATTTAGATAAGGAGAGACACCTATGTTTTCGAGCTACAAAATGTATGACTTATATTGTTTGAATCTTTAAGACTCTTTGAGTTAAATTATCCATGTATAAATTATCTATGAATTATGATGAGACATTGTTGATGAGAATTATGAAATTTTGGAAAGTTCATTTTAATTGTAAGTAGAGAATTTTGCTTGAGGATGAGCAAAAGCTTAAGTGTGGGGGCATGTGATAAACCGTAAAAGTAACATATTTTAATCCCACATTTAGCATACTTTTGGATGATTTATCCCTTGATTTATTTAAAAGGTGCTCTTAATCCTTTCTTTTCATGTTTTATACTCAGGAAAGCACCTAGGGATGAAAAGAACAAGAAACGGGCCTAAAACGGACCAAATTGGGCCAAAGAAGAAATCGACACGGCCTGGGTCCAAGACCACACGACCGTGCCTCCCTAATTTACTCTAACACGGCCTGGAAACACACGGGCGTGTCTCTTCAGCAGACTCGACCATGGCCTGAAATCGATTCACACGGGTGTGTGCCATGGCCATGTCCCTGCCGCGGCCAAGAGGAGTTTTAGTCGGATTTGGATACTTGAAGGAAAAGAAACACATTCCAATGCCTATTCAAACACCCTAGTAGGAATTCCACTCAGATTAGGATACTTAGGGGCCAAATAAAGCATTATAAGAGCCTATATAAACACCATAAGCATAACCTTCAAGGGGGAGCTAGGCCAAGGAGCCGAGCCAGAAAGGTCAGATTTGTAGGAATCACTCGAAGATAGCCAGTTGATCCATCTCAAGAAGCCGAAATTATACTCAAGACAGAGGATCTCTCCTTCAATTCCTTCAGGGAGTTTTAGGGATTTCTTATGTTTTGTTTTATCTTTTCTTCTGAGATGTTTTCTTTTATTGTTATTAACTAAACCTTTCAAATACCTGAAGGGGATGAAACCTAAGACGGATCTTGTTATTGTTTTCTGAACTATATGATAAATATTTGATTTGTTCTTAATTATGTGTGCTTAATTCTTGTGTTAATATTTTCAGGGTATTGATTCAAGTTGAATGTGCTTAGGTGGTGGAGCAAAAGTCCCTGTCTAAGAGTAGATCTAGCATAATTAAGCGGAGTTGATCGCGCACCTAGAGATAGGGTGATGAGATTTTAAATGATTAGGGTGAAACCTAATATAGGAGTCTATAGATCGAGTTAATGCGATTGTAGGGGTTTTAATTAGAAAGAGATTTCAATTAATCAACCTAGGGTCAGACGTTATTCGCCTCGAGAGAGAGTTTAATATAAATTAGGGAATCCCATGGATCAAGTCAAGTGAATAAATCGTCTGGTTTAGAGTTAGATAACAAGTGAAGTCTAGGTGGATTCTTCTTAAGGGTATCGTCTTAATCTACTGAGTTTTCCCAACAGTATTTCCCCAATTCAGTCTTTTTGTCTTTGCGTCTTTAGCTTAGTAGTTAGTTAATTTAGATTAAACAATCAATCACTTAATATTTAGGCTAAATAATAGAAAGAAGGTTAGTATTAGTACTTTTAGTTCCTTTGGGTTCGGCATCCGGTCTTGCCTAAGCTATACTACTGTTCGATAGGTGCACTTGCCTTAAGTCGTTGTCAGAGTTAGTTTCCAGGTTCGATCATTCTCTTTATAAATTTTAAAACTCGACAAAATAATTATCAGTATGATATGAGAATTGAAAGTATTATGAATGATGCATTTATGAAATTAATTATTTGTTGAATGATTTTGTTTATGTGTGATTATATAAATAAATATTATAAATTCTTATTTAATAAGTATTCAGATTATAGAAATACCACTGATTATATACTCAGCGTACGATTTGTTTCCGTGCATAGGTTAGGTAAATTCTAAACTTTGAATCAGCATCCAAGGCCAATCCCGAACTGAAAGTGATGAAGTATGTTTCTTTTTGGTAATGGCATGTACCTAGGATGTCATTTGTATGTCATTTTGGAAAATGTTTATAATGATGTTATAATATGAAATGGGTTGAATATTTATATATTGTAGGAATTATAGTAGGAATTATCATCCCTTTATTAAAGGGATTCTGTAGGGATCATTATTCCTTAGTCAAGGGATTCAGTAGATATTTACAATATCTTAATCTAAGGGATCATATCTCTATTAGTTTTCTTTCCTATCTTAGAGTTTCCTAAATTAGAGATATAGTTTGTATAAAGATGTAAATATGTTCTATTGTATCAATATGAGAAAATACAGAGAATTACTCTAAATTCTACATGGTATCAAATTAGGTTTCGGTTCTTTTCCACCTTGGACCATGTCAAAAACTTCTTCTTCTACATATCCTTCTCCTACTCTAGAGATTACCTCAAATCCAGAAAATTTTTCGGTTCGATGCTCAATCAGACTCATCTGGTCTGAATATCACCTACCATATATTAAATGGCAACAATTTTCTAGAGTGGTCCTAATCGGTTAAGATTTTTCTCCGGAAGAAATAGATTAGGCTATGTTATCGTGAAATCAAACAAATTGTTGTGTCCGATAATCGGTTTTGCTAAGTGGATGCGTGACAATGGTCAAGTTATGACTTAGCTACTTAATTCCATGACCCTAAGTATAAGCGAAATTTTCTTCTTTACAACACAATTCTTTGAAATCTGGAGTGTTGTCCGTGAAACCTACTCCAAAGAATGATAACATTGCCAAATTGTATCATGTTGAAAATCAATCAGCGACTCTTAAGCAAGGCACTATGCCCGTCACTCTCTACTACAATACCCTTACCGCTCTTTAGCAGCAATTAGATTTGTATGCACAACATGATTGGGCGGTTCAAGAGATGTTGCCCTTTATCAAGAAATTGTCACTCAAAAAGGCTATTTCAATTTCTACAAGGCTTAAACAAGGAGTCGGACGAGGTTCGGGGAGGTCTTGGCTATTTCTCCACTTCCTTCCTTCGAGAGGCCTCTCTATGGTCAAGAAGGAAGAAAGTCAAAGGAGTGTGATGTTGCTTGATGAAACAGATTCAACTCCTAAAGGATATGCCTTAGTGACACATCAATCATCTCCATCTTCCAGCGGGGAGACCTTGGTGTGATCATTGCAAAAGCCCGCCACTCCAAGGAAAAGTGTTGGAAGCTTCATGGTAAGCCTCGGGATGGAAATCAAAGAACTCTAGAGATAATAAATCCAGTCTTGTCGCTACCACATTTGTCACCACTTCACCAAAGAGCGATTGTTGAATTTCAAAAACTGTTTGGAAAGTTTCAGGGGTTTAGTGCGAGTAATCTGGTCATGAAAGAACCAGAAGGTAACCTTTTTTCAACAACATTATTTTCCTCTCAGTTCACTCCTAATTGAATCCTCGATTCTGGTGCTACAGATCATATGACTGGTAATAAGGCCTTATTTCATAATTTTTTCCAAACCTTTCGTAAAGTTGTAAAAACAATTGATGGTTCCTTATGCAAAATAGAAGGCCATGTAACTGTTGTTCTCAATGATCAGATTACACTTAATAATGTTCTCTTTGTACCAAATCTAGCTTGCAATCTCATTTCCATAAGTAAAATTTCCTCGGACTTGAATTACTTCGCAATCTTTAACGGTTTTGATTGTACTTTGCAGGCACTGAACTTGAAAAAGATGATTGGTAAGGCCAGCTTGCAGAATGGTCTCTACATCCTCCCTTCCTCTCCTAAAATTGAGATCTCCAAATCTTTTATAGCGTTAAATATAGTTGATACTGTTATGTTAAGACACTTTCATTTAGGCCATCCTAGTTTCCAATACCTTACTAAATTGTTTCCTGATCTATTTCTTAATAAAAGGCCAAACTCTTTTTCTTGCAAAGTTTGCTCTCTTGCTAAACATACTAAATCTTCTTATTTTCCTTCTCCATACAAGCCTTCTCACCCTTTTGCTTTGATCTATAGTGATATTTGGGGCTCTTCTCGGGTGAAGAATGCTGATCATTGTAAGTGGTTTATTAGTTTCATTGATGATCACAGTAGGGTAACTTGGACTTATTTCCTAAAAGACAAATCAGAAACTACTGATATTTTTGCACAATTTTATAACATGGTTCTCACTCAATTTGAGGCTAAAATCCACTCTTTAAATCGATAATGGCGGTGAATTTTTGCTAGGTCTTTAGGTAATTTTTCAGGAAAAGGGCATAGTTCAACTTAGTTCTTGTGTTGGAACCCCACAATGAATTCAAGCATTGCCGAAAGGAAAAATAGGCATCTCCTAGAGGTTACTCTCTCCCTTCTATTTAGTACCAATGTTCCTAAATATCTGTGGGAGGAAGCCTTATTAACGGCTACCTATTTAATCAACTGAATGCCTAGTAAGGTTTTAAAATTTCAAACATCTCAATCTATATTTTTGCAAGACTTTCCTCATTTTAAGCCTATCTCTTCTATTCGCCACTTAAAATCTTTGGTCGCATGTCTTTATCCAAAATATTGCTCCTAATAATTCCAAGTTAGACCCTAAGTCTTTAAAATGTGTACTGGTTGGGTATTCTTCACTTAAAAAGGGATACAAATGCTTTCATCCTCCTTCAAAATGATTTTTTACCACTATGGATATCACTTTTTATGAACAAGATCCCTATTTCACTCAGGTTGAAATTCAGGGGGAGACATGGAGTGATTTTTAGCCAAATCAGGTATCTTCTCCTAATTTCCATTCTCAACCTTCAAAATTGCCACCATTTTTACCTTTACCTATAGATTTGTCACCTGTGACTACTCCGATTAATTATCCTATCATACCTATCACCACCTCATCCACACCTACTTTAAACACCCCTCTTGAAAATACACCTACTCCTATTAAAAATCTTCAACAAACATCACCACCTAAACAGCTTCGTGTCTACACAAGAAAAAAATATCACAGAGACTGTTTGGCAATCTGATTTTTGTCGAGAATTGGATTTGGGTCCAGCTGTCGGAATGGAAGAAGAAATCAAAAAGTCCACTACTCTAGATGATTTCTCTATTGTTATTAGAAAATGGGTTAGGCAATACACCAAGCATCCTATTGAAAAATATGCTGGCTATAATTCTTTAATGCCTTCTTTTCAAGCATTTACAGCAACCTTGGATAAAGAATAGATTCCCACAAGTATAACTGAAGCTCTAAAGGATCCTAAATGGAGAAGGGTCATTAAAGAGGAAATAGGTGCACTAGAGAAAATGCTACTTGGACGATTATAAACCTTCCTTAAGGAAAAAGGGTCATTGGTATAAATGGATCTTTTTGTAAAGTACAACTCAAATGGAAGCCTCCAACGATACAAAGCTAGACTGGTGGCTAGAGGCTTTACACAAACTTATGGGATAGATTTCATAGAAATGTTTGCACTCGTAGCAAAGCTTAACATTGTTCGAGTACTCCTAAGTTTGGCTGTAAATTGCGATTGGCAATTACACCAACTTGATGTAAAAAACGCATTTCTTAATGGCATGTTAGAGGAAGAAGCTTACATGAAATTGCCACTTGGCTTAAAGTCCGTTGAAGGTAGCAACAAGGTTTGCAAGCTCAATAGGTTTCTATATGGGCTAAAACAATCACCCAGAGCTTGGTTTGAGAGGTTCACTAAAGTCATTCTTAAAAATGGCTACAAGCAGTCTCTTGCCAATCATACACTTTTCATCAAGGTAACTTCTAAAAATAAGAAAGCTATCCTAATTGTATAAGTTGATGACATAATTCTTACTGGAGATTATGAGGAAGAAATTAGCAATTTGAAGAAGATGTTAAACAATTCGAAACCAAGGACTTGGGAAAGCTAAGATATTTCCTAGGAATGGAGGTGGCAAGATCAAAAGAAGGACTTGTGATAAATCAAAGAAAGTATGTACTCGATTTACTCAAAGAAACTGGTTATCTTGGTTGTAAGCCAGTTGATACACTAATGGAGGCAAACTTGAGATTCAATAAAGAAGAGGAGTCTTTAGTAGACAAAGAGAAATTTCAAAGATTAGTTGGGAAACTTATTTACTTATCTTTGACGAGGCCGATATAGCCTTTCACGTAAATGTGATAAGTCAACACATGACTAATCCTCATCAAGAGCATATGGCAAAGAACAAATAGAATTCTCAAGTACTTGAAGAAAGCTCCGAGACACGCCTAATGTTTAGGAAGACACAAGATGAATCATTAAGGTTTTTACAGACTCTAATTGGGCGGAGATCTCTTTGAAAGAAGATCTACTAGTGGCTACTGCACTTTTGTTTGGGGTAACCTTAGTAGTGCTGAAGCTAAATTTAGAGCACTAGCTTTGGGAATATCTGAAGGAATTTGGCTACTTAAATTGCTAAAAGAACTTGGCACTAATCGGAGGATCACTTTGAAGTCTTGTGTGATAATCAATCGCTATTCAGATTGCCAAGAACCCAGTCCAACATGACCGAACAAAGCATGTGGAGATTGATAGGCATTTTATTGCTGACCAAGTCAACAAAAGGGCAGCCACTCTTTCGTACATTCCTTCAAAAGGACAGATTGCAAACATTCTCACTAAGGCTCTACCAAAGCCTATTTTCAATAAATTCCTAGTCAAGCTGGGATTATACAATGTATATTCACCAGCTTGAAGGGGAGTGTAGGAATTATTATAGGAATTATCATCCCTTTATTAAAGGGATTCTGTAGGAATCATTATTCCTTAGTCAAAGGATTCTGTATATATTTACAATCTCTTATTCTAAAGGATCATATCTCTATTAGTTTTCTTTCCTATCTTAGAGTTTCCTAAATTAGAGATATAGTTTGTATAAAGATGTAAATATATTCTATTGTATCAATATGAGAAAATAAAGAGAATTACTCGAATTCTACATATATTAACTTATGTGTTATGTTTTAAGCCATTAAGCAATGTATTTTGGTAAAATTTAGTATAAATTTAGGAAAAGCTTAAAGTGATGTTTAATTGAATTGTTTGATTAATATGTGTAAAACAACTAAGAGGATATTTTGATTAGGTCCTTAGACCACACAGGCGTGTGTGTCCTACATTTAGGAAAATTTTTAAAATTTCATGAAAAATTCTCTGAATTTCCAATTGAGTCCCAATTTGTTTCTGACATATATTTTGGGCCTCGAGGGCCCATACAAAGGACAATATAATTATTTTATGAAGTGTATGTAATTTAATTTGTTTAATGTTTGTATTTGTTTTGAAAAGTTCGGTAATACTCTGTAACCCTATTCTGACGACGGATAAAGGTTAGGGGGTGTTACACTTTTTGCCAACAAGGATGGAAAGACAAAGACAGGTTTTAGTGGTCGTTTGGGGAACAGGATAGAGCTCCAAGTTAGTTGAAGCTAACTCCCCTGGATTCACATTTAGCAGTGGCCAACAACAAGTTCAAAAATGATCAGCTTTCATGGGTAAGCATGCATATACTCTTATTCAGGTTTTAACTTCCTATTGCTTGTGCTTTTAGCTGCTGAGCTGCATTTAATATAGATGATGTAGGTATTACTAATTGGCCATCTAATCTTGAAGGAAGTGCTTAGTTGGCAGATTATTACCAGTGTCTTTTTTGTTTTTTTAAATTTTGAATAGCTAGCTGGAGTTGTTTGATATCCTTTTGAATTTTGGTTCCTTCGCATTGCATTATTTTTTGCTATGTTACTTGCGGCATTGATCCAGTATGTTATTTTATATGAACTCCGAGGTTAAGGATCTAAAAACTGATCCAGTTTGCGTGTTCCAATTGCACATGTTGCATCAATTTCATTGTCCCCTGGTAGAAAAATGATATTTGGATTTGTTGCCTCAGTTGTCTAATATGCTGAATCATTAACATGATTTTGAAGATTCTCCTCACGCTTGATTTGTGAACTTGGTTTTGAGGTCTACACACTTCTCATTTTGTTGCATTCCTTTGTCCAACTTGGTTAAGCATCAATATTAAAGCGGGTAGGCCACTTTATTCCCTGGAAATCTAATTGCCTCTGCGACACAATCAACATGCCTTTTATGCCATCTCTATCCTTAAAAGTTCTTTAATCAAGTTTTTCCAGTTCAAGCTTCATAGAGTGCCACTACTAAAGGATGATGAATGGCATGAGGATTGAGGAGGGTGGAAAGGACTATAGAGTACGGAAAGACTCCATTGTCGCTTAATAGATAGCGTACATTGTGCTTGCAACAGTTCCTCTCCCCTTTTAGGTCTCAGATTGTTGTTCTTTCCGACGTTTTCTTAGTTTCACAAATGAAAACTTCTAATAATTTGTGTTGCTGCATGACACAGGTCACCAAGAACAGGAAGCAAGAGCACCATCTAGTCGGAACAGTAGGCAAGTTTAGTGTAATATGGAACTTCCAACAGGTGAAAAACAGATTTCACGCATGCTACCATATTCACGAGGGTTTGAAGAGCTGTTAGAGTCCTTTGGGATGACTCCATTGTTGACAATCGTTTCGTGCATGATAAGTTTGCAGTCACTGACTCTCATGAAGCCCCACTAGTTGTTGCCACCCCTCTAAAAGTCCGTTCGGTCAGCATTTCAAGCAGGCAGTTATTTGTTCCACTACCACTCTTCCCTAATTTGTAACTTTCCGAATTTTACCAAAGAAGTCGCTGCTGCATTTGTAGAGCTTCTCAACTGTAGTTTTCTTTTCACAATTGTTATTTTCCTTGTTAGATTAAGCTGGTTTGCATGTGTATCTGGCAACACTACTATTGTAATGATATCCCTTTTGCTAGTTAATTGTTGTTACTATTGTTTTATTTAGTTGTAAATGTAGCAGTTATGGCTTCAAAAGTGAATGGCTATGCTGGTTGATATCTTTCAATAGGTCCAATAATCCATATATCCAAACCCAATGGCTAGGAAGGGGCGAGTGGGTCTGTGTTATCATGTTTTCCACATATGGTGCCATTTTCTATATATTTAACTGTAATAATTTTTTAATGATGACGTGGACGCCATGAATGCCTCCAATAAGATTTACTGATAAGCAAGCATAAAAAGAAATACAAAAGAAGAAAGAAGAGGAAAATAAGGAAACAATCAACACAACAATGGCGGTTGCGGTTGGAAGAGGCTTCCTTGTTCAACCTTGTTCTTATTCTTCTTCACCCACATTTCACAACAAAATATACAAACCCTCGTTGGGCTCAGCAACCACATTTTGGTCTACTTTTGCCCCTCAGCGTTATCCACAAGTTGCAGTTCAAGCTCAGCAGCGACCAACATGGCTCCCTGGACTTGACCCTCCGCCATATTTGGATGGAACGTGAGCCAGTGTTCCATACGAAGTTCCCTACACAATAATAGAATTTACACTGGTTTCTCAGTTTTTGACCTTTTTTTTGTTGTTTCGTAAATCCAGTTTGGCTGGTGATTATGGGTTTGACCCACTTGGCCTAGGAGAAGATCCCAAGAGCTTGAAATGGTATGTTCAGGCAGAGTTGGTCCATGCTCGCTTTGCCATGGCTGGAGTTGCTGGAATTCTATTCACTGATGTAAGTGATTCTTCCATGGATTACTGTTATTGGGGCTTGGTGGAACTTATTCACTTTATATTTTGCAGTTACTACGCGTTACAGGGATCAGCAATTTACCAGTTTGGTATGAAGCTGGTGCAGTGAAATTTGAATTTGCCAGCACAAGAACTTTGATTGTTGTTCAGTTTCTTTTAATGGGGTAGAATACATACGCCGCAATTTTCTTATCTAGTTAGTAAAAAACTATGCATTTTGTATATAGACTAACTGCTTGGTTTGATGTTGATGAGGACAGGTTTGCTGAAACTAAAAGATACATGGATTTCATTAATCCAGGTTCTCAAGCCAAAGAAGGATCTTTCTTTGGATTGGAAGCTGCATTGGAAGGTTTAGAACCTGGGTATGTTTTTGAGGATCCTTAGAGAATCATTTCTCATTAGCTGCTTGAATCTCTAAAAATGGAAATCAAACTTAAAGAGACTCTTTTGTTTTCATGGTGAACAGCTACCCTGGAGGTCCACTGTTAAATCCACTTGGTCTGGCCAAAGATATTAAAAATGCTCATGAATGGAAGCAGAAAGAGATAAAAAATGGTCTGCTTTGCCTATTTCCTCCATCATTATTGTGTGTATGTGTGTTTTCATTTTGTTCTGAAACCAGGTGTCCAATGCAGGAAGACTGGCGATGATAGCCATGCTAGGCATCTTTGTGCAAGCTTATGTGACACATGCAGGTCCAATTGATAACCTTGTGGAGCACCTTTCAAATCCATGGCAAAAGACCATCATTCAAACCCTTGCTAACTCTACTTCTTGAACCTCAAAACCAAATGCGGGTCTGTCTTCTTCACTTTTTCCATTGGCTTACACTTTGATGCAAATGTAAATTACTCCTACTTCCCCATTTTTATTACTATTTATTCTTTGTTCAACTGCTGGAAGGAAGATTTATGATTTCAAGGCCTAAAGCTGGTAAACAATGGCATCCAAACAGGGCTTTCACAAAAATGGAATACTAACAACATTATCGATGACAATCGAGTTAAGGCTTGTAAAGCAATTACTTTTAAACATGACATATGTAATAAACACGAAAATAGATTAATGAATATAATATAACAATTTTAACACGATGGATCATTTATTTCAGGTTTATGTTTACATAGTTTACAGAAAAAATAAACGAGCAATACATATACACAAATTACCCTATGTATGGGTTATTAACTTCTTAAAATTAACATGTTTATGAATCAGGCAAAGAAGACCAAGTTGTTTTTCATTCATAATATACTTCAGTTTATAACAAAGCCAATAGAGAATAGAACCACCTTTATTCTTAAGATTCTCCAGCCGTACAACCCTTCTCAGTATACAAGAATATATCCTCAACTTTATCATACATCAACGAATCAATAGAATTTACACTCAGAGTAAACCCTTTGATGAACATTAATGGCCACCTTAACAACCAAGAAAAGAAAAAGAAGCGAGGTGAAATCACAATACCCAAGAAGCTTACTAGGTTTTGGACTTGGTCTTGGACTTGGTTTTTGAAAAGCTTGCCTTTTTTCTAGAGAAGAACATGAAAATCTTGGGGAAGAGTGACTTTTTCTTTTTCTTTACAACCACTGTCTCTGGGGATGATTCAGATTCTTTGTTATGCCCATAGATTGCCTTGGAGGTATCCAGAGTGCTAGAAGGAGACATGGTTACAGGTTCAACCTTATTGCTTTGTCTCTTTCCCTCAAAACTTGACCTTGGAGGGTTTCCTCCATGACTCGATCCAGAAGCCTTTCGGCGCTTCTCATGTTTAGCCCTCCATTGTCTCAAATCCTGCTCTACACCTAACTTCCCTTCCTTGGCCTTCTCAGCCTTCTCCAAAGCAATTTCTAGTGCTTCCTTTCTTTCAGCCATCTCTCGATTTACTTCTTCCAGCTTTACCAAGCTTCTTGACTGGGATTGCTTAGCTTCCTCGATTTGAGAAACGGCAGCGGCTGCGATCATGCTGGCCTGTTCCTCTACCTCATATGCACGTTTTCTAAGGTCATAGTACTCTTCTAAGGAAAGAATTACACTATCTGATGAATCCACATTATTGGTGTCTTGCAATGTTTCGATAGCAACTAAAGCTGACTCCTTTGAAGCCTTAGCTGCCTCTATCTCCTTTTCAACTGCAAGTAATCTACTCTCCAAGGTACCTGCTCCGGCCTTTGCTTGCTCAGCCTCTTCCTTTAATTTGCTTAGCTCTTGATTAGCCATTTCAACAACTGACTTGGCCTCATCAGCCTCTTGTGCTACCTGCTGCAGTAGTTTGGTTACCTCCACCATTTTATCTCTGGCCTCCTTTTCTTTCATGCTTTCTCTTTGCTTCATGGAGGCAAGAGCAGACTTTTCCTTTTCAAGCTCTGATTCCAATGAAACAGCAACCACCTTCAAAGAATCCACTTCTGTAGTTGCTTTTTCTGTTTTGAGCTTCACCTCTTCAAGTTCCTTCTTTGCTGAAGCAACCGCAGCTGGTATATCAGTGTGAGTTCTTTTCTCTGGTGTCTGTGACGCATCGCTGAGGTATCCATTATTTTCCAACTTGGACTTAGATTCCATATAAGCAGCTAATTCAGCTTTCAAATCAAGTAGCAGTGCTGAAGCAGTGTCTAGCTTTGGTTTCATGTCTTTTGCTGATTGGATTTGCTGATTGAGTCTCTGGAGCTCCTCTTCAGCCTGTTTTAGTTCCTTCTCCCAATAGTGAGTATCTTGGTCTCGGGCCATGGCTGCTACAATTCTTTTCTTTTCAGCCCCCACGTGGATAGCCTGTGCAGACTCTAAAGACTCCTTTGTGGCCATCATATCTATAGTCATTCCTTCCACTGTCCTCTCAAGCTCTTTTGAAGAAGATTTGGCCTCTCCAGCTTCCTTAATAGCTATATCTCGCTCAGTCACCATAGAAGCATATCCCTTTCTTAATGTTTCCAACTCTTCGTTAACAGATTCCAGCTCCGCAACAGCAGCTGCATGCCTAGCTTTAGCAACCTCAAGCTGTTGCTTTGCTGCAACACTAGCCTCATCACCAATCCCTTGTTCCATCTCCTCCGCTCTGAGCATAGCAAGTTCAGAGTCTTGTCTTGCCTGATTCTCTTCATTTTGTGCTTTCTCCAGGCTTAGCTTTAGCCCATTTATTTGTCTATTTGTGCTGTCCAGCTCTTGTAATACTTGCATTTTTGCCTCTTCAGCATCCACTAACCGATTCTTATACACAACCATATCCTCCTGTAGTTTCTCAAGGTCTTGGACTGCAAGCTTGCGTCTCTATTGCCCAGCCAAAAAAATTTACATTTAGCAGACATGAACTAGACAAAAACATATTGCAATAGCATAGAATTTCTTTTAACATAAATACCACTATAAATGTCTAATTAATATACCTCAACAGTTAGTGTTCTATTGGATTTCCATCTAACAATTCCTCCAAACTTGGAACCTGCTTCTTTAACAGATTCAAAAGTTGCAGCTGTATCAATATGAACTTTATTTAAATCACCTTCTTTTGTCGGTGTTGAAGTACCAGATTTTGGGGATTCAAAACTACAAGTGATAATCTGCTTACGAGGCAAAACAAGATTACGGACTTGGACTAGATGATCTCCCTTTTTAGCATCTTCTACCTCAGACTCATTGACCTTGGGAGAACTGCCAAGAGAACCATTACCTTGACTCTGTTTTCCATCCAAAGTATCTTTTATGGATCCACCAGCAGAATTATTGGAGGAAGCAGAAGGCAAAATCATGTCATTGTCACCATCGACAACAGCTTGTTGAGGTTTCTGACCATCAGAAACACCATGTGTACCTTCAATTGCAACCGTGGTGACATCTATAGGGGGTGAAGAAAGCTCACTGGCTGGTGCTATATGGTCATTTTCAGAATCTTCAACACCAATATATTTAGATAGATTTTCATCTGAACTCTCATATATTCTTCCAGACCTAGAACCTTCCATCATTCTACTCTGTAGATCTATCTCAGTTTGATCAATAACAACTGATGAAGCTAAAGCTGCATTATCTATTATAGGCTCTACTTGTCCTGCATTTGGATCAGGCTTAGAACTTTCCATTACTGACAAATGACTTTATAGAGGATAAGGAAGAATCTAAAAAATATATCTCTTCTGCTTGTACATTCCGCTTATGAGAAAATGGGAAGGGATCTGGCAAGGTGTCCGTAACCAAGAAAATGGAAACCATGTAAGGGGCAGGTAAAAAAAGAAAACAAAATCACAACAAATCACTTCCTAATCCATCCAATTATTGAGGAAAAAAAAAACCAAAGAGAAGAAGCTACTATGAAACCTAGAAACATATGTTTAGCAAACACATCATCAATGATTAATCATATCAGAATGAATCGACAATTTCAAATAAAAATAATGGGGGAAGATCTTTAACACCCCCACTAAATTTAATTTCATGCAAGAGCTCCTTTTTAGGGCTAATTTCATCCAGACTTCAATTAAATGGAAAGTAGAATACTATCCCCTACGGCCATATCTCAGCCCTGCAAATTACATGCTCTATAAAAAATAAAGCAATTTTAATCAGAAACCAAATGTTTCTATGATCATTCATCTGCTAAGAACACATAGACAGACTTCTTTACCTTGAATGAAATTCAAACTGCATAAATCCAATCCAAATTCATAAATAGAAGCATCTCTATTTCTCAATCCCATTAATTTCCTACTAGTAGATAAACAATTTTAGCATAACATTACCATAATTTAATCAAAATTTAATTTTTCTTTCCCCTAATATTTAGAAGAATCAATAATCATAACTATGTTTTGAGATAAGGACACAAATTATCATCTAGAAAATCTGCTAATCTTGCATTTAATTGCAAAATGTTGTACAAAGTAAAATAAAAGAAAATCAAATTAAATTAAATTCTAAAAAAAAAAATGTAAATGAAAGCTTACGGAAAGGAAGCTAAGGTAAGCCAAATCGATTTCAATGTCGCTTGTTTCTGCAATAAACAAAGCAAAAACAAAAAGATGAGATTAAATGAAGAAACTAAGCTTGTGATCTCAGTAAACGTTATAATAAATTCATTCAACTCGAATCCCATGCAATTTCAAAATTCTGAGAACTTCATTTCCAGATATAAAAATATAAACAAACGGTTTGCCGCTTAATTATTTGCTTGAATCATAGATTAACAGAAAGCTAATTGACAAATTTCACGTCATAAAAGAAGAAGAAGAAGAAGAAGGAAATGAAGTTACCCGGATTAACCAGAAACAAACAGACAGAAAATGGAAGGGATCCATTGTTAATGATTTCTTAAAAGATTCAAACGCGAAAATTAAGCATAAAACAACGATTGTGAATGGTTTATTTTGTGACGCGTAAAATCCATGCAGTTTATTTATTTTGAGAAAATTATTCGTTTTCTTCTTATATTCATTATCCCTTTTTGGTTTATATAATTAAGTTTCAATACAACTCCATTTACCTTAAATAGGACCGCTCTAACCTCTGATTCTAACACTGTTGTTTGATAAATTAAGTTGAAAAAATAAATATTGATATTTTAGTATTACTTCAAATTTAATTAGATTGTTTTAGATTTTAATATATATATATATATATATATATATATATATGCTACGTTTTATCTTTAATTCTTAAATATTTCCCTTTATTTTAAATAAAAATCAATTTTTAAATGTAAAGTTTTATAGGATAATATAGTATTAAAATAAATAAAATAAAATCATTTGGAAATATTTTCCATTAATTGAAAATAACTTACCTTTTAGGGAAAAATATCATTATTATTATTATAAATTATTCTAATAGTCACTCAAGTTTTAGGCATTTATGTTTTGTCATCCATTTTTTAGTCACTCCTATTAAATCAATTATAATTTATAATTAAAATACCTTTGTTTACCAAATGGAATGTTGGTATGCTAATAACTTTAGTTCTCAATGTTTATATATTTTGTTAATTTAATTCCAATTTTAAACATTCAACAAATTTAATCTCAATATTTATACATTTTGTCCTAATTCTAAAAATTCTAAAATATATATAAATAAAAATTCAAAAATATAAAAATAATTATAGAATTAAAAATTATTAAAATTTTAAAATCTTATAAAATATTCAAAAATTATAAAAATTACTTAGAAGTGTTATAATTTATTATATTATTTAAATATATATTGTCATTAAAGTTTGAGAGATGGTTGAAAAAACTAGTTTATTTCTCATGGGATGCATGTGTTGATTGTATTTAATATTAAATATATATTTATATAAACAAAGATTTTTCAAATCAATTACAAAGCACCACGTGTCAAGCTAAAATTATCATAGGTAAGGAGGAAACCACAAGGTGAAAATGATGATATCATATTTGTTTCATAATTATTTTCTCTATTTAATTAAGATATAAGTAATAAAATTTTATATTATCACTAATTAAATTAAAATAATTAAGGGATAACATTAAATGATTATCTTATCTCTTAATTAATTAATTGATAAGAGATAAATACTAAACAAAAGAGTTTAGTATTTAGATTTGGCTAGTGGACAGATGGAAGTGATTTGAGGGTACGGTTTAGATATGAGGCATGTTGGGCTGGTGAATCGGCTTGTAAGGAGTTGATGGAGGAGGAGTGGGATAGTAATCAATATTTTAATTTAATATGATAATTTTTCCATGTGAGAGAATCAAGGTGAAGGTGGAAGAATTTGATTACTTAACTTGTGGCTGATGATAGGATTCGGTTTGAAGGGACAGGGGGTTAAACGAGTAGCATTAGACTAATTTATCAATCCTTTTCAATCATCTTGGCCAGGGGAGAGCTCGAAAGTGCTCATGGCAATTAAGCCTTCTATTACGTAGTCCACGAATTATGTGCTATGTCCTCCCTTTACAACTAAGGAGATTATTAGAGCTTTTAAGTATATGGATTCTTCTAAGGCTCTAGGTATTAATGGTCTTCCAGGTTTATTCATTCAAAATTTTTAGGATCCTATTAGTAATTATGTGGTTGATCTTTTTTTAGGCTTGTTGAATGGTTTGGTTAGGATGCGTTTATTGAATAATACATTTATTGTTTTGATCCCGAAAAAGAAAGATCCTGAAAATATGTCACACTTTCGACCAATTAGTCTTTGTAGGGTTATCTACAAGATTGTTTCTAATGTGCTTTCTAGCCAATTAAAAGTGGTCATTCCTCATTGCATTAGTCAAAATTAGAGTGTATTTATGCCGAGTCGTATGATACATGATAATGTTTTAGTGGCTCAAGAGTTGATGTATTATCTTCAGTGTTCTACGAATGGCCCTAATAAGGGTTTTACGCTTAAATTGGATATGAGCTAGGATTATGACAATGTGGAATAGAGCTTATCGGCATAGGTTATAAGTCGAATGGGCTTTTATCAAAGGTGGGTTGAACTTATTATGCGGAGTGTGACTTCTGCCTCTTATGTGGTTAAATATAACGATTTGATTTTAGAGACCTTTTATCCAAAGTGAGGCTTGCAATAAGGGTTTCTGTAACACCCCAAACCCGGCCCAAACACTACAATCGGATCTGGTATGTTACTAAGAAAATTTCTGTAAAACCAATCGTGTTGACAGAAAGCCCAAATGTAATTTATATAAAACATGCCCTAATAATCAAAAGCCCAAAACTGAATTACATGTCTTAGTTTAAAAATAAATAATAAAACCCATAATAAAACCAAAATGTAAACTAGTGGCCCATGGCCTTATTACAACGAACTTTGAATCCATAACATAAAATACTTTTAAAAAAAATATCAAGTAGGGGCTTTTCGCCGGATCCACATATTCTTTTGCATGGCCACCTTGCGCTCCACTCCGGCCCAGTCCGATGCACTAATTGTCACCTGGAAGGTTAATTTAATTGGGTGAGTCGCGAGACTCAGTGTGCAACCCTCATGCACCATTAGTTTTGGGCCTCATAAAGTATAATTATAATTTCATTTACATAGATAACAAATAATATGCAAAACCCAACCCGTTTGCCTAGGTTTCCATCCGCTACACGCCCCCATACCAACCGTTCACACCGTTGGGGATTTCTACAATCAACCCACACCGCTACACGCCAAGATGGCAGTCATGCTGCTCATCAACATATTATGGCTGAAGCCCTTATAACAGATAACAACATTAGCCGCTACAGCAAATCACGGTAAAAACTGCTACACATATACATATAACTTCCTCCTTTCATCACCCAACCCATGCAATCACATATAAACAATTTACTTATAACATTTAATCAGATTATTTACTAACCTGGTGGTCCGCTTTTACCCTATTTGGGTTTCCATCATTTAACCGAGATTTTGGCATTTACCACAACATGTAAAACTTATAAGCATATATTTAATAATTAGATCTAGATGGTGGGGAAGTATTACACACCTGATTCTCGTACTAATGCTTTCTCTACGTCTACGCTACTATCACTCGAGACTACCACTATCGGCCCAAGATCTAACTTCGATGTTGGCCCACACCCCGATGGCCAATCTCGCACTACCGAAATAGATCGCTTCTTGTATTTGGGTGTTGGTTTTGTAGATCCAACCTTTTCTGCCTGATTGTTATTCGAGTCCATCCTTAATCACTAAATCATTTAAACGATGAGATCTAATTACTTAACATCTATAACACTTAAATCGAATTCTTACCTAGTTAATCGAATCCCGAATGTCGTTGAGAACACGTCACCTCCCTTCCTACATTCGGCCATCACCAAAAATAGTTAACCAAACCGATGATCGCAACCATCTAACACCTTAAGACATCCGTCCAAAGACAAAGGATAAGAAAGTGGCCATTCGGCCGAACCTATCCTTGTAACACCCCAAACCCGGTCAATACACCACGATCGAATCTGGTATGTTATGGGGAAAACGCATTTGAAAGGTTAGGTTTCCGGATAAAGGTTTGATGAAAACTCTTTGTTGTATTTGTACTTTGTAAAAATCTTGGGCATGATTGTTTTAAAACTAATAGTGCATTTTGCTAACCCGGAAGTTTTGAAAACTTAGTTGAATCTAATAGTAAAACCAATTTATATCATTTGGAAATTCGAGTTATTCCTTTTTAGTTGCTTAAAAACATTTTGAACTTAGTTTAAGTTTGGAAAATATTTGAGTTGCATTTATTTTAAATTACAGCGTGATACCCGATGGTAAAGTTTAAAACATATCGCTTTGTAGTTTTGAAAACCTTATCTTTCCAAGTTTTATCCAATATTAACCCAATAATTTGTTAAGGCATATTTGAAATCAAATTTAAGCATATAAATAACCAAAGTATAATTTTAAAAAGGCCTTTTACAATCCCAACAAAATCAAATGAAAATAAATAAGGTAAAGTACCAAGTTTGTAAATCAGTGCAAGTCCCAATTGATTCATGGCATGGTCACCTCGAGTCTACCCGGCTCCATGTCCGCGATCTAAGTGTCACCTGAAATGATAAGGGAGAAGGTGAGTAGCAAGACTCAGTGCATAAATCCCCCTCCCGATGAATGCAACATACTAACACACATCATAACAAAGCAACATACAAGTAATGCACCCGATCCTAACCATCCATAACACCTTTTCTACCCCGTGTGGTACCAAACCACTGGTGGTGCCAAACCACTGGTGACCCAAAGTCACGATATCCATCAATGTGGTGCCAAACCACTGGTGACCCAAAGTCACGAATAATCCATCTGTGGGGCCAACCCACGTGTGATACCAAATCACTAGCGACGATCCCGTATCTCAATAGTGGGGCCAACCCACGGTGGCGTTAAACCACAGGGACAAGTCGCTATGAGGTGCCAAACCTCTGGTGTCCCAAAGACACAAATGTGATACCAAATCACTGGTGACCGAAGTCACGAATAGTCAAGTTGTGGGGCCAACCCACGTGTGATACCAAATCACTGGCGACGATCCCGTAATATCAATTGTGGGGCCAACCCACTGTGGTTCTAAGCCACTGGGACAAGTCGCTATGAGGTGCCAAACCTCTGGTGACCCAAAGTCACAATAAATCGATCTGTGGTACCAAACCACTGGAGGTGCCAAACCTCTGGTGTCTCAAAGACACGGATATCATATTCCCCCTCCTCTCATATCACCCATAGACATATCATACCGACTCATGTAAAGTATGCCAATCATGCAAATCATGCTAATATGTTAATATTGCATCTAACAACACATACATCATAGATCATGATATCATATATCAATAACAGAACTCGTAATGAAACGGACTTACCCGAATCCGTGCGCATACCCCATAGGGTATCAAATCACTCAACATACCGTTTGGCTTTGTTAAACAATCAGGTTATTAAGCATATTACTAAGCAGAGAGTGTGTTAGTTTACACACCTGTTAAAGCGCAAGCCTTAATCCCAAAGAACCGATCTAAGACCCTCGATTACCTTGCTCCTTATGAATGATTTGGTTTCCTACCAAATCCCGAACCAACTGATGGTTCCTCTGACAATCGGCCACACCCAACCGTTCACTCACAAGTGGAGGCTTCGCTTGACTGCTTCGAAATCCCGGATACCCTTCCTCTAAACCCGATTGGAACCAAACTAGAAGAGATCCACACCACACTAATATTCGGCCAATATGAAAACTACTAGGAGAGGGGAAGTTTCGACTGTGGGTGCTTAACACCACTTATGGTACGGCTTGAGTGGTAAGAGAGGAAGAGAAGAAGTGAAATGAAGATAAGGTTTCACAAAAGGGTTTCAAGAAGAACCAGAAAATGAAAGTGGAAGAAGAAGAAAAGAGTACTTTCGACTTTAAGCACAAAATGGAAAAAGAAATGAGAGAAGAGAGGGTAAGTGTTTCGGCTAAGAATCAAAAGAAGGTAAGAAAGCGAAATGACAAACAAAGTTTTCTTTGCACTCAAGAGAGCATTCAGCCACAACAACATCAAAAGAATAAGTGCAAATTTCGGCAAAGTGAAGGTTACTTGGGGTTTTCGATTTTCAATGGAAAAAACAAATGAGAGACTCCTTTGAAAATTGGCTAGGCACTAGACTAAGGTGGCGAAAGTCACTCAAAATGCTAAAAGAATTTTGGCACTCCCCACTTACACACCTACCAAACCAGCCACTCCCCCCATGAAGACTCCAACATTTAGCCACCACCCACAAACACTCATGGCCACTAATTCAAATCACTTTGAACTAGTCAACCTCCTTGATTCACTCTCCACCCACCATTTGAACATTTGACTTGGTCCACCTTCAACCACCTTGGCGTCAAAATGGAAGCAAAAGATGAGACTTGCAGCTCAAACAGGACCTCCTCCCTTGCAAGTGGCGTCACACACTAGCTCTAAGTGGCGCCTTCCTTGCCACTCTACTAGCTCAATTCTTGTGCTAAAATTCACCTAAAAACCTATAACCCTTAGCTCCTTCACTCCATTCATTTAAAGCTTAAAACTAAAATTTTCCCTACCACTCGGGCTTACACCGGGCTTACAACTAAGCCCCAAGACATCAAAACAACCACACCGCAGATCAAACACATGCAAACAATGCAATAACAAAATAGCCCCTATTCCAGGATATTACGTTCTACCCCTTAAAATAATTTTGACCTCGAAATTACACGATCAAAAGAGTTGAGGTATTGTCGCCTCATCGCATCCTCTGGTTCCCACGTAGCTTCTTCCACACCATGATTCCGCTATAGCACTTTTACCAAAGGCCGACTTCCCACGCAGGACTTTCACATCTCGATCTAGAATCTGCACTGGTTCCTCCTCCATGGTCAAATTCAGATTCACCTCGATATCTTCCACTGCTACGACATGCGATGGATCTGAACGATATCGCCTAAGCATCGAAACGTGGAATACGTCGTGAATTTGACTTAGCTCTGCTGGCAACTCAAGCTGATAAGCTACTGGTTAGCTCTGCTGGCAACTCAAGCTGATAAGCTACCGATCCCACTTGTCTCAGTACCTTATACGGCCCAATAAACCTCGGACTTAACTTGCCTTTCCTCCCGAACCTCAACACTTTCTTCCATGGTGAGACCTTCAGAAAGACCTTATCACCCACGACAAACTCTATATCTCTACGCTTGAGATCAGCGTAAGACTTCTGCCTGTCCGAAGCTTCCTTCAATCGAGCCTGAATCAACTTAACCTTGTCTTCAGTCTCTGCGACCAACTCTGGTCCCAACATCTGACGTTCACCCAACTCCGTCCAACATGTAGGTGAGCGACACTTTCTACCATACAATGCCTCATATGGTTCCATCTTGATGCTTGTTTGGTAACTATTATTGTAGGCGAACTCAGCTAATGGTAGAAACTCTTCCCAACTACCTCTGAAGTCCAGAACACAACCTCGTAGCATATCCTCTAAGATCTGTATAACCCTTTTCGACTGCCCATCAGACTGCGGGTGAAATGTCTTTGAAATCCGAGACGCTGCGTGCAGAGCCTGATGCAACGCTTTCTAGAACCTTGATGTAAATTTGAGATCCCTATCCGAGATGATCGATACTGGCACACCGTGCAGCCTCACTATCTCTGACACATACAGCTTCGTTAACCTCTGAAGTGAGTAATCCACCCTCACCGGATTGAAGTGAGCTGATTTAGTCAGACGATCCACAATTACCCAAACTGAGTCCTTCTTACTAGGCATAAGAGGTAATCCACTAACGAAATCCATAGTTATCTTTTCTCACTTCCACTGTGGAATCTTCATTGGCTGAAGCAACCGACGGAATCGATGTTCACCTTGACCACCGACATGTCAAACACTTCCCTACAAACTCTGTCACTTCCTCTTCAGACTCGGCCACCAAAACTATTCTTTAAGATCCCGATACATCTTACTACCTCCAGGATGCATAGCGTAGGGGCTGCTATATGCGTCCTGAAGAATCTTCTACCTTAACTCGATATCCCTCGGCATACAAGCTCTCCCTTGAAAACACAGCACTCTATCATTAGCCAAACTGCAACCCTCCAAACCACCATTCTGCACTTGCGACCTCTGCGCATTTAGAACCTTATCCTCTAACTATTTTTCCTTAATCTGCTCAACCCACGTAGGCTTAACCTGTAATTCTGCTAGAATACTTTCGTCGTCATACACACTCAAATGGGCAAACATCGCTCTTAAGTCCACTACAACCTTACGGCTCAACGCGTCTGCCACCACGTTAGCCTTGCCCGGATGATACTCAATCGAACAGTCGTAATCCTTTAGCAACTCAATCCATCTGCGCTGCCTCAAATTCAAATCCTTTTGAGTCAAAAGGTACTTCAGACTCTTGTGATCTATGTAGACTATCGATCTCTCTCCGTACAAGTAGTGCCTCCAAAATTTTAAGGCGAAGACTACTGCCGCTAACTCCAAGTCGTGCGTCGGATAATTGACTTCATGTGGCCTCAGCTGCTGAGATGCCTAAGCCACAACCTTCCCTTCCTGCATCAGCACACAACCCAAACCTGTAAGTGATGCATCGCAATATACTGTGAATTCCTTTCCTACCTCAAGTTGAATTAGAACCGGAGCTTTAGTCAAAATCTTCTTCAACTTATTGAAACTCTCCTGCTACTTCTCAGTCCAAACGAACGGAACTCTTTTTCTTAACAACTTGGTCATCGACGCTGTGATCAACGAAAATTCTTCTACAAATCTTCGGTAGTATCCTGCCAAGCCCAGAAAACTCCGAATCTCAACCACTGACTTAGGCAGCTTCCAATCCAAATCTGCCTCAATCTTTCGAGGATCCACTCTAATCCCCTCAGCTGACACCACATGACCCAAGAAGGTTACCTCCCTCAGCTAGAACTCGCACTTACTAAACTTAGCATAAAGTTGCTTCTCCCTCAGAATCTGCAACATAACTCGCAAATGCGCATCATGCTCCTCCTCAGTCCTTGAATACACCAAGATGTCGTCTATGAATACTACGATAAATTGATCCAAATACTGCTGGAACACCCTATTCATCATATCCATGAATCTTTGCCGTAGCGTTAGTCAACCCAAAGCGGCATTACCGGAAATTCATAGTGCCCATATCGAGTACAAATGCCGTCTTGTAGATATCCACCTCCTTCACCTTTAAGCGGTGATACCTGGACCTTAAATCGATCTTCGAGAATACCGATGCACCTTCGGTGATCAAACAAGTCATCTATCCGTGGCAGCGGATACTTGTTTTGATCGTCGACTTATTCAATGGCGGTAGTCTATACACATCCGCATAGTACCATCTTTCTTCTTGACAAAAGTACGGTGCTCCCCAAGATGAAACACTTGGCCTGATAAAACCTCGGTCCAACAACTCCTGGATCTGAGCCTTAAGCTCTACTAACTCTTTTGGCGCCATCCTATATGGAGTAATAGACACTGGTGCAGTTCCGGGTAACAGATCTATTCTAAACTCCACCTCACGAACCGGTGGCAATCCCGGAAGCTCCTCTAGAAACACATCAACAAATTTCTTAACTGTTCGGACCTTCCCTACAGCAGACTCCTTAGCCTCCAAGGCATACACATGAACCACATATGCTTCACAGCCCTTCCTGACCATCTTCTCAGCTTTCAAAGTAGACACCACATTGGATAAGTAATCTCTTCTATTACCTATCATGACCATCTCATCACCCTTAGCCGTCCTTAGAACCATGCACTTAGCCGCGCAATCCAACCTCGCCTGGTACTTAACCAACCAGTCCATCCCAAGAATCAGATCGAACTCTCCAAACGGTAGTTCTATCAGATCAACCTCAAACACTACCCCTTGGAGTTCTAGGGGTACATCTCTATACAGCTTATCTACAACTACAGAGTGACTTAGAGGGCTAATTACATTCATCTGCCTAGAAGATATCTCAGAGTCTAAATCCATGGTCTTCACTATGCTACTCGCAACGTATGAATGCGTTGAACCCACATCAATCAAAGCAGTAAATGGAGAACTAAAGATCAAGAACGTACCAGTTATGATGTCCGGTGCGTCGCCCTCCTCTCGGTGCCTCGCTGCATACACTAACCCAGGCTGTCTTGCCTCAGAATTACCCGCACCTTTGCCCGGTGCTCCGCGACCCGACCAGAACCATTACCTCCTCTACCATTACCACGCCCCTCTGCGGTGGCGGTCCATTATTCGGCGAGTACGGCCACGACCTTGGTGAATCTTAGCCAACTTATGTGGACAGTCTCTCACACGGTGGTCCAGTGAACCACACTCAAAACATCCTCTTCCACCAGTCCAACATCCTCCCCAATGAGCTTTCCCACAGCGGTTACTGCTGTGGCGGTCCACGATTAGCGAGAATGAACTTACAGATTGATTCGCCCACTGTCTAGCCCTTTTCTGAGGATTACCTGACGACCCAGAAGATCCAAAACTCCTCTTATGCCTGTTCCTATCCAAGTTCTGCCTCACAGACTCTTTAACCCCTTCGGCTACCTTAGACTTTTCTACCAGGACAGCAAACTCACTCTCTTACTGTGGAGCAATCAGCAACCTTAATTCATCTCTCAGACCATCCTCGAATCGAACACACCTCTCGTGTCCAGTAGCCACAATGCCCCTAGCATACCGACTCAGCCTCAAGAACTCGCCTCGTACTCCGTACTGGACTTACTCCCTCGCACCAACCTCGAAATGACTTAGTTGATCATTAATGTAGCTAGATCCAATGTACTTTTTCTCGATGCGCACCTTAAAATAATCCCAAGTAAGATCTTCCATTGCAAAGATCTTGTCGAACCGTGAGCCACCATCGGTATGACTCATCTCAAGAAGCGATACTATTCCCTTTAGCTTCTCTTCAAGAGTCAGTCCAAATCATCCATGATCCGCTCCATCGCCTCCGCCAATACTCGGTAGTCTTTGAGCCACACAGCACACACATTGGAATACCTCAGCCCCATTCACTCGGAGTCATTCAGGCATAGATTTTTGAGCTCCTGCGCCTCCACCTACTCCAGCTACCCTTTCTAGAACTCGCAGCATCGCCTGTGACACTGCGTCGTCCCCAGTCTGTTCCTGAAACTCACCACCTCCACCTGGTGGTGGTACCAGTATCTCATTCTCGGACCCCTAACCAGACCCTACTGGTTCAGAAACTGTCATCCTACCCCGACCACGTCCACGACCACGGCCACCCCAAGCGCTCATGACTAAGATCTCATCTTGTCTGATTAGAAGTTTATGCATTAGTAAATATTCCACTGTCTTTAAAGGCAAGAGTCTTATGAATATCTCTTATTAAAGAAGTTTTGTTTTCGCGAGTCCACAGAGTCCTATCGATTTCAGTTTCTAAAGTAGTCTACTACCGCTAGTTATTCAGTCACATCACATCAAAAATCTCAAGCAATAGTAAGGGTACTTACCTGGGCGGATTGGTGCCGGAGTCTCGGTGCCATGCCTTTCAAACCATTTATTTAAAACAACATCACTTAAACCAATCTTTAAAACATTTTGGGCCTCGGCCCCAAATGAAACCTTTGAACTTAGCTCTGATACCACAACTGTAACACCCCAAACCCGATCAATACACCACGATCGAATCTGGTATGTTACAGGGAAAACGCATTTGAAAGGTTAGGTTTTCGGATAAAGGTTTGATGAAAACTTTTTGCTGTATTTGTACTTTGTAAAAATCTTGGGCATGATTGTTTTAAAACCGATAGTGCATTTTGCTAACCGGAAGTTTTGAAAACTTAGTTGAATCTAATAATAAAACCAATTTATATTATTTGGAAATTTGAGTTATTCCTTTTTAGTTGCTTAAAAACATTTTGAACTTAGTTTAAGTTTGGAAAACATTTGAGTTGCATTCATTTTAAATTACAGCGTGATACCCGATGGTAAAGTTTAAAACATATCGCTTTGTAGTTTTGAAAACTTTATCTTTCCAAGTTTTATCCAATATTAACCGAATAATTTGTTAAGGCATATTTGAAATCAACTTTAAGCATATAAATAACCAAAGTATAATTTTAAAAAGGCCTTTTACAATCCCAACAAAATCAAATGAAAATAAATAAGGTAAAGTACCAAGTTTGTAAATCAGTGCAAGTCCCAATTGATTCATGGCATGGTCACCTCGAGTTTACCAGGCTCCATGTCCGCGATCTAAGTGTCACCTGAAATGATAAGGGAGAAGGTGAGTCGCAAGACTCAGTGCATAAATCCCCCTCCCGATGAATGCAACATACTAACACACATCATAACAAAGCAATACAAGTAATGCACGCGATCCTAACCATCCATAACACCTTTTCTACCCCGTGTGGTACCAAACCACTGGTGGTGCCAAACCACTGGTGACCCAAAGTCACGATATCCATCAATGTGGTGCCAAACCACTGGTGACCTAAAGTCACGAATAATCCATCTGTGGGACCAACCCACGTGTGATACCAAATCACTAGCGACGATCCCGTATCTCAATAGTGGGGCCAACCCACGGTGGTGTTAAACCACAGGGACAAGTCGCTATGAGGTGCCAAACCTCTGGTGTCCCAAAGACACAAATGTGATACCAAATCACTGGTGACCGAAGTCACGAATAGTCAAGTTGTGGGGCCAACCCACGTATGATACCAAATCACGGCAACGATCCGTAATATCAAGCGTGGGGCCAACCCATCGTGGTACTAAGCCACGGGACAAGTCGCTATGAGGTGCCAAACCTCGGTGACCCAAAGTCACAATAAATCGATCGTGGTACCAAACCCTTTGGAGGTGCCAAACCTCCGGTGTCTCAAAGACACGGATATCATATTCCCCTCCTCTCATATCACCCATAGACATATCATACCGACTCATGTAAAGTATGCCAATCATGTAAATCATGCTAATATGTTAATATTGCATCTAACAACACATACATCATAGATCATGATATCATATATCAATAACAGAACTCGTAATGAAACGGACTTACCCGAATCTGTGCGCATACCCCATAGGGTATCAAATCACTTAACCATACCGTTTGGCTTTGTTAAACAATCAAGTTATTAAGCATATTACTAAGTAGAGAGTGTGTTAGTTTACACACCTGTTAAAGCGCAAGCCTTAATCCCAAAGAACCGATCTAAGACCCTCGATTACCTTGCTCCTTATGAATGATTTGGTTTCCTACCAAATCCCGAACCAACTGATGGTTCCTCTGACAATCGGCCACACCACACTAATACAAGAAGAACCGAGAAAATAAAAGTAGAAGAAGAAGAAAAATAGTACTTTCGGCTTTAAGCACAAAATGGAAAAAGAAATGGGAGAGAAGAGAGGGTAAGTGTTTCGGCCAAGAATCAAAAGAAGGCAAGAAAGCGAAATGACAAACAAAGTTTTCTTTGCACTCAAGAGAGCATTCGGCCACAACAACATCAAAAGAATAAGTGCAAATTTTGGCAAAGTGAATGTTACTTGGGGTTTTCGATTTTCAATGGAAAAAACAAATGAGAGACTCCTTTGAAAATTGGCTAGGCTCTAGACTAAGGTGGCGAAAGTCACTCAAAATGCCAAAAAATTTTGGCACTCCCCACTTACACACCTACCAAACCGGCCACTCCCCCCATGAAGACTCCAACATTCGGCCACCACCCACAAACACTCATGGCCACTAATTCAAATCACTTTGAACTAGTCAACCTCCTTGATTCACTCTCCACCCACCATTTGAACATTTGACTTGGTCCACCTTCAACCACCTTGGCGTCAAAATGGAAGCAAAAGATGAGACTTCTGCAGCTCGAACACAGGACCTCCTCCCCTTGCAAGTGGAGTCACACACCAACTCTAAGTGGCGCCTTCCTTGCCACTCTACTAGCTCAATTCTTGTGCTAAAATTCACCTAAAAACCTATAACCCCTTGCTCCTTCACTCCATTCACTTAAAGCTTAAAACTAAAATTTTCCCTACCACTCAAAGCTTACACCAAAGCTTACAACTAATCCCCAAGACATCAAAACAACCACACTGCAGATCAAACACATGCAAACAATGCAATAACAAAATAGCCCCTATTCTAGGATATTACAACCCTTGACCACCTACTTTTGGCTTTTCACAAATCGACACTACAGATCTCAACAATAAATGATTCGGCTTCTAAGATTAGAAAGTGAAATCGACAAGGCCTTAGAAAACTGATTCGGATTAGAAACTTGATAAAAAGAATGAAAAAATCTAAAAGAAGCAAAATCCTGAAACTTACCAAATTAGAGAGGAGTATTCGGCTATGGTGCACCTTCAGGAAAATGAAACCACCCTTGTAGATTCGGTGATGGGAGATGAGGGTATGATCAAAGTAATTCAACTTTTAGAAGAGATCTAGGAGAAAAGAGAAGAACTAGAGAGTTTTCGACTTTTGATAAAAATCCCGGAGGGATAAACTGCTATGGTTTCGGCTAGAAAGAAAAGAGAAAAGAGAGCAAGGAGATGCTTGAAAATTTGGCTAACTAAAGAAGAAGAGAAGAGAGAAAGAATAGGGGAGAAATTTTGGTAGAGAAAATATGAGAGCTTTAGCAGTGATTTCGACAGAAAAGAGAAAAATGAATAGAAAAATTTCGGCACAAACACCTTAAGCCAAAACCGAATGCCCCTTTCTTTTCAAATTCCTCAAAGTTTTAGCTAACATTAAACACTTAAAGATGGCTCCTATCTTTCTAAGTTTACTCATCCCAGAAGAGTCTTAACTAGCTCCAACACCTCCTTCCAATATCAACTTTTTATTCACTTAATTAAAACAATAAAACTCCTAAAAGAAAATTCCTTGTGCCGTCCCCTCCTAAGGCTCCTATGTGCCAAATTTTTGACCCAAAACTTGGGCTTCTGGTGGCCACAAATTGGGCCTCTTCCCCTTGCCTTTTGACGCTAACTCCCCTCCTTCCTTATGGCATCATTCCCTCCTAGGTCACAAGCCCAAAATGTTCATTAAACTACTTGAAACTTTATTTTAACCCAAGTAAGATTAAACAAAATATTTAATTTGGGCCTCTGCATGTACAGGCCCACCTTTAGGATGTTACAATTCTACCCCCCTTAAAATAAATTTAGCCTCGAAATTTACCTGATCAAAAGAGATGGGGATACTGCTGTCGTATAACATCCTCTGGCTTCCACGTCACCTCCTCTGCGCCGTGATTTCGCCATAAAACTTTGACCAATGGAACAGACTTCCTTCTCAACACTTTCACATTTCGATCCAGAATTCACACTGGCTCCTCCTCAAAAGACAAATCCAACCTTACTTCTATCTCTTCTACCGGTACTATGTGCGATGGATCAGATCGATAACGTCTCAGCATCGAGACATGGAACACATCATGTATCTGCTACAACTTCAAAGGCAACTCCAAACGATAAGCCACTGGGCCCACATGATCTAGTACTCGGTAAGGCCCAATAAACCGCAGACTTAACTTCCTCTTTCATCCAAACCTCATTATCTTCTTCCACGGAGATACCTTCAAGAAGACTTGATCACCTATCGCAAATTCCACCTCTTTTCGTTTTAGATCCGCGTAAGACTTCTATCAATCAGACGCTTCCTTTAACCTAGCCCGTATTAACTTAACTTCTCCTCCGTTTTCGACACTAATTCTGGACCTAACACCTTGCGTTCACCCAACTCCGTCCAACAAGTTGGAGTACGACATCTCCTTCATATAACGCTTCATAAGGCGCCATCCGAATGCTAGCTTGATAACTATTATTGTATGCAAATTCTGCCAAGGGCAAATACTCTTCCCAACTACCCCTAAAGTCGATGATGCAACTCCTTAGTATATCCTCCAAGATTTGAATTACCCTCTCGGACTGACCATCAGTCTGTGGGTGAAAAGTGGTACTAAATTCTAACCTTGTCCCCATTGCTTGATGAAGAGCCTTCCAAAATCATGACGTGAACCTAGGGTCCCTATCTAATATGATCGACACCGGCACACCATGCAATCTTACAACCTCAGCCACATACACTTTAGCCAACTTTTGTAGAGAAAAGTCCACTCGAACCGGTATGAAGTGAGCAGACTTCGTCAGTCAGTCTACAATCACCCAAATTGAATCCTTCTTAGTGGGTGTAAGGGGTAACCCACTAGCAAAATTCATCGTGATTCTCTCCCATTTCCATTGGAGAATCTTCACCGGCTGCAATAATCCCGATGGCACTTGGTGTTCAGCTTTGACCTGCTGACACGTCAAACATTTTCCTACGATTTTTGTTACCTCTTTCTTCAGACCTGGCCACCAAAATTGCTCTCGCAAAACACGATACATCTTGACTCCTCTAGGATACATAGCATAAGGGCTACTATGCAATTCCCGAAGAATCCTTTATCTTAACTCATCATCTTTAGTATGCAAATCTTTCCACGATAACACAGAACTCCATCATTGTTCAGACTATAGTCCTCCATTCCACCATCCCAAACTTACAACAGTCGAGCACTCAGAACTTTATCTCCTAACTATTTGTCCCTAACCTGACTTACCCATGTTGGCTTTATTTGCAACTCAGCCAGCAAACTCTCGTCATCAAATAAACTCAGATGAGCGGACATGGCTCTTAGTTTCGATACTACCTTACGGCTAAACGCATCTGCCACCACATTCGCCTTACTAGGGTGGTATTCGATCGAACAATCATAATCCTTTAAGAGCTCGATCCAACTATGTTGTCTTAAATTTATCTCCTTCTGGGTAAGGAGGTACCTCAGACTTTTATGGTCGGTGTAAATTACCGACTTCTCCCATACTAGTAGTGCCTCCAAATCTTCAAGGCAAACACCACCGCCGCTAACTCCAAGTCATGCGTAGGGTAGTTTAACTCATGCGATCTCAACTGTCGAGACGCATACGCCACCACCTTTCCTTCTTGCATCAATACACACCCTAAACCCGTGTGTGACGCATCACAGTAGACGGTAAATTCCTTTTCTGCCTCCAGCTGAATTAACACTTGCGCTTCCGTCAAGATTCTCTTTAACTTCTCAAAGATCTCTTGCTGTTTGTCAGTCCACACAAACGATACTCCATTCCTCAACAACTTAGTTAGAGGTGCCGCTACTAGAGAAAACCCTTCAACGAACCTTCGGTAATACCCTGCCAAACCTAAGAAACTCCAAACCTCCGCAACAGACTTTAGCGGTTTTCAATCCAATATAGCCTCTATCTTTCGAGGGTCTACCTAATTCCCTCGGCCGAAACCACATGTCCTAATAAAGTCACTTCCTTCAGCCAGAACTCACACTTACTGAACTTTGCAAATAACTGCTTCTCCTTTAGAGTTTGCAACACCACACGAAGATGTTCATCATGTTCCTCCTCAGACTTAGAATAAACCAGAATATCATCGATAAACACCACGACGAACCGATCAAGATATGGTTGAAACACCGGTTCATCATATCCATAAAGGCCGCTGGTGTGTTCGTCAACCCGAACGGCATTACCAAGAACTCATAATGCCCGTATCGAGTCCAAAACATCGTCTTATAAATGTCCCCTTCTTTAACCCTTAATTGATGATATTCAGACCTTAAGTCAATCTTAGAAAAGACTGAAGCTCCTTTGAGCTGATCGAACAGATCATCGATTCTCAATAATGGATACTTATTTTTAATTGTCAACTTGTTCAATTGACGACAGTCCACGCACATACGCATGGATCCGTCCTTCTTCTTCATGAACAAGACCGACGCTCCCCATGGAGACACACTCGGTCGAATGAACCCACGATCCAATAGTTCCTGGATCTGAGCCTTGAGTTCCACCAACTCCTTCGGCGCCATCCTATAAGGAGCAATGGATACTGGAACTATACCCAGAAGTAGGTCTATTCCAAATTCCACCTCGCGATCCGGGGGTAATCTTGGCAATTCCTCCGAAAGACATCCGCCAAATCCTTAACTATTCGAACCTCATCAACAGTCACCTCCTTAGCATCCAACGCACTAATAAAAGCTAGAAATGCACTACATCCCTTCCGAATCATTTTAATAGCTTTTAAAGATGATACCAAGTTGGATAAGTAATTCATTCTTTCTCCTAACACAACCACCTCCCCGCCTTCCGGGGTTTCCAACACCATACGCTTATTCCTACAGTCCAACTTGGTACGATGCTTAGTCAACCAATCCATTTCTAATATAAGGTCAAACTCTTCAAAAGGTAATTCCATTAAATCTACTGGGAATACCACCCCTTGAGTCTTTAAAGTACATCCCTAAACAGTTTGTCCACTATCTTAGATTGTCATAAGGGACTAACTACAGTGATCTTCCTAGTGGTTATTTCAGAGGCTAAACTTAGAGTCTCAGACACTGAACTTGCAACATAGGAGTGGGTTGACCCAATGTCAATCAAAGCAAATAAAAGATTATCAGTAACAAGAAACGTACTAGTTATAACATCCGGTGCGTCACTATCCTCCCTTCGACGAGCTGCATAAACTAAACCCGGTTGCCTTGCATCTGTATTACCTGTACCTCTGCCAGATGCTTTACGACCCCGACCGGATCCATTTCTTCCTCTAGCTACACCTCTACCCCTTGGTCCAAGCTGATCACCTCTTCTAGTCTGATCAGAACCTCGACCGTTGGCTACCCCCGATCCATCTGAGGACAGTTCCTCATCAAGTGTTCTATGGATCCACATCTAAAGCATCCATCGGTTTTCATTCTGCACTCCTCATAATGGGTCCTCCTGCATGTAGAACATGCTTGACTCTGGCTCGATGGAGCACGAGCTAGCCCATCAGCCCTAGGCTTTTTCTAAAAATTTCTAATTGCTCTAGAGGGTCCAAAACTTCTCTTACTCCTGCCCCGATCCTTATCCTTCTCTTGTCTCTTCACTCGTTTCACTTCTTCAGCTATTTTGACCTTATCTACCAAAATCGAGAAAATTCTCTCTCGCTGTGGTGCAATCAGAATCCTTAACTCATTCTGTAGCCCATCCTCAAACCAAACGCATCGTTCATACTCTGTTGCTACCATTCCCTGAGCGTAACGACTCAAGCGTAGAAACTCAGCCTCATACTTAGCCACAGACTTACTCCTCTGCACTAAATTCAAGAATGCTTTCCTTTGACCATCCATATAATTAGCCCCAACTTACTTTTCCTAGAATGACTCCTTAAAGAAATCCCAGTCAATCAGGTCCGCGGTCGTACCCTCTTTCACTGTGAGCCACCATTGGTAGGCCTCGTCTCGAAGAATAGACACAACCCCCTTCAGCTTCTCCTCTACCGTGAAGTCTAGGTCATCCATTATACGTTCCACTGCCTCCAACCAATATTCAGTGGAACTTGGGGATACGCCAGAGACTCCCCTAAATACTTCTGCCCTGTTGTTCCTCAGCCTCTCTAGCACAGATTTTTGGGCTCCTATGCCCATACCAGCCTCAACCATTCTTTCCAAAACCCTCAGTACAGCCTGAGACACCACATCCTCTCCACCTGTCTGGTCCTGAAATTCCACCTCAGTAGTTGGTGGAATCGGTATCTTACTTCCGGACCCATGACCCGATCCTACAGGTTTTGACACGGTCATCCTACCTCTATCGCGACCACGTGGCGGACGTCTTCGACCTCTTGTACTCATTCTTCTAGTTCATGTTTATCTATTTTAAAAGTTTTATGAGTCATTAGTTGTTCCACTAATTATCCCGGACAATCTTATGAAACATAATTTTTAAAAGTGATTCTTTCGAATTTGAACCTATCTACAGTTTTCAGTCTTCCTAATTCTAGGGATTATGCACACACAACATTCTTACAAGTAACATCCATCACCTAAGGGTATTTTCGTCATTTCGCTACCCAGGGGTATTTTCGTAAAATTTTTTTTCAAAATATGGTTTCGGGTGATTTTACAAAATAAAGGTATTTTGGTAATTTTCAACTCAGGGGTATTTCGATAATTTTACAAGTCAGGGGTAGTTTGGTCATTTTGCATATCAGGAGTATTTTGGTCATTTTTTTAGACAAGAGGTATTTTTGGTCATTTTGTGAAACTAGGGTAATTTTTACGAATCAAGGGTAATTCAGTAATTTCAGAACTAAGGTTTACTTTAGGATTTTACCAAACAAATTGGCTGGTCCCTTTCGGATTTTAATTGTAAGTTTTGGCCTGTCAACACGTACTCGTAACTAGGGTGAATAGTCACTATGCACCAGGTAGGATTCTAGTGAAAAGGAGGTGAGTCACTAGGACTGCTTAAATACCAAGCTTTCCTTAAATCCACTCCTAGACATGCATATGCCTATTGCCACACCCTGTCATGGCTAAAGTGAACAATCACTATGCACCAGGTAAGATTCCAGCGAAGAGGAGGTGAGTTACTCAAACTGCTTAAATACCAAGCTCTTTCGGATCTACTCCTAGACATGCATATGCTTGTTACCACACTTTAGTCTTGTAACTTGTTTACATGTTTTGTTTAATGAAGTTAAGTCTTATGAATTTTAAGAGTTATTTGTCTAAGCCTAGAGTCCATCAAGTTCTAACCTAAATAGCCTACATCCCATAAAACTCGTTAAGCCCACATTGATATCCCAATCAGGAGTTCAGAATACTTACCTGGTGAACTTGGCCGGAGACGCAGGTGCCATGCTGAGCTAACAAACCTTTACTAAGAGAAATCCATGTTTCAAAAACCTATTTTTAGAAAATCTTTTGGGCCCAAAACCCCAAAGCCAAGTTTTAAATCGGGCTCTGATACCAATTTGTAACACCCCAAACTCGGCCCAACACTACAATCGGATCTGGTATGTCACTAAGAAAATTTCTGTAAAACCAATCGTGTTGACAGAAAGCCCAAATGTAATTTATATAAAACATGCCCTAATAATCAAAAGCCCAAAACTGAATTACATGTCTTAGTTTAAAAATAAATAATAAAACCCATAATAAAACCAAAATGTAAACTAGTGGCCCATAGCCTTATTACAACGAAGTTTGAATCCATAACATAAAATACTTTAAAAAAAAAATCAAGTAGGGGCTTTTCGCCGGATCCACATATTCTTTTGCATGGCCACCTTGCGCTCCACTCCGGCCCAGTCCGATGCACTAATTGTCACTTGAAAGGTTAATTTAATTGGGTGAGTCGCGAGACTCAGTGTGCAACCCTCATGCACCACTAGTTTTGGGCCTTATAAAGCATAATAATAATTTCATTTACATAGATAACAAATAATATGCAAAACCCAACCCGTTTGCCTAGGTTTCCATCCGCTACACGCCCTCGTACCAACCATTCACACCATTGGGGATTTCTATAATCAACCCACACCGCTACACACCAAGATGGCAGTCATGCTGTTCATCAACATATTATAGCCGAAGCCCTTATAACAGATCACGGCATTAGCCGCTATAGCAAATCACGGTAAAAACCGCTACACATATACATATAACTTCCTCATTTCATCACCCAACCCATGCAATAACATATAAACAATTTACTTATAACATTTAATTAGATTATTTACTAACCTGGTGGTTCGCTTTTACCCTCTTTGGGTTTCCATCATTTAACCGAGATTTTGGCATTTACCACAACATGTAAAACTTATAAGCATATATTTAATAATTAGATCTAGCTGGTAGGGAAGTATTACACACCTGATTCTCGTACTAATGCTTTCTCTACGTCTACGCTACTATCACTCGAGACTACCACTATCGGCCCACGATCTGACTTCGATGTCGGCCCACACCCCGATGGCCAATCTCACACTACCGAAATAGATTGCTTCTTGTATTTGGGTGTTGGTTTTGTAGATCCAACCTTTTCTTCCTGACTATTATTCGATTCCATCCTTAATCACTAAATCATTTAAATGATGAGATCTAATTACTTAACATCTATAACACTTAAATCGAATTCTTACCTAGTTAATCGAATCCCGAATGTCGTTGAGAACATGTCACCTCTCTTCCTACATTCGACCATCACCAAATAGTTAACCAAACTGATGATTGCAACCATCTAACACCTTAAGACATTCGACCAAAGACAAAGGATAAGAAAGTGGCCATTCGGCCAAACCTACGCTTGACCACCTACCTTCAGCTCTTCACAAATCGGCACTACAGATCTCAACAAGAAAGGATTTGGCTTCTAAGATTAGAGAATGAAATCGACAAGGCCTTAGAAAACTGATTCGGATTAGAAACTTGATAAAAGAATGAAGAAATCGAAAAGAAGTAAAATCCCAAAACTTACCAAATTAGAGAGGAGTATTCGGCTATGGTGCACCTTTGGGAAAACGAAACCACCCTTGTAGATTCGACTATGGGAGATGAGGGTATGATCAAAGGGATTCGACTTTTAGAAGAGATCTAGGAGAAAAGAGAAGAACTAGAGAGTTTTGACTTTTGATAAAAATCTCGGAGGGATAAACTGATATGGTTTCGGCTAGAAAGAAAAGAGAAAAGAGAGCAATGAGATGCTTGGAAATTTGGCTAACTAAAGAAGAAGAGAAGAGAGAAAGAATAGGGGAGAAATTTGGCAAAAAAATATGAGAGCTTTAGTAGTGATTTCGGCAGAAAATAGAAGAATGAATAGCAAAATTTCGGCACAAACACCTTAAACCAAAATCGAATGCCCTTTTCTTTTCAAATTCCTTAAAGTTTCGGCTAACATTAAACACTTAAAGATGGCTCCTATCTTTCTAAGTTTACTCATCCCAGAAGAGTCTTAACTAGCTCCAACACCTCCTTCCAATATCAGCTTTTTATTCACTTAATTAAAACAATAAAACTCCTAAAATAAAATGCTTTGTGCCATCCCCTCCTCAGGCTCCTAAGTGCCGAATTTTTGACCCAAAACTTGGGCTTCTGGTGGCCACAAATTGGGCCTCTTCCCCTTTCCTTTTAACGCCAACTCCCCTCCTTCCTTATGGCATCATTCCTTCCTAGGCCACAAGCCCAAAATGTTCATTAAACTACTTGAAACTTTATTTTAACCCAAGTAAGCTTAAACAAAATATTTAATTTGGGCCTCTATTTTAAACACATGAAACAAACACCACATATAAATGCACAGGCCCACCTTTAGGATGTTACAGTTTCCTTGTTTACCTTTTTTTTTTCTTTGCATGGAGGCTTTTTCTACAATTTTGATTAAGGCCCAAAGTGAAGGATGAATTAGGGGTATTTGAGTTAGTCAGAATAGCTATTAGGTTAATCATCTATTTTTCATGGGCAATTGTTTACTCTTTGTTTAAACTAAAATAAAAGAGGTGGATGCTTTGAATGAGATCTCATTACTATTTGAGAATGCCTAATGCTAAAAGGTTAATGTAGAAAAGTTTATGGTCTATTTTAGCCAAAACACTAGACTAGAGCACAAGGGAATAATAGCCAATTCATTGGTGATGCATGTGCTTGATTTTTTGGAGGTAAATTTGGGGCTTCCCTTGTTGGTGGGTAAGAATAAAACATCAGCTTTCTAGCATATCCTTGATAAGATCTCTACTTATATTCAGAGTTGGTTCAAGCAGGTTCTATTGTATGGGGGGTAAAGAGGTATTTATCAAGGCGATTCTTCAGTCGATTCCCACTTATGGTATCTCTATTTTCTTAATGCCACATGCTATTCTTGATGGTGTACTAATACTAGGGGCCATTAGACGATTTTGGTTGGCGAGAGGGAAGGAAGGATGTAGATGGTCGATGTTAGCTTATGACCACTTGTGTCAGTTGAAGAGGGTGGGAGGATTGCGTTTTCTTGACTTGAGGGGTTTTAACTTAACACTCTTGAGTCGATAGGTGTAGTAGTTGGTTAATCATAAAAATACTTTGTGTTATCAAGTCTTTAGTGCTAAATATTTTTTCGAAGGACATGTCTTTAACCTGAAAAGAGTAGAAAAATGTCATATGCTTAGTTGAGTATTCTTGTTATAACACCCTACACTCGACCTGGTCTTCGCATCCGAATGTGCAATGCCACATTACATTACCAAAGGAACTCAATCTATCTCATTGTAATATCACAAAATTTAGTTCATAAATACAAATAAATTCAATTTAAACACCAATCATATTCAAACATCCATTCATAATGTTTAGAATTCAATTTCATCATTTTACGGAGTTATGTAAGGTCAAATTTAGAGCTAGGACTCAAATCCAAATCCAAATATCAAATTTCAATATTGTGTCTCGAGATATAGAGAACCATGTCTTGAGAAAGGCTTCCTCTATTTTCAAACCCCTAACTTTGATGTGTTTATGTCTCGAGACTTAACTCCCCTATTTTGAAGCCCCGAGACAAAAGGGTTCTTGTATCAAGACTTAGTAGCTTTCAATGTGTCTAAAGATCATTCTGTAAAAATGTTTGGAAAGGATTTTTTGTTTTTGTTGTCTTTACATAATAGCCTTATTGTCTCAATACCAACTGATAAACCATAATATACACATATTTTAATCCCACATTTAGTATACTTTTGGATGATTTATCCCTTTAATTATGGAAATAGGTGCTCCTAATCCTTTATTTTCACGTTTTATACTCAGGAAAGCACCGGAGGATGAAAAGAACGAGAAACAGGCTGAAAACAGAGAAAATGGGCCAAAGTACGAAATCCACGGCTGGACCCGAGTTACAGTAGTGCCTCTTTCTTAAGCAGACCAACCATGGCCTATAACTCGAATTACATGGGCGTGGCACACGGGCGTGTCCCTGCCTGTAGCAAAGAAGAGTTTCATTTGGATTAGGGTACTTAGAAGAAAAGAAAGACATTCCAAAAGCCTAAATAAACACCCTAGAGGCTAGCCCTCAATGGGGCGTTCAGCTAGGCCAAAGAGTCAAGCAAGAAGGGTCGAATTATGGGATTCACTCGAAGAAAGCCAGTTGATTCATCTCAAGAAGCCAGAATCATACTCAAGACTGAGGATCTCTCCCTCAATTTCTTCAGGGGGTTTTAGGGTTTTCTTTATGTTTTGTTTTATATTTACTTCTGAGATGTATTCCTTTTTAATTATGAACTAAACCCCTCAAATACTTGAGGGGGATGAAACCCAAGATAGATATTATTATTATTTTTTGAGCTGTATGATAAATGCTTAATTTGTTCTTAACTATGTGTTATTAATTCTTGTTTTGATATTTCAGGATATTAATTCGAGCACTTATGCTCCTAGGCAGAGGAGAAATAGACCTGTTTAAGAGTAAATCTAGCATAGTTAAGCGGAGTTGATCGCAACCCTAGAGATAGGATGACGAAAATCTACCGGATTAGGGTCAATCCTAATATGGGAGTCCATAGATTGAGTTAATGCAATTCTAGGGGTTTTAATTAGAAATAGATTTCAATTAATCAACCTAGGGTTAGACGTTAATAGCATTGAGAGAGGTATTAATAAAAATTAGGGAATCTTACGGATCAAGTCAAGTGAATAAATCGCCCGGTTCAAGTTAAATAACAAGTGAAGTCTAGGTGGATTCTTCCTTGGTTGTCTCAATCAATTGATTTTTCCTTCAAGTATTTTCCTCAATTCATTCCTCTTTGTCTTAGCATCTTTAGCTTAGTAGTTAGTTAATTTTAGGTTAAACAACAATTCCTTTAATTCTTAGGTTAAATAATAAAAAGAGAGTTAGTATTAGTACTTTTGGTTCTTTTGGGTTCAACAATCCGATCTTACCACTAAATTATACTATTGTTCGATAGGTGCTCTTGGCTCAATTGTTGTCTTAGTTAGTTTCCAGGTTTGATCATTCTTTTTATAAATTTTTAAGACTCTGACACACGATCAAGTTTTTTGCGCCGTTGCCGGGGAACTGAAATATTAAGAAAGTTCAATTTTTATTACTTTAGCCATATTTTATTTTATTTTGCAATTCAATTTTATTTTTACTTTTCTAATTTTCTTTTTCTTTTCGTGGTAGGTACCTCTAGTTTATGAATAGAAGGAACCCGATGGGACCCCTGATTTACGACAGTGATATTGAAGGTACTGTACATAGAAACTGAAGATAAATAAGGAGAAGCTTACAATACATACAAGAAGAGCAAGAGAACGAAATTAATACTACCCAAGAGATGGCTGAGAATAATCCGCTACCTCCAGAGGTGGCCGAAAATCATGCTCCTCGAACTATGTATGATTATGCTAAACCTAATTTAATAGGAACTGAGTCAAGTATTGTTAGACACGCTATAGTCGCTAATAATTTTGAATGAAACCTAACACTATACAAATGATACAACAATTTGTTCGGTTTGATGGTTTGCGGATGAAGATCCAAATAATCACTTGGCAAATTTCCTAGAATTTTGCGATACTTTCAAAATTAATGACATTTCTGATGATGCCATCCATCTTCGGTTATTTTCTTTCTCTTTGAGGAATAAAGCTAAACAGTGGCTAAATTCTCTTCCACGAGGATCAATCACTACATGGGAACAAATGACCAAAAATTTTTTAGTAAAATATTTTCAGCCGGCCAAAATGGCCAAGTTAAGGAATGATATCTCTTCTTTTGTGCAGATGGATTTAGAAACATTATACGATGCATAGGAGAGATACAAAGATCTATTGAGAAGGTGTCCACACCATGGATTATCTTGTGGCTACAAGTCCAAACTTTTTACAACGGTGTGAACCCCTCAACCCGATAGTTGATTGATTCAGCAGCCGGTGGAACCCTAAATAAAAAAACTCCTAAGGCGGCCTATGAGTTTATAAAGGAGATGTCACTGAACAACTATCAGTGGCAAGTTACAAGGACAAGGCCAACAAAAACAGTCGAAGTTTTCAACCTCGACGCAGTCACCATGCTATCAAATCATGTAGAGATGTTAAATAAAAAGATTGATGGTTTGTGTGGTTCCTCGCAGGTACACCCAGTAATGCAATGTTAGGCGGTGTGGCGAATCCTGAGTACCCACCCTACAATCCTGGCATGGAAAGCGAACAGATAAACTATACAGGTAATAATTTTAGATCTTAAAATAACCCTTATAGTAATACTTATAATCCAGGTTGGAGGAACCACCCCAATTTCTCATGAGGTGGTTAAGGAAATCAGAGACAACAACTTCATCCAAACTTCTAACAATTGCCCTACCCATAGGAAAAGAAGCTGAATCTTGATGAGATGTTGACAAAATTCATAGCGGTGTCAGAAACTCGTTTCCAAAATTTCGAAACAACATTTAAAAATCAACAAGCATCGATTAAAGGCATTGAGAACCAGTTAAGGCAACTCGCTAAGTTGATATTCAAATAACCACAAGGTAGCTTGCTAAGTAACACTGAGACAAACCCAAAAAAGCAACTTCAAGCCATAACTGCTTAGAATAGTGAAGGGTTAGTAGATTCTGAACCTGAGCCAAGGTAAGAACCTATGGTAAATAAAGGTAAGGTTGAGGTAAGCCAAGAAAAGCCAAAACTAATAATTAAAGAATACCAACCTCGTATGCCATATCCCGATGCGATGAAGAAAGACAATTCAGATGAATAGTTCAGTAAGTTTCTTAAACTTTTTAAGAAATTACATATTAACTTACCGTTTCTTTAAGCTCTTTCGTAGATGCCATATTCAAGGAAATTTTTAAAAGAGCTTTTGAGAAATAAGCAGAAGTTAGACGAAGAGTCGCATGTGGAATTAAACACAGTGTGCTCAACAATGTTGCAAAACAAACTACCACAAAAATTAAAAAAAACTAGGGAGTTTTACAATACGCATTAGCTGATTTAGGGGCAAGCATGAATGTTATGCCTTATAAAATGTTTAAACAACTAGGTCTAGGGAAACCCAAACAAACTAGGATGAGTATTCAATTAGTTGATAAGACTATTCGAATTCCTAGGGGTATAATTGAAGATGTACTCATTAAAATTGAAAAATTTATATTCCCCGTAAAATTTTTTGTTTTAGATATGGATGAGGGTAATATTGTTCCTTTAATTTTAGGAAGGCCCTTTTTAGCAACTGTCAGATCTAAAATTGATGTTAGTACAGGTGAACTCACACTTCATATAGGTGACGAATCAATCAGTCTTCAAGCTCTCGACTCAGCTAGGATATCGAGAGACGAAGGTGAGAACGTAAATTCTATTGATAACCCTTCGTTGAAACCTTCTTTTCAAGAAGCACCATAGAACCACACATCTGAGCCAGATCCTAGACCTCATACCAACAAGGAAATAACTCATGAGGAACGAAGGCTTCAGATTGATAAACTAGACGAGTGGAAAGCCCATTTCAAGGAGGAATCGAAACCACACGAAGTGAAATCGAAGGAACCCCCAGACGAGCTTATAGGAACATCAAATCACTTCAAAATAGGAGATCAAGTACTGTTAGAGAAAACAGACCTTCAAACCGCCAGTTCAGAGCTCAATACAAATGAAGAGATCCCTTTTAAGGTAATTTATGTCTTCCCATACGGCACAGTCAAGGTAAGCAATTCTACATTCGACACCTTTAAGGTAAATGCTACTCGACTCAAACTATATAATGCTAGCATGAGAAATGATTTTTCACTCCTCAAACCACCATGAATGTGTGAATGAGAGGTATGTCTAGCTTAAGACTTTAAACAAGTGCTTCTCGGGAGGCAACCCAAGCACTAACCCCATTTACTTTTATTCTCTTTTTTAGCACCTAACTACAAACTAACCAAGTTAATGAAGCACAGATTTTTGCCCCACACGGCCTTGCACACGGTCGTGGCCGTGGCAGTGTGGATACTACAGATTTTCGTACTGGTCTGACAGAGATATTACGAAAAAGGATGAAAAAATATCTTCAAGCCACGGGCTCCAACTAAACACCACGGCGGTGCGACACTGCCGTGGCCGACACTATTTTATCAAAACGTGCATGGCAACCTAAATAACAGGCATGGGAGAAACGAATACACCACCGCAAGGTCATGCAATACGGTCGTGTGACATGACACGCCCATGAAACACGGGCGTGGAGATGTACCAGAGCTGAAAATCTTATTTAAACCACCTATTCCCCTTCTCACCCACTCTCCCTTCTCTTCTTCCATACCCTTTAAGTTCTTCCCCTTTTATTTTCCTCCTTCTTCATCTTCCAAACTTTTGATCTACACTTCATCCATGTCAAAGAAATGGAAGGATCCTATCCCAGTCTACCTGTGCGAGACTAACCTACATAAGTTCATGTCGGCTGCTTCATTAACCCGACAGGAAAAGGACCTTTGAGTCTATTTAATCTCTCTTTTTCTTTTCTCGTCTCTTTTAATTTCCTTCTTTTTATCTCTCTTTTGCTAAATCTATATTACTACATTTTAATTTTGTTTATTTAGGTTGTTCGGGCTGCTTGGGAATCACACCACCACTACCCTAGTAACCACCGCCATCAACGCCTCCTCCTCATTCTCAAGGAATCCATCCAAAAATTCAGGAAGTTCACTTCTCTACATATCTTTTAATTTTCTACTATAATGTTATCATATATCTTTGTACATTGAGGGTAATGTACATCTTAAGTGTAGAGGGTGAGAATTTATTCAGAAAAGTTCCTAACTTTTTGTATTATTCTCAAATCCCTGAATGATATCTTATCTTAAGTAATTTCTTCATATCACTAATTAGAATGAAATTCCTGTTGATTTATGATTTTTATTGATATGTTTTAGATTAAGTCATAGTTAATTTTACATTGATAATTTAAACTTCAAGATACTAGAGAATCAATCATGATGAGTCTATTTTCAAAAATTAAAATTTTGTTTGGTTGTCTACCTGAATCTAATTATTACTTTGAAGTTTGAAATTTACAAGGTTGTCATCAAAAACCCATAATTTTTGTGAGATTTTGAACCTTTTAGAGCATATATTCTTTTTGTGCTCACTTTATTGATTATGAGTGTGTCAACATTAATTTTTTATTCTAGAACTTGCTTCGATTATACATGTCGAGACCACATCTTTGATTTGATATACTAAGATGATAAAGGCACTTGGGATTTAACCCACTTACTCCACTAAAAACCTACCTTCACAATTAACCCCTAGTTAACCCCATTGATCCTAACAACCCTTTTTATTAATTCACCCACTAATATTAACCCAAAACCCATCTTGTATTTGTTATCACCATTCCTTTTGACTACCTTTCTATCGAGACTTAGTTTGATCAGTTTCCTAATTATTTTATTTCAGTAGTTGAATTTTTCTTATATTATGTATTTATTGATTTGTTCTTAAAAAATAAAATAATAATAATAAATAATAATAATAAAAAATCAAGGTATATTCATTATTATTTCTATGTTTTAAGTGAGCTTATACGTTTAAATTCTACATCGTGAAGAAGAAGCTCATATTATTAGTTTTCAATTGATGTAATTATTCAGGATTAGTTCATTTTTTCTAGTTAGGTAAATTATCAATTCAATCTCGATTTTAACCTTCTAATTTAGCCTTTATCCACACCTTTTACCTAAACCCCATTACAACCCTTTAAAGACCTTTTGATTTGTGTATTATCTCATTTTATAATGGTGGAGATTTGATTTTCATGCAAGCCTATGGTAATAACTTTTCATGTTTGACTGATGAGTGCTTTATTTTGACCCTTAAACACCTTGAGTGATTTGAGTGAATCTTTAGTAAGGATGTCAACTCTTATAGATTTTGAATTAAAGGTAATTATTTAGATAAGGGGAAACACCTATATTTTTTTCGTGCTAAAAACTATGACTTTGATTGTTTAAATCTTTAGGACTCTTTGAGTTAATTTATCCATGCATAAATTATCTATGAATTATGATGAAACATTATCGATGAATATTATGAATTGAAGAAGTTCGTTTTAATTGTAAGTTGAAAAATTTGCTTGAGGACAAGTAAAAGCTTAAGTGTGGGGGTATTTGATAAACCATAATATACACATATTTTAATCCCACATTTAGCATACTTTTGGATGATTTATCCCTTTAATTATGGAAATAGGTGCTCCTAATCTTTTGTTTTCATGTTTTATACTCAGGAAAGCACCGGAGGATGAAAAGAATGAGAAATGGGCCAAAAACAGAAAAAATGGGCCAAAGTACGAAATCCACATGGCCTGGACCCCGAGTCACACGGTCGTGCCTCTTTAGCAGGACTAACCACGACCTATAACTCAAATTACACGGGCGTGGTACACGGGCGTGTCCCTGCCATAGCAAAGAAGAGTTCCATTCGGATTAGGGTACTTAGAGGCAAAGAAAGACATTACAAAAGCCTATATAAACACCCTAGAGGCCAACCTTCAAGGGCTTTCACTAGGCCAAAGAGCCAAGCGGAGGGCCGGTGTGGGATTCACTCAAGAAAGCCAGTTGATTCATCTCAAGAAGTCGGAATCATACTCACGATCGAGGATCTCTCCTTCAATTCCTTCAGGGGTTTTAGGGTTTTCTTTATGTTTTGTTTTATATTTACTTTTGAGATGTATTCCTTTATGATTATGAACTAAACCCCTCAAATACCTGAGGGGGATGAAAACTAAGACGGATCTTATTATTGTTTTCTGAGCTGTATGATAAATACTTGATTTGTTCTTAACTATGTGTTCTTAATTCTTGTTTTGATATTTCAGGATATTGATTCGAGCACTTATGCTCTTAAGCAGAGGAGGAGTAGACCTTGTTTAAGAGTAGATCTAGCATAGTTAAGCGGAGTTGATCGCAACCCTAAAGATAGGATGACGAAAATCTATTGGATTAGGGTCAAACCTAATATGGGAGTCCATAGATCGAGTTAATGCAATTCTAGGGGTTTTAATTAGAAATAGATTTCAATTAATCAACCTAGGGTTAGACGTTAGTAGCCTCGAGAAAGGTATTAATATAAATTAAAGAATCCTACGAATCAAGTCAAGTGAATAAATCATCTGGTTCAGAGTTAAATAACAAGTGAAGTCTAGGTGGATTCTTCCTCGGGTATTGTCTCAATCAATTGGTTTTTCCTTCAAGTATTTTCCCCAATTCATTCTCTTTGTCTTAGCATCTTTAGCTTAGTAGTTAGTTAATTTTAGGTTAAACAACAATTCCTTTAATTCTTAGGTTAAATAGTAAAAAGAAAGTTAGTATTAGTACTTTTGGTTCCTTTGGGTTCGACAATCCGATCTTACCACTAAACTGTACTATTGTTCGATCGGTGCGCTTGGCTCAATCGTTGTCTTAGTTAGTTTCCAGGTTTAATCATTCTTTTTATAAATTTTTAAGACTCTGACACACGATCACCAACTGATAAATATTGTCAAAATGCAATTTTACTCCAATCTATAAGGATGCCAATTCATTCCTATATGAAACCATGTAACACTTAATTATCAATTAACAATTCATATAATTTAAATGACCTTATAAGGCCCCAAATACCTAGGTACATGCCATTATAACTCACAAACATAATGAAACTTTATAGAGATTTAGCTTAGTCGAGATGTGAGACTTGGATGCTGTTGACTTTCTTAATCAGTCCAAACCTAGTCGTCACTTGCACATTAAAACAAACAATCCACACGCTGTGCAAAAAATCTCAATTGTGCTTATATAATATGACAACAATTCTTATATGTGATAAACAAATATCAAGCTACTAAAACAATTATAAACAATATATGGTATAATTACTACTTCACAATTTTGTTACTTAATGCTTTCTTAAGATCGTCGTGATTCGATGTATGTTTCGTATAGTACATATTATTATGCTCTTAGGACTCTTTTCCCATAATCTCGCATGGTCTTTCACATGCTATTCAAGTTTTCATAATTGATATCAATTATCAAATAGTATTTTACCATTTTCATAGTCATAACACATATCATTTTTATATTATATAACATGTCATACTTGTATTATCATCCCTATTAACTGAACATGGATTTAAGACCGAATACGCAGATTAATCCACCATCACACCAATATAAAATGCACACAGTGCTCATTGGTACATTCTCACGGGCACTTAGTGCTCTAGGGAACTATTGAAGTAATATACAACCGACGTTAAATATATTTGCACCTAATGCTCATTGGTACATCCGAAGTAATATGCGCCCGACACTTATCGGTATAAACCAGAGTAATGTGTGCCCAACACTCACGGAACATAACCGAAGTAAGATGTGACTGAACTAAGTAACTTTGTATAACAAATCGTGGCATGTCAACTATACATGTAACTCCATCTAATACTATTAATAGTATTGGATTTGATGCCTTAACTGTAGTATTTTTGTTTATTTACATTTTTTTTGAATAAATTGGTTTAATAATAATATTCATTAATTACATTGATACCCTTTGTATATTGTCCTCGATGTTTTTCACGCAAAGCAAAATGGAAGCAAAAATTGACTCACTAGTTATCTATCATTTAACTAATACCAAGCGGTATTATGTGGTCAGATAGTAATATAGAAAGACAACTTGTATTAGTAGATGGACCTATACATGTACTTAGTCTAATCGATTTTTCGAGCAAACCGATTGAAAGATAATATGTTATCTATCAAGTCCAATTGGGGAGATGCTTTTTCTTGAGCATAAGAGCGAATCACTCCTAGAAGATAGAGACATAGATGTGACTGACTGGACTGGCAGTTCATCAGATAGGACCCAAGTAGAATAAATCCTAGATCCATTTGTGAATTTATTCACTTGTGACATTCAAAGTGTGACATACTTTAATCCTGAGTGGATGATTGATGATGTATGTATGACTCGTATACTTTGATACAAGTTTGAGTAAAAAGATAAGAAATTGAAAGCTAGTGTGTTGGGTGTAGACTTCTATTGTATGTTGCATCATTCACAATATTGGAATTCATAGTCCAACTAATAGGTAAATTATATCCTCTCATTAGAATTACATGATAGATGAAAAGTAAAAGTGGTCATAGGTCGTTTGTCTTTGTGATAAATGACTTAATTACTATTTGATAGTAATTGGTTTTTAATGAAGGAAGATGTAATGGTTACTATGAGATAAAATAAGATTATATTGGGAGAACGAATTTATTTCAAAGAGATTAAGGATATCTTATAAAGGTAACATGTTGATCACAAGGTCATTGGACGAGCACTGGTTAAGTAGCTTTCATAAGGGTATGTGATTAAGGAGAGCTCAGTTATGATATTATAGTGGAATAATTTCATGACTAAATAAGTTTATAGTTAATAAGCAAAAATCTAAAACTTAATTATAAATTATTTGGATCCTAATTACATATGTCCAATTGGTCCCTCTGCTAGCTTGTTGAAATCATAAATGAATTGCAAGTAGAACCAAATTAACAGAAATGAATAGAAATGACGAAATTAGAGAAATGGTAAAATTATAGAAATGAGTCACATTCACAAACAAATGTTTTTTTCTCATTGAGTATAGAAATGACTTGAGAATTACTTTAAGGCTTTCAAATTATTATTTAATTAATTAAATAATTTAAGTTTAAAAATAAAATTAAATTGATTAGTCATTAAGAATCCATTGAATATGAAAATTACATATCTTTCCTCAAATATTCTTTTATGGTAAAGTCATCATAACTTTAATTGATTTAAAATTGAGTTGAGAAAATGATTTAAAATTTTAAAATTAATTAATATTTATTTTGGAAATAGAAAACAAATATTGCTTTGGTAGAGCTATTAAACAAGTTTTTATACAAAAGTTACATATATTGTTATTCTCGAGAAAGTAGTGAGAATTTATTTTCTAAGAATAAATTTTATTTTCTAGGAATAATAATTTGTATTGGTTTCTATTTGAGAGAATTATTTTTCTACCGGAAGTAATAATTTTTTTTGGTTTTGTATTTGGTTCTTATTGTTCGAGCCCACACTCGATGCAATTTGAGGTATGAGATCAGATGTGAAGGTCGTTCGGTTGAAAGACGAGAATGTTTCGGATCCATCTCGCACAAAGCACATGTACTTTTTAGAAAAAGTTTATTATTATAAATATCACAAACTAGTTCGATTTTTAAAATTTTAATTTACCCTTGTGACTGAAAATCGTTTTCTAAACTGTATCTTTCCAACAAATAGGGCATTATTCTTTATTGTTTATTACTAAAACTCATTGTATCATATATAGTATCACATTATCAAACCCAATTCACGATCGCAATTATATATGTACATATAATTCAACATTGCTCAATCAAATCAAGTAGCGAAATGTATACATACCTCGATTATGTTCGTCACCGATATGATTCGATTATAAATAACTACTTAATTAAACAATAAATTAGAAACAAATTATGAAAGCATAAACCGGATTCGTTGTTCGTTGTCCATTCTCATCTTTTTGTTGTCCCTCGACGTTTCAATCTTATTTTTAACCTCATTCACTAAATCGAGTATAAAAAATATATTAAATTCTCATTTATTAACCTATAATTATTCAATTAAAACCCATTTTACATACTTTTCAATTTAGTCCTTTATATCACTAATATAATCCTCACATTTTACAATTTACTTAATCGAATCTAAATCGACTTTGTATTTATTTATTAGAAACTCCATTCTATACTTTCCCTTACACTTGGGTCCTTGTTAAGTTAAATATAATTTCTAAGCTTTGAGCTTTGAGCTTAATCTAACTACATTCCAAGCTAACCTATTTCATCCCTTTCATAATTTTCATATAATCTGGTTTAATTTATTATGATTTTCATGTTTCTAGTCTCAATTACATTAACACTTCTCTAATGACAATTTAAAATTATTAACAAGCTTTCTATAAAAAAATCCATAAAATCTTACGAGGAAATCTTTCTCACTAATCTACTATAATATATCCATGAAAACCCAACTATACTATATCAAGAATTAACAAAGTTTCAAAAGAAAACTCATCTATTTCTTAACGTATAGCACACAACAATGGTGAAATAAGAAAACAAGTTTTTCTTTTCTTTCTCTTGATGTTTGGTGGAAGAAGATGAGATGAGAATCATGTTTTTTTTTCTTCTCTCCCTTATCCTATATCTATATAATTAATATTTAATTAACTAATTAAAACCAAATCAAAGGCCATCATTTAATCTACAACAATCAATGGACATGAACGACCAAGATTCACCAAGGCCACTAGTCCTAATTAATTAATGGTTAAATCATTTTTAATCCTTGATTTAATTCACATTTAAACCTCTATTCAAATTCAATTAAATTTCAACTAGTTTTAACCACTACACAATTTAGGGTGGGTTTGGATGGGCGGTGAGTTTACCTGCGATTAGTGTAAAAACAGCTGTGGCGGTGAGATTAGATACTGTAGCGATACTGCAGCGTGAGACAAAAAGTAAGCTAAACGCACCGCGCCGCACTCAATCGGCCATCTGAACCCACCCTTAGTCTTCGTACTATTTTCTTTAATAAATTAGATAAGTCACTCATTACAAATATTCATAATTAATTTTTTTGGTTTAATACTCTGGTTATCTCGGTTTAAGAAAATTTGACCTTAAATCGAATTTTTCAACATAGATGAAAATTGAGTCATTACACTTGCAGCTTTGAGGAAGCTAGCTTTGGGGTTCTTTTGGCAGGTTGGTATGGGGTCATCTATCCGTATTGGGCATGACCGTTAGGGGTAGAGGGTTTGGTGGGAAATGAGTTGAGCTATAATAGGTCGATTTCGAGACTCGACAGTTAGGCCATGTTTAGTTCAATGTAATGGCATAACCGTTAAACTATTTTGCGGGCCCACAATAAATAGATGTTTGGTTAAATGGAATGCCCTATTATGAGCTTATTCCATTACGAGCCTACGCAATGAAATGGTTTGATATATATTTCATTTCCTCACTATCGATTACTGATTCGGTGCTTAAGGAGGCCATCACCACAAAAATGCTCCCTACTTTACCCTCTCCCTTCTCACCTTAAAAAAGCTCTCATGTAGCCAGAACAGTCACTCCCTTACTTCCTTCGACTCCGGCCATAGCACTCCTCACCTTTATCGTAGTGTCCTTCAAGTAAACATTTTCTCCCTCCATTCCTTTCATTTTCCTCTCTCCAATTTTTTCTGCCCTCTTTATTTTTTCTTTTTCTGATTTCATTTTCTTTCTTTCAATAGAGTTGTCATAGCCTCTATTTGAATCGAAATAAACATCTCTATTGATTTGTCCATTTTTAGGTTCGTTTTTTTCCTTTTATTTGTTTTGTTTTTCTAGAAAGTTGAAGGTTTTGGATTTGAAATTCTAGGTTATTTTGACTTTGTTTGATTTGAGATAAGAATTTGGTTTTTATTTTCTTTTGATTTGGATTTTTCAGTACTTTCAGAAGAAAAAAAAATTAGTTGGAAAAGCAAAGGATTTGATCCAAATCCAAAATATATGGTAACAAAAAAGTTGACTCTTTTGCTTTGCATTGGCTGTTTTTATGCTAGAATGCTCTTTTCTTATAGGTAAATTTATTTTAATTTTCATTTCTTGATTTGGTTCTAGCTTGTGTTTGCAGTTTGATGAATTAGGTGATTATAAAAATTATATATATAACTTAGTGAAAGCAATAGTTATTTTGTTTTTTGTTTTAATTAGTTCCATGGACCATATTTTTTTTCCATTTTCTTCTTCTTTTTCTTCACCTATGGTTGCAGAGTTGCAAGAAAAAGTGACGACCAAGTGTTTTTTTGCTGTTGAAATAGGTGATAAGGTTGTTGGCAGAATCATTATAGGCCTTACATACTTTATAATCTTTCTTTGTTTTTGCTTTTGTTTTTTACAAATGGATGCTTCACAGAAAACTATTCTTATTACTAGTGGTGCTAGGTTCATTGGCACTCACACTATGGTACAACTACTCAATGAAGGTTTTAAAATGTCAATTATTGACAATCTTGATAACTCTATTATTGAAGCTGTTGATAGGGTTAAGGAATTAGTGGGTCCTGAGCTCTTTAAGAAACTCCAGTTCAACTTGGTAAGCAAAATTTTTTCCATCTTTTACACCAAAGATGAAACCTTTGTTGTATGTATCGTTGTATTATGATGATCATACATTTGTGCTTTTATTTGTTTTAAGATCTATGATGGGATCAAATCTTTTTCATAAAAAAATTGTTTTGTTTGGTTGCAGTGTGATTTGAGGAACGGGGATGACTTGGACAAGCTTTTCTCTAAAACAAAGTACTGCCAACTGAATATATACTATAATCTTTTTTGGTTTTGATTGCTTGCATCACAATGGTCCATTAATTTATTGTCATTTTACAGTTTTATTTGGGATTATGATAAACCATAAAAGTAACACATTTTAAAACCATGCTTAGCATGTTTTTGGATGATTTATTATATAATTTAATGAATTTGATGCTCCTAATCCTTTAAATTCATGTTTCTATACTTAGGTGAGCATAGGGGATTGAAAGGAGTGAAAAACGAGCCAAAATCGAGCAAAAAGAGTTGATTTCAATACCGCACATGGACTGGGCAATTTAACACGAGCCTATCACACACCCGTGTGAGACATACGGGCTGGCCAAATGCTCATGTACCAGCCTGTGTCGATATCGAACCATGTTAGTATTGTACACGGCCTGGGCATTCTTACACGGGCTAATCACACGTCCATGTCCCTATCGAACCCTGTTTCGTTTTCACGCAGAAAAAGCCAATTTTTAGGTATTTTGAGCATTCCAAAGTCTATAAAAACACATTAGAAGAAGACCTAAGGAGGCATACAGAGTAGAACACAGAAATTACCTGAAGAATGTTGTTGGAATCATCTCGGAAGTAGATCCACTCCAAGATTGAAGATCTCCAGTCGAATTTCCTTCGAAGTTTTATTGGGTTTTTCATGTCTTGTTGTTATTCTTATTTTGAGATGTTTTCCTCTTTGAGTATGAACTAAACTCCCTAAATACCTAGGGAAGATGAAACCTATGACGAATCTTATTATTTAATTTTCTGAATTACATGATAAATACTTGTTCTTGTTATTGATTATGTGTTCTCAATTCTTGCTTTAATATTTTTAGGATGTTAATTCAAGTTAGATATGCTTATTCAGTGGAGCAAAAGTCCTTGTTTAAGAGTAGATCTAGCATAATTGAGCTAAGTTGATTGCAATCTTAGAAATAGGACACATAAATATACCGGATTAGAGTCAAATCTAATAAAGGAATCCATAGATCGAGTTAATGTGACAATAGGGTTTTTAAATAGAAAGAGATTTCAATTAATCAACCTAGAGTCAGTTGTTCTTAGTCTCGAAAGAGATATTAACATAAATTAGGGATTTCTACGGATCAAGACAAGTGAATAAATCGTTTAATTCAGAGTCATAATAATAAGTGAATTTAGGTGGATTCTTTCTTAGGTATTGTCTTTATCATTGGTTTTCTTCTAATATTTTCCTACTTTATTCTCTGTTTCGTCTTAGTAATTAGGTTAGTTAAGATTAGGTTAAAATAAATCCCTTTAATTTATTTGGCTAGATATAAATGTAACACCCATACCGAGTCCGAGGCTAAAACTGGATATGAGACATTACTATATTTGAACCTTCTTAAACATGTACTTATGGGCTATAAATTTTGTTTGAATTAAAAACTTCTCTTTCTTAGTCAATTCATACATTTCATGGGCCTACGAAGCCTTAAACTTACGTCTAGAAACTTTCAGAACTCAACTAGAGACTTTTCTCTTAAAACAGGGGTCACACGCCTGTGTACCCATAAGACATGCCCATGTCTTCCACTCATGGAGGATACTGATAGTTTACACACGGTCTTGACAGCCCGTGGCCCTAGACTGTGTGTCAAACCTTGATTTAACACCCCAAACCTAGCCTAGACGTTACCACTGAATCTGGCATGTCACATGAAAGGGTTGTTTAAAAACTGTGCGCTCGTTAAAAACTTCATATTCTTTTTGAAACTCCGCGCTTTGTTGTTTGTGAAATTCAGATTTGCTTTTATGGTTTTCTTGTAAAAGCGTTGTTATTACTATTAGTGGAAACATTTTTTATAGTAGAAATCGAATCAGTAATTTACGAAAACGTGATATTTTGAAAACAATTATTAACTTTTTAAGAAAACCCAATTTTTAATCATTTATAGTTTGAACACAACAGAAATGAAAGTTAAAAAGTAAAACAAAATCCAAAGGCCTTATTACATAAAATTAAACCCAAATTGAAATAGAACTCAAAATAAGGTAAAATGAAATGTACTAAGGTTACGATGTATGGCCACCACATAGTCCTCTGCAGCTTCAAATCCTCAAATGCTGAGGATCACCTGCAAGGTTAAAGCAAAGAGGTGAGTTACGAGAACTCAGTGTGGAATCCCCTAATCGGTCATTAGCTGGGCCCAAGCCCATACGAAAGTGGACTAAGCTGAAGCCCATACAGAAGCAGACTGGGCTGAAGCTCTATTCAGTAACAATTTGGGCCTTAGCCCTATAATCATGATAATGCAAATAATGTAGTGTAATGTAATGTAATGTAACCTAACCTAATAGTCCTTCCTCTACACTCCACCCGTACCAGCCCTATACTCTATGTGGGGACCAAGTCAACCCACCTAACCCTACACTCCAAGAATGCAGTCGAGCTGCTAGTATAAACATATGCGTCTCTTAAGCCTTCAATAGCGGTATTATAATTGGCACAGAGCCATCAGTAACTGTATTATATTTGGCACATAGCCATCAGTGACGGTAATATAATCGGCATATAGCGTTGGGTAAATATGATCGACACAGAGTCATCGATATCTGTTAAGCATATAGCCCTCAGCGACGGTAATATAATCGATACACAGCCTTAATCAAGATGTCACAGAGCCAAGCTCTCCAAAAATGTAGCCAAGCTGCTAATAACGATATGTGGTCGAGCCATCGAATCGATATCGTGGCAAAGCCACTAATCGAGAAACGTGGCATAGCCACTAGTACAGTACTTCCTCCATAAGCATAACTCAACCCAATGCAGTATGTCGTGTATATCATGCTCAATCATTACACGTATATGCACAATGGCCATGCTTAGTAGCCGTCATTTCAACACACATTAACAGCAAATTAGACACACGCCTACAATCAAGTCGGTTAAACCACAATCATACAATCATAGTCAAATCATGGCACCAAAATTAGTCTTTTACCCTCAGGGGCAAAATAGTTAATTTACCCTATAAGGGTATTCTGGTAATCCTACCCTACAGGGGTAATTCAGTAATTCTACTCATAGCTAATCCCTGTATACAGTGCATCTCAAACATAATCAATCATACAATTAACACATACAACACTAGTAGTACCACGAGAGTACAACTGTCATTTAATCAGTTAGGGGTAAAACGGTCATTTCACCACTTAAGGCATCTCGATAATTTTACCCATCGAGGGTATTTCGATAACTTTACCTACAGAGGATATTTTGATAATTTTGCAATCCGAGGGTATTTCTGTAATTTCACAAATCAGGGGTATTTCTGTAATTTTATAAAATAGGGGTATTTTGGTAATTTTGCAAACTGAGGGTATTTTAGTAATTTTGAAACCAAGGGTATTCTAAACAGAGATAACGATTTGAATGGGCCTAAGGACCATCCTCGACCCAAATGAACCCACATGCTCATGTGGCCCATTTAGCCCAAATCTAGCCACAGATATGAGATTCACATAGACCAGTTCACTATCTACCATACAATCATACAATTTATTCATATGGGCCCACAGACTCATTGGGCCCACTTGGCCTCCCTGGGCCCATTGTGGCCCAAACAACGTCAACCCGCAAGAATACTCATGGCGGCCTCGAATATCGCATCGAAGCTCCCACACGTGCGCCCGTGCGCTCGTGTGGCTACCATCGTCGTATGACCGGTATTTCGACATTTGCCGCTCTAGTAGTGCGAGATACACACCTGATAGGAGTCTGAAGCTAATCCGCACTCCGAATGCTTCTATGCCCAAATGCCCACCAAGGTATGCTTCCTCTCCTCATAGACAGCTCCATATATAGCCAGCTTCTCACCTTTCCTCTTGCTAGCTTTCCAATGTGGGATCCCTTCTTCAGTAGAGTTTAAATCCAACACAAACTCTGGCCATCTAATTCGCAAAATAAATACTCTCCTGTTTGTCATGAGATTCAAACCCAGGCTCCCTTGCACCTTTCATGACGCCTTGCCACTAGACCACTCACTTCCTTGTGTCTAACATCATACGCAACTAAATATAAATCTATGGGCCCAAAGTCCAAGTTCACTTAAAAATAAATCAAAATGAAATGCCAGCGCAAAGGCTTGAACCTTGGACCCCTTGCTTCCTTGTGGCGTCACCTCATTGTCTCTTATGCGGCATCACTTTGCCACTAAACCACAAGCTCTTTTTGTCTCATTTTTCTCCACATTTTATTCTTAAAGCCTACTTACTAACTCCCAGGGTTTTACTCACCTAAAACCAAAATTTTCCTAAAGCCCAAATTTATCCTAGGACTTCATAGAAGCCCCCTAACCTTCCAAAATCACCCACCTAATAGGTCTAACTTGCAGTAATATCTTTATCTCATTCTTAAAATAAATTTTAAATGCTCCCATGACCAAGGCCCAATAGGCCCAATTCTACTAGGCCCGAATTCGGATCGTTACAAATTTACCCCTTAAAGAAATTTTGTCCTTAAATTTTCCAACTATAGGAACAGTCGCACCTCCTAACCTACTACACTATGCTCATGCTGCGCACTCTGATGCTAATATTTCTATCACATTTTAACTTAGAATTTGGAACTCCCCACACATACTCAAAACACCTAACCATTAAAGCAAACAAATATCTCATACGCAACCAATTTCTATATCCAAACCAAAACACACACAGAACAAATACTAAAAATACCGTCATTATAGCACATAACAGAGTATAATGTCAGGAAACTTACGGATTTGGTGCCAAAGACTCGGTGTGCCATACTTCCAATAACACTATATATATATATAAACCACAGTTTAAACAAATTTGGAAAAACTTTCAAACCCATTCCACAGCTGAGTTTTGCAACCTGGCTCTGATACCATAAAATGTAACACCCCAAACCCGGCCTAGACGTTACGATCGGATCTGGCATGTCATATGAAAGGATTGTTTAAAAACTGCGCGCTTGTTAAAAACTTCGTATTCTTTTTGAAACTCTGCGCTTTGTTGTTTGTGAAATTTAGATTTACTTTTATGGTTTTCTTGTAAAAGCGCTGTTATTGCTATTAGCGAAAAATTTGTTTATAGCAGAAATCGGATCCAGTAATTTACGGAAACGTGATATTTTGAAAACAGTTATTAACTTTTTAAGAAAACCCAGTTTTTAATCATTTATAGTTTGAATATAACAGAAATGAAAGTTAAAAAGTAAAACAAAATTCAAAGGCCTTATTACATAAAATTAAACCCAAATCGAAATAGAACTCAAAATAAGGTAAAACGGAATGTACTAAGGTTACGATGTATGGCCACCACAGAGTCCTCTGTAGCTCTAAATCCTCAAATGCTGGGGATCAACTGCAAGGTTAAAGCAAAGGGGTGAGTTACGAGAACTCAGTGTGCAATCCCCTAATCGGTCATTAGCTGGGCCCGAGCCCATACGGAAGCGAATTGGACCGAAGCCCATACAGAAGTAGACTAGGCCGAAGCCCAAACAGAAGCAGACTGGGCCAAAGCCCTATTCGGTAACAATCTAGGCCTTAGCCCTATAATCATGATAATGCAGATAATGTAGTGTAATGTAATGTAATTTAACACAACCTAATAGTCCATCTGCTACACTCCACCTGTACCAGCCCTACACTCCATGTGGGGACCAAGTCAATCCACCTAACCCTACACTCCAAGAATGCAGTCGAGCTGCCAATATAAACATATACAGCTCTTAAGCCTTCAATAGCGGTATTATAATTGGCACAGAGCCATCAGTAATTGTATTATGTTTGGCACATAGCCATCAGCGACGGTAATATAATCGGCACACAGCCTTGGGTAAATACGATCGACACAGAGTCATCGATATCTGTTAGGCACATAGCCCTCAGTGACGGTAATATAATCGACACACAGCCTTAATCAAGATGGCATAGAGCCAAGTTGCTAATAACAGTATATGTGGCTGAGCCACTGAATCAGTATACATGGCAAAGCCACTAAATCAGTAAAACGTGGCATAGCCACCAGTACAGTACTTCCTCTATAAGCATAACCCAACCCAATGCAGTATATCGTGTATGTCATGCTCAATCATTACACGTGTATGGAAATTGGCCATGCTTAGTAACCGTCATTTCAACACACATTAACAGCAAATCAGACACACGCCTACAATCAAGTCCATTAAACCACAGTCATACAATCACAGTCAAATCATGGCACCAAAATCAATTTTTACCCTCAGGGGCAAAATAGTCAATTTACCCTATAAGGGTATTTCGGTAATCCTACAGGAGTAATTCGGTAATTCTACTCATAGCTAATCCATGTATACAGTGCATCTCAAACATAATCACTCATACAATTAACACATACAACACTAGTACTACCACAAGGGTACAACTGTCATTTAATCGGTTAGGGGTAAAACGATCATTTCACCACTTAAGGGCATATCGATAATTTTACCCACAGAGGGTATTTTGGTAATTTTGCAATCTGAGGGTATTTCTATAATTTCACAAACCAGGGGTATTTCTATAATTTCACAAAATAATGGTATTTTAGTAATTTCATAAATTGAGGGTATTTCAGTAATTTTGTAAACCAAGGGTATTCTAAATAGAAATAACGATACGAATGGGCCTAAGGCCCATCCTCAGCCCAAATGAGCCCACATGCTTGTGTGGCCCATTTAGCCCAAATCTAGCCACATATATGAGATTCATATAGACCAGTTCACTATCTACCATACAATCATACAATTTATTCATATAGGCCCACGGACCCATTAGGCCCACTTGGCCCCCCTCGGCCCAAACAACGTCAACCCACAAGAATACTCATGGTGGCCTCGACTATCGCGTCGAAGCTCCCACACGTGCGCCGCGTGCTCGTGTGGCTACCATCGCCGTGTGATCAGCATTTCGGCATTTGCCACTCTACAGCTAGAGTAGTGCGAGATACACACCTGATAGGAGTCTGAAGCTAATTCGCACCCCGAATGCTCCTATGCCCAAACGCCCACCAAGGTATGCTTCCTCTCCTCATAGACAGCTCCATATATAGCCAGCATTCCGATGTAGGATCCCTTCTTCAGTAGAGTTTAAATCCAACACAAACTCTGGCCTTCCAATCCGCAAAATAAATAATCCCTTACTTGTCATGAGATTCGAACCCAGGCTCCCTTGCACCCTTAATAACGCCTTGCCACTAGACCACTCGCTTCCTTGTGTCTAACATCATGCGCAACTAAATATAAATCTATAGGCCCAAAGTTCAAGTTCACTTAAAAATAAATCAAAATGAAATGCCAGTGCAAAGGCTTGAACCTTGGACCCCTTGCTTCCTTGTGGTGTCACCTCCTTGTCTCTTATGTGGCATCACTTTGCCACTACACCACGAGCTTTTTTTTGCCTCATTTTTCTCCACATTTTATTCTTAAAGCCTACTTATTAACTCCTAGGGTTTTACTCACCTAAAACCAAAATTTTCCTAAAGCCCAAGTTTGATCCTGGGACTTCATAGAAGCCCCCTAACCTTCCAAAATCACTCACCTAATAGGTCCAACTTGCAGTAATACCATTCTCTCGTTCTCAAAAAAATTTTAAACGCTCTCATGGCCCAAGGCCCAATGGGCCCAATTCTACTAGGCCCAAATTCTGGTCGTTACACTTGACATACTGACTTATTCTCACGTCTTGGGACACACACCTAAGTGCTGACCGTGTGTCACACACGGTCTATACAAATGGCCGTGGGGTTAGCCTGTGGTCTATTCTGACTTAAGACACTAACGTGTAGGGAACACACGACCCAGACACACGCCCGTATGTCTATCCGTATGGGCACTTAGAGGCTATTTACCACGCCAATTACCACCCTAAAATCAAGACCAATCTCAGCCAAAATCCACAATTCAAATACTTCATCTAACATTAAACAAAAAAATTTGTACTCTAATAATATTAATATACACACATACTTAGTCAAGCTTGGTCAATTTCATTAGCCATACACCAAAAGAATAATGAATTTAATAGCCAATACTTTGGCTTTTCTTAATACATATTTCAAAATGATATATGCCATACTGAAACAAAAACAACTTGGCTATACCAAAATAATGATTGATAATGTGCTTCGAGCTCCGACGTCAATGATCCACAATTTAGCTTGGCAGGACTACATGAAAGAAAAGAATTAAAGACGTAAGCATTTAGCTTAATAAGTTTGCATGTAGCACATATAGCAATATATTTGCTTAACATGAACCATTCATCATAAACAATGGCATCATAAATCTCAAATACTTAAGCTTACTTACTCTACTGATTTTTACATTCCTCATGGTACTTACCAGTCTCATGCTTGAAAGTAAACAAGATATCTATATCACTTGATCACATAGATCAGCATACCTTACTATGATAAGCATAACCCCAACTTCATCATTCATAACATGAATAATATTCTTAGTTAATTTTAACTAACATAACTTGGTGATAGCTTTACTTACTTAACTTTCTTACATTCTATTTCAATCTTTACTCTTTTGCCCGATGAATTACTATGAATAACAGAGGATACTGAATCTCATCCCACATGTATCTTGATGCCAATGCTACGTCCTTGATATAGTCTTACATGAGATTTTTTAACTTGATATCGACGCCATGTCTTGACATTGACTTACATGAATTCTTCCTTGTGGGTTCCCTTGGGAACAATTTACAAATGTATGACCAATTTCATATCTATTACAAATTAGTCCTTACTAACATTTTTCATGAAATTTACTTAGGAAAAGATGTTTATCTAACATCAAACTCTCATAATATTCCATAAAACATCATTTTAGAAGTATGTCATACATGGGTATTTTTATAGGCATGCATTCTAGCTCAAGTTATAGCCAAAATAGCTAATTCATGCTACTAGGACTCCAAAAATACGAAGAATATCAAAAACAGGGCTAAGATGCACTTACTAGCAAGCTTCAAAAATTGAAGAACCCTAACTATGGAGTCTCTCAAATTTTTGGCACAATGAGGAAGATGAATAAGATTTTTGTCATCTTTTTCCTTTTTAATCATTTAATTGATAAATGACCAAAATGCCCTTCTCACTAAATTTTCACAATTTACTAACTCATGTCCATTTTTTCCAAAATTTAAAAATTGGGAAAATTAATATTTAAGGACTTCTAATTAATATTCCAAAGCTATTTCATACTAAAAGCTTCTAGAATCTCATATTTTACAACTTTTGCAATTTAGTCCTAGTGGACCATTCAAAGACAGTTTCATAAAATTTCTTCATGAAACTTTCATACTATCATGCAAGCATCTCTTAAACCTTAAAACTCATTTCACTAACTCGGATTCATGGTCTCGCACCACTATTTCTATTAGGCCCTAAATTGGGCTATTACAATTCTCCCCCTTAAGGATTTTCGTCCCCGAAAATCTTACCAGCAAAGAGATTTGGGTACTGGTTTCTCATGATTTTCTTTTGGTTCCCACGTAGGTTCTTCTACTTCATGTCTTTTCCATAATACTTTAACAAGGGAGATATTCTTATTCCTTAGTTGCTTGACTTCCCAGGCTAAAATCTTTATTGGTTCTTCACCATGAGTCATGTCGAGACGAATCTTTACCTATGACCGAGTAATTACATGTGAAGGGTCTGATTGGTAGCGTCGCAACATGGACACATGAAACACATCATGTATCTTTTCTAATTTAGACGGCAAAGCCAATCGATAAGCTACCAGCCCAACTCTCTCAGTAATCTCATATGGTCCGATGAAACGTGGACTCAACTTGCCTTTCCGGTAGAATCTGAGAACTTTTCTCCATGGTGACACTTTCAAGAAAACTTTATCCTTAACTTGATACTCTATTTCTTTTCTTCTTAAATTCGAGTAGGAATTTTGTCTATCAGAAGCGCCTTTAAACTTTCTCGAATTACTTTCACCTTCTATTTGATTTCTCTAACCAAATCAACCCCGTGAATCTAGTTTTCTTTGAGTTCGGTCCAATATAGAGGCGTCCGACACTTACACCCATATATAGCCTCATAAGGTGCCATCTTCAAGCTTGACTGAAAACTATTATTTTAGGCAAACTCTACCAATGGGAGAAACTTTTCCTAACTTCCTTGGAATTCAAGAATACAACATCGGAGCATATCCTCAAGTACTTGAATTAACCTCTCCGACTGATCGTCAGTTTGAGGATGAAAAGCTGTACTAAAGCTCAACTTTGTTCCCAAGGTTTCTTGTAACTTCTTCCAAAATCTGGATGTGAATCTCGGATCTCTATCCGATATGATTGACAACGAAACTCCGTGAAGCCTTACTATTTCTGAAATGTAAAAGTTTGCCAACTTGTCTAGTGAGTAGTCAATTCGTATAGGTATAAAATGGGCTGACTTTGTGAGTCTATCAACCACAACCCATACAGCATCTTTCTTGCTCAGAGACAACGGTAATCATGTTACAAAATCCATAGTGATATTGTCCCATTTCCACTTGCGAATCATAATTGGTTGAAGCAAACCCGAAGGTACTTGGTGTTCAGCCTTTACTTGTTGACAAATTAAGCATTTGTAAACAAACTCTGAAATATCTTTCTTCATTCCCGACCACCAGTATTGTTGCTTCAAGTCATTATACATCTTTGTACTACCCGGATGTATAGATAAACATCCATTATGTGCCTCATGTAAAACTCTCTGAATAAGCTCTTATTTTCTCAGCACATAAACTCTATCTTTAAACATCAAGCATCCATCAGAATGAATCCAAAAGTCAGACTCAACATCTGACTCGCACTGAGCTCTCTTGGCTTGCAACTCACTATCTTCTTTTTGAGCCTCAATGATCCCTTGGAGGAATACTGGCCAAGTTCTCAACTCAGCTAGAATAGAACCATCATCAAACAAAGTCATTTACGAATTCAATGCCCTTAATGCGAATAGAGATTTTCTACTCAAAGCATCAGCGACTACATTCGCCTTTCCAGGATGGTAGTCAATGATTAGCTCATAGCCTTTTATCAACTCTAACCATCTCTATTGCCTTAAGTTCAACTCTTTCTGCGTTATCAAGTACTTCATACTTTTGTGATTGGTGAAAATCTGACATCTTTCACCATATAGATGGTGTCTCCAAATCTTTAATTCGAAGACTATGGCAGCCAACTCTAAATCATGCGTCGGATGATTTTTCTTATGAGGCTTCAACTGTCTTGAGGAATAAGCAATTACTTTTCCTTCTTACATAAGTACACAGCCTAATTCGATTAAAGATGCATCATTGTATATCACAAACTTTTTCCCCAACTCGGGTTGTACTAAAATTGGAGCTTCTGTCAACAATGCATTCAGTTTCTCGAAACTTTGTTGACATCTTTCTAACCACTCAAACTTCACATGTTTTTGTAACAATTTTGTCATCGGTGTCGCGATCATGGAAAACCCCTTGACGAACGTCTATAATAGCCGACTAGGCCTAGAAAACTTCTAATCTTAGAGATATTCCTCATTGGTTTCCTCTCCATTATAGCCGAAATCTTAGTTGGGTCCACTCGTACTCCATCTCCCGAGACAATATGTCCCAGAAATCCTACTTTCTTGAGCCAAAATTCGATTTTACTGAACTTGGCATACAACTGATTTTCTCGTAGAATCTGTAAAAATGTCCGTAGGTGATCAGCATGCTCAGGCTCATTACAAGAATAAATCAATATGTCGTCAATAAAAACAACTACAAACTTGTAGAGATATGGCCTAAAAATGCGATTCATTAGATCCATGAATACCGCAGGGGCATCGGTCAAACCAAAGGGCATGACTAAAAATTTATAATGCCCATACCTCGTTCGGAAAGCGGTCTTCGACACATCTGAGTCTTTTACTCTCAACTGGTAGTACCCCGATCTCAAGTCTATTTTGGAGAACATAGTGGCTTCCTTCAATTGATCAAAAAAATCATCGATTCTAGGCAATGGGTACTTGTTCTTCACCGTTACTTTATTAAGCTGACGATAATCTATGCACAATCTCATGGTGCCATCCTTCTTTTTCACAAATAAAACTGGTACACCCTAGGGAGAACAACTTGATCTTGCAAAGCCTTTATCTTTGAACTCTTGCAACTGTAACTTCAACTCTCTCAACTTTCTGGAGCCATTCTGTAAGGAGTAATAGATATTGGTAAAGTATTGGGAGCTAGCTCAATACTGAACTCCACCTCTCTAATTGGTGGTACTCCTGGTAATTCCTCAGGAAAAACATCCAAGTACTTAATTACTATCGACACTGATTCAATCTTTAACTCTATTTCTCTATCATTCATCACAAAAGTCAGATATGCCTCATACCCTTTTCTTATGTACCTCTGTACCGTCATATAAGAAATCATTACCGGCGATCTACCTTGTTCATCTGATTCTACATGAAGGGTGTCCTCATTCTCACATCTTATCTCAATATATTTCTTCCCACGATTTACTATTACCTCATGGGTGGTCAGCCAATCCATACCAAGATTGATGTCGAACTCATCAAATGGTAACAACATAAGGTTTTCTTTAAAATAATGACCTCTAATCATCAATGGGCAATCATTACATACTTCATCAACTAAAACACTTTTGCCTAAAGGATTAGACACCTTAATCACAAATTCTGTAGACTCTATAGGCATACTCATACTGGATACTAGTTTCATACAAATACAAGAGTGTGTGGATCCGGGATCTATTAAAGCAATAACTTCAATCTCATGAAGAGAAAAAGTACCTGTGATAACATCAGGAGAAGATGCCTCTTCGCAAGCGTGAATGGCATAAGTCCTCGTAGGTTCCCTACCCTTGGGTCTCGTAGCCTGTTCTTTAGGGTTACCTCTACCACTTGCCCCACTTCCAGGGTTCTTCTGTGGTCTACCTCTGACCATACCCCCAGATCTAGGGTTCTAAGTTCTCTCTTCTTTCATCATCTCAGGACAATCTTTTATAAAGTGATCCTGGGAACCACATCTGAAACAAGCATTTTCATGCGCTCGGCATTCATTGAGATGACGTCTGCCATACTATGGGCATTCAGGTCTATCAGATCGAATATTCCCCACGCTAGCGACCGAAGTAGTTTGTGTCTTATTTCCTGAATACTGCTTACTCTTATCCTTCCTTGAAAACCTAGTGGAAGTAGCCGATCAGGTGGAGAAATCTCTTGACTTCTTGGAAGAGGGTTGGAATGACTTATTCCACGGTCTCTTTTTCGAGTCACGAGATTCCATTTTAAATTTTCTCTTCTCTTTTACTAACTTTTTCACTTTACAAGCTCTCTCTACTAACACCACAAATTCTTTTAATTCTAGGACAGTAACAAACAACTTGATGTCATCATTTAGTCCATCTTCGAATTTCTTGCTCATGATGGCCTTGGTAGATACACAATCTCGAGCGTATTTGCTGAGTCGTACAAACTTACGCTCATAATCAGTCACAAACATCTTACCTTGCTTTAGTTCTATGAATTTTTTCTTTTCTGATCCACAAACCTTTGGTTGATATACTTTTTATTAAACTCTTCTTGTAAGAATTCCCATGTGATCTTTTCTCTTGATACAACTGACACTAAGGTGTTCCACCATTGATAAGCAGAATCTCTTAAAAGAGAAACTACGCACTTTAAGCATTCCTCAGATGTGCATGACAACTCATTAAATACCCTGATGGTATTTTCTAGCCAGAACTCGGCCTTTTCTGGATCATTATCTCTTTTAGCCCGGAATTCTTCTGCCCCATGTTTCTTAATCCTATCAACTGGAGGTTTGTCTCCTCTTACCACCTCTACTACTTGAAGGGCTACTGGGATAGGTTGAGGAATAGGCGGGGGTGGAGGGGGTTGTGTATTAGGGTTCGTACGAACGAACTCCATATACCATGTGTTCATCATATGGAGGAAGGCTTCTCTTTTCTCCTTCTCTCTGACTCACCGTAGTGGGTCTATTCTCATCCTCATCAGGCACCGTCCCTTTAGTGGGAGCCGACGCGTTGCTTTTTACATCATCTGCCACTACTCTATCAGGATCCATTTACTATATGTATAAACGTAATTTAAGTCGTCAGGAGTCGTCACACTATCATTATAAAAATATTCTTACGTATGGCATGTATAGCTAGACTCTTGCTTATGCTACGTTAGCCTTAGAACCAACTAAACCGTACTCTGATAGCACTAAATGTAACACCCCATACCTGAGTCTAAGGCTAAAATCGGATAGAGACATTACTATGCTTGAACTTTCTTAAACATGTACTTACGGGCTATAAAATTTTGTTCGAATTAAAAACTTTTCTTTCTTAGTCAATTCATACATTTCATGGGTACGAAGCCTTAAACTTACGTCCGAAAACTTTCGGAACTCAACTAGAGACTTTTCTCTCAAAAACAGGGGTCACACGCCCGTGTGATTTGGGACACGCCCGTGTACCCATAAGACATGCCCATGTCTTCCACCCGTGGAGGATATTGATAGTTTACACACGGTCTTGACACGTCCGTGGCCCTAGACCGTATGTCAAACCTTGACATACTGACTTATGCACATGTCCTGGGGTACACGCCCAAGTGCTGACCGTGCGTCACACACAGTCTATACAAACGACCGTGGCGTTAGCCGTGGGGTACACGGCCCAGACACACGCCCATTTGTTTATCCGTGTGGGCAATTAGAGGCTATTTACCAAGCCAATTTCGACCCTGAAATCAAGACCAATCTCAGCCAAAATCCACAAATCAAATGCTTCATCTAACATTAACCAAAAAATTTCATACTCCAGTAATATTAATATACGCACATATTTAGTCAAGCTTGGCCAAATTCATTAGCCATACACAAAAAGAATAATAAACTTAATAGCCAATACTTTGGCTTTTATTAATACATATTTCAAAATGAAATGATTCCTATAAATGCCAGACTTAAATAAAAACAACTTGGCTATACCAAAATAATGATTGATAGTGTGCTTCGAGCTCCGACGTCAATGATCCACAATGTAGCTTGGCAGGACTACATGAAAGAAAAGAATTAAAGACGTAAGCATTTAGCTTAATAAGTTTGCATGTAGTGCATATAGCAATATATTTGCTTAACATGAACCATTCATCATAAACAATGGCATCATAAATCTCAAATACTTAAGCTTACTCACTCTTACTGGTTTTTACATTTCTCATGGTACTTACCAGTCTCATGCTTGAAAGTAAACAAGATATTTGTATCACTTGATCACATAGATCAGCATACCTTACTATGATAAGCATAATCTCAACTTCATCATTCATAACATGAATAATATTCTTAGTTAATTTTAACTAACATAACTTGTGATAGCTTTACTTACTTAACTTTCTTGCTGTAACACCCCAAACCCGGTCAACACACCACGACCGGATCTCGCATGTTACGAAGTGAAAACGTTTGAATAACACAAGTTACCGATTTAATTTTATTGAAAACCCTTTATCGTGACAACCTCTTCTGTTGGGAATCCATTTGTTGTTTTATAGTTCTTGGAAAACCCTTTGATACTTATTAAAATCCAAGTGAGTTAAGCATAGTCGAGTTAAAAACCATTTGTGTTTGAAGTTATTTAAGAAATTAAATTTGATAATCACTTAGGTTAATTTGTTATCATCTTATGTAGATTATTACCTGATAGTAAGGTTTGAAAACCCGAAAGAGATATAATTTTGAAAACACTGCTCTTTACCGGTTATTTTAGCAAGTCAATTTATTAAGCACATGCATAATCTAATCAAAATAAAAGCAAGTAATTAAAACCCAAAATAATACTTAATGCCTTATTACAAAACCAAAACCAATTTTAAGTAAATAAATAAAACTGAAATAGTAATTTAAAGTCCAAAAACCCAAACTAGCATGCATGGCCACCTCGAGTCCTGCCATGCAACCCCATAACCTAACCATCCAATCTCCTTTATCTAGATCCACGATCTATGCCTCATCAAAACCACCGTGACCGTAGTCACAAAAAAAGTTTAGAAGCACGTGAGAAGAGAAATAAGGCCAAGGATATATGGATGAAGTTTCAAGATGAAAGAGATGGAAGAAGACAAGGATATTTGGAATGGAGAAGCACAAGGATAAGAGATGTCGATTGGAGGTGAAGATGTAGAGAAGAGAATGGCTAACAATGAATGAACCGAAAGGTAAAGAGAAGAAAAGGAGAGAATTGAGTTTCGGCTCTTCAAAGGGAGTTGCAAAATTGGTTCGGCCAAATACCCAAGTTACCGAAAGAGAAAAGATAGAAAATGCACTTTGAGGTTCGGTTTTGGCACTAAACAAAGAAAAGAGAAAGACTCCCAAAGCTAGCCGAACATGCACTCTTACTTGGCTATTGAAATTTGACACCCCCTAGCTTTCAAATCTGATTACACGTCCTCCTCAAGGTCCATAATTCGGCCAACTCCTTCAAATGAGTTTGAAAAGATTCAAACTCCTAAATTTCCTCCCCTACATCAGTTCAAATCCGTTTGACCCCTTTCATCTTTATCTTCCAGAGTCCATCCTGAGCACTCCTCTTCCCTGCTACTGGCGTGAAAAATAATAAGCAGAAAGTGCAATTCCTGCTGCTCGAACCCAAGCACTCCCTCCCTGCATAGGGCGTCACCATCCAAGCACCTTAGTGGCGCCTCCTTTGCCACTTGCCACTAAGTTGTTTGTGTTACAACCCTCCAATAAATTCTTTTAACCCCTAACTCTCCTAGCTCCCTCTTCCTAAGCACTAAAACAAAATTTTTGGCCATGACCCAAGCCTAACCCAAGGTCATGCCTAGACCCCAAAACATGCTAAACTAGCACAGTAAGCATATCGTCACATGCAAACACATGCAAAATGTAGAGACCCCGATTTAAAGATATTACAGTTTTACCCCCCTTAAAAATAATTTTGGCCTCGAAATTACCTGGTCAGAAGAGTTGAGGGTATTGCTGCCGCATCGCATCCTCTGATTCCCACGTGGCCTCCTCCGTACCATGGTTCCGCCATAATACTTTCACCAAGGGAACTGACTTCCAACGCAGAACCTTGACATCCTGATCCAAGATCTGTACTGGCTCCTCCTCGAAAGACAAGTCTGAGTTTACCTCTATCTCCGCAACTGACACAACATGCGACGGATCTGATCGATAGCGATTAAGCATGGAAACATGAAAGACGTCGTGAATCTGACTTAACTCTGCTAGTAACTCGAGCTGATAAGCTATCGATCCCACTCGCTTTAACACCGTATACGGCCCGATAAACCTAGGGCTTAGCTTCCCTTTTTGCCCAAATCTCAACACTTTTTTCCATAGGGATACCTTCAGAAAGACCTTATCACCCACTGCATACTCTATATCCCTGCGCTTAAGATCGACATAAGACTTCTGCCTGTCCGACGCTTCCTTAAGACGAGCCCAAATCACATTAACCTTATCTTCTGTTTTTGCCACCAACTCTGGACCCAACATCTGCCATTCACCCAGTTTTGTCCAACACGTAGGAGTACGACATTTCCGTTCATATAGTGCCTCATATGGTGCCATCTGAATACTCGCTTGATAACTATTGTTATAAGCGAACTCCACCAATGGTAGATACTCCTCCCAACTACCGCTGAAATCCAGAACACAGCCCCTTAGCATGTCTTCTAGAATCTGGATTACTCTCTCGAATCGTCCATCGATCGCAGTGAAAAGTCGTCTTTGAAATCCAACCTCGTACCCAAAGCCTGATGCAAAGCTTTCCAGAATCTCAACGTGAACCTGGGATCCCTATCCGAGATAATTGACACTGGCACTCCATGCAACCTTACTATCTCGGCCACATACAACTTGGCTAACTTCTGGAGTGAATAATCAACTCGAACTGGTATGAAATGAGCCGATTTAGTCAGACGATCCACAATCACCCAAACTAAGTCCTTTTTGCTAGACGTAAGGGGTAGCCCACTGACAAAGTCCATGGTAATCCTTTCCCACTTCCACTGCGGAATCTTTACCGGCCGAATGGTCCTCGACCAGAATCGATGCTCAGCTTTAACTTGTCGGCATGTCAAACACTTACCCACAAACTCGCCACTTCCGCTTAAGACACGCCACCGTAATCGTTTCCTCAAATGACGATACATCTTACTGCCTCCAGAATGCATAGCGTATGGGCTACTATGAGCTTCCTGAAGGATTCACTGTCTCAACTCAATGTCCTTTGGCATACATACTTTCCCCTGAAAACACAATACTCCATCACCACCCAAACTGTGACCCTCTGATTCACCATTCTACACTTGCAACCTCCGAGCACTCAAAACCTTATCTACCAGCTTGTTTCTCTCTAACCTGATCAATCCAAGTCAGCTTTACTTGCAATTTCACCAACAGACTCCCATCGTCATATAGACTAAGGTGAGTAAACATCGCTCGCAAGTCCGCTACCACCCTACGGCTCAACGCATTAGCTACTACGCTAGCCTTACTCGGATGGTACTCAATCGAGCAGTCGTAGTCCTTAACAACTTGATCCATCTTCGCTACCTCAAATTTAAATCCTTCTGAGTCTAGAGGTACTTCAGACTCTTGTGATCTGTGTAAACTATCGACTTTTTCCCATACAAATAGTGCCTCCAAATCTTCAAGGCAAAAACCACTAGCACCAACTCTAAGTCATGCGTCGGGTAGTTACTTTCACGAGGCCTCAACTGTCGAGATGCATAAGCGACCACCTTACCATCCTGTATCAGCACACATCCTAACCTAGTATGCGATACATCACAATAGACTGTGAATTCCTTTCCTACCTCAGGCTGAATCAAAATCAGAGCTTCAGTCAGAATCTTTTTCAACTTGTCAAAACTTTCTTGCTATTTTTCAGACCACACAAACGGAACCCCTTTTCTAAACAACTTAGTCAATGGCACTGCAATCAAAGAAAAACCCTCTACGAACCTTCTGTAGTATCCTGCCAAACCTAGAAAACTTCAAATCTCTACAACCGACTTAGGTGGCTTCCAATCTAACACTGCTTCGATCTTACGAGGATCCACCCTAATCCCCTCAGCTGATACCACATGACCCAAGAAAGTTACTTCCTTAAGCCAGAACTCACACTTACTAAACTTGGTGAACAACTGCTTCTCCCTCAGAAGCTGTAGAACCACCCGAAGATGTGCGTTATGTTCTTCCTCAGATTTTGAGTACACCAAGATGTCGTCTATAAACACTACGACGAATTGATCCAAGTACGGCTGAAACACCCAATTCATCATGTCCATGAATGCTGCCGGTGCATTAGTAAACCCGAATGGCATTACTAGAAACTAGTAAGGCCCTATACCGAGTACAAAACACCGTCTTATGAATATCCGCCTCCTTCACCTTGAGTTGATGATACCCCGACCTAAGATCTATCTTAGAGAAAACTGATGCACCCTTAAGTTGATCAAACAAGTCGTCTATCCTGGGCAACGAATACTTGTTCTTTATCGTCAACTTATTCAGCTGGCGGTAGTCTATATACATCCGCATTGTACCATCTTTCTTCTTAACAAAGAGCACAGGTGCTCCCCAAGGAGATATACTCGGCCAGATGAAACCTCTGTCCAACAATTCCTGAATCTGCGCCTTTAACTCCACCAATTCCTTTGGCGCCATCCTATATGGGGCAATAGACACTGGCGCGGTTCCTGGCAGTAGATCTATACCGAACTCAACTTCACGGTCTAGAGGCACACCGAAAGTTCCTTTGGAAATACATCAACAAATTCCCTCACGGTTCGGACACTCTCCACAGCTGTATCCTTGGCTTCCAAAGCACAAACATGCACCATAAATGCCTCGTAACCTTTCCTCACCATTTTCTCGGCCTTCAGTGCAAGAGACAACATTGGATAGATAATCTTTCCTATTACCAATCATCACCACCTCTTCACCTTCAACCGTCCTCAACACCATGCGCTTAGTCACACAATCCAAACTGCCCTGGTACTTCACTAGCCAAACCATTTTGAGAATCAGATCGAACTCCCCAACGACAGTTCCATCAAATCAGCCAAAAACATGACCCCTTGAAGTTCTAGGAGTGCATCCCTATATAGTTTATTTACTTCTACTGAGTGACCTAGAGGGCTTATCACTGTCATCTTCCTAGAAGTAATCTCAAAGTCTAAGTTCATGGTTCCCACTATGCTACTAGCTACATATGAGTGCGTCGATCCCACATCTATTAAAGCCTTATAAGGTAGTCCAAAGATTAAGAACGTACCGGTTAGGACGTCTGGTGCGTCACCCTCCTCTCGACGCCTCACTGCATAGACAAATCTAGGCTGCCTCACCTCTGTAACAGCTGCACCTCTGCCCGGTGCTCCACGGCCTCTACCAGAGCATTACCTCATCTGGCTGCACCAAGGCCTCTCTGTGGCTGCTGACCACCCTCCTAACCTATGTACGATTCTGATCCCCAGACTGCAACCTAGCTGACCTTTGTGGACAATCCCTCACTCGATGCCCCATCGACCCACACTCAAAACATCCTCTGTTTCCATCCAACACTCCCGTGTGAGACTTTCCACACCGAGCACAAGTGGTATGCTATTGAGTATTAGCAAAGAAGAGCCTAGCGACTTGATTTGGCCCACTATATCTACCCCATTTCTGCTGATTCTGGCAGACCTAGATGATCTAGAATTCCTTTTATTCCAACCCTTATCCTGATTCCGCCTCACAGACTGTTTCACTTCCTCAGCCACTTTAGCCTTTTCCACTAAGACCGCAAACTCTCTTTCCTGCTATGGCGTAATTAACATCCACAGCTCGTCTCTCACCCATCCTCAATCGACCACAATACCATGCTCCGTGCCCACAATACCACGTGATAGCGACTCAGCTGAAAGAATTCTGCCTCATATTCCGATACAATCTTATTACCTTAGACCAAGTTCAGGAACGTCTTGCGCTGCGCATCAATGTAGCTAGCCCCTATGTATTTCCTCTGATAGGCTGCCCTAAAGAATTCCCAAGTAAGGTCATCCGCCATTGCCCCGTCCCTAACTGTGAGCCACTACTGATATGACTCATCTCACAGTAGAGATACTACCCCCTTCAGCTTCTCCTCAGCCGAAAAGTCTAGATCATCCATAATACGTTCTATTTCCTCCAACCAATATTCCGCTGTACTGGGAGTCACGCCTGAAATACCTTTGAACACCTCGGCACCATTAGCCCGGAGTCGTTTGGACACAAATTTCTGAACCCCTACTCTGACGCCTGCACTAGCAACCCTCTCTAACATCCATGAGATTGCTCGCAACATCTGATCATCACGGTCTGGTCTCGACAGCCATACCACACCGGCAAATGACGGTACCACATTTTTTAACCCATGTCCAAACCCTACCGATTTCGAGACCGTCATCCTACCCCTACCTCGTCCATGAGTGTTACGCCCACGTCCACATGCACTCATGTCTACCGATACGATACGAGCTGATTAAAAGTTTTATGCGTTAGACTTTTATTCCACTGTATATTAAGGCAAAATTTTATGAAAAGTTTAATAATGGATTGTTTTGTGAGTACATCCATCCTATAGTAGTTTAAGTCTCTAGAGTAGTTCCAACTACTATTTAGTCATGCCATATAATCATATTCATATCATTAAAAGCAACAGTTTAGGGTACTTACCTGGGCGGATCGGTGCTGGAGACTCGGTGCCATGCTTTCACCACTATACTTTTCCCCATAAGAGCCTTTCATAATCTATTTTAAAATATTTTTGGCCTCGGGCCCATAGCCAAGTTGTTACACTTGGGCTCTGATACCAAAATTGTAACATCTCAAACCCGATCAACACACCACGACCGAATCTGGCATGTTATGGAGTGAAAACATTTGAATAACACAAGTTACCGGTTTAATTTTATTGAAAACCCTTTATCGTGAAAACATCTTCTGTTGGGAATCCATTTGTTGTTTTATAGTTCTTGGAAAACCCTTTGATACTTATTAAAATCCAAGTGAGTTAAGCATAGTCGAGTTAAAAACCATTTGTGTTTGAAGTTATTTGAGAAATTAAATTTGATAATCACTTAGGTTAATTTGTTATCATCTTGTGTAGATTATTACCCGATAGTAAGGTTTGAAAACCCAAAAGAGATATAATTTTGAAAACGTTGCTCTTTACCGATTATTTAAGCAAGTCAATTTATTAAGCACATGCATAATCTAATCAAAACAAAAGTAAGTAATTAAAACCCAAAATAATACTTAGTGGCCTTATTACAAAACCAAAACCAAATTTAAGTAAATAAATAAAATCGAAATAGTAATTTAAAGTCAAAACCCAAACTAGCATGCATGGCCACCTCGAGTCTTCCCCGGCTCCAGATCCGCGATCTATGCCTCATCTGCAAAATATATGGGAAGGGGTGAGTCACCGAGACTCAGTGTATAAATCCCCAACCCGATAGTGCAACACTTACGCAAATCATCAGTAACACATGCAAATCATGCAACCCCATAACCTAACCATCCAATCTCCTTTCTCTACCCCGTATGGTCAAAACCACTGGTGGTCAAAACCACTGATAATCATAGTTACAAATATATATATATCGATGTGGTCAAAACCACTGGTGACCGTAGTCACAAATCAAGTGATGGGGCCAATCCATCGTCTAGTCAAAACCACTAATGACAATCCCGTAATTAATCATGTGGGGCCAACCCACTGTGGTACCAAACCACTGGGACGAGTCACAATATCCATATATGGTCAAAACCACTGGTGACCGTAGTCACAAAGCATCATAAATGTAGTCAAAACCACTGGTGGTCAAAACCACTGGGACTTAGTCACAAATAATAGTATCAAAGACGGGCCAACCCGTCGTGTGGTCAAAACCACTGGTGATAGTCTAAAATAATTCTTACCCTCCTCTCAGCAATCCCGCCATCATGTCCATATCAATCGTGGCATAATAACATATGATGATGCAAATAACACATGGCATAGCATTAAACAATGACATGATAGCATATAACGAGATCCATAATCAGGGGACTTACCCGGAGTCCACACTCATGCCCACAAGGCATAACCACCGATTTTAATGGCTATCACAGTAATACAATAAATATATCATACTAACGAAGTGTGTAAGCGTTACACACTTGACTATTCGTAGATCTAAGCGAAATCCCAAAACTACGCGAAACTAACGCGTTTGCCTTCCCCCTTCCTACAATCGGCCAACACTTTGTTAGTAACCTAAAGCCTATTCGGCTTTTGAACGAATAAGAAATAGATCCAAACGATAGAACCCTTACCTAGATCGACAACCAAATCTCGAAGGTTCTACTGTATTCGGCTACCAAGTACCAACGCTCGGCACCCCTAAGTGATGTTAGGGATTTCGGCTACCTCACCATTTTGGAACAAGAAAAGAGTTAAGATCCCAATTAATAATGATTGAAGAAATATCAAGGAGGGACAAATAAGATTCGGCATTAACCAAATCAGTTAAGAAGAGAAGAAGAGTAGGAAGTTTACTTACCAGAAGATTCGGCTAACTCAAATGAAAGAACTAAAGATAGATTCGGCACTGAGTATGGAGTTTAGAGCACGTGAGAAGAGAAATAAGGCCAAGGATATTCAGCCAACCACTTTGAAGGAATAGAAGAGAACACAAAGGGGTTTTGGCTTTTCAAGATGAAAGAGATGGAAGAAGATGGAATGGGATTGATTTTGGCAAAGGAGAATGGATGAAATTTCGACACAAGGATATTTGGAAGAGAGCAGAAAGATGTCGATTGGAGGTGAAGATGTAGAGAAGAGAATGGCTAACAATGAATGAACCGAAAGGTAAAGAGAAGAAAAGGAGAGAATCGAGTTTCGGCTCTTCAAAGGGAGTTGCAAAATTGGTTCGACCAAATGCCCAAGTTGTCGAAAGAGAAAAGATAGAAAATGCACTTTGAGGTTCGGTTTTGACACTAAACAAAAAAAGAGAAAGACTCCCAAAGCTAGTCAAACATGCACCCTTACTTGGCTATTGAAATTCAGCACCCCCTAGCTTCCAAATCCGATTACACCTCCTCCCCAAAGTCCATAATTCGGCCAACTCCTTCAAATGAGTTTGAAAAGATTCAAACTCCTAAATTTCCTCCCTACATCAGTTCAAACTGCTTGACCCTTCCATCCTTATCTTCCGAGTCCATCCCGAGCACTCCTCTTCCTCGCTTCAGCGTGAAAAATAAAGCAAAAGTGCAATTCCTACTTCTCGAACCCAAGCACTCCCTCCCTGTATGGGGCGTCACCATCCAAGCACCTTAGTGGTGCCTCCTTTGCCACTTTGCCACTAGGTTGTTTGTGTCACAACCCTCCAATAAATTCTTTTAACCCCTAACTCTCCTAGCTCCCTCTTCCTAAGCACTAAAACAAAATTTTTGGCCATGACCCAGGCCTAACCCGAGGTCATGCCTAGACCCCAAAACATGCTAAACTAGCATCGTAAGCCTATCGTCACATGCAAACACATGCAAAATATAGAGACCCCGATTTTAGGATATTACACTTGCTATCTCTTTCAATCTTTACTTTTTTGCCCGATGAATTACTATGAATAATAGAGGACACTGAATCTCATCCCACATGTATCTTGATGCCAATGCTACATCCTTGATATAGTCTTACAGGGGATTTTTTATCTTGATATCGACGCCGTGTCTTGACATGGACTTACACAAAGTTCCCTTGGGAACTTACCATTGTCACATCTTGACATGGTCTTGCTTGGTAAATTTTCTTTGTCAATGCCAAGCCTTGGCTTGGGCTTACATGAAATCTTCCTTGTTACTCACCAATGCCATGCCTTGTCTTGGACTTACATTGGATCTTTATCTCATTATAACTCCTCAATGCTAAGACTTGTCTTGGGCTTACATGACATCTTTGCTTGGAGACTCACCAATGCCATGCCTTGGCTTGGGCTTACATGGGTCTTTATCTTATAATAATTCATCAATGCCAAGACTTGTCTTGGTCTTAAATGACATCTTTGCTTGATTACCGATGCCATACCTTGGCTTGGTCTTATACGGACTTTCTTATCTCACGTGGTAGATTGAGCATCCTAAGTAATTCAACTTCAATCAGGACTTTCACATACATAATCTCATTAATTTCTTTGTTTAACATACCATTAAACATTCTCATGAAAGTAATGTATTTTTAACAACATAACAAGCAATACAATGAAAATATTCATGAAGCTTGGAAACCATACAAACTTAAGTCAATGTACAAAATGTATGTAGATATTGCAATTTAATCCTCTACTTTATTCTTGCCTCGATTTCGGTCCGAGCTTCATTTTTCTTGATCTATAATAACAATTTAACTCATTTAATACTCACATTGATTAAATTATCTCTTAACTCATACTTTGGCAAAATTATCATTTTGCCCCTAAACTTTCCCATAATTACACTTTTTCCCCTAGGCTCGTAAAATGATTTTCATTCAACTTTCTTAAACTTCATGCTTAGCTGATTCATTTTCTCAACTATAGCAATATCAAATTCTTACTATTTACAAATGTATGACCAATTTCATATCTATTACAAATTAGTTCTTACTAACATTTTTCATGAAATTCACTTAGGAAAAGATATTTATCTAACATCAAACTCTCATAATCTTCCATAAAACATCATTTTACAAGTATGTCATACATGGGTATTTTTATGGACATGCATTATAGCTCAACTTATAGCCAAAAATAGCTAATTCATGCTACGAGGACTCCAAAAATACGAAGAATATTAAAAACAAGGCTAAGATGCACTTACTAGCAAGCTTCAAAAATTGAAGAACCCTAGCTATGGAGTCTCTCAAATTTTCGGCTCAAGGAGGAAGAAGATGAATAAGATTTTTTTTCATCTTTTTCCTTTTTAATCATTTAATTGATAAATGACCAAAATGCCCTTCTCACTAAATTTTCACAATTTACTAACTCATGTCCATCTTTGTCCAAAATTTAAAAATTGGGAAAATTGCTATTTAAGGACTTCTAATTAATATTCCAAAGCTATTTCATACTAAAAGCTTCTAGAATCTCATATTTTACAACTTTTGTAATTTAGTCCTAATGGACTATTCAAAGACAGTTTCATAAAATTTCTTCATGAAACTTTCATACTATCATACAAACATCTCTTAAACCTTAAAAATCATTTCACTAACTCAGATTTGTGGTCTCGCACCACTATTTCGACTAGGCCCTAAATTGGGTTGTTACAATAAAAAGATAGTAACTAGTAGTGGTGAGCGTTCGATTGAATCAAATGAAAAAATTTCGAGTTAATCGAGTTGACGAATCATATTTTATCATCCTAATTTGATTTGAAATTTTCTCGAATCGATTCGAGTGAGATGGAATTTGAATCGAATCGAATCGAATATATTTGTTCGAGTTAAATTTTATAAAATAATTTTGGGTTCTTGTAACCACTGTCACTCATCGTAATAAATTTTGTCCACCTTAATCAAATTTTTTATTAACTTTCATCACCTCATAATTTATTTATTAATCTTTTATATACGGGTTGGCTTCTTTGCTTGCTTAGTTGTTTCAATTATCTTGATTCTTGTCACTATATATTTTGGAATTAAAATATATATTAAATGTAAAATGTGATTTTTAATAAAAGTTATTTTAAAGATAAAATGTGAAATTGATATGAATATAAAATTTTAATACTGAATATTTTATGGCATAATTAATAATTCAATTTTAATATAAATATTCAATATGACTAAACAATTCAATATTATAAATAATATAAAATGTGAAATTTAATTTAATAATATAAATAGTAGATATAAATAAAATTATTACTATTTATGTTTTGTGATTTTTTGGATAATTTTGATTTTTATTTGAGAGTAAAAGATGAGAAGTAAAAGTTTAGGGAAAAATAAAAAGTTTTGGGGAATAAAAGTTTGAGCTAAAGTAAATAGGGGGAGTAAAATTTTGGAGGGAAAATATAAAAAAAAATTGGGGGGGGGGGGATGGCTTTGGGGTAGATGGGAGGTGGGATGGGAAGGAAGTAAAAGTTTTAGGAGAAAAGTAGGATGGAGTAAAAATTTGGGGGGAAAATAAAAATTTTTGTGGGTTTTTAGGAGTAAAATTTTGAGAAAAAAGTAAACGGAAGAGCAAAATTTTGGTGGGAAATAGATTTTGGGTAGATTGGAGGGTTGGGATGGGAGGGAAATAAAAGTTTTGGTGGGAAAGTGGGAAGGAGTAAAAGTTTTGAGGGAAAAGTAAAAAGGTTTGGGAGTTTGGGGTAAAAATGTAAAATATTATATTTTGATATTCGAATTATTTGAGTTATTCGAATTCAAAAACTCAACTCGATTCGAACTTGAAATTCGAAAAAAAAATTCGAGTTGACTCGTATAACTCAATTAATTTGATTCGTTTAACTCGAAATTCAATTTTTTTTATTTTTCGAGTCAAATCGAGTTTTGCTCACCCCTAGTAACTACTAGTACTTTTAGTCCTTGTGGATACGATATTCCTTACTCACCATAGCTATACTACTATTCGATAGGTGCTCTTGCCTTTGTCGTATTTTAGTTAGTTCGCGATGTCATCAAGTTTTTGGCGCAGTTACCGGGACTAAAATATTAGGAACACTTAATTTTTATTACTTTAGCCATTTTTTTATTTTTATTTCAATTTTTTTATTTTAATTTACTAACTTTTCTTTTATTTGCTTCTGGCAGGTATCTTTAGTTTATGACTAGAAGAAACCTGACAAGACCTCTATAATTTGATAGCGAATTTGAAAGCACAACTTATAGAAATTGTAGAGAAATAAGGCGAAGTCTTCAGTATATAGAGGAAGAGCAAGAGGACGATACCAATCTTATCGAAGAGATGGATGAAAATTAGAATAATCTGCTACCTCCTGTGGTTGCCGCGAATCCTGTAAGTCAGAATCCTGCTTCTCGTGCTATGTACGACTATGCCAAGCCCAATTTAACTGGGGCTGAATCGAGTATTGTTTGACTTGCTATTGCTGCAAATAATTTTGAACTGAAACCTAACACTATTCAAATGATTCAATAGTTTGTTTAGTTTGATGGTTTGCAGGATGAAGACCCAAATACTTATTTGGCTAATTTCTTAGAATTCTGAAACACTTTTAAAATTAATGGCGTTTCTGACGATTCCATTCGCCTTCGGTTGTTTCCTTTCTTATTGAGGAACTAGGCTAAATAGTGGTTGAACTCCCTACCGCGAGGTTCTATCACTACATGAGAGCAAATGATCGAAAAATTCTTGTTAAAGTATTTTCCACCAGCTAAGACAGCTAAGCTGAGGAATGATATCTCTTCCTTCGTGCAAATGGATTTAGAGACTCTATATGATGCATGGGAGAGGTATAAGGGCTTATTGAGAAGGTGCCCCCGCCATGGGTTATCTCTATGGTTATAGGTTCAAACTTTTTACAACGGTTTGAACCACTCAACTAGGCAACTGATTGATGCAACCACCAGTGGGACTTTGAATAAAAAACACCTGAAACAACTTATAAATTTATAGAGGAAATGTCAATGAATAACTATCAGTGGAAAGTCATGAGAACAAAGTCGACAAAAGCCGCTGGTGTTTTCAACCTCAACGCGGTCACCATGTTATCAAATCAGGTAGAGCTCTTAAATAAAAAGATTGATGGTTTATATGTTTCTACGCAGGTACATTCGGTGATGCAATACGACACAAATGGGGGAGGGATGAATACCTCAGAATATCTACCCAATAGTCCTAGCATGGAGTATGAGCAATTGAATTATATGGGTAATAATTCTAAACCTTCAAATAATCCTTATAATATCACATATAATGCAGGATGGAGGAACCACCCAAATTTTTCATGGGGTGGTCAAGGGAATCAAAGACCACAACACCCTCCAGGTTTCCAACCACCCTACCAGTAAAAGAAGAAGTCAAATATTGAAGATATGCTGGTAAAATTTATTTCGGTGTCAGATACTTGTTTTTAAAATACCGAGACATCATTGAAAAATTAGCAAGCATCGATTCAAGGGCTTGAAAATCAAATTGGACAGCTGGCTAAATTAGTTTCGAAAGGAAACAAGGTAATCTACCTAATAACATCGAACCTAACCCAAAAGAGCATGTAAAGGCAGTTACACTGAGGAGTGGGAAGGTGTTGGTTGAAGCTGAAAAGAAGATGCCATAGGAAGCTGATAAGGTGAAGGGTAAGGGAGTAAACTCTGACGTGAGTGTAACACTAGTACTTAAAGAATATAAACCATCGATCCCATATCCAGCAAAGTTGAAGAAAGAACGCATGGATGCACAATTTGGTAAATTTCTTGAACTTTTTAAACAATTGCATATTAACTTACCTTTTGTTGAAGCTATTTCGCAGATGCCTACATATGCAAAATTTTTAAAAGAGCTTTTAAAAAATAAATTGAAGTTTGAAGAGCTATCAATCGTGGAACTCAACGAGAAATGTTCAGCTATTCTTCAAAATAAACTACCAAACAAATTGAAAGATCCAGGAAGTTTTACTATTCCCTGTTTAATCGGTAGTTTAAATTTTGAGAAAGCATTAGCTGACTTAGGTGCCAGCATTAATTTGATGCCTTACAAAATGTTCAAGCAGCTTGGTCTTAAGGAACCAAAACCCACTAGGATGAATATCCAATTAGCTGATAGATCTGTTAAATATCCTAGGGAAATTATTGAAGATGTTTTGGTAAAAGTAGATAAATTCATATTCCTTGTTGATTTTGTTATTCTTGACATGAATGAGGACGTTGAGGTACCTTTAATTTTAGGTCGCCCATTTTTAGCCACTGCTAGGGCTGTCATTAATGTAGGTGATGGTAAACTTGTGCTTAGGGTAGGTGACGAAGAAATTATTTTTAAGATTTATGATGCTATGCGATACTCTAGAGAACAAGATGATTCCTATTACTTTATTGACTCTATTGATCATTCTATTCAAGATTCTTTTCAGGAAATCATTCATAAAGACACATTGGAACTGTGTCTTATCTAAGGAGAGGAGGCAGATGATGATACCACTGAGATAGGGGAGATAAAAATTAAGTTAAACTCTAACGAGCCTTTCCCAAGACAAAAGAAGTATAAGGGCATTGAAATGAACGATGAACTAAAACAAAAACCCTCTATTGAGGAACCTCTCAAATTGGAACAGAAGCAATTAACAAATCACTTAAAGTATGCGTTCCTCGGAGATAATTCTACACTGCCACTAATTATTGCTTCAGACTTGCAACCCAATGAGAAAGATAAGTTACTACAAGTACTAAGGAAGCATAAAAGAGCCATAGCTTGAAAGATTTCTAACATTAAATGGATTAGCCCTTCATTTTGCACTCACAAAATTTTAATGGAAGATGAATATAAACCGTGTGTGCAAGCTCAAAGACGACTAAATCCCAACATGAAAGAAGTTGTTAAAGCTGAGGTAATTAAACTTCTAGATGCTGGAGTTATTTATTCTATTTCTGACAGTACTTGGGTGAGCCTTATGTAGGTTGTTCCAAAGAAGGGAGGCATGACTGTTGTAGCCAATGAGAAGAATGAATTAATTCCAACAAGAACAATCACATGGTGGAGAGTTTGCATTGACTATAGGAAGTTGAACGATGCCACGAGCAAAGATCACTTTCCCTTACCATTCATTGATCAAATGTTGGAAAGATTATCTGGGCATATGTATTATTGCTTCCTAGATGAACTCTCTGGCTACTTCCAAATTCTGATAGATCTTGAGGATCAAGAGAAGACAACATTTACATGACCATATGGTACGTTTGCTTATCGTAGAATGCCTTTTGGATTATGTAATGCTCCTGCTACTTTTTAGCGCTGCATGTTAGCCATCTTTGATGAACTTGTGGAAGACATTATGGAGTTATTTATGGATGACTTCTTGGTATTTGGTAATTCTTTCCACCTTTGCCTTAAAAATTTAAAACAAGTTCTAATGAGATGTGAAGAGACAAACCTTGTGCTTAATTGGGAAAAGTGTCACTTTATGGTTCGAGAAGGGATTGTGTTAGGTCACAAAATTTCTGGTAAAGGGATTGAGGTTGATAAAAAAAATTGAGACCATAGAAAAATTACCTCCTCCTAGTTTAGTTAAGGCTATTAGAAGATTTTTAGGACATGCTGGGTTTTACAGAAGAATTTTGACCAATGCTCAAAGATAAATTAATCAATGCTCCAATTATAATTGCACCTGATTGGAATTTTCCCTTTGAACTAATGTGTGATGCGAGTGATTTTGCAGCAGGTGCAGTTCTTGGACAGTGAAGAGACAAGCATTTTCAACTGATTTATTGTGCTAGCAAGACTTTGACGGCCACACAAGAAAACTACACTACCACGGAAAAAGAATTGCTAGCTGTGGTTTTTACATTCGATAAATTTAGACAATAACTGATATTATCTAAAGTTTTTGTTTACACTGACCATTTAGCTTTTCGTTATCTCCTAACTAAGTTTGATGCAAAACCTCGACTCATAAAATGGATTTTACTTTTACAGGAATTTGATTTGGAAATTCAGGATAAGAAAGGGGTTGAAAATCTTGCGGTAGACCACCTTTCTAGACTTGAGAATCCACATATCAAAAAGCTCGATGAGAGTGAGATAAATGACTCATTTCCTGAGCAATAACTCTTGGCTATATCTGACTCTGAGGTACCTTGGTTTGCGGATATTGCGAATTACTTAGCTGCTAACATCCTACCAAAAAGGTTGACATATCATCAAAAGAAGCGATTCTTTGCCGATGTGAAAAATTATTTTTTGGAGGATCCTTTTTTTCGTATATGTGCAGATCAAGTAATTCAAAGATGTGTAAGAAAGTCAGAGGCAAGCAAAATCCTAGAACATTGCCATTCAAGATCGATAGGAGGACATTACAGTGGGACTAGGACAGCACATAAAACGCTCGAATCAGGTTTTTATTGGCCCACACTATTCAAGGACACTAACAGGTATGTTACTTCTTGTGATAGATGCCAAAGAACATGTAATATCTCTAAAAGCGATGAAATACCTCAAACATATATACTATCATGTGAAATATTTGATGTATGGGGCATTGATTTTACGGGTCCATTCCTTAGCTCATTTGGGAATAAATACATCTTAGTAGCGGTTAATTATATGTCAAAATGGGTGGAAGCTCAAGCTTTACCTACAAATGATGCTAGAGTGGTAGTAAGATTTCATAAGAAGCTCTTCTCTCGATTCGGATCACTTAGAGCGATTATTAGTGATAGGGGTACTTATTTTTGTAATGCTCAATTTGATAAAGTCCTAAAAAATATAGAGTGGACAAGTTGAAGTGGGAAACCAAGAGCTTAAGCGTATCCTAGAGAAAACTGTAGAATTAAATAGGAAAGATTGGGTAATAAAAGTAGACGACGCTTTATGGGCCTATAGAACCACTTTTAAAACTCCCATAGGAACATCTCGTATAGACTTGTTTACGGGAAAAGCTATCATTTACCATTTGAATTAGAGCACAATTGTGGGCTATAAAATTCCTAAACTATGATCCTAAACTTGCAGGTGAGAAAAGATTGATGCAATTGAATGAGTTAGATGAGTGGTGAGCAAATGCTTATTAGAACTCACGATTATACAAAGAAGCGACAAAGCGATGCCATATGCTCGTTTGAAGCAACCTAAGCAATTTGCAGTCGGAGATCTTGTTTTTCTATACAATTCAAAACTCAAATTGATCCCTAGAAAGATAAAATCAAGATGGTCAGGTCCATTAGTAATCCAAACCTTTTTTCCTTACGGCACAATAGAGGTAACTCATCCAACATACGGCACCTTCAAAGTAAACGGACATCGACTCAAGCTTTACAATGGTGAGAATTGTAGAGATGGTAAGGAGGAGCTTCGGCTCCACGATCCTTCGTAAGTAATGAGCACAAGGTAAGTCTAGCTTAAGACTTTAAAAAAGCGCTTCTCGGGAGGCAACCCAAGCACTAACACTACTAATTAGTTTATTTTTATCTATTCTTCTTGTTTAAAATGCAAGTTTTTTTAACTCACACGGCCTGGACACATGAGCGTGTCCCTGGCCGTATGAACCCCACGGCCTAGACATCCGGGCGTGTCTTTGGCCGTGTAAACTCTCATGACTTAGTTTTAAAACTTTAAAAAAATTGACAGTGACCCACACGACCTGGACACACGGGTGTGTCCTTGGCCATGCGCAAACAAGACTTAAATTTTTCCCAAAAATGATAGAGACATGGCCTACGATTAATCCCCACGGCTATGCGATACAGTCGTGTTAGACACACGGGCATGTCTCAGGTTGTGTGAAAACTGGAGCTTAAATTTTCAATTTTCAAACAAGTCAGAGAGTTACACAAGCAAGGCACACGACCGTGTGTACGGTCACACGGGCATGTGGGAGGCCACACGGGCATGGGAAAAGTGAAGGTGATTGCACATGGCCGTACGATACGGCCGTATGAACCACACGATCTGGACACACGGGCTTGTCTGAGGCCGTGTGAAAATTGGGTTTAAATTTTTAACGTACACGGGTGTGTGAAAGGTCACACGGGTGGAGGAGAAGCGAAGGACATTGTACACTGCCATGCGACATGGCCATGTGAGGAACATGGCCCGGACACACGGGCGTGTACGAGGCCGTACGATGGACTGACTTTATTTATTATTAAACACGGGTAAACAGGACACCACACGGGCATGAGCCACGGCCATGTGGCCCAACACATGCCTTACAAGACCGTGTCTTTTTTTTTAACCCCAAACCCTATTTTTTTCTTTTACCTTTCATATTTTGTCTTTTTCCCCAAATCTCCAAAACCCTAGCTGCCGTAGCTCACCACCACTAGCCACTGACTCCACCATGTCGCCCTTCCCTTCTTTCCTCTCCAAATCACCGGCCCACTCCTCCTCCTCTCCCTTGCGCGTATACACCAAACCCCCTTCCCCTCTCTTTTCTTTCCCTTTCTTTTCTCTTTACCTTTTCGTTTTCCTTTCTCCCCCTTTCGTACAACTTTCTATGTTGGCTGACCAAAACCCCCTCACCCACCTCCTTTATCACCGTCATTCGACCACCCTTCCCCTCCCTTCTTTTTCCCCTTCTTTCCCTTCCCTCCAACCCCCCAAATACCCAATCCCCTACAACCCCACCTCCTTTCTCCTCACCTTTCTCTATTGCCCCTCCCCAAACCCACCGTCTGCACCACCCCTCGCCGTTCCCCAGTCGACCGCTGCGCCTCCGACCAATGTCTCCTTCACGATGAATTTATTATGACGAACATATGTGGCAAATAAAAGGTCGCCATCCCCACTTCGAAAAAGCGGAAGGGTCCTGGAGTGACCTCTTCGAGCGCATCTACCGAGGGTCACCATCCTTATTTATGATTTCCAGCAGGACCTCAGGATGATTTATTTTAGCTTCTTCATGCACGACCACTCGGCATGGGCCTATGAATAGATTGGGCTGCTTTGGAGCAAGTCTACCTTACTGACCTTGTTCGGACCCTTTTGACTACAGTTCATAGGATTGTTTCTTTGATATCGTCGAGCCCACATATATAGAGCTCACTTTGGAACTTTTTTCAATGTTCTAACTACAGCCAGTCATGTCGACGCATAATGCGCCAGGTACCATTACATTCCGACTTGGCGGCTCAGTGCGCCAGCTCAGTGTGCCAGAGTTCAGAGTTACCTTGGGGCTTTATACGGAGGAGTTTATGGGTGCCGAAAACTTCCCTCACCTCCACCGCCACATTCATTACCCACCTTTCTCATATTGGGCGGCTCTTCTAGGAAGTACGAGTGTCTATGATCCGAGTCGCTTGAAGGCGACGTCTCTCTCTCTGGCTCTATGATACTTTCATGCACTATTAGCTCACACCTTGACAGGTCAGTGAGAGAGCACCGGCGTCGTTAATACTCATGATGTTTATTTATTATGGAGCATGGCGCAAAGGCATGTATTTGACTTGGCATACTTCATTGCCATCGCCTTTCGCCATCAGACCGAACGCCAAAGGAAGGGCCCTATTTGCTTAGGTTCTTATGTGACTCGTATCGTTCAACACTTCGATCTTTTAGACACACCAGAGCATTTCTCGTCACTCGCATTAGTCGGCCGGATGTCCCCACAAGGACTCTCAACCATGATACACATGAGGATGATAAAGCGACGTTGTGGAGTGGATCCTCCTCAGTACCGATTGTCTCATTCTGATGCTCAGGATGAACCCGAAGACATCACTGATGATGTTCTTCCCTCTCACGAGGACTAACCTCATCCTCTACTTCGAGTCACCGACTTCCTCCTTCTGTTGCTACTTTGACAGACATATCCAAGCATCTCACTCATTTTGAGCAGCAGTGCTTTCATTAGTTCGACAGTCTTGAGGCTACATTGCAGCAAATTTGCCACCATCTCCATATTTCATCTTCGGCGCCGACGAATCATGACGCCTCTAATGATGAGGACCTTTGAGTCTATCTCTTTTATTTTATTTTTATTTTTAGTTTATTCACTTTTATGTTTCTTATCATCTTTTCAAGACTTGTCTTTTATATTTTGAACTCTATTTTATTATAGTTATTCCTAATCGAGTAATCCTTTAATCTTCTTCCACAGTTGTGTTTATTTTCTCAATAGTTGCTTAGAATCTTGCACTTCATTTAGTTTTATCTACAATTTCACTCTTCACTATTCTGGGGATTTCATCCAAAATTCAGGGCAGTTTCAGTTCTCTCCCTCTCTTATGACTTTCTGATTATATTGTTATTATCTATTTTTGTCCATTGAGGACAATGTCCATCTTAAGTGTAGGGAGGTTATTTATATAATCATCGAAAAACCCTGAATTTTGTCCTATGATTAAGTAATCTTTCTCATATTACTATTAGAATGAATTCTTATTGATTTGTGATTATCATTGATGTGTTTTATATTAAATTCATAAGTAATTGTGCATTGATTGTTTAAACTTTAAGACATTGGAGAATCAAGCATGAGAAGTCTATTTTTAGAATTAAAATTTTTAGGTTATTTCCCTAAATTGAGGTATTACCTTGAAGTTTGAAATTTGAAAGATTGACATCAAAAACCATAATTTTTGTGAGATTTTGAGCCTTTAAGAGCATACACTTTTCTTGCTCACTTTATTATTGGTTATGAGTGTGTCAATATTGATTTGTTATTCTAGAACTTGCTTCGATTATGCATGTCGAGACCACACCTTTGATTTGATACACTGAGATGATAAAGGCACTTAGGTTTTAACCCACTTATCCCATTAAAAGCATACCTTCATAATTAACCCTTAGTGAACCCCTTTGAGCCTAACAAACCGTTCTTGATTCACCCATTAATATTAACTCATAACTCATTTTTGATTAGTTGTTCCCGTTTTATTGACTCCCTTTTTGTCGAAATTTGATTTGGTTAGTTACCCAACTATGTTCTTTTGTTTCAATTGTTAAAATTTCTCTTATTATCCATTGAAAAAAAAATATTTATATACTAGTTCTTTGGTTTGAGCTTAAAATTTCATATTCTGAGAAGAAGCTCGTGTTATTCTTTAATAATTTCTATTGATGTAATTATTCAGTAGTAATTTATTTTTCTAGTTAGGTAATTTATCAATTCTAACCTTTAACTCAGGCCCCATTACAACCCTTTAAAGACCTTTTGATTTGTCTATCATCTCATTTTATAGTGGTGGAGATTTGATTTTCGTGCAAGCCTATAGTAATAACTTTTCATGTTTGACTTTTGAGTGCTTAATTTTTGAACCTTAAACACTTTGATTGATTTGAGTGACTCTTTAGTAAGGATGTCAAATCTTGTCGGTTTTGAATTAAAGGTAATTATTTAAATAAGGGGAAATACCTATGTGTTTCATACTTTAAAAATGTGTGTGACTTGGATTGTTTGAATCTTTAGTGCTCTTTTAATTGAATTATCAATGTGTGATTATTTGTGAATTATAATAAAACATTATTGATGAGAATTATGAATTGAGAAAGTTTAATTAATGTGAGTTGAGGATTTTGCTTGAGGACAAGCAAACGCTTAAGTGTGGGGATATTTGATAAACTATAAAAGTAACACATTTTAATCTCATTCTTAGCATGTTTTTGGATGATTTATTATATAATTTAATGAATTTGATGCTCCTAATCCTTTAAATTCATGTTTATATACTTAGGGGAGCAAAAGGAGTGAAAAATGAGCCAAAATCGAGCAAAAAGAGCTAATTTCAGTACCGCACACGGATTGGGCACTTTAACACGGGCCTATCACACACTCATGTAAGACACACGGGCTGGCCACATGCCCGTGTACCAACTCATGTCTATATCGAACCATGTCAGTATTGCACACGGCCTGGGCATTCTTACACAGGCTGATCACACGCCCGTGTCCCCGTCGAATCCTGTTTCATTTTCACTCAGAAAAAACCAATTTTTAGGTATTTTGAGAATTACAAAGTCTATAAAAACACATTAGAAGAAGACCTAATGGGGCATACAGAGTAGAACGTAGAAATTACTCAAAGAAAGCCGTTGGAATCATCTCGGAAGCATACCCACTCCAAGATTGAAGATCTCCAGTCGAATTTCCTTCGAAGTTTTATTGGGTTTTTCATGTCTTGTTGTTATTCTTATTTTGAGATGTTTTCCTCTATGAGTATGAACAAAACTCCCTAAATACCTAGGGAAGAGGAAACCTATGACAGATCTTATTATTTAATTTTCTATATTACATGATAAATACTTGTTCTTGTTATTAATTATGTGTTCTCCATTCTTGCTTTAATATTTTCAGGATGTTAATTCAAGTTTGATGTGCTTATTCAGTGGAGCAAAAGTCCTTGTTTAAGAGTAGATCTAGCATAATTGAGTAGAGTTGATTGCAATCCTAGAAATAGGACACATAAACCTACCGAATTAGAGTCAAATCTAATAAGGGAATCCATAGATCAAGTTAATACGACAATAGGGGTTTTAATTAGAAAGAGATTTCAATTAATCAACCAAGAGTCAGTTGTTCTTAGTCTTGAAAGAAATATTAACATTTATTAGGGATTTCTAAGGATTAAGACAAGTGAATAAATCATTTAATTTAGAGTCATAATAATAAGTGAAGTTTAGGTGGATTCTTTCTTAGGTATTGTCTTTATCATTGGTTTTCTTCGAATATTTTCCTACTTTATTCTCTGTTTCGTCTTAGTAATTAGGTTAGTTAAAATTAGGTTAAAATAAATCCCTTCAATTTATTCGACTAGATAATAAAAAGATAGTAACTACTAGTACTTTTATTCCTCGTGGATACGATATTCCCTTCTCACCATAGCTATACTACTATTCGATAGGTACGCTTGCCTTTTTCGTATTTTAGTTAGTTCGTGACGTTATCAGATTATGCTTGCAAATGACTTAAAATGAATGTAATTTGACTATGTTGAATTGGATTTCACTTGTAACAATTGGCTCAGGTTTGATGCCGTCATACATTTTGCTGCCTTTAAGGCTGTTGGGGAGAGTGTCGGTAACCCTCGTAATGTTGGGTCGCTGGGAAGCCCCGTGGTGCAGTGGAAAAATTATTTCGGCGATCCAAACTAGGAACCTATGCACGAGGAATGAATCAGGAAGAAAAGGTTTTAAAAATATACCTTTCGTACTCTAAAATATAGGAAGAAACCAATTCTGTTTTAATCCCCTTCGCACGCTGCCGATCCAAAGCCGCAACAAAATCGTCCCAACCTCTACGTAGTCCACCCTGTTACAAACAAATGAACAAAAAACTCTCACTGAATGTTTCAAAGAGCTTTTCCAAAAAGAAAATGCGGTTGCTAGACCTAGGTTCCTTTTCTTTTGTGGTTAATGTTGGTTAACACTTTTCTGCATCCTAGAGTTTTATTTTATGATTTATTTCCTTTTATTTAATATTCCCTAAAAAGACAAACGAAATCCCCTTTTTGGTGCCGAATATATATGAAAATATCACATTGTAATATCCTTTTGAAAGGATATTAATTTCCATATATATTTTATGCTTGACCAAAATTAATTATTATAATACTTTATTTTAATAATTTTGGTATATAAATCATAATTAATATTTTATATGAATCAAATTCATACATTTATTTTAATTATGTTCTCTATTCTTGTACAATGAATTTGTACATATATTGTGTTTATTATTTAACTCTCAAATTAAATTAATTCAATAATTAATATAATTCTCTTGATAGTTAAATTTAATATCAATTGTATTTAGATTCTGTTCGTTTCAAACATAAGGTGTGATATTGTAGGCTCTTGTAACATTGGTAGTAATACTAGAACACTTCTAACATTACAAGTAATGAGTGGCATCTAACAATGCATCATCGCTACCCAAGTTACAATAAGTCGTGGTTCAAAATAAACTTTTTGTGATAAATTTTTATGTATTATATCCTTTTGTCCTTTATATCTCGGTTGGACACAAGTCATGGATAGTCACACTTGTAAAGTTCAATCTCATGTTTCTTGATACCCGAAGTAGACTACAATAAACAAATAAGTGTAATATCTCATATTAACTTATTTGAGCATGGCCATGCATTTCTAGTCTCACTTCATCAAGTGGCCTAAGATATTATTCCCATTATGTAGGAGGGACAAATCCTATCTTGATCAATCATATCCCACTACATAGATTGTGGCATACCCAACGCCAGTATTTATAATACAACCTATTATAGTAGACATTTAACTATATCAAAATATACGACTCACTATGTTGAGAAATGATGATCTCAAGTCTAAGGATCGTATACATAGTTATCACTATGAGTAATGTTGTGACTATTACATGATAATGCAAGAAACATACTCATAGTGGGTCAGTCTAATATGTCGTTCTCTAACATATACTCATGTATTGATTTTAACATCCCTATGTCAATGACAACACTTTATCATCAATCAACTACATGTTAGTCTTAATGCATTATTGTTGTCCAAGCCCACAATAATACTCGACTAAGGACCTTTTAATAATAATCATATTATTCTCAGGATATTATTATAAAACAATTTATTTATATACACAGAAAAAAACTGAAATAATAATGGCAATGCTTTATATTAATAAACGAGGTAAAACAAGTATGTTGTTACAATAATCTCATGATTGGTCTTTGGGCATACTCTAACAGTCAGTATTTTGATAATAATTTGATTGGCACTATCAATCCAAATATAATTGCAAAAAGTTATGAGAATGTCTTCAAAACTCTTTGTTTTCCTCTGTATGGTATCTTTTTGGTTTCATAGTTGCATTTCATCTTATCTAAGGAAGATGTTAAATTAGTATAATTGCTAGAATTCCTTGTTGATTTGTTCCTATTTGTTCGAGTCTTCGAAGAAGGCCGTTTTTATCTCTATGATTTTATCTAAGAATAATTTAAACTAGTATAATTGTTGTTCCTAATGGCTAGAATCAAGGAGTTTATTACATGTCAATGGCTTTATGCCAACAAAAATAAATAGTTTTTGCTTATACTGCTTTAATTCCACTAAAGTTTCAGGTGTTAGTAAACATGAACACCACTAGAAAATGCGATTGTGTCTTTATTCTTCTTTTACTTTGGTGTTATACGTATTCACACATTTTTTTTTTTTTACTAAGCAAATGGTATTCTCGTCCTCTGCAATTGTGTATAGCCAACCAGAGAAAATACCATGAGTTGAGGATTTTGAGTTGGAGGTCATGAATCCTTATGTCTGTTTTGAGATGCTGTTGGACATGTCTATCTTTCGCTTTTGTGTATATTAGATTAAACTCGGCATTTGCATTAGTATGCTAGGATAAGCTCAAGCATTGGATTGATTGTCAACCCGATAGTTAATTTCTCGAGTGTGCTTGGAACAAATGTTCTTGCACTAGGTATCGATATCATTCGACACGAAGACTCGGAATTTCACCAAATGCAATGGGGATTGAGCTTCACCAATGTAGACCTCATTACTTCTTTGGCTTTGCATGTGGTTATGTTCTATATACCTATCTACAGCTGAACATTCCAAATGATATAATCTCAAGTTTAATACCTTGTTTGTCAATGCAGGAATGAAAAGGGTCATTCAGTTAACGCATCTTACTACCATATTGTGAATCCATCGACCAATACTGTTGTTGGTGCTGAGGTGACCCATAGCTTCTCTACCAATGTGAACACCATCACCATGGGTACACAACATGCATTGGATCCATTAACCACAATCAAGGCACCGGTGAACAATGTCGACAAGGCAAGCGCACTCATCCAGCACGAGTGGCGCCCGAAATCCCTCTTTACCAATTTTGGAGAGGTGGATACAAAGTCCATCGATAAGAGCCCCAAGGTCGGACTTGCTTTGGCACTCAAGCCTTGAGAGCTTAAAAAAACTCATTTTGGTAAGAGTATGATAGACTTAAAAAGATTTTTGAAGTTCTAGTCTGTTGTTGACTTTTATGGTGTTGCCATCTTCCCTTTTATGTCAATGGGTTTTCATTTTAAAAAAGAATAAAGTGAAAAAAAAATGTGATAATTGTTTTTAGTCATTCCTTGTTTAATTGAGGTGAAGTACCTTTGATTTGCCCCATAATTTTTTTAGAGGCTTTCTTTGTTTTTTCATGGAATTTGCTAATAAAGGAAAATAAGAGTTGTACTTTTTTTTTTTGTTGAGGACAATTTTTACTTGGTATAGAACTTGGTAACAAATATAGGCATAAAGTTTAACATTGGATCAGCTTGTAAACTAAGCTATGGAAAGCTTTCATCACTGCTGGTGAGATTGCCTAAAGGTAGAACGATCATGGAGGCTCTTATATTACAAGTCTGATTATATTTTGATCTCTATTTAAGAAATAAACAAATTAGTAAATTTATGTTAAAGTAAAGAGCAAATTATTTTTTTTACGACACAATTTGGAACAATAGTATTACAAAAGAGAACGAATAAGTTAAAGAATTTAGTTTAAAAGTGTTTAGTTTGCTATCAAAAGTACTTTTGATAGATAAAACGTTTACTTTAGACGTGATGTTATGATATAAAATATGTATTTATATAATGTTTAAATTCATTAATATTATATTTTTTTAGTAAGGATATAAAAGAAAATAATTTATTATTGGCTCATTATTAATATTTTGATATATAAAATATAAACTTTAAATATTTTAACCATTAATATTAATTATTTTTAAAAACAAAAGGAAGGTGTAAATAGTAAGAATAAAATGTATATATTTTAAACAAATAAAATTAGATTAAAAAGAATTAAATATATGAATTTTTGAATCCAAAATATTTTAAAGATTTTAAATTCATTAATAATTAAGCTTTTAGAATGTATTTGTTGTGTGTCAACTATAATGAACATAATTTGAGAAGCAATGGATTCAAATAATAGTGTATTATTTTAAAATGTATTAAATAAAATATTTTAAATATTTTAATAAAATAAAAATCTTTTAATATAATTTAATATAAATGTAATTATATTAAGAATATTACTAAATTATATATTATTTTTATTAAATTATATTTAATAATAATTATATTAAAATATAATTAAATTATTTATTAATATTTTCATTAAATCATATTTAATAATACTCCTATTAAAATTTAATAACAATAATCATCTATCTAAAAATTTTTTTATTAAGGGTACTCTGATCATTCTAGCTTTTTTTCTTATGCTATTATAAATCTATTCTATTCAACTAAACAATTGAATTATTGATTACAACTCTATTACATTACAACCCTAATTCATTTCAGTGAATCAAGCGTACCGTTACTGTTTTATTTCGGGAGGGGCGTGAGGTGGGATGCTAAGGGGGTTCGGGAGTTGTTTTCAGTGGAGGAGGCGGATCAGATTCTGTGCATTACAGTTGCCACGCCGGGGCCACCGAATATGTTAGTATGGGGATATTAGCAGACGGGCTGTTATTCGACCAAATCGAGCTATACATGGTTACTGCTTCATAATGTTGGGTTGGGACTTCACCAGTTCTATTGGAAAGCTACTAGGAAAGTGGTGACTCTTCCCAAGATTCGGGTGTTTGCTTGGTGCCTCGACCCCACTGACAAATTATGCAAGATGCCACCGATGTGCTCACCCTATGGATGCATTGCGTGATTGCCTAGCTTCTTACAATACCTTAGTTGTTGCTAGTATTCATGATGACCTGTTACAAGCTAATGTTAGTTGTATTGATTGGTTGGAGATGGCCATGCCTATTTTGGATGAGGCCGCCTTTTGTGGATTTGTTGGTCCTAATTTGGAACCTATGGAATGAGCGTAACAACGTGGTGATGCGAGGCCGTTGGACAGCACCACACATGATTTTGGACGGGGTGAAGGGGCTTAACAATGATTTTCAAATTCATAATTTGGTTAATCCACCGATTCTTTCGACAGGTTCTAAAGGTAAATGCTGATGGGTGGGCATTGGGATTGTGATACGTGATTCTGATGGGCTAGCGACGAGGGTGGCTGATTGAGGGGAGTCATTGTGGACGGAGGCTTGCGCGATTACCGTTGGGCTCAACTCGGCGCACTCTATGGGCTTCCGTGTGGAAAGCGGTTCTGCTATTATTGTTACTAGATTTGTCGCTATTGGGCCATATGTTACACGAGGCTCAGAACATGAAAATTTTATTTGATTTTTAAAAAAAAATTGCTATGCAGGGTGATGGTTTAAGTAGACTGGCTCAGAATGATGTTACTTTCGAGATACATCAAATTAATTTCTTTGTTAATTAACTTTTATTTAGAACTAATTTAATTAGTGAAACATAAAGTCAACTAATTTAACCTACTGATATTAAATCGACTGGATTAAAGTGACTAAAACTATGTCTGCCAATTAAGTTTAAAGATGATCAAAACTAATTGAATCAACATTAGACCAACTACTTTAAGGCCAACAAATCACGGAGAAGAAAAGTGGATTCATGAGGGAACTCAAACAAGAACAATTTTTAGCAAATAATTTGCAATTCTATGTTTGCTTTTCTTAAAACTCTTCCTTGATGAAGAAATGTAAGATGTAAGCCAAGACACCACACCACTACTGCTTTCTCTACCAATTTACTCGTTCAAAGTATAAATATGCATATCAATGACCGCACTACTAAGTTTCCCTTGCCTATTTCTTTTCTCTTCCTTTTTTCCCGGTAACATATGGAGAACCCATCAGATAGTGTACATCCCACTCTTAATTCCCATCTCTTCCATTCCAAATTCTACTTCAAGAGCTTCTGAGTTGCTGTAATCGCATTTTTTATGTTATCAAATGGACAGGCGGAAGTAACATCCGAACTGCCTCATACTTTCACCACATCTTGGAGGTGTTGAGAATAGCTTTTACCGGGTGGAATGAATATTAGATCTTCCCAGCCCGAGTTTTTCTCGCTCATCTGCATCAAACAATGTTGGACTATCAGATTCCAGTTCCTTATTCTATGTGTTACATAGACCTACTCAGCAATTAGATTCTCTACCTCCATTTTCTTCAGAACATCTTCCAAGCTTCCAACCTGCTCCAACATAGTGGATGAAATGAATACTAAGAAAGGCAAAGCCAAACCGAAAATCATACCATTAATAAAGCACTTATACAAAGATGGAACAATTGAAAGCATTTAGGAGAGAGAGTGGAGGGTTTTGATGTCTAATCATTAATACATGCATGCATGTACAATTTGAATCTCCAAAACAGACACATAATACACACACACATACACACACACATGCGCGATACCATGATTTGCTGAGAAACACCAGGTCCTCTTGATGCCCTTGAAACCTTCGAAAGTTCTTTTTCAATATCTTCCTACACAATAACAAGAAAATAATAGAAATCATGTATGTTTAACAACTATTTATAAATGAATAATAAACAAAAAAAAAAAAAGCGTCTATAACAACTTGATGGATCAAGCTAACCTTATTGAAATATATTGGGCAGTAACGCTTGTTTTTCTTCCTAACAACAAGGAGGTCTGACTGTAGAAAGAGGCATTAAAGAAAAAAAAAATCTAACATTAATTTGTGGTGACATAGAAATTGTTATCACAGTTCAGCTCCTCATGCACTCCTAATGGAAAAACAGCATGTTGGAAGTGGCAATATCTTTCAGAAACCGTGGAGGAAAAAACGTTCTGATTCATCAATTTATAATAACACCGGAAGTGTCTCATATTCACAACAACAATTAAGGAAAGTCTCTTTATGCTATGATAATACAGAAAAAGGAATTGCAAATGATTCAATACGCCACAGTGAGTAACCATAGACATGCATAAATAAGGTTTTGGTACCAACTAAAAAACCATGCGATACATTGTATGCATATAGATTGAATAAAATATATAGCATACCTGGAAAACTGGAACTCCATCGAACCCACTTTTGATGTCACCAGATTTCAGCTAATAGATATGAGAAACTATTGTGAGTAATGGTGTAGAATTGCCCAAGTAAGAAAGTAACATCTTCACTCAAGTACAAAAGAATAATCATTGTAATCTCATTTGAAGCATACTTGTCTACTCTAAGTACTCAACAACCAGTCCACATAAAAACTGACACCCAACAATCTTACACCTAAATGAAAATTGAAACATTTTTTTCTTCATTGTGTTAAAATTTCTTAAAAGAAACACAATCTAGATGAAATAAGTCCACTGCATTAAGTAGCAAAATTCAGCTATTTATGTTCCCTTTTAAGAACAACTTTAAAACCAAATTGCATTAAACACTAACCTCTAATGCATTCTTTATTTGAATTGGATCCGGTAGAAAACGAAATGCAATTCCTTCAACCTTCAGTGAGTATACCTGTATATATATTATGAAACCGGCAATCATAAAAATCAATATTGTTATTTCCAAATCAATTTTAGTTAATATTTTTTTTGAACATAAATGACAATTGGAAAACCAGTAATTAAAAAAAAAAAAAAAAAAAAGAGTAACCTGATCAAGTGTAATCGGCACGACTTTAGCAGTACTTCTCAGCTCCCTTCTCCGTAATCGAACCTATGAAAAAATAAAATAAAATAAACACAAAAAGGTTCGAAACTTCCTCTAAATTTAAAAAAAATTAACTAACCTGAGCGAGAAAAGCCTCGGCGTCTTCTTGGCGAAAGCAAAGTAAGCCAATAGACTTGGCTCCATTGGGATCAGAGATAAGCACGAACTCATTGTTGGAGTTGCTCACTGTATAGACAGCGGTGCCGGCTAGAGTTTTCGCAACTTGCTCGGGATTCAACGTGGCAGCCGCCGCCACCGCAGCCTTCGGCTGAGAAACTGAGGCAAAGAGCGAACGATGGTTGGAAGCCGCAGAGGGGGAGAAACCGGCGGCAAATTTGGAGGCAAGACGGTTGGTATGGTGAAGGCGGGCGGCGAGCTCAGTGCCGAGACGGCGGATGAAGGTGGAGAGGGATAAGAGAGGGTTTGAGGGGAATGGAGGAGGTTTTGGGAATTCCATTTTTTTTTTCTGAGGGAAAAAGAAAATGAAGTTATGAGCCTGAAATGTAATTTGCTTTGTTCAACGGATATTTTTCGATGGTCCAATTCGTTATAAGGGCTTCAACCCCATTTCAATCTATTGGGTTTAAAATGTTACCGAAGCCTACTTCGGATTGACCAAAGAAATTGGGGACTGTAAATTATATTTTCTAATAAATTTCAAGGATCATTTGTGATATTATTCCTTTTATAGTTCAGTTAATATTTTTTATAAAATTTCTTAGAGAGAAAATGAAATGAATTATTTAACCCTCCAACTTAAAAAAGAGTCATTTTAACTTTTATTTAATTTTTGTTTCGTTTAACTTTTAAACTTATATTATTTGTCAAATCACCCCAAAATAAATAAAAATTTAATGTTGGTTAATTTTTTGACATGGTATACACGTGACCACATCAACAAATAATTATTTTTAAAATTTTAAAAATTAATTAATTCTCGATATGACATTCACTATGATAATTCACGTGTATGAGCAAAAATAATAAAGGTTAGCTTTTTCATTAATTTTAGGGTGATTTAACAAACAATCCAAATTTAAAGGATAAAAAGATGATAATTAATTGAAAGGCTAAAATAATCTCTCTCTTTTAAAATAAAAGGCCAAATAAAACATTATGCTTTATATATATATATATATATATATATATATTAAACATTAATTGAAATAATATAAAAAGTAATAAAAGTAGTAAGCCTAGGATTGAGATAAGAAGGAATAAGCTTACGTTTGACTTATGATAATTCTAAACTTAGTCAACCATGTAAAATTGTATTTTATTTCTCAAAATTCTATAGATAAATAGAAGTTTAACCTTGACATTAATTTTAAATTGGCATGAAAAAGAACATTTTAAAAAGACAAATTGTTTAGGGCTGGGTAGAATAGTAGTAAAGGAGCTTATATAAATTCTTTTAAAGTTAGAATTAATTAATTATATTAATAGTTTCAAATTGAGTAATCTCGATTAACTAATTAAATTTCAAATCCAACTTCATAATCACAATATCATATAGATTTTTCAATTTTTGTATTTTATAAAATGTAGGTATCTATGGCATAATCTAAACATCTTTTTTCTTTTTCTTAACCTTTTTCAATTACTTTGCTGAAGAGTGAAGACTAGACCTAATCATTACTAATATTATTCTCATTGCTCAGTAAGTGTGCGGATCAATAAAGGTAAGTTAGAGTGTATGGCTATTAAGATTTATTTAGAGAAAACATATGATAAGGTGCGGCTAAGATTTTTTTAAAAGATGCATTGTATGAAGTATGATTTTGGAAAACGCTTGTTCCATAAATTATGCGATGCATCTCTTCGTTTTCGATGTAAATGGGAGCATAGTTGAGGAGTTCAACTTCAAATCAATGTGGGGAATTAGATAAGTGATCCTTTGTTGCCTTATCTTTTATTCTTGGGATGGAGTATCTAGGACATACCCTTGAAAAGTCTATAGAAGCTAATGAATGGCGATCGGTTCGACTGGCTAGACAGGGTCCGCTAATCCCCCATTTGTTTTTATTCTGATTGATTTAGTGTTGTTGTATGAGGTTGATATGACACAAGAGAGAATGATTTGTAATATCCTTGATTAGTTTAGTATGTTTTCAGGCCATAGGATTAATGCTTTTAACACATATATTTATTTTTCGCAGAATGTGGGAGAGGTTGATGCAAATGCTACAAGTATTTTCTTGGGTTTTCAATGGGTGTTAGATCTTAGCAAGTACCTTAGTGTACCATTGTTTCATAATCGGAACAAGAAAATTACTTTTCAATTTATAATTGATAAGGTTCATAGTAGATTGAACGGTGGGATGTAAAGTTGGCTAGTAGAGTTACTTTGGAGAAATCAGTTCTATATCAATTCTGAATTTATTTCACACATTCAACGTTCATACCTTTAGGGGTTTGTGAAAAGGTTTAGCACATTGTTTGTCGTTTTTTTAGGAAGGCCGCCATCTACATTAAAAATATATTCGGTGAATTGGAAGGATGTATGTCAACCTTCTAAGAGTGGTGGCATTGAGTTGCGCATCTTTGGAGACCAACATAGATGCTTTTTGCTTAAGTTGGGCATAATTTTTTTACTAATGAAGATGCGTTTTGGGTGAATGTCTTGATATCAAAGTATAAGGTTAAGGTGTGTCCGAATAATATAGCTTTGCAAAATTGTTCATATGTTTGGGGGTCTCTATTGAGTTTTTGGGAAACTCTCAAATGTTTTATATTGAACAATTAAGGATGGGAAAACCATTCAGTTTTGGAGTAATTCTATAAATAGTATTGTAAAGGATATGGTAGATCTTAATGGTAGTTGGGATTGGAACAGACTTTAGCACAATCTAGATCATGAAGTGATGCTTGGAATTGCTAGTTCCTACTCGCCTAATGTTGAGTTAGGATTGGATTGATTTTAATAGAAGTGGTCAATTAGAGGTTCTTTTTTGGACAAGGACTACTAGCAACCAGAAAAATGTATATGGGGGTTTCTTTGGAGGACTAAAGTTCCTTGGCGTGTTAGTCAACTTCTTTGGTTGGTTGCTAATGGGCGAGTTTTTAATGAAACTGTCCTGCATGCAAACAAGAAGCAAAGAAGTTGCTCGAGCCATGAAGTTGCAGCTAAAGTTCATGTTGTTGATTTATTTTGTTACTTCAAGTATTTGTTTTGTTACTTAGTTGAAAATGAACTAAGTTGGTATTGTTTTGATGAAATTAGGTGTTGACAGATTGATAAATCAGCATAGCTATGTGTGGAAGTTATGTTTAAATAGTTTCAAGACTACTTAGTGGTAGTAGGTAGTTGTTTAGGTGACATTTGCTTGTTTTGACCAGCTTATTGACTGGTATATGTATTGGCATTATTATGCCTTAACTCAAAATTAATGAAAATATTCAGAATTCTTATTCATTTTTCTGGTTTTTACTCAAGCAATTTGCTCAAAGGTCACAGCTGATTTTCTTGTTTGCATAGCAAGACATCAAGCCTTTAAGCTCAAGTTTCTGTCAAACTTCATTCATTTGTTTTCTTAGTTCCAACAATTGGTATCTAAAGCTCATTTTCTTAGTGGACCTGTCATTTTTCAATCCTTAAAACCATATCTTCATCCGGATTCTCTCCAGCTCCACCACCAGTATTCAATGGTGAAGGCTACCACATTTGGGTAGTGAAAATGAAGAAATATCTACAGGCAATCGACTTGTGGGAGGTTGTCAACTCGGATGTTGAACCACCACCCTTGAGAGCCAATCACACAGTGGCTCAGATTAGGCAGCACTCTGATGATAAAGCCAAAAGATTCAAGGCCATGTCATGCATCCAAAATAGTGTGTCTGATGTGATTTTCACAAGGATCATGGCTTGTGAGTCTCCAAAATAGGCTTGGGATATGCTTAAGGAGGAGTTTCAAGGGGCTGAAAGAACAAGACAGCAACAACTCTTGAATTTGAAAAGGGACTTTGAAATTTTGAAGATGAAGGAAGAAGAAACAGTGAAGCAGTACTTAGACAGGATCATGTCTGTTGTGAACAGCATCAAATTGCTTGGGGACCAGTTTAGTGAAGCAAGAATAGTGGAAAAGGTTATTGCAACCTTGCCTAAGAGATATGAAGCCAAGATTTCATCCCTTGAAGACTCAAGAGATCTGTCAAGCATTACTTTGACTGAGCTGATCAATGCTCTCAGGAGCAAAGAAGAGCCAGCAGGCAAGAAGAGCATCAAGAAGGTGCCTTCCAAGCCAAAGTAGACTAACCTTGAGCTCCTCTGGCTACAAAGGGAAGAAGGTTTGGTCAGACAAGCCTAGAACTGATGGAGCAAGAAGAAGATATCCACCTTGCCCACATTGCAAAAGGCTCAGTCATCCAGAAGCAAAGTGTTGTTGCTCAATCGACAGCTGAGGCTGAGTATGTGGCAGCTGCAGGAGTTGTTAATCAAGCCACTTGGCTAAAAAAAATCATGGCCGAATTGAATCTACACCAAAAGGAAGCAACAGAGATCAAATGTGACAACCAATCTGCTGTTGCAATTGGAAAGAATCCAGTGTTTCATGGGAGAACCAAGCATTTCAAGATAAATTTTCATTTTATTAGGGAAATGGAACAATCTCAAGAAGTGAAATTGATTCATTGTAGTTCTAAGGATCAACTTGCTGATATCTTGACAAAGCCTCTTTGTGTGTCAAGGTTTGAGGATTTGATAGCGAAATGGGAGTTTGTAGCATGCAATCCAAGGAGGGGTGATGAAGCTGGCCTGCATGCAAAGAATAAGTAAAGAAGCTGCCCGAGCCATGAAGTTGCAGCTGTAGTTCATGTTGCTGATTTATTTTGTTACTTCAAGTATTTGTTTTGTTACTTAGTTGAAAATGAACTAAGTTGGTATTGTTTTGATGAAATTAGGTGCTGATAGATTGATAAGTCAACATGGCTATGTGTGCAAGTTATGTTTAACTAGTTTCAAGACTGCTTAGTGGTAGTAGGTAGTTGTTTAGGTGACATTTGCTTGTTTTGACAAGCTTATTGACTGGTATATGTATTGGCATTATGCCTCAATTCAAAATTAATGAAAATATTCAGAATTCTTATTCATTTTTCTGGTTTTTACTCAAGCAATTTGCTCAAATGTCACAGCTGATTTTCTTGTTTGAACAGCAAGACATCGAGCCTTTAAGCTCAAGTTTCTGTCAAACTTAATTTATTTGTTTTCTTAGTTCCACAGTTTTAACCAAAATTGAATTATGTAAAAGGGGCTTGGTCGATGACTTGCTTGTAGCATCTGTAGCTACAGTGGTGGATCCATTTTGCATGTCCTCAGAGACTATTTTCAAGCAAGAACTGTATGGAAGTATGTAGTCCCACAATCAGCTTACCATAGTTTCTTTCAGTTATCTTTGAGCAATTGGTTGCTGGGTAATTGTAAAAACGACTTTAATTTTCAATTATTTAATGATCTGGACTGAACGTCTTTATTTGCAAATGTGAGTTGGAAAGTATGGAAGAATAGGAATGCAAGAATTTTTTTCTCATTCTGCAATGGATGCTGTTAATGTGATTACTCGTAGCTTTGAGTAGGCAAGGCAATTGAAGACCTCTTATGTTGCTTGTAGTCCTTGGCGGCATGGTAATACTGTTAGCAATAGGTGGAGGCCGCTAAGAGAGTTGATGTGTTAAGCTTAATACAAATGCAATGGTGAATACCATTTCAAAGGGGTTTGATTCGAGACGAATTTGGGAGATGGGGTGTTGGCTTCACCAAATTAGTTGGAATATGCTCTACTTTTGAAGTTGAATTGTGGGTGATTTATGAGAGTCTAAATCTTATTTGTGGTAGGGGCTTTAGGCGAGTTGATATGGAACCTGACAGTTTAAAAGCAGCTAAAATGTTGAACGCATGAAGGGAAAACAGCATACCTCTAGCTCGGACGATTAAGGCATTACTTGGAACACATAGGGATGTGAAGATTGCTCATGTCTCTTTATGGCCTAATGGTACAGCATACCGAATGGCTAAACTTGCTCCATCTCAAGATTTAAATGTGGTCATTTATGAGGCTCTTCTACCTTGTTTAGAGGAGAGGCTCCATTGTTATTTTAAAGAATTTACAACGATGTAGTCTTCTTTAACTACAAAAAGAAAATTTAAATTTACATAAAATTTTAATTATTAAATAAAATTTCGGGCTGAATCAAATAAATTTAAATTTAACAAAAAGAAATTCTTATTCAAAATCCTACCTATCTAAAACCAGCAGTCAAACCCTTCTAGCAGTCAAACATTTTGATAATATATTCTTCCACCACTAATGCGATTCAAAGAGCTAAATAAGATACCCACAAGTATATCTTATTCTTTAATTTCCTATACCTTCTAGTTACTTGTTGATCACGGTAGCTTTTTCTTTTTCTATTTCTCTTTCTTGGGTTTAATTTATTTTCACCTCTTAACTAATTTGAAGAAAAGCTAAAACCTAATAATTAATGAATATGGATTCCATTACCTTTTTCTTTTTGTCTATACCAACCTCCATTCATTTTTTTTTTTTGAAGTTACATTTATATATTAATGTTCTATATTTATACTTAACTTTAAATGAACCTTTTTTTTTTATTTTAACATTAATCAGATCAAATTATCTCATAAACTATCAATCGAAGCTTATCCATATAACTCATAATAGTTATTCGCTCTTAAACTATTTGAATTTGATTAAAAGAAAATTTTGAAGTCTATATATTTATGGTTGTATCGTGAATTCAATCAAAATTTTCTTTTGTTTAATTTAAATTTCATTTGTGGATAAATAATTTAATTTGAAAGCGAGAAAATATTATTTTTATTAAGTAATTGACCTTGATGAAATTTGTTTAAGTAATTGTATCTTTATATCAAATTAAGTTGAAACCAAATTCAATCGAGCACAAACTTGTTTTAGACAATTGCACTAGCCATATCATTACAATATGTATAAGCAAAGCTCAAAGCTTTTGTTTTTTAATGGCTAAACTTCCAACTCGGTAAAAGTATTATATAGAGGCCATTGTACTAGTAGTTGAATTGTTCTATTTACTCATAAAATAGATATGTTAGTCTCTAAACGTTAGATCAAAGAGTAAATTGATCATTCTGATAAAAATTTCATCCATTTTTATGGTTAAAAATTAGTCTTGTAGGTCAAAATAAGGTATATGTGGCTACTACATATAATTATCCAGTTATTTTAATAATAAAAAGAGATGAAATTTTAATAAAAAGAATTAATTTATTGCTTAATCTAACTTATACTGATTAATTTATTTATATTTTAAATAAAGAGACAAAAGATAACTTAACTTTTAATACAATCCTATAGATAATTTTACACTTCCAACTTCGTTATAGGCAAAATCTATAATACTTTTAAGTAACACTCTTGTTCCACTTTCTAGCATCTCACTTTATTTTATGTTCTTTGTTATTTTATTGAAAAGAAAAAACTTTCTCATACTTTATTCCCTACTTTTTTTCCTAAATTATTTGAAGGCATCTGAAAATTGTTACTTTATAAGGATTATATATATATCCTGCTTGTTCATCCAAAACATCAAAAAACCAAACAAACAATCTTCTTAACCTTTCTTTTACTGTTTCTTTCTAATTATAACATAGTTTTCACAATGATGCACATCTTCAGTTCAATCACTTCAACTCAAAACAACAATCTGGACGATGGTGCTTTTGTTCCTAAAGGCATAGACAAAGCTTGCCCAAGGGCTACTTGGCCAGCCACTGGAAAAAAGCGTGCGTCGGTTCCGATAACTGAGGAGCAGGTGAGGGGTATCTTTCATCGTTACGATGCTAACAGAGATGGCCTTCTTAGCAAGCAAGAACTGAAGAACGCCTTTTCCAGCCTCGGTTCTCGTATGCCTGGTGTGCGAGCGTGGTTAGCGTTGCAGCATGCGGATGTCAACGGTGATGGGTATATCAACGAGGCTGAATTTGACAAGCTTGTTAAATATACTTTGAAGCGTGGTTACAAATTCAACTAGATCAAACCACTGCTGAGTAGTTTTTTTGTTAGCTGCTTTGTGTTAGAATAGACTAGGTGGTGTTTGCTAGCTTAAACTTTGCCCATAATAGAGGGTTGACCGAGATGTCCGCCATAGCTGTTCGTCGCTTAAGCTCAGGTGATGTAAATTAATCTTGTGTTTCTTTTAAGGTTTTAGATTTTCTTTTTTCTGGTTATGCATGTAATCTGATCATGTAGTTCAATATATGTACAGATCAGGAGATGGTTTAAGAAAGACATCTCTTTATGTAAATTCAATATATGTAGTTTTGATTTAAGGATTTGATGGCATAGGTAGAAATATTTATTGGTAATCCATTCGATTGAACCAGGTTTGATCTGGGGCTTCTCTTTATAATATATTCTTCGATTAAATCTAAAAAGTCTAGCAAGACAAGCTAGTCATTAGGCTTTTCTCCATAGTTTCTGGCAAAAATCGGTACATAGAGTTCACCGTTTTCTCTTTTTGTCTTTATTTCTTCTATACGATTGTGTGTGTGTGTGTGTTTTGCTAAAAAAACTCTCTTTTAAGTGAGAAATAATAAATGTCTGATATTTAAAGAAAAAGTTATAAATTAGTATATTATTTTTTAAAATTGAAACTTTACGAGAATAATAGTATTTTTCGAATTATTATGAAAAATAATGTTAATTTAATTTTTTTTTGGTAGAAAAGGTAAAAGATTAATTACAAAGAAACATTAGAATCATAAAACAAATTCTGGTCATCATTCCTTATTTGAACAACAATTACGGTAGGTAAATCCGGGAAAACGTGGGAACCATAAGGGAATTCCTTCATCAACCTAGCCAGAGTGTGAGCAGCAATATTTGCCTCCCTCGAAACTTACTGAATTTTCACCCTCCAATCTCTTCTACAAAGTTCTTGAATTCTTAGAACCAAATCCCTATTCACTTGTCTTTGGAGCCTACCATTAAGGGCTTCAATAGCTAGAGCACAATCAGTTTCGACAATGATATTAGTACATTCGACAGACCAAGCCAATTGGAGATCATCATAAATCACCCAAACTCTGCTTGTTCAGCACTATATCTGTCGATATTTCTTCCAATCCCATAGATCCACCTATTGTGTTCATCTCTAGCCACTACTGTCGAGGGCTAAGCTCGAGCTTAGATTACATGCCCCATCTATGTTCAACTTAATGGATCTTATAGGCGGAAGAGACCAAATTCGACATTGATTCTATCTTTTGGGAGTACTATCTGAACTACCAGTCATATCCTTGATGGCTTTTGTCCAACACCACGAAGACTGAAGGATATGGATAGTGTTGAAATGCTCTCCTTGGAACACACAAAGATTCCTTTGTTTCTAAAGCTTCCAACAAATAATACCAAATAAGGTTTGTCAATCAACTTCTGTAACACCCTATACCCAACCCGATAGCTAGGTTTGGGTACCAAGTGTCATAATTAACTCGAGTTACATAACCGCCTTTCTAACTTGGTTTGTTTACAACTTAATCCACGCCTAACTTAATCCATATCTACCACATAACGTTATTCTAATATTTTACATGAAAACATGTGCGAATTATAATTTCAAATAAACTTTCTAAGTTTACTAAGATTCTTACAATCATTTACCTTATTAGGCATGAATAATATTTACATTAACTTGAAATTTAAGACTTTACTACATATACACTTAATGAACCCCGAGGCGTGGCCTCTAAGGGTACCCCTCTATAACATGAAACAACTACTACGTCCTTCGCGTGAATTTGGCGATGTCTGGCTTGGTCCTTCCACACAGTCCTTGAGTCATCCCTTGACCCTACATTTAAGGTAAATTACACGTAAGTTCAAAAAAAACTTAGTGAGAATCTATACAATAGTGTTTACAAAAGTCCTGAAGTTCAAGAAATAAATGACTAATACTCATAATTAAACTCCCTGTATATCATAGAAGGTTTCGCAGTTTGACTAGCATAGACAGGGCCCACACGTTCTTCTCAAATGAATAGTTGGCAGACAAATCATGCTGATTTAGTTGCAATTTTACTATTACTGACGACCCCTCTCTTAAAATTGAACTTGTCTAGCTTCATTTTAGATTTCCATTTTACCTTTCCTGGTTTGACTCATAATGATAACCATATGCGCAAATATACGGATTAACGACTACTATTTGCGAATTAGTAGATATTTCACCACAATTGCATATTGTTACCCTAATCCCTTCATTCTATTTTGTACTTAATATAGACTTACTGTATTACCTCGACAATTATCTTCTTATGACTTAGCCTATGCATAAACCCTTCTTTTAAGGAAGACCCATTTACTGATATCCTCATTTGCAACCTTGAATTTGATATTTGGCTGATAGATAAGCACCCCCTCTTTGTGAACTCATATTTATAAGATAGTCCCATAGTACTTTCCCACTTCAAACCATTCTACTAAGATACTCCCAACAACAGATAGTTCCCAGTGGACTATCCCTTACTTAGATTACCCTTAGTGGACTTCCACATTTGATAGTCCTAAGTGGACTTTCCTGTGCTATATAGTCCTAACAAACATCTGTTTCTTTTTTTTTTATTCCCGGTGGATTTCCTTCTTAAAAGAGTCATTGGCAGAGTCTTCCCCATTTCTAGTGACCTCTTATACCCACAGATACTTATGATTAAAATCTGCATAATCGTCTCGCTTTATCATAACCAATGTTGGTTTACTCATCAAACTCTAGCAGACTCATAATAGTGGATACTTATTTTCAAAGACTTTGAAGGAAATACCCCTTCCTTTCACATATGTCCGCGTTTAAGACACTTTTACCAGTTTCTCTTACCTTCGTATTTTGACAGATCCTCTTGTTAGCACACTTGTCAACATTCTCAAACTCATTATGATCATCATGTTAGACTGCTCGTTGCACGAGTCATATAATGGCTTCCCTTTTTATTCCCTGACAGGCTTCCTTGTTCACTGTCATGGGGGAGTCCATTTTACCATAAGGTGTACCTGTTTACCACTAGGTCATGTCATAACTAACCGTGAACTTTTAATTTCGAAGAATTAGTGAACCACTTTCGTGGTGCTGCCTTAAATGACATGTATTGTAACACCCTAAAACTTGGCCCAAAAGTTTCAACTGGACACCGGAAGTCATATTGATCACCAAAGTGATCTAAAAGCAATTTACTAAAAGAAACTTATTTAAAACTCAATTTCAATATAGTTTGCAAAAATCGAACTGAATCGTTTATGCAATTTATGTTTAGAAATAGTAATTAATTCGCATTACAAACAATTAGAAACAAATCAAATCGGCGTCCTTATACGATTTCAAAACACATCAATTTTGCTAAATGTACCTTGAAATTCCATATTAGAATTTGTGCAGAAACATATGTCATTTTCTCAAATAAGTATGAACTTTGAAACAATAACAAAAAACCCAATTAAAAATCGTGCACAAAACTTTCAAATTGTGGTTCAAAATCGAAAACACGTAGTTTAACGAAAAGTTCAAATCGAACCCATACCACAGTTTATATAATATCTTTACAGAAAATTTTAAATCAACCGTATAAAAATTATGAAAAACTTAACTAAATCAAATCATATTCATTTTTTGAGACCTCCGACGTCGAATCCAAAACTCAACCGCACGAATTACCTGAAAGGAAGAACTAAAAGGGAATGAGCTACGCAAGCTTAATGTGAGTTCGAAACCAAAAGCAATCAACCAAAAGACAGAGTAACTCAATGGTTAGTCCAGAAAAGTAAATGCTAATGAATCACATGCAAAAAGCTCCAGTATAAGATATACCTAAGCATACCATAACACATATGATTTATGTACATTTGTAGACTAATTAGGTTGTCAACACACCAACGCTCACATAGACAAACATATATCCAGATGTGATGAATGCAACAAGTTAAAAACAATCCCACCCCACCAACCGAACGCCACTCCGACCACTTTGCACACCACTTATAGGCTATGATAAACCTATCCATCCTGCACACCACATAGGACCATGATAGACACATCCACCCTACACACCATGTAGTAGGTCTCAGTCACTCAAATCGAATATGTAGCTGAGCTAACTATTTATAAAATAGTACGATAACCCGCTATACGGAAACAATGTAGTTAAACTTCCAAATCAATCTTCCTTCTTTTTACAACCAAAATCCCAAAATTTATGCAAATGAATGTGTGCACACAATTTGCAGTCAATCATACAGAAACAGATTTTCACATATTTGATTGATCAATTTTAGAAACAATTATATCCGTATTCAACTACTAGGTATTATCTTAAATTCAACTAACACATCACCTTAATACCTTAACAGACAATTAAAATAATTATATAATTACGAATAAACACATGAGCCCGAGTTGAAACAGAGTCTCAATCACCCTTACTAAGGCCTAGTCGAGAGTTGGTACACACAGAAACATAAAACGTGTCAAAATCTGACACAAAAAAATTTGTGAAATAATGCCACACAACCGTGTAGAAGTGCCTAGGCCGTGTGGAAGCCTACACGCCCATGTGAAAGCTACACATGCCCGTGTGGAGGAGACACATGCCCGTCTGACCGAGCTACAGGGCCGTGTGAGTAGCCTATGTAACTCACTATCCAAAAGAGCCAAAATTAAGTGTGGAGTAGAAACGGCCGTGTGACCATGTCACAAGCTTGTGTGAAAATTGAAAAAATCCCCAAACAGTAGCGTGTGGCACCAAAAACCCTAATTTTCCAATTGCATATGGCCATGTGGACTACCAATGTGCGGCACATGCCCGTGTGGCCATCCGTGTGGTTACAAAACCACATTGAATCTGGCTACAAATCGTGCCTTTGTTGTCGAAACGATTCCCAACCTTTGGTAACTCAGAAATACACCATAATATACTGAATTTCATGCAATTTAATATACAACACTTCAATTACTCAATTATCAAAACCCCAAAAATAAAAACACCTTGATTAAGAAGTTACCAAATTCCACAAGATGAAAAAATTCAATAGTAAGAAAAATGAGTTACATATGTTTAGAACACGTTATCTGATTTAGTTTAGATTTTTCTCTCTTTTTGAAAATTTGTTTTCTCTCTCCCTAATTCCAAATTCTGATTTTTTTTCAGTTTCATCTTGCACATTGATGCAGTGGAAATTCTCTGTTCTCCTCTTGGGGATATATTTTCTTGTTTTTTTTCTTTCACTCTTGTCAAAATTCTCCTTGAATCCTCCCTTTTCTTTTTTTTTTCGTTTTATTATTATTATCGTTCCCTTTTTACAACAAGAATTGTGTTGGTACAGTTTCAGTAAGTAATTCCTTCCCTTCTCTCGTATTTGTATGTCGTTCGAGTAAAAATTTTCCAAAACTCAAATCATTTCAAAACACTATAATAAGATTTATCAAATATTTTTTAAAACGAACATGCACACATACGAGTACGTAAAAACACAGGCCGAATTTTTACAAACCTGGCTCTGATACCACTAAATGTAACACCCTAAAACCAGGTCTAGAAGTTTTGACCGGATACCAGAGGTTACATTGATCATCAAAGTGATCTAAAAGTAATTTACTAAAAGAAACTTATTTAAAACTCATTTAATTTACAATATAGTTTGCTAAAACAGAACTGAATTGTTTATGCAATTTATGTTTAGAAACAATAATTAATTCGCACTACAAACAATTAGAAATAAATCAAATCAACATCCTTATACAGTTTCAAAATGCATCAATTTTGCTACATGTACCTTGAAATTCCATATTAGAAATTGTGTGGAAACATGTCTCATTTTCTCAAATAAGTATGAACTTTGAAACAATAATAGAAAACCCAATTAAAAATTGTGCACAAAAATTTTGAACTGTAGTTCAAAATATAAAACACTTAGTTCAACGAAAAGTTTAAATCCGAACCTATACCATAATTTATATTATCGCTTTACAGACAATTTTAAACCAACCGTATAAAACTAATTAAAAACTTAACTAAATCGAATCCAAAACTCAACCGCACAAATTACCTAAAAGGAATAACTAAAAGGGAGTGAGCTACGTAAGCTTAGTGTGAGTCCGAAACCAAAAGCTACCAACCAAAAGACAGAGTAACTCAACAGTTAGTTCGGAAAAGTAAATGCTCATGAATCACATGCAAAAAGCTTATAACGGTAAACTAGTATAAGATATATCCAAGCATACCATAACACATATCATTTATACACATTTGTACATTAATCAGGTTGTCAACATACTAACACTCACATAGACAAACATATATCCAAATGTGTGATGAATGCAACAAGTCAAAAACAATCCCACCCACCAATTGAACGTCACTTCGACCACCCTGCACACCATTTATAGGATATGATAAGCCTATCCACCCTACACACCGTATAGGATCATGATAGGTCCATCCACCCTATACACTACGTAGTGGGTCTTAGCCACTCAAATCGAATATGCAGCTGAGCTGACATATTTGTAAAATAGTGCGATAACCCGCTGTACAGAAATAATGTAGTTAAATTGCCAAATTAGTCTTCCTTCTCTTCACAACCAAAATCCCAAAATTTATGCAAATGAATGTGTGCACGCAATTTGAAGACAATCATACATAAATATATTTTCACATATTCGGTCGATCAATTTCAGAAACAGCTATACCCGTATTCATCTACTAGGTATCATCTCAAATTCAATTAGCATATCACCTTAATACCTTAATATACCGTTAAAATAATTCTATAATTATTGATGAGGCCTCAAACTAACTATAATCACAATAAAGGCAAGCGTACCTATCGTTCAATAGTATAGTTATGGTAAGACCAATAGTACTAGTAATTACTATCTTTTTATTATCTAGCCTAAGAATTGAAGTGATTTCTTTTAAACTAAAACTAATTAAACACGACAATGAAAGAATTAGGAAAATACTTTTAGACAACTTATATGAGATAGGCAATACCTAAGGAAGAATCCACCTAAACTTCACTTATTACTTCTGATTCATATGATTTATTCACTTGACTTAATCCGTAGAAATCCCTGATTTACGTTAATATCTCTTTCAAGACTACAAATAACTAACTCTAGGTTGATTAATTGAAATTTCTTTGTAATTAAAAACCCTATTATCGCATTAACTCGATTTATGGATTCCCTTATTAGATTTGACTCTAATCCGGTAGAATTTCGTCGCCCTATTTCTAGGGTTGCAATCAACTCCGCTTAATTATGTTGATTTACTCTTAAACAGGGACTTTTGCTCGACTGAATAAGCACATTCGACTTGAATCAATAACCTGAATTATTAAAACAAGAATAAGAACTCACAATTAAGAATAATAACAAGTATTTATCTTATAAATCAAATAATAATAAGATCCATCATAGGTTTCATCCCTTTAGGTATCTAAGGGATTTAGTTCATACTAATGGGGGGAAACATCTTAAAATAAGGAAAACAACAAAACATAAGAAAACCCAAAAAACTTTTAAAGAACTTGATGGGAGATTTTAGTCTTGATGGAGATCCTTCTTCCGAGCTGCTCCCGACAGCTGTCTTCGAGTATTTTCTGCCTTCTCTTTGGCGTCCTCTTTTAGGTTTCCCCCTAAGGTGTTTATATAGGCTTTGGAACACTTTTATTATCCCAAAAGTAGCCTATTTTGAATAGAATTCAACTTTGATACGGCAGGGACATGCCCGGGTTTGATTCCTTAGACCGTGCTCAATTCTGCTTGCCACACACGGCCGTGTGGTCTTTCCGTGTACGTTGATCCAGGCCGTGTTTGATCCTGCTCGCATTACACGGCCATGTTTGATAGCCCAGCGTGTTAATTCCTAAGGTAGGCCTATTTTGTCCCGTTTTGGCCCGTTTCTCGTTCTTTTTGACTCCCTAAGCTCTCTTGAGTGTAAAACATGAAATTAAGGGATTAAGAGCATCGAATTCATCAAATCTAATGAAAATTCATCCAAAAATAGGCCAAGCATGGGGTTAAAATATGTATAAATTATGGTTTATCAAACATCTCCACACTTAAACCTTTCCTTGTCCTCAAGCAAAAATTCTCAACTCACAATTAAAATTAACTTCGTCAATTCATAATTCTCATCAATAATGTCTCATCATAATTCATGGATAATTCATACATGAATAATTTAACTAAAAGAGTCTGAAAGATTGAAACAATCTAAGTCATAAATTTTTATAGTATGAAAACATAGGTGTTTCCTCTTACCTAAATAATTACCTCTGATTCAAAACCGACAAGGATTGACATCCTCACTAAGGATTCACTCAAATCACTTAAAGTGTTTTAAGGTTCAAGATAAAACACTCAAAAGTCAAACATGAAAAGTTAATCCCATAGGCTTGCATGAAAATCAAGTCTCCACCATTAAAAAATGAGATGATACACAAATCAAAAGGTCTTTAAAAAGGGTTGTGATGGGGCTTGGGTTAAAGGTGTGTATAAAGGCTGAATTAAAGGGTTAAAAATCGAGATTGAATTGAAAATTTACCTAACTAGAAAAATAAACTAATACTGAATAATTACATCAATTGAAAACTTATCATAATAACACGAGCTTCTTCTAAAAATGTGAATTTTAACCGTTTTAAGCTCAAATAACATAGAACTAATAATGAATGAATTTCCAACTTTTTTTTTAAGAATAAGAACATACAATAATACTAATAAAGAACTTAACAGCTGAAATAAAGAACATAGTTAGGCAACTGCTCAAATCAAATCTCGACATAAGGGGAGTCAAAGTAGGAGAAGAATTTGGTTTTGGGTTAATATTAATGAGTGAGTCAATAAACGGTTTATTAGGCTCAAAGGGGTTCACTAGGGGTTAATTATGAATGTAGGCTTTTTGTGGAGTGAGTGGGTTAAATCCTAGGTGCATTTATCATCTCACTATATCAAATCAAAAGTGTGGTCTCGGCATGAATAATTGAAGCAAGTTCTAGAATAACAAATCAATATTGACACACTCACAATTAATAAAATGAGCAAGAAAAGTATATGCTCTAAAGGTTCAAAATCTCACAAAAAATTATGGTTTTTGATGTCAATCTTGCAAGTTTCAAACTTCAAAGTAATATTTAAATTTAGGGAAACAACCTAACCAAATTTTTAATTCTGAAAATAGACTTATCATGCTTGATTCTCTAATATCGTAAAGTTTAAACCATCAATGCACAATTACCTATGACTTACTTCGAAACATATCAATGAAAATTATAAATCAATAGAAGTTTCATTCTAATAGTAAATATGAGAAAGTTACTTAAGACAAGATATAATTCAGGGATTTTTAAATATTACTATAGTTAACCTCCCCACACTTAAGATGTACATTGTCCTCAATGTACAAAGATAGATAATATAGTAAGAAAATCATAAGAGAGGGAGAGGAGTGAAACTTCCTAAATCATGGACAAAATCCTTGAAAATGAAACTTGTAGAAATGGAGCCAATGTAAAGCATGATGAACTAGGCAGAGGTGAAGGTGGCTGAGAATATTCCAGTTCCTTAGTAGCACTTTGAACCTTTTGAACTGTGGAGTCATTAGTAAAGTTTTAGGGGGTTTTATTAAGTGGATGTTGTTATGATTACTCGATAATAAACAACCAAAGATAAAAAGAAATCAACAGATAATTTAAAGACAAGAAAAGGAAATAGTTTAATAGTTTAAAACTTTAAATAAAATAAAGAAAACGAAAAGAAAAATGAAAAGAAATGGACTCAAAGGTCCTCATCCCCAGAAGGATTGTGAGGTGGGGGTGCGGCGATATGTGGAAGTGCTGACAAATTTATTAAAGAGTTGCCTCGATGCCGTCAAATCGTCGAGCATTGTCGTTAAATTACTGCGTACAATACTGCTCGAACCTAGTGAAGCTTCGAAATGTCGGTCGGTGAAGGCATCGTATGAAATGGTCGGCGTGGTGGTGGTGGTCAGATGGTGGCTCCTCATCTTTGTGGGGATATCATCGATAATGTCCTCGGGTCGCCCCGCTTTCGATGGGTTGCGAGCGCAATCTCGAGAAGGATCAAACCCACATCGGCGCTCAATCATTCTCATATGAAGCATCGCCTGGATACCCTGTGAGGACATCTTCCGATAAGAGTTAGCGAAGAAGACTGAGCTGCGGTGTTGAGGAGCCCAAAATATCGAGCCAAATGCATAATGTATGGGCCCATGAAGATGACTCCTCTCCTATGCCGCTCGTCTAATGCTGAATGGCGCGGAAGATGAAATAAGCTAAGTTGAAAACATGCTTGCGCCATGCACAATAGAAAGTAGGCGTCGTGAGTGTTGACAACGCTGGTGCTCTCTTGTCTACCCGTCAAAGCATGAGCTAGGATAGCGTGTAAGTACCTCAATGATAGGGCGAGAGTTGATGCCTTAAAGCAACTGGGGTTATAGTTAGCCGAGGTAGGGGCGAGTTCCCACCAATAGGAAGAAGGAGAGTAGTGGATGTGGCGGGGAGGTCCTCGAATTCGTCGTCCTCCATAACCTCATTGGTGTACAGTCCTAAAGTGACCCCGAACTCTGGGACACTTAGCTCACGAACAAGACCTCTAAGACGGAATTAGATTGTGCCTGGGTCATCAAAGTTTGTCATGACCGTCTAGAGATGGAATATGGAATAGAACTCCAAAGTGAGCTCTAGGTATATAGGCTCGACGATATCAAAGAAGTGCCCCCACGGGTTAGTGGATAATAGGGCTCAAACCACGTCAGCTAGCTGGACTTGCTCTAGAGCGGACCAATCAATTCACCTCCCCAAGATGAGGGGTTGTGTGCTAAGTAACTGAAAGAGTTCCTCCTGGGTTCCGAAGGAAACTTTAGGAATGGGTGGCGTATTTGGGCGGAAGCGCTTGAGGAGGTTGCACCGGCACCTTTCCGCTTCTTTGAAGTGAGAAAGGCGGTCTTTTTCCCTCGTGGTGGAGTCATTACGTACCTAAAAAAGCCAAATATTTTCAATGAATAAAGTATCATTGCCAGCTAAAAACGTACTATCCTAGTATTCCTAAATAAACCTATAATAGTGAGATCAGATTATCAATTGGTTCTAACATTAGTACGAGTTAACAAGATTAACCATTAGTATCAAACTAATATGTTCAAACTAACTAACTATCAAAAGAACTAGGGTAATAGCAAAAAAATGAATATAATAATATGAATAATGAATAATATCAAATAAATAATTAAAGATGAAAGAAATAAGTAACAATGGTGTAGAAAGATGAACCGATGGAGGTGTTGAAGTTATAGCTCAGTCGTGACGGTGGGCACGGGCATGGTGGTTCGTGCATGGCATAGTCTGCGGGCTGGTGCGTGTGGAGAAGAAAGAGGAAAGAGGAAAAGGGAAGGGAAAAATGGGGAAAATAGGGAGAAAGGGAATGGAAAGGGCGGAGGGGAAATTGACGGTGGTGGCTGAAATGGGGAAAGTGAGTAGAGAGGGTAGAGAGTGGCTAGGGTTTTTAATAGGGGGATTTGGGGGAAGATGAACAGTGGGTTGGTTTAAATAGAAATTGGGGCACATGGTCGAGGCCCATGGCAGTGTGCCTTTTATTTAACCCGTGTGTTTCAAAATTTTAATTTAGGGCGCGTTTGATTCTTGTCCAACGCTCGTGTTCCTTAGGTATGTTGAGTCACACGGCCTAATCACACGGCCGTGTGCTCGTTCGTTCGTTTCTCTCACGCCCATTTAGGGATTCCCATGCCCGTGTGATTCTTTCAGTTTCGACCACGGCTTTTGGGCACGGGCGTGTCCCACACTCGTGTCATTTACTCAGTATCGACAACGGTTGCATCGCACGGCCGTGGTGTTTTATCACAACCCGTGCTGTCGAGTCAGCTTCTACCACGGCCGCATCGCATGGCCATTGTACTTTATCGTAGCCCGTGTTGGGGAAAGATTTTCCTCCTTGGCCTGCGCAGTGTCTCTTCCTGTGGTATCCATACAGCCACGACCACGCCCGTGTGCTAGGCCGTGCGGGTAAGAAATCCTGCCTAATAGATTGGTCAGTTCTTAGTTAAATACTAAATAAAAATATGAATTTTAGTGAAGTTAGTACTCGGATTGCCTCCTGAGAAGCACTCGTTTAAAGTCGTAAGATAGACTTACTGTAACACCCCTTACCCGAATTTTATGCCGGAATCGGGCACAAGGCATTACAGGAATCGATTTGCTTGATCATCCCACTTTAGGCTATAAAAATTTTCTCCACTTCAAAACTTTTCATTCACCATCGTAACATCCCTATCATGGGTCAACGAGACCCTTTACACCCGCTCAGGGTGTCGTGGAACCAAACCTAAATTTTTCAAACACTTAAAAATTTTCACCTAAAAAGGGGCCAAATGCCCGTAGGGGAAATGACACTCCCATGTGTCATCTCACACGCCCGTGTTCGACACCCGTGGTCGACACTCACTTGAATCACACGGCTTGAGCATACGTCCATATGGCTGGCCTGTGGTCACCGCTGATTAATCCACATGACTTGTCACACGCCCTTATGCTTCAACCGTTTGACAATTTAAATTTCAAATTCAAGGTGCAGACTTCACACGGCCTAGACACACGTCCCGTGTACCTACTCGTGTGGACAAGAACAAGGCTATTTGCCAACCTCTAGTCACCCTCACTTACATACATTCATACACCATCACCTAAACTTCACATATTATCAATTATAACCCTTGAATTATCACATTAAACTATAAAAATGAAGTCTTCATCCCATACATGAGGGAGTACTAATTTTGGTATAATTACAATCGACTTAAGCCATCATCTATGGCTATACACAACCGAACCATAAACTCTCTTAGCCCAACACATTTGGCTATATCAATTATGACTTAATCAACGTTAAAAATAAGATTCCTATACATGCCATAACTCATAAGGACTCGAAACCTCATACCCATATGACTGATCGATAGCGTGCAAGCATATCCTGCGGTTTCCAATCCGAGCTAGTCAAGTTAACCTATAAGAGATGGGAAAGGAAGAAGAGTAAGCAATGATGCTTAGTAAGATCATATGCTTATAATAAACAACTATTGATATTCATTTATTATACACAACCACAAGGTATTATAATTTGTTTTGCATCTTAAACTCATGGTTACCTAGACAATCATTCTTGAAGCTTACTCATTCTGTCTCTTACCACATTCTAACCATGCCACAAGCCAAATGCTCATGTTAATTAGCATACATCCCTGCACTTGTCACCACATGATCACATAAAACAGCACATCAAACATTTTTAATAAGCCACTCATACTACCAATCACTCAGTGGTTTCGCACTTAGCCCACCCTCAATCTCTAATAGGGTAGTATCGCACATAGCCCACCAATCATTTATAATTATGATGGAATTGCACTTAGCCCACCAAATGATAATATAGGCGATGGTATCGAACACAGCCCATCATTTAATAATTAATAAGGTGGTAACGCACATAGCCCACCGTTAATATTATTGTTGATGGTATCGCACACAGCCCATCAATAACAATTAATAAGGTGGTATCGCACTTAGCCCACCGTTATTATACATTCATGGATAGTTATCCACATGCAATTCTCTATTTCAATTGTTCATCCGGGAACATCCTCACACACTACCATTCTTACTTAGCTTTCTACGACAATCGTTCGCTTTCACACAATGTATTAATAATTATAACTTATGCAACCAAGGTGCATCATTTACAAATATCCTATTGCGGGATCCTCATATACCAAAATCATCTCAATTCAATTTTAGCACATACTTGTACCTCTCGTGGTACAACCACATTCATTCACATTTTTAACATACTTTTTGAATCACTCAATTTGTTAATTAACACCCTCGAGTCTCATACACATAATGTCACATTGACATCCTACCCCCGATAGGGTCTTACATGAATCAACATATCGATCCCATGTATTCGACATGGTCTTACATGAGATCCTGCACTGAGGCCATATTCTAAATATGGCCTTACGCGGAACCTTAATTACCATCGTATCATGCTATTTGCATTTTCACTATTCATACTTTAAATCAAGGCTTTCATTTCTTGACATCACATCAAAATGTATTTAACGTATACATGAGGCATTAAATAATTTATACAACATCGAGATATTAAAATACTTTACTTAGAGTTGTACAATTTAACACATGAACTTACCTCGATACCAAAAAGGGTAGAACGTGACCTTTTTGCCCATATTTCTCTTTTCTCCCATTCTTGGTCCGAATCTCGTTTTTTGTAAACTAGAACAATAAAAATTACTCTTTAATCACCACACTAATCATAATACTTCATAATCTACACTTAGGCAAAAATAACTATTTTGCCCTTACACTTTGGCAAAATTACGATTTTGCCCTTAGGCTCGTAAATCATTTTTCATCACATTTTCTTGTTAACCAAGCATAGTTGAGCATTAAATCCTCTTACAACTACTCACAATTCCAACTATTTCATGCCTTAATAAACAAACTACAACTTTTGTATTTTAGTCTCAATTAGGTGTTTTCATGACAACACCTTTCACAAGAGTTGTTTCTCATCTTTCTAACATTCATTTTCTTCCATAAAAATGCAGAAAACAACTTAAAATCTCACATGGAAAGTCCCTAAAATTTTTACCATAATGCAAAATAGTCCCCTCTTTAGAAAGCCTAAGCTTTAAGGGTCTCAAAAGTACAATTATCTTCAACAAATACCACCAAAGTCACTTACTTGAGTGGAGAAAAGCTTGCTGAAATTTTTGAGCTTTCAAACACCCCTTGTTTGCTAAAAATTTCAGTGGAGAAGAGAAGAAAAATAAAAAGATGATAGCTTTTTGCTTATTTCACCTTATTTTATTCATTTAGTCATTAAAAGTCACCAACTCTTGTCAAACTTTTAATTCCTTGTCCCCTTGACCGTCCATCTCTCTTATGTAGATGTAATTGCACTTTAAAGACCTCCAATTTACATTTCATGGCTATTTGATACCTTTAGCCTATAGAATGGAACTTTCATACTTTATGCGATTTAGTCCTTTTTCGTGATTAAGCATGAAATCGCTAAAATTAAAGCACCAAAATTTCCATACATCCTTATAAACATGTTATAACACATAAAATAACATGAAAATAATTTTCTCAAACCTCGGATTAGTGATCCCGAGATTACTGTTTCGACTAGACCTTAAATCGAGCTATTACAATTCTTCCCCTAGAATTTTCATCCTCGAAAATCTTACCAGAAGAAGTTGCTCTTAACATTCCTGAAACGTTTCCACCAACTCTTCAAAATTACAACTCGACTTATCCTCAAGTTTCTCTCTCCAACAACCTTTAAGCTATAGTACATAAGGTTGAAGTACAACTTTGAGACCTAGATTACTCTTCCTCCCAAGCACGTATACTCAGTAATCTTACAACTATGAACTTGGCACATGCCAAAATGATCTTTCGGATCTTTATCACATACTTCACTAAAATTTGGATGACATCCCCCTCCTTGGAAATCAAGTCACTTCAAATTTGAAATCTATTGTATTTTATCTCACCTTATCACTAGGATATTCACCGACTATAATAGTCCTGACTTGCACGCTCTGAAATTTTAGCTTTTAGTGGTCGACTATTTCTGATCATAACTCAATCATATCGTGAAATGTACTCAATTATCAAAACATTTATGCATATAATTGCACTTCTTCTTATTCTTGCATGAGTGGACATGCTATTACTAAATCTCATACCAAAACTTCTATATAAGCTCTGAATTCATCAACATACAAATTTACCTCAAGGTAACATCAACATTGGAAATCTTATTCGACCAAAATTTTAACGTCTTAGTCAAACTCACTCAGAGCTTATTTAAAATGCCATCCATTATCTCATTTCTGAACTCCTTTGTCTCGAAAGGAAAAACTCGCTCTAGTCATTAACCTCGTTGAAACTAGGATATTACCAACTAAGGTCAATCAAGTAACTAATTCGCATTGCTTAAACAAGGATTTTACTCTGACATCTGCACTATGTCTACTATCTAAGAAGTATTTCAATAACTATACACACCTTTGTAATAGTTCAAGCCATTTTCATTAACTCACATTCAAATTTTCTGCAGCATTAGAAACTCTATCTCATTAGGATTCAAAAAAACACATGACGCTTTACCATAAACCCTATTATAACCTCTATTTCACAACTCAGTCACAAAAGTGATCGTCTCAGGATCTCCGGTTCAACAATTATTTTCGACGTAACTCTAATTACCCAAAAATGTAAATCATTTCTTTACACACTAGTATTAAAACGCTTTTCAATTTATTCATTAGCGCGTCACTAAAATTCATAAACTATTTTTCCTCGATTCAACTGAACTCGATATTAGAATTTTCAGTTAATAGTACCTTTAATGGCTTTCAACTTAACCATCACGGTTAAAATATTTCAATGAATGCACCTCTGTATCAAACTCCCTACTCATGTACACATAGAATTTCATTTTCCTTATTGATTCATGCGTAAATATACACATAACTCAAATCATATCTCAATATATTAATCTACTCCTTTCTCCACATTGAGAATATATTTCAAACACACTCTCATTTGAGTTTCTCTTGTTGCGCAAATTTAAAACCTTTACTATCGTCATATCTCAAGATAGCAGAGACATCTCAATCGAGTGCATTAACTCTATTCAACTTACCCAAAAACCTATCCACAACGTGAAACTTGTGATTTCACTTCTTATATTAGAATTATCACCTTTCTATGATCAAATCAAAAGTACAATTATAGTAGATATAACTATCACAATTTAAAGAACACACTCTTTAACCATGATCAGTGGAAATATAAGAGAAATGTCACATAAAGTTCTATTACCGACTTCATCCTCGTAGTACCAGAATAAGGTTACGAAGAGTTAAAAGAATGTCGATTTCAATTGACCAAATCAGCAACCTTCTCACACGATCACAATTTCAAGAAAAGAACAACCACATCACCCCTAAATGGAAACATATATTAATACATAATACTCAAAGAGATCATTATAACCCATTCAATTACGGTTGTCATGATCAAACACTTTTGCAGTTCGAATATTGTTTCTTTAACCATTTCCGTCATCATAAACTCCTTAATTATTCCTTTCATTAATAACCATTGATTCGAGAAGATCTCGATAAATACACACTTCAGGCTTCCTACTCCATTGAGTCAAATAGCCTAGGCTAACTTTCCCTTTGCTCGTAACATTACATAATCAGTACGATCTTCAAAGCATTCAGATATTCTTCCCAAAACTGTTTTCACCTTCTGAATATCTTTATCTCTATATACATTACTAATTGTTTCGCCACTGATCTCTTTCACTCCATACCCATGAACTTATTCAACTTGACTCTCATAAACATCTCATTATGATTCAACAGTGGTAAGGGGGTAAGGTTATAGAGCTCCTAACCTGACTCTCGTGACTACATACACATGATTTAACATTCATCATTAATGAAATATCATCGTAGTCACACAACTCACTCCAAGCAAGTTTTCACGTTCACTCATGCTACAATTGTTTCTACCACCCATTATTTCGAACAGTGACTTCATTTACTCAAGTTCCACATTAATGTCTACTCGAGTACTCAACATTAAACTCTAATTTCTCTTACCATCACTTATCAATTTAGAGAATGTCTTACAGTTTTGAGTACGTCATTTACTAGATAGCCATAGTCCAACTATGGTCTTACTCATATCACAACATCATAGCCCAGCTATAATCTTACATGTCGTCACGATGCTACAGCCCCGCTATAGTCTTACACGAAATCTCATATCGATACCAATGCCATATCCTAGATATGGTCTTATATGAGATCACATATACCGCTATGGTCCAACCATGTTCTTACTCATCATTTTATCATGAACGACCGTACTCATCTACTGCATTCTACTTAATCAAACTTCCCGTTTAACTCTCACACTATAATACGTGTGGCTTCATACAGAGCCATGAAATAAAACATTATACATCCTCTACTTTAACTGTCGCACATGAGATTCAACTATGTGGACATATTTATCACACATCATCCAAACAGTTGTACATACACACATATCCAGTTCTCTGGGTAAATTTACTCACTATGTGCACCTAACCCAATAAATTGAGTATATAACACCGTATGCATATCAAGCCAATATAGATAAACTTATCACTTTATAACTCTCATTTTAATCCTCAACTTAGAATTATCTCATTTCATACCTTATCACACACATGTCATAAACATCTATTCATACCTCACTGAATTTCCTCAATGCATAAGCACATTTCAATTACCTCATTACCACTTACAACCTTATCGAAATTAGCTCTGTTAGGAATCAACTCTGTCTTAACAAAATAATTTTGTTAGAGCCGGAAGATATCACACTATCACGGTCCACATATGGCATGTATAGCTAGACTCTTACTCACACTAGGTTAGTCCGAGAATCGACTAAACCATAGCTCTGATACCACTAAATGTAACACCCTTACCCAAATTTTGTGTCAGAATCGGGCACGAGGCATTACCGGATAGAGGTGATCATGGATATTAAATATATATTTTATTTTTAATCAAATATATTTTTTAATTTAACATATTTTTTATTTGTTTTAAAAATTTTTATTTAATAAAAAAGCTAAAAAAAATTTAATATGGGCCGGGCCAAGCCAGGCTTGGGTTTATCAATTTTTTTTGGCCGAGATTGGACAAATTTTTAGGCCCATATTTTAGGCTGGGCCGGGCGTGGGCAGAGAAAACTGGCCTAAAATTTTGTCTTGGCCCGGCCTGACCCGACCCATAATCACCTTTATTACCGGACTCGATTTTCTTGATCATCCCACTTTAGGCTATAAAAATTTTCTCCAATTTAAAACTTTTCATTCACCATCGTAACATCGCTATCATAGGTCAATGGGACCCTTTACACCCGCTCGGGGTGTCGAAACAAACTGGCACTTTTCAAACACTTAGAAAATTTTCACCTAAATAGGGGCTACACGACCGTAGGGGAAATGACACGCACGTGTCTCATCTCACACACTCATGTTCAACACCCGTGGTCAACATTGACTTGAATCACACGGCCTGGGCACACGCCCATATGGTTGGCCTGTGGTCACCTCTGATTAATCCACACGGCTTGTCACACGCCCTTGTGCTTCAACTGTGTGATGATTTACATTTCAAATTGAAGGTGCAGGCTTCACACGGCCTAGACACATGCCTGTGTGCCTACTCGTGTGGACAAGAGCAAGGCTATTTGCCAAACTCTTTTTACCCTCACTTACATACATTTATACACCATCACCTAAACTTCACATATTATCAATTATAACCCTTGAATTATCACATTAAACTATAAAAATGAAGTTTTCATCCCATACATGAGGGAATACTAATTCTGGTATAATTACGATCGACTTAAGCCATCATCTATGGCTATACACAACCGAACCATAAACTCTCTTAGGCCAACACATTTGGCTATATCAACTATGAATTAATCAACTATAAAAATAAGATTCCTATACATGCTATAACTCATAAGGACTCGAAACCTCATACCCATATGACTAATCGATAGCGTGAAAGAATCTCCGGCGATTTCCAACCCGAGCTAGTCAAGTTAACCTATAAGAGATGGGAAAGAAAAAGGAGTAAGCAATGATGCTTAGTAAGCTTATATGTATATAATAAAAAACTATTGATATTCATTTATTATACACAACCACAAGGTATTATAATGTGTTTTGCAACTTAAACTCATGGTTACCTAGACAATCATTCTCGAAGCTTACTCATTTGGTCTCTTACAACATTCTAACCATGCCACAAGCCAAATGCTCATGCTAATTAGCATACATCCCTGCATTTGTCACCACATGATCACATAAAACAACACATCAAACATTTTCAATAAGCCACTCATACTACCAATCACTCGGTGGTTTCGCACTTAGCCCACCCTCAATCTCTAATAGGGTGGTATTGCACATAGCCCACCAATCATTTATAATTATGGTGGTATCACACTTAGCCCACCAAATGATAATTTAGGCAATGGTATCGCACACAGCCCACCATTTAATAATTAATAAGGTGGTAATGCACACAACCCACCGTTAATATTATTGATGATGGTATCGCACACAGCCCATCACTAACAATTAATAAGGTGGTATTGAACTTATCCCGCCGTTATTATACATTCATGGATTGTTATCCACATGCAATTCTCTATTTCAATTGTTCATCCGGGAACATCCTCACACACTACCATTCTTACTTAGCTTTCTACGACAATCGTTCGCTTTCACACAATGCATTAATAATTATAACTTATGCAACCAAGGTGCATCATTTACACATATCCCATTGCGGGATCCTCATATATCGAATTCATCTCAATTTAGTTCTAACACATACCTGTACCTCTCGTGGTACAACCACATTCATTCTCATTTTTAACATACTTTTTTGAATCACTCAATTTGTTAATTAACACCCTCGAGTCTCACACACATAATGTCACATTGACATCCTACCCTCGATAGGGTCTTACATGAATCAACATATCGATGGCATGTCCCCGACATGGTCTTACATGAGATCCCACACCGAGGCCATATTCTAAATATGGCCTTACGCGGAACCTTAATTACCATCATATCATGCTATTTGCATTTTCACTATTCATGGTTTAAATCAAGGCTTTCATTTCTTGACATCACATCAAAACATATTCAATGTATACATGAGGCATTAAACAATTTATACAACATCGAGATATTAAAATCTTCACTTAGAGTTGTACAATTTAACACATGAACTTACCTCGATACCGAAAAGGGTAGAATGGGACTTTTTGCCAATATTTCTCTTTTCTCCCATTCTAGGTACGAATCTCATTTTTTGTGATCTAGAACAATAAAATTTACTCTTTAATCACCACACTAATCATAATACTTCATAATCTACACTTAGGTAAAAATAACTATTTTGCCCTTACACTTTGGCAAAATTACGATTTTGCCCTTAGGCTCGTAAATTATTTTTCATCACATTTTCTTGTTAACCAAGCATAGTTGAGCATCAAATCCTCTTAAAACTACTCACAATTCCAACTATTTCATGCCTTAATGAACAGACTACAACTTTTGTATTTTTGTCCCAATTAGGTGTTTTCATGACAACACCTTTCACAAGAGTTGTTTCTCATCTCTCTAACATTCATTTTCTTCCATAAAAATACAGTAAACAACTAAAAAGCTCACATGGAAAATCTCTAAACTTTTTACCATAATGCAAAATAGTCCCCTCTTTAGAAAGCTTAAGCTTTAAGGGTCTCAAAAGTACAATTATCTTCAAGAAATACCACTAAAGTCACTTACTTGAGTGGAGAAAAGCTTGCTAAAATTTTGAGCTTTCAAACACCCTTGTTTGCTGAAAATTTCAGTGGAGAAGAGAAGAAAAATAAAAAGATGATAGCTTTTTTGCTTATTTCATCTTATTTTAATCATTTAGTCAAAAAAAGTCACCAACTCTTGTCAAACTTTTAATTCCTTGTCCCCTTGACCGTCCATATCTCTTAGGTAGGTGTAATTTCACTTTAAAGACCTCCAATTTACATTTCATGGCTATTTGATACCTTTAGCCTATAGAATGGAACTTTTACACTTTATGCGATTTAGTCCTTTTTCGCGATTAAGCATGAAATTGCTAAAATTAAAGAACCAAAATTTCCATACATCCTTATAAACATTTTATAACACATAAATAACATGAAAATAATTTTCTCAAACCTCAGATTAGTGATCCCGAGATCACTGTTCCGACTAGCCCCTAAATCAGGCTGTTACACTTACCCTATTTTCATATCTATATGAAGGTTTACGGAGCTAAAGCTCCTCTCTCATATCTCTAAAGTCTTCACCATTATTTATTTTAAGTCGCTGAATGTTTACCTTGAATGTGTCATAAGTCAAATGAGTTACCTTGATTGTTTCATAGGGAAAAATAGTTTTGATTACGAATAGACCTGACCATCTTAATTTAAGCTTTCTAGGAAACAATTTGAGCTTTAAATTGTATAGTAGAACAAGATCTCCCACTTCGAATTGCTTCGGTTGCTTCAAACGAGCATCATGGCGTCGCTTTGTTGCCTCATTATATTGACGTGAGTTCTCGTAGGCATTAGCTCACCCTCATCTAGCTCGTTTAATTACATCATTCTTTTCTCACCTGCAAGTTTAAGATCGTAATTTAAGAATTTTATTGCCCAAAATGCTTTGTGCTCTAATTAAAATGGTAGATGATAACTTTTTCTGTAGACAAGTCTGTATGGGGATGTTCCTATGGGAGTTTTAAAAGCGGTTCTATAGGCCCATAAAGCATCGTCTAAATGCCCAATCTTTCCTGCTTGATTCTATTTTTTCTCTAGAATACGCTTAAGCTCTCGATTAGCTACTTCAGCTTGTCCACTGGTTTAAGGGTGATAAGGGGTAGCTGTTCTGTGGTGCACCCCATATTTTTTTTAAAATTTTATCAAATTGAGTATTACAAAAATGAGTACCCCTATCACTAATAATTACTCTAGGTATTCCAAATCGAGAGAAGAGTTTCTTAAGAAATCTTACTACTACTCTCACATCATTAGTAGGTAAAGTTTGAGCTTCGACCCATTTTGACATATAATCAACCGCTACTAAGATGTATTTATTCCCAAATGAGCTAGGGAATGTTCCCATAAAGTCAATACCCCATACATCAAATATTTCACATGATAGCATATACGTTTGAGGCATTTCATTGCATTTAGAGATATTACCTATTCTCTGACATCTATCACATGAAGTAACATACTTGTTAGCATAGTTGAATAGGGTGGGCCAATAAAAACCAGATTCGAGCATTTTATGTGCTATCCTAGTCCCACTGTAATGTCCTCTCATTGGTCCTGAATGGAAATGTTCTAGGATTTTGCTTGCTTCTGCCTTTGTAACACATCTCCGAATTACTTGATTTGCACATATACGAAAGAGAAAAGGGTCCTCCCAAAAATAGAAGGGTCCTCCCAAAAATAGTTTTTCACATCAGCGAAGAATCACTTCTTTTGATGATGTGTTAACCCTTTTGGTAGGATGTTAGTAGCTAAATAATTTGTAATATCTGCAAACCAAGGTACCTCAGAGTCATTTATAGTAAAGAGTTGTTCTTCAGGAAATGAGTCGTTTATCTCACTCTCATCGAGTTCTTTAATATATGGATTTTTAAGCCTAAAAAGATAGTCTGCCGTGAGATTTTTAGCTCCTTTCTTATCCTGAATTTCCAAATCAAATTCATGCAAGAGTAAAATCCATCTTATGAGTTGAGGTTTTGCATCAAATTTAGTTAAAAGATAATGAAGAGCTGAATGGTCAATGTAAACGACAACTTTAGATAATATCAAATACTGTCTAAATTTATCAAATGAAAAAACCACAGCAAGCAAATCTTTTTCTGTAGTGGTGTAATTTTTCTTGTGCAGCCGTTAATGTCTTGCTAGTGTAATAAATCAGCTGAAAGTGTTTGTCTCTTCATTGTCCCAAAACTGCACCTACTGCAAAATCACTCACATCACACATTAGTTCAAAGGGTAAATTCCAATCAGGTGAAATTATAATTGGAGCATTTATTAATTTATCTTTGAGGATATTAAATGCATCTAAACATTCCTGATCAAAATTGAAAGGTACATTTTTTTTTTAGTAATTTCGTTAAAGGCTTAGCTATTTTAAAAAAATCCATTTAGCTATTTTAAAAAAATCCTTAATAAATGTTCTATAAAATCCAGCATGTCCTAAAAAGCTTCTAATAGCCTTAACTGAACTAGGAGGAGGTAATTTTTCTATGGTTTCAATTTTTTCTTTATCAACCTTAATACCTTTACTAGAAAATTTGTGACGTAACACAATTCCTTCTCGAACCATAAAGTGACACTTTTTCCAATTAAACACAAGGTTTGTTTCCTCACATCTCATTAGAACTCGTTTTAAATTTTTAAGGCAAAGATGGAAAAAATTACCAAATACCCAAAAATCATCCATGAATACCTCCATAATATCTTCCACAAGTTCATCGAAGATGGCTAGCATGCAGCGCTGAAAAGTAGCAGGAGCATTACATAATCCAAAAGGCATTCTACGATAAGAAAACGTACAATATGGACATGTAAATGTTGTCTTTTCTTGATCCTTAGGAGCTATTGGGATTTGGAAGTAGCCAGAGAGTCCGTCTAGGAAGCAATAGTACATATGCCCAGATAATCTTTCTAACATCTGATCATGAAGGGTAAGGGAAAGTGATCTTTTCTCATGACATCGTTCAACTTCCTATAGTCAATGCAGACTCTCCAACCTGTGACTGTTCTTGTTGGAATCAATTCATTCTTTTCGTTGGTTACAATAGTCATGCCTCAAATCTTTGGAACAACCTGCACAGGACTTACCTAAGTCCTATTAGAAATAGGATAAATAACTTCAGCATCTAGAAGTTTAATTACCTCAGCTTTAACAACTTCCTTCATGTTGGGATTCAATCGTCTTTGAGGTTGCACACATGGTTTATATTCATCTTCCATTAAAATTTTGTGGGTGCAAAATGATGGACTTATCCCTTTAATGTCAGAAATTTTCCAAGCTATGGCTCTTTTATGCTCCTTTAATACCTGTAGTAACTCATCTTTCTCATTAGGTTTTAATTCCGAAGAAATAATTACCAGTAGTGTAGAATTATCTCCTAGGAATGCATATCTAAGTGGTTTGGTAACTGTTTCAATTCCAATTTGGGAGGCTCTTCAATAGAGGTTTTTGTTTTAGTTTGTTGCTTATTTCGATGCCCTCATAATTCTTTTGTCTTGGGAAAGAAGTATTAGAATTTAACTCACTTTTTATCTCCTCTATCTCATCGGTATCGTCGTCTGCCCCCTCACCTTGAGTAAGACACAGTTCCAAAGTGTCGTCATGCATGATTTCCTGAAAAGAGTCTTGAATAAAATGATCAATAGCGTCAATAAAATAACCGGAATCATCTTGCTCTCTAGAATATTGCATAGCATCATAAATTTTAAAAACAATTTCCTCCTCACCTGCCCTTAGCACAAGTTTACCATTGCCTGCATCAATAATAGCCCTAGAGTAGCTAAAAAGGGGCGTCATAAAATTAAAGGCACCTCAATGTCCTCGTCCATGTCAAGCACAACAAAATCGACAGGGAATATAAATTTATCAACTTTTACCAGAATATCTTCAATAATTCCCCTAGGATATTTAATAGATCTGTCAAGTAGTTGAATACTCATTCTAGTGGGTTTTGGTTTTCTAAGACCAAGGCCAGGTTCGATCATTATTTATATAAATTTTAAGACTCGACAAAACAACGATCAAGTTTTTGGCACCGTTGCCGGGGAACTGAAATATTAAGAATGCTTAATTTTTATTACTTTAGCCATATTTTATTTTTGCAATTAAATTTTATTTTTTCTTTTCTAAATTTTCCTCTTTCGCTCCTTTCAGGTACCTCTAGTTTATGACTAGAAAGAAGCCGAAAGGACCTCTACTTTATGACAGTGACATCAAAGGTACCGTTCATAGAAATCGCATAGAGATAAGGCGAAGCTTAAACTACATAGAAGAAGAGCAAGAAGGTGAAACTAATCCTATTGAAAGGATGGTCGAGAATAATCCGCTACCTCCAGAGGCGGCAGAACATCATGCTCCACGTACTATGTATGATTATGCTAAACCTAGTTTAAACGAGTCAAGTATTGTTAGGAACTAAGTCAAGTATTGTTCGGTTTGATGGTTTAGGATGAGGATCCTAACACACTAATTTTTGAATTCTATGATACCGCAAAATAATTTTGTCATCCATCTTGGTTATTTCCTTTTCTGAAACCTAACACTATCAATCACTACATGGGATGATACAATAGTTTGTTCAAGTTAAGGAATGTTTGATGGGTTTACGCATAGAGATGAGGATCCTGAAACACACTTAGCTTATGGTGTAATTTTTAGAACCCTCAACAAGGCAATTAAGTGATACCTTCAAAATAAACGACATTTATGATGATGTCATCCATCTTGATTAGTTTTCAACCTTGATGCAAGAACCATGAAATAAAGCCATAAAAATTTGATGGTTTATAAGGTTACATTCTCTTCGACACGAGGATCAATCACTACATGGGATCAAATGAACTATATGAGAAATTCATAGCTTATAGTAATTGTTGGAAAAAACACATTTCCAAAAAGGTAGAAACAAAACTTGAAGTATTGTCACAGGAGCTCAAGGATCAAATAGGGCAACTTGCTAAACAGATCTCTGAGAGACCATAGAAAAGACTATCGAGCAACACCGAGACTAACCCAAGGGAGAAAATTCAAGCCATAATAGCTCAAGACATTGAAGGTTAGACGAGCACAATTTAAGAGAAAAGAGTGTGGTAGAAGAAGGTAAGGTTGAGGTAAAACCAAAACCGATAATCAAAGAATACAAACTGCGCATACCATATCCCAAAGCAATAACGAAAGATGACACAGAAAAATAGTTCGGTAAGTTTCTTAAAGTTTTAAAGAAATTACATATTAACTTACCATTCATTAAAGCTCTTTCGCATATGCCAGATTCGAGAAAATTTTTAAAGAAGCTATTGAAAAATAAGCGGAAGATAAACGAGGAATCACATGTGGAACTGAACGCAGTATGCTCAGACATATTGCAAAATAAACTATCGCGAAAATTAAAAGATCCAGGGATTTTTACAATTCTTGCTTAATTAGTAGTTTATCTATTGATATTGCATTAGCTGATTTAGGGGCAAGCATAAATGCCATGCCTTATAAATTGCTTAAACAACTAGGTCTAGGGAAGCCCAAACAAACTAGGATGAGCATTCAATTAGCTGATAAAACTATCAGAGTTCCTAGGGGTATAATTGAAAATGTACTTGTGAAGATTGATAAATTCGTATTCCCAGTAGACTTTTTCATTTTAGACATGGATGAGGACAACACGATACCCCTAATTTTTGGAAGACCATTTTTAGTAACTGCCAGGACTAAAATCGATGTCGACATAGGTGAACTTATACTCTGTGAAGGTGATGGGACAGTTACTCTTCAAGCCCTCGATTCAGCCAAAACATCGAATAACCAAGGTGAGAAAGTAAATTCTATTGGTAACTATTCGATTAACCCTTCTTTTTAGGAAGCACCACAAAAGAACACAACTTAGTCTGATCCTAAAACCTGTGTCGACAAGGAAATAACTCACAAGAACAAGGGATTCAGATCGATGAACTAGAAGAGGAGATGACACATCTTAAAGAAGAACTAGGGATACATGAAGTAGAACCGAAGCTACTTCATGAGGCAGACAAGTTTAAAATCGGAGATCAGGTACTATTAGACAAAGCAAACCCACGAATATCTCCACCTAATCCTAACACAAGTAAGGAAATCCCTTTTAAGGTAATCAATGTCTCCCCATACGAAATAGTTGAGGTAAGTAATCCCATGTTTGGCACTTTGAAAATAAACACTACTTGTCTTAAACTCTATCATAATAATGGAACTGCTAACACGGAAGGATTTTTAACTCCTCAAACCTCCTTGAATATACAAATGAGAGGAAAGTCGAGCTTAAGACTTTAAACGAGCGCTTTTGGGAGGTAACCCAAGCACTAACCCTATTTATTGTTATAATTTTTCTTTTCCTTTCTTTTCTTTTCTTCTTCTTTGGCAAATTTTCATCCCACACGGCCTTGTACACGGTCGTGGTTGTGGCCGTGTGGATGCATTGAATCTCCGTACTGACATAGCAAAGATGGTACGAGTCAGAACGAATCAATTTTCAAGTCACAAACCCAACTACCACGCCACGGTAGTGCGATGCGGCTGTGGCTGACATTATGAGTTCATACGATAGTGGCAAACTAAACATGGGCGTGTGAGGCGACTGTGGTCGACACTGACTTACCAAGCACGGGTGTGGCAATTTGAACACAGGCGTGGGAGAAACGATACGACCCACAACACGGGCATGCGAGGAGGCCGTGTGACTCAACACGCCCATGATACACGGGCTTGGGGAGGCATCAGAGTTGAAAATATATTTAAACCAGCACCCCCTCCTCCCTCTCCACTTACTCCTAAACCCCTCTTTGGTTCTCACTTTCATTTTCATTCACATTCATCTTTCAAAACCCTTGACCACCACCTCTATGCCGAAGAAGCAGAAGGATCAAAGCACAGTCTCCCGTGGGAGATCGACCTACATAAGTTCATGCCGACCGCTTTATATAATCAACAAGCCAAGGGTCTTTGAGACCTTTTCAGTCTTATTTTTCTTTAATCTTTTCCTTTATTTTCCTTATCCATACTTCTCTTCTGCTTAATTCATTTTATTTTCTTTTAGTTTCTTGGTTTTAGGTTCTTAAGACTGCTAGGGAATCACGCACCACGGCCTTAGAAATCACACCCACGTCACGAACCATCTTACAATAAGGACCTTTCAGTCCATTTATTTTTTCTTATAAGTTTATTTTACTTTTTATTTTCCTTCAATTTAGCTTGCTTTTATTTAAATATTTATTTCGTATATTTTGAATCTTTATTATTAATTCCTGGCTAATTCTTGACGAGCTCCCCAATTTCTTCATCTAGCGTAAAGCTCGTTAGTAACCACCACACAAAAGATGACACCTCCAACATATTTTTCACATCCTCCAAGGAATTCATCCATAATTTAGGAAGTTTCACTTCTCCCTATATTTTTGATTTTCTTATTATATGAATATTATCTGTATTTGTACATTGAGGGCAATATACATCTTAAGTGTGGGGGTAAAAGTTTATTTAGAAAATGCCTAACTTTTGCATTATTCCCAAATCCTAAATGATATCTTGTCTTAAGTAATTTTTTCATATTACTAATTAGGATAAAATTTACATTGATTTATGATTTTATTGATATGTTTTAGATTAAGTCATAGTTAATTGTACATTGATGATTTAAATTTTAAGATACTAGAGAATCAAGCATGATAAGTCCATTTTCAAGAATAAAAATTTTCTAGGTTGTTGAACTGAATTTGAATATTACCTTGAAGTTTGAAATTTACAGGATTGATGTCAAAACCCATAATTTTGTGAGATTTTGAGCCTTATAGAGCATGTATTCCTTTTCATGCTCACTTTATTGATTATGAGTGTGTCAACACTGAATTGTTATTCTAGAACTTGCCTTGATTATACATGTCAAGTCCACACGTTTGATTTGATATACAGAGATGATAAAGGCACCTAGGTTTTAACCCACTTACTCTAAAAAAAGCCTACCTCCACAATTAACCCCTAGTGAACCCCGTTGATCCTAACAATCCTTTTCATTTACATACCTACTAATATTCCCCCAAAACCCTTTGTATTTGTTATCACCACACTTTTTGACTACCCTTATATCGAGATTTGATTTGATCGGTTTCCTAATTATTTTATTAGTAAATTCATCTTTTAACTTGTTCTTAAAAAAAACAAACGAAGTATATTCATTATTAGTTCTATGTTCTAAGAGCTTATACGTTTAAATTCAACATCTTGAAGAAGAAGCTCGTATTATTAGTATTTTAAATTTTCATGTAATGTAATTATTCAGGTTATTAGTTCATTTTTCTAGTTAGGTAATTTGTCAATTCAATCTTGATTCTAACCCTTTTAATTTAGCCTTTATCCACACCATTAACCCAAGTCCCGTTACAACCCTATTCAAGACCTTTTGATTTGTGTATCATCTCATAGTACAGTGGTGGGGATTTGATTTTCAGGAAAGCCTATGGGATTAACTTTTCAGGTACGACTTATGAGTCCTTATTCTTGAACCTTAAACACTTCAAGTGCTTCGAGTAAATCTTTAGCAAGAATGTCAATCCTTGTCAGTTTTGAATTAAAGGTAATTATTTAGATAAGGGGAGACACCTATGTTTTCGTGCTAAAAATATATGACTTAGAAGCAAAAGCTTAAGTGTGGGGGTATTTGATAAACCATAAAAGTAACATATTTTAGGTCCACATTTAGCATACTTTTGGATGATTTATCCCTTAAATTACGTAATTTGGTGCTCTTAATCCATTTTTTTCATGTTTTATACTCAGGAGAGCACCGGAGGATGAAAAGAACGAGAAACAAGCCTAAAATGGGTCAAAATGGAAATCGACACGACCTGCGCCTAAGACTACACGATCATGCCTCCCTAATTTACTCTAACACGGCCAGGACCCCGAAACACACGGGCGTGTCTCTTCAGCAGTTTCGAACACGGCATGGCCACGATCCACATGGGCGTGTGCCATGGGTGTAACACCCCAAACCCAGCCCATGCGTCATGACCTGATCTAGTATACTACAAGTTGAATCTTGAAAACTTTACTCTAAAGGGTTTTGGAAAAACTTAGTTTATTATAGCCGAATAATCAATTAAATGTGGAATTTTGGAAATAACTTTAACATTCGCGTTGGTTGAGTTTGAAAAGCCCATTTATCATTTCATTTTATATTTAAGACTTTGAAAAAAAACATAAGTTTGAAAAAAAACCAACATAACAAAAAATAAATAAATCAAAACCTAAGTTATGAAGGCCTTATTACAAAAATGTTCTCAAAAATTAAAACTTAAATGAAAACAAAATTGAAAATAGTCTATGTAGATAATAGTCTTAATGGCCCCTCTAGTCCGCCTGGGCTCACATGTCCACGAACTACTGCTCATCTGAAAAGTGGGGAAAATAATAAGGTGAGTCACAAAGACTCAGGGTGCAAATCTCGAAATCACATGCAAGTCTTGGGCCCACAAACACATCATGGCCCTTGGCCCATACACAATGGTACAAAATATTTCATGCAACATGACCCATCCCAAACCTAAGAGTCCATCCTCTACACACCCCCGTGCCAACCATCACACCATGAGGATTTCTACAATCAACCCTCCATCCGCTACACACCACATCGACAGCTGTGCTGCCTGTCATAAAGACTGATCACCATGTGACCTATGTGGCAAAGCCACCGATCGCTTATGCGAACCTCAAAAATACATTATAGTATTTCGACAGCTATGCTGCCTATCATAAAGACCGATCACTGTGTGACCTATGTGGCAAAGCCACCAATCGCTTATGCGAACCTCAGAAAATACATTACAGTATTTCGACAGTTATGCTGCCTATCATAAAGGCCAATCACTATGTGACCTATGTGGCAAAGCCACCGATCGCCTTGCGACCTGCTCGCCTTCCATAAATTAATCAATCCTATCCCATGCATACATACATGCAAGAATCAAAACATTAAGCCATTTAAACTGATCACAGAAGTACCGAGCATCCCTTGCCTACCCTTTTTGGGTATTACGACTGCTCATATAGCCTCTCTTTCCAGCTTTTAGCCCATATCGTTTACATATATATTACAACAATACTTATGTGTTAAGGATCTACACACTGTTACAGTTAAGGCGACTTTGTGTATGTCGACACTATCGAAGTCGCCACGATCGCTAACGATCTAAGATTTTGTTCTGAAGCTGATCCACAACCCAGTGGCCAATCCCGCACTACTGACATCGCTCACTTCTTAAACTTAGGGATTGGTGTAATAGATCCAATCCTCTCCTTTTCCTGATCCATATTTGATTCCATCAAGAGTCCTTGTCAGAACTACTATAACGACATAGGGTTGTTAAACCATATCATATAATTAAGATCTTAAGTACGATAACGAATCTAACAAAAATCTAATGAAAACCCTTACCTTGAAATCTCGAAATAGATAGGATACTTATAGATTAACGAGTTTCTGGCTTTTGAGATCTGGATGATTCGATCTACTCTGATTTCCTGAAGTGCCGCCCAAAAGAACATGAGATTAGTGGAAAAGTCAAACTAAAGATGGCCTATCAACTAACTAGCCATTCGGTTATGGTCTCAAAAAAATTCGAAAGAGAAGGGGAAAAGAATAGAAGAAATCGGCACTCACCTTAACACAAAGAATTCGGCAACTCTTAGGGAATTTCGGCTCTTGAGAAGATCAGAAGAAAGGATGATCTCAAAGATCTATGAAGTTTGGCTTTGATGAAGAAATCAACAGAAAAGAATAGGAGGTATTTGGCTATGGAGATGAGTAGAAAGTTCAGAGTTTCGGCCTTTGAATGAAAGTGATGATTTAGAGATTTCGGCTTTTGAAGTAATCAAAAGAAAAGAAATTGCAGAGAATGAATGAGAGTTTTGGCACAGAGAATGAGAAAAAGAATAGGGTTCAAATACCGGAATTGAAGAGATACCACCCCTATTTATAGAGAATTTTTGGCACTTACTTATCAAAACCCGAAAGTGCCCTTCTTGATAACTAACAATTAATCAAATAGTAGGGGAAATTTCGGCACCCCTTTGCAATAAAGAAACTGATTTCTTTTCCCCTTTAGGAGATGGAATTTCGGCCAACACTGCACTCAGCAGATAACTCCTATCTTTTCTTCTTTATCTTAATCTATTCATACCTTTAGAAGAGGCCTAAATAACACCACCTCTCCCTACTATTATCGGCACAATATCTACATTATCCAACAGATAAATCTTCCTATTTTAAAGCATCCTAGTCACCCCCACTCTCCTCTCCTTTGACGCCAAAAATAATTAAAAATAAGTAGGTAATGTGACTCGAACCTTGGATCCCCTTACTGCTTTTCATGCCACTGACCACTAGGCCACTAGCCCATTTTTGTGTTTTAATACGCAGATAATATCTTTTAAGCTCGAACCTATCTAGCTTTCCACTAAAGTGCCCAAATCAAAAATTTGATTAAGGCCTCAGCCCAAACCTGAGCCCAATCTGAACCCCTTAAACACTCTAATTATCACATTGAACGTAACACACATCAAATGCAAAGGCCCATTAATTCAGGATGTTACAATGGGCGTGTTCCTGCCGTGGCCAAGAGGAGTTTTACTCGTAATAGGATACTTGGAGGCAAAGAAACACATTACAAAGCCTATTCAAACACCCTAGTAGGAATTCTACTTGAATTAGGATATGTAGGGCCAAGTAAGGCATCTCAAAGTCTATATAAACACCCTAGGGGGCAACTTAAAGGGGGAGTTCGATAGAAGCCTTCTGCCAAGGCTTTTATTGAGGGAACCCAGGGCGTTAGTCAAGGGGCGTCCAGCTAGGCCAAGAAAGGAAGATTTGTGGAGATTTACTCGAAGATAGCCAGTTGATCATCTCAAGAAGCCAGGATTATACTCAAGACAGAGGATCTCTCCTTCAATTCCTTCAGGGGGTTTTATGGATTTCTTATGTTTTGTTTTATCTTTTCTTTTGAGGTGTTTTCTTTTACAATTATGAGCTAAACCCTCAGATACCTGAGGGGGATGAAACCTAAGAGGAATCTTATTATCGTTTGCTGAACTATTTGATAAATATTTGACTTGTTCTTAATTATGTGTTCTTAATTCTTGTATTGATATTTCTAGGATATTAATTCAAGTATGATGTGCTTAGGTGGAGGAGAAAAAGTCCCTGCCTAATAGTAGATCTAGCATAACTAAGCGGAGTTGATTGCGCGCCTAGAGATAAGGTGGCGAGATTTTCCGGATTAGGGTGAAACCTAATATGGGAGTCATAGATCGAGTTAATGCGATTCTAGTGGTTTTAATTAGAACAAGATTTCAATTAATCAACCTAGGGTTAGACGTTAGTCACCTCAAGAGAGGGATTAATATATGTTAGGGAATCTTACGGATCAAGTCAAGTGAATAAATCGTCTGGTTCAGAGTTAGATAACAAGTGAAGTCTAGGTGGATTCTTCCTTGGGTGTCGTCTCAATCAATTGGTTTTTCCTCAAGTTATTTTCCAAATTTCATTCTTCTTTGTCTTAGAGTTTTCAATTTAGTAGTTAGTTAAATTAGATTAAACAACAAATTCCCTTAATTCTTAGGCTAGATAATAAAAAGAGAGTTGGAATTAGTACTTTTGGTTCCTTTGGGATTCGATATTCCGGTCTTGCCTAAACTATACTACTATTTGATAGGTGTGCTTGCCTCCATCATTGTCTTAGTTAGTTTCCAGGTTCGATCATTATTTATATAAATTTTAAGACTCAACAAAGCAACGATCAGATATATATGTGTTGCAAATGTAAAAGTGGTGAATGATATTAACATGTATGATTGAATGTTCTCATTGATTTGACTCACACTGAGCTAGTTAGTTCACCTCAAAGTTTCAACCATCCCAAGTAATGCTCAAGACTAGGACCGGACATGGCATGTGGACATACGATAAACTTCAAACATTATTATTATTATTTTGTTTTAGTTTTAATTAAATTTATTTGATTTTTGGATTGTAAAGTCATTTGAGCTATGGTTGGCTTTTTCTTACTGCTTTGGGATTTTCATGGATGCATATTTGACATTTATATTTGGTTATTATAGTATTGTTTGAAAATGGACAAAGCATGATATCTGGCTTAAACAATTAATTTGTTAATACCAAATTTTTCCGTTGCGATAAAAGATAACAAAATTCTTGATAATGAACGTTGAGTTAACTGTTTTCCAAACAACACTTGTGCTAATAACATGACCAAAGAATGGTAGATTTAATTAATGAACATTTTCCAAAAATAACAAAGATAAATCGCGATTTTTCCTAAAAGAGAGGGTACTTAAGGTTTTTAACAAACAATAATGTAGCAGTGTCGCATAGGTGACCAATGTTATCTCCACGATTCAGCCATAACTTCTAGGTAGGGTTTGGGAGGTTACAAATGTGGTTTGCGATGGCTATAATATGTTTGGTAAGTCTTCGAATCATGCTTATTTTGCTTCATCTACCTTCTTTTTTAGGCCTTGAAGAATTTTCTTGTTTGCTACTTTTGCTTGTCCTTTTGTTTGGGGTGTTTTTATTGAACTCTAAGCTAAAGAGATATGCAAAATTGTGCATAAATAATTGAATTTTCCCTAAAATTGCATTCTATTATCAATGATAATTAAATGTGGCAATCCATAATTACACATGATGGACTTCCATGCAAAAGTTTTGTTCTATTAGATTGGTACATGAGGACTTCCATACTTCACATGAGGACTAGGCGAAAAACCACAAGGATAGGTTGGTTTTGGTCTGAAATCGGGGTTTTGGGCCGAATAGAGAAGATTGGTGGAGGTGGTCGGAACGACGAGGGGAGGACGAAGGGAGTGGCAACATACTCGACCATCGATAAATGGGCAGGTGTGAACAATAAGAAATTGAAGGGGGGATGAACGACACGAAAGTTGAGAGGGAAAGAGGACAAAATACAAAGGGGTGTTAGGGTTCAAATTTTTTAAAGGAAAGACGGTCCTGTAAAGGCCCGTGTTAGGACACACGGATGTGTCTCTAGCCCATGTTTTCATTACCAGCCTGTGTGCCAATCGAAAACTAAAAAAAATTTAAGCTCTAGAACTCACAGAGCGTGTCGCCAGGCCATATGAGGGCATCTTAGCCCATGTGATGCTTCAAAAAAAATAAAAATACGCCTAATATCAACACGGCCTAGGCTGCCCATGTGTCACACACAGCCTTGTGTGATGATCCTTCGCTTCTCCCATGCCCGTGTAACAGGATGTGTGTCTCATTTGGACATGTCTCTAAACTGTGTAACTTTCTGTTGTTGAGTGTGTTGAAAAAAATTGGAAAAATTAGCTCCAGTATGTATATGGCTTGGGACACGCCCGTGTGTCCAACCCATATGGAACACCCCAAACCGAGTGTTCACTTTTTTTAAAGTACATATTGAACATGCAACAAAATTAAGAGAAATAAAAATATAAACACTCGGATTACCTCCCAAGAAGCGCTTATTTAAAGTCTAAGCTCTACTTTTTCCTTTCACGTTCACGGTTAATCAGATTTTATAGTCAGAGCTCCTCTCTCTCTAGTTATTAATATCACCACATGATAATAATTGATTCGATGACCATTTACCTTGAATGTGTCGTATTTAGGATGTGTTACCTCTATTGTACCGTATGGAAAACAATTTTTACCATAAATGGGCATAACCATCTCGATTTTAACTTTCCAGGAAACAATTTGAGCTTTGAATTATATAAAAGTCCTCGATCTCCAACTGTGAATTGCTTAGGATGCTTAAACTAGCATCATGACGTCACTTTGTTAATTTTTTGTACAATCTCGAGCTCTCGTAAGCATTTGCTCGCCATTTATCTAACTCATTTATTTGTAACATTCTCTTTTCATCTGCAAGTTTAAGATCGTAATTCAAAAATTTTATTGCCCAAAATGCTTTATGTTCTAGTTCTAGCAATAAGTGACAACCCTTTCCATAAACAAGTCTGTAAGGAGACGTTCCTATGGGTGTTTTATACGTAGTCCTATAAGCCCATAAAGCATCATCTAATTTTAATGCCCAGTCCTTCCTATTTGTCTCTACAGTCTTTTCTAAGATACATTTCAATTATCGGTCTGATACTTCAACTTGACCACTGGTTTGAGGGTGATATAAGGTAGTTGATCTATGATGTACACCGTATTTCTTAAGGATCTTATCAAATTAAGTGTTACAAAAATGTGTAACCATATCACTAATGATTGCTCAAGGTGTTCCAAAATGAGAGAAAAGATTTTTAAGAAATCTGACTACCACTTTAGCATCATTAGTTGGTAAAGCTTGAGCTTTAACCCATTATGAGCATAATATAACACTACCAGTATGTATTTATTACCATAAGAACTAAGAAACGGTCCCATGAAATCAATACCCCAAATGTCAAAAATTTCACAAGAAAGTATGTAAGGTTGAGACATTTCATCACGTTTGGAAATATTACCTGTCCTTTGGCATTTATCACAAGAAGAAACATACATGTTAGCATCTTTAAGCAGTGTGGGCCAATAAAAACTTGATTCGAGTACTATATATGTTGTCCTGATCCCACTGTAATGTCTTTCTTTTGGTCCCAAATAACAATGGTTCAAAATTTTATTCATTTTTGGTACCATAACACACCTTTGAATTACCTGATCTGACACACACGAAAAAAAAAAGGATCATCCCAAAAATAGTTTTCCACATCAACAAAGAATTGCTTCTTTTGAAGATGAGTCAAACCTTTTGGTAAGACGTTAGCAACCAAATAATTCACAATATTTGCAAACCAAGGGCCTTCGAAATCGTTACCGCAAAGAGTTGTTCTTCAAGAAATGAGTCATTTATCTCATTTTCATTAAGCTTCTTAATATAGGCATATTTTAGCCTTAAAAGTAGTTTGCTACAAGATTTTTAGCTCTTTTCTTATCTTTAATCTCCAAATCTATTTCCTGCAACAATAAAATCTACCTTATAAGTCAAGGTTTTGCATCCGGTTTAGTAAGAAGATAGCGAAGAGCGGAGTGGTCAATGTACACAACAACTTTACATAATACTAAATAAGGTCTAAATTTATCAAATACAAAAACCACAAGTAGCAATTCTTTTTCTGTAGTGGTGTAATTCTCATGTGCGTCTATCAAAGTCTTGCTAGTATAATAAATCTACTAAAAATGCTTGTCTCTTCACTTTCCAAGAACTGCACCTACTGCAAAATCACTCGTACAACACATTAGTTCAAAGGGTAAATTCCAATTAAGCGAAACCATAATCGAGGCATTAATTAATTTTTCCTTAAGAATGTTAAATGCCTCTAAACAATAAATGACACATCTTTCTTGAAACATCCTAAAAATTTAGAATCGATATGTTGCATAAATTTTGGTGCTTAGCTAGTGAATGATTCAATTCGTGTGTTTAATATAGTCTTGAGAAGGCTCGAGATTTATTCGAAATTAGAATAAATTTTAGTAATGAGTACTTTATTGAAGTGGAACCGATAACCTTGATGTTTAATGAAATTAAGTGACAAAAGTTAGCATAATATGAGCTAGTAGTAAAGTGGAGTTGGCGCCATAAGTGTTGCTTGAGAGAAGAGGTTCGAATCCCATGGTATGCATTTTGTGACTTTAATTTTTGCACTCTTCTAGCATGTGTCAGCCAAGTTCTATTTTTGGTAGGTTGGACTTTATTTTTTTATGCCAAGGTGGGTAATGGCTTAAGGTAAGAATTGAAGATAGGGAAAGGAATCATGAACTTATGGTATGTAGGGGAACACAGGGCACTTTTTAAGGGGTGTGTTTTGGAAAGTTTGGAATGGCCAAACTTTGTACATGAACTTGGACGGTTTTGGGGACTAGAGGGGTGGCCAAATTTTTTGAAGGCTTTTGGGTAAGGATAGGTGTTGTTGTGCACTTTTCATTTTGGTCATTTTTGTTTCTCCCAAAACACTTTTTCTTTTCATCTTTTCTCTCATAGCCGAATGCACTTTGGGGCATTGGTGAACATCTTTGTTTTTCTTCTTTTGGTCACTTCATTTTGACCATTTGGTTTTATTTTGCCTAAACCTCTCAAGTCTTTTTCCCATAGTCGAAAACACCAAAACTTGAAGGCCATTTCATCTTTTCTTCTTACAAAATCCATTCAACATTTTCTCCCTTCCCTTTTCCCTCATGGCCGAATGGTGCTAACACCATTTTCTTCAATTTTTCTTCATAGCCGAATCTCCCTTTTTACATATATTTTCTTATCAATCATTCTTTCTACTTTCATTTTAATCAATCAGTAAGAACCCTATTCGATTATTTATTCTCTTCTTTTTCTTTAGCCGAATATACATTTTGGTTTGGGAGGGTCTTTTGATCGAAAATAGCATCCTCTATCTCTTTCTCTTAGACAATTATTTTTCGTCTTTATAGTGTTATAGAGAAGGCCGAAACTTAGAAGTGCTCGTAATCATCGTGAATCGCTAGGATTCAATCCAAAGTGCTAAGGTAAGGGTTTCTATCAAGGACTTCCATACTAATTGTTATTTCGTTAAAGATAGAGCTACTAATCGATTTTATCTTAGGGATGTTATCGCTCGATTTTCATCCCTTGAACGTAAAGGTTTCGTGGTAAGTCGATTTCGCCCTTAAAACCAATAGTCTTAATTTCTGAAATATTAGTTGGACTAATATTCTTTTGTCAATGGAGGCAAACAAGATAGGGTCAAAAAGAGTGGTGAATAGTGTTCGAAAGAGGGGCGGATTCGCTAGTCCCTTTAGATTCAAGCAAAGGGTTGTTTCGGCAATCCGAGACTTTCCACCGGGTTGTGGACCCTCATCCGGGGAGAACCAATTATTTGAAGTTGTTTGTAGTTCGAGCCTTTAACTGTTCAAGATTTTCCACCGGGTTGTGAACCGTCAACTGGGGAAAACCATCAAATTGTAGTTGTTCGAGATTCTGAAGGTAAAGATCTAGATCGCTTATCTTTAGCATAGATTTATTCTAAGTATCAGTGTTCTAATCAAACGTGATACGTATTTAGGTATCGACGATCGGGAAAGTATAGTTCTCACCGTAATCAGGTGTGTAATCTCACACTGTATCTCATGGGTTAGATGACTATACAGTTATTAAGCATTGGATTTAAAAATCGCTAAGTTGGTGAAATTGGAAAAATATGGTATAATAAATACTTTAGTGTTAAGAACATGAAATCGGTATTAAAATCGTGAAAATTTCGAAATCGCCCTTAATGGGCTAAAATGATGAAAAGTGATATTTTGGGCCACATGTGATAAATGGGCCATATGAGTTATTTGATAAAATCTGCCAAGTGTGATATGAAATGTGAAATGGGCCAAATTGTGAAATGGGCCAATTTGTAATATGGGCCAAATTGTAATAATTCTTGTATGGGCCTTATGTTAAAATTATTATATGTATGAATTATTATGCATGTTGTTTACATGATTGCATGGGTTGGGATATTTGACGAAGAGAAGTTCTGGTAGCTTTGTTACAAAATTTTGATGGCCTTGTGCCCAATTTGATATATGGCCTCGTGCCCAGTTTGATATATGGCCTCATGCCTAGTTTGATATATGGCTTCATGCCCAATTTTATATATGGCTAAATGCCTGCGATTATAAATGGTCACTGGCCTACGAATTATTGTTATAAATGGCTTAATGCCTGCGATTGGTGTGTTGGCGGGGTGGGTTGACTGATGATCCCCACAGGTGTGTTGGTTGGTACGGGTGGTGTGTAGCAGATGGGTTACTAGGTTTGGTTTGGGAATTGCATATCACATGCATGCTATACATGTTAAATTGTTATATTTGTATATGGGCTCCGGCCCAAATACATGCTTAAATGGTTTTGGCCCAGTGGACTATAGTAAGTGGGTTACACACTGAGTTCTAAGTAACTCACCCCGTTTTCTTTACCCTTCTCAAATAATAATCAGTAATGGAGGCTTGGGCTGGGGATGACTTTGTGGAAGCCATACTACGAATGATGGTTTATATGAACTTTGAACTTCTTTTAAGTATTTTTATTTAATTTCTATTTCAATGGTGTTGTAATAAGGCCTTTGGTATTATTTTTATGGATGTTTTACTCGAGGATGGATTTTAATTATGTTTAGGTACTTAAGTGGGTTTATTTAATTTTAAAATAAAATCAAATGTTTTCCTCAAATTTAAGTGCAAAAGAAAAGGGGTTTTCTTAAAAATCATTATTTCAGAATTTTTTCAGTAAGAATTCCTTTAAGAATCTTGTTTTCAAATTCTTTTGAGCTCTTTTAGATCGCTTCAGTAAAATTTAAACCAATTATTTTCTAAGTTTCAATTTATAAATTCTTATGTCTTAAATCATATATTTTAAATTAACCTCGGTTTTAATAAACTCCATTTCTAAAATAGTTTTGAGGATCTATTTTCTTAAATCATTAGATGACTAAATGCATGTTCGTTTTGTGTGACATACCAAATCTGGTCTTAAATGCATAGGCCAGGTTTGAGGTGTTACATTTCTCTAGCAAATTAGTTAAAGGCTTAGTTATTTTGGAAAAATCTTTAATATATCTCCTATAGAACTCAACATGTCCTAGGAAACTTTTTATAGCCTTAACTAAATTAGGGGGAGGTAATTTTTTGATGGTTTCAATTTTCACTCTATCGACCTCGATCCTTTTACTAGAAATTTTATGGCCTAAAATAATTCCTTCTTGAACCATGAAGTGACACTTTTCCCAATTAAGCACAAGTTTTGCTTCCCACATCTTATCAAAACTTGTTTTAAATTTTTAAGGCAAAGATAAAAAGAATTACCGAATATCGAGAAGTCGTCCATAAATATCTCTATAATGTCTTCTACGAGTTCATCAAAGATGGCTAACATGAAATGATGAAAAGTAGTAGGAGAATTACATAATCCAAAAGGCATTCTTCGATAAGTAAATGTACCATATGGACATGTAAATTTCATTTTTTCTTGATCCTTGGGAGCTATCGGGATTTGAAAATAGCCAAAAGTCCATCTAAGAAGCAATAATACATATGACTAGATAATCTCTCCAAAATTTGACCCACAAACGACAGAGGAAAATGATCTTTCCTTGTAGCATTGTTCAACTTCCTATAGTAAAAAAAACTCTTCATCCTGTGACTGTTCTTGTTGGAATCAACTTGTTCTTCTCATTAGTCACAATAGTCATGCCTCCTTTCTTAAGAACAACCTACACAGGACTCACCCAAGCATTATTAGATATATGATAAATAAATTCAACATCTAGAAGTTTAATTATCTTAGCCCTGAAAACTTCCTTCATGATGGATTTAATGCCCTTTGAGCTTGTACACATGGCTTATACTCATATTCCATTAAAATCTTGTAGGTGCAAAAAGAATGGCTAATCCCTCTAATATCATAAATTTTCTAGGCTATAGCCCTTTTGTGTTCCTTTAACACTTGCAATAACTCATTCTTCTCATTCAGCTTTAAGTCTAAAGCAATAATCACGGCAGTGTAGAATTATTTCCAAAGAATGTATGCTCTAAATGATTCGATAGTTGCTTCAACTCCAATTTGGGAGGTTATTCAATATAGGGTTCCAACTTCAATTGTTTACCTACCTCAATGGCCTCAAAACCTTTTTGTCTCAGTGGAGGTTCATTAGCATCCAAATTTGTTTTGATTTCACTTATCACAAAATTATCTCCATCGACCTCCTCACCTTGAACAATACATAGTTCCAATGTGTCCTTATGAACAATTTCCTGTAATGAATCTCAAATAACATGATCAATAGAATCAATAAAATAATAGGAATCATCTTGCTCACTAGAAAATCGCATGGCATCATATATTTGAAAAACAATCTCATCATCACCTACCCTAAGCACAAGTTTACCATTACCTACGTCAATATCCTCATCCATGTCAAGTATAACAAAATCAACAGATAATATGAATTTATTTACATTTAAAAGTACATATTCAATAATACCCTTAGGATATTCAACAGATCTGCCAACTAATTGAATACTCATCATAGTGGGTTTTGGTTCCCCAAGACCAAGTTGCTTAAACATTTTATAAAGCATTAAATTTATACTAGCACCCTAATCAGTTAATGCTTTTTCAATGTTTAAACTACCAATAAAATAAGAGATAGTAAAACTTCCTGGACCTTTCAACTTAATGGGCAGTTTATTTTGGAGAATGGTTGAGCACTCCTCATTCAGTTCCACAGCAGATAGCACTTCTAAGTTCCTTTTATTTGTTAATAGCTCCTTTAAAAATTTTGTATACGTGGGCATCTTCGAAAGAGCTTCAAAAAAAGGTAAGTTAATATGTAATTATTTAAAAAGTTTAAGAAATTTACCAAATTTCCCATCTATGTGGTCTTTCTTCACCTTTGCTGGATAAGGGATCGATAGTTTGTATTCTTTAAAAACCAGTATTTGGTTTGAATTTTTTTGGTTTTTGTCACCCCATCATCTTTCTTATCAATTTATTGTTTCAACTTCTTTTCAAGTTCAGAAAACACTTTCTCATTCCTCAATGTAATTGCCTTCACATGCTCTTTTGGGTTGGGTTCAATGTTACTAGGTAAGCTACCTTGTTGTCTTTCCGAAACCAGTTTAGTAAGCTATCCAAACTGATTTTTGAGTCTATGAATTAATGTTTGCTGATTTTTCAGAGTTGTCTCAGTGTTTTGAAATCAAGTTTTTGACACCAAAATAAATTTAGCTAACATCTCCTTAAGGTTTGGTTTCTTTTCTTGCTGATAGGGTTGCTGAAAACTCGAAGAGGGTTGTGACCTTTGATTTCCTTGACCATCCCAAGAGAAATTTGGATGGTTCCTCCAACCTACATTATAACTATTGCTATAGGGGTTATTTTAATATCTAGAATTATTACTTATAAAGTTGAGTTGCCCATACTCCATATTAGACTTGAAGGGTGAATATTTTGAATTAATTATCCCCACTCCATTCGCATCACATTGCATCACCAGATTCACCTACTTAGAAAATTTTAAATAATCAATTTTCTTACCAAGAGCTTCAACTTGATTTGTTAACATAAAAACTGCATCAATATCAAAAACTCCGACTTCCTTAACAGGTTTTACTCTCGTAACTTGCTACTAATAATTATTCAGTGTCATCTCCTAAATAAACTCTTGAGCTATCTCAAGTATTTTGTTATTCAATGTTCCGCCAACTACTGCATCAATCATTTGTCTAGTCGACGGGTCCAAACCATTGTAAAAAGTTTAAACTTGGAGCCAAAAAGGTAGTCTATGATGAGAACACCTTCTCAACAAATATTTAAATCTCTCCCACGTACCATAAAGAGTCTTAATATCAAACTGAACAAAAGAAGAGATATCATTTCTAAACTTAGCTATTTTAGCCGGTGAAAAAATGTTTTAAAAAAAATTCTCAATCATTTGAGCCCAAGTCGTGATAGATCCTCGTGGCTGGCAATGAATTCAACCACTATTTTGCCTTGCTCCTCAGAGAGAATGGGAACAACTGCAAGCGTATAGAGTCATCAGTAGCGCCATTAATCTTGAAAGTGTCGCAAATATCTAAAAAGTTAGCCAAATGAGTATTTGAATCTTCATCTTGCAAACCATCAAACTAAACATATTGTTGTACCATCTGAATTGTGTTTGGCTTCAGCTTAAAATTTTTTGCATCAATGGTGGGTCTCACAATACTTGACTCAGCCCCAATCAAAGTAGGCTTAGCATAATCATACATAGAATGAAGAGCTAGAGCTGCAAGAGCTAGCTGATTATTTGTATTATCACACATCTCCACAGTAATATCCTTTTCCTCTTAATCGTTTACTATATTTTGTTGATTTTGCCTTACTTCTTTAATCTCTCTATGATTTCTACGAGCAATCTTTTCAATCTTACTATAAAAAATTAGTGGATCCAATAGGTTTCCTCTAGTCATAAACCAAAAGAACCTGCCAGAAGCAAACAAATGAAAAATTAGAATGTAAAAAATTAAATAAAAAATATAAATATATGTAGGGCCCAAAATTTTCTCGGGGCCCATTAACCAGTCCATTAACCCATGCCCAATTAACAGAACAAAAAATAAAACAAGAACAAAAACCATCAGAAATTAAATAAAAAAACCAATAATTAATAAAATCCAAAATCCATTAACAAGTTCACAAAGCCAGAAAGTAAACCCAAAGCTTAATGGCCCAATTTTTACATGGCCCAAATGGCCCAAATGACCTAACATTTCAGAAACCCTAGAACCCCCTAGCCAAGCAGCAAGCACCACAAGCTACCCCGCGCCACGTCGCCACTGTACGGCCTCCGTATGCCACCCTCGTGCCTCCACGTCACTCGTACCTGCGCAAGAGAACAAAACAACAACAAAGCAGAGAAAAAAAGATTGTATTTTTATTTTTTCTTTTATTTTCCTTTTTCGGTTATAAAACCAAGTAAAAATATCTATAAGGGTCTTTTTCACAATTTTCAAATACAAGAAAAATACCAAAGTAGAGGTATTGTTAGTTTTTTAGTCTACTTTTACTTCGATATATCATGCATACATAAAAAGAGAATAAAAGAAACAAACTTTACCTTGTTTCACAATTGAAAAGTCTCGAACACGAAGGGTCACTGCCTACGTTTGGGAGTTTCAGGTTGATTTTTGAGTATCGGGCATTTAGATTCGGGTTTAAAAGGTTTCAAAGGGTTAAAATAGCCCTCCTAGGTCTCCCCGACCGCCGTATGCGGTGGCGAAAGCGGAGGAGCCCGATGGATCGATGCTAGGAGCTTGGACGTGCTATGGCTAGAGCTCGGCCGTGCTATGGCTGGAGCTCGAAAGGCTAGGGCTTCTTTTCAGAGGATTTTTTTTGTTTTTTTTAAAGACAGGGTTAAAATGTTTTTTTTAACTGATTTTTGGTTTTTATAAGCCCATGATACGTCGTAGTTTTGGTATGGTCTTTTAATGACCAAAACGGCGTCGTTTAGAGGCTCAACCCGATTACCTGACCCGTTGAAATGGGATCCGCGTGTTTTATAGCCTTTGGGATATTTACACTACAGGCCCCTCCCTCTTGCGGCGCAATTCGATCAAGTCACATGTTGCATTTTTCTGTTTTTGCAATTTTGCCCTGTTATTTTTATTTCATTCTAATTCGATCCGTGCCTCAGCCCAACGAAACGTGCGCATTATGAATTGGGTTATTCACCCATTTGGTCCTTGCAAGTTTAAGCGCGTGTTGTTAGAGTCCTTTGTTTTTCTTACTTTAGTTATTTGCTTTTTTAGCCCCCTAATTTTGTTGTGATTTCAATATAGTCCTTTAATTATTTTTGTTAATTATTTGTTTATTGTTTTTTAATTATTCTTTTTAAAGATTAATATTTAATATTATATATTTTAAATTGTTCTAGATTTTATTAATTTCCTTTTATATGTTATTTATGTTTATTAATTATTTTTATATATTCTTTTATATGCACATATAATTCATATTAAATAATTTATATATATTATGGATTTCATATTATCTTTTATATGTATTTTCTTTTAAATCTATTTATGTGTATAGGTATTGTTTTTAAAATTTATTTATTTACTTAATTTATTTCCTTTTTATTCCTATTTTATTATATATATTGTTTATTTTAATAACCTTGATATATTATTTTCATGTATAAATTATTAAATTTAGTCTTTTTATTTTCATGTATATTACTTATGTAGATTAACATATATTATTTTATATATATGTTTTACTTTGATTTTCTCCTACCTAATATTTTATTTTAAAATCTATTATGTATATAATTTGTTTTTTAATGACTCTATTTTAAATTACATATTTATTTATTCCAAACATTTTATTCATCATTATTTTTATATATACACATTATTTTATATCAAGTCTTATTTACATGTATTATTTAAATTGACGATACTATTTTATATACTAGTTGTTTATTCGTTTGCTATATTTTAATTGTATTAATTTGCGTGCTATTGTATGTATCTAAATTCGTTCTTTTCAAATTTCATATTATGATTATTCATTTGTATATTATCTTATCCATGTATATTATTCCATGCTCGATATTATATTTTTGTTTCTCATTATCTAATGATTCAATAAAAGCATTGTAAGTCGATTTTAAAATCACTTATTTAAAAGTTTTTAAACAAGGCAATATTTGATATTTGGGAATTCGAAGAAATCGTGCCCAATCGTGCTGGGTGTGGTTTTTTGTTTGACCAAATAAACGAATATTCTTTCAAATTTTGTCCATATTTTCAAAATAAGGTAATATTTGTGCATTTGGAAATTCAAAGAAATCGTGCCCAATCGTGCTGGGTGTGGTTTTTTGTTTGACCAAATAAACGAATATCCTTTCAAATTTCGTCCATATTTTCAAAATAAGGTAATATTTGAGCGTTTGAAAATTCGAAGAAATCGTGCCCAATCGTGCTGGATGTGGTTTTTTATTTGACCAAATAAACGAATATCCTTTCAAATTTTGTCAATATTTTCAAAATAAGGTAATACTTGGAAATTCGAAGAAATTGTGCCCAATCGTGCTGGGTTGTGGGTTTTTGTTTGTCCAAATAACCAAATACCCTTTCAAAATTTCAATGCATGTGCTTGGAGAGCGTTGGGGATGATCTTAAATTCGAGGACTCAGATTGTCATATCCAATCATGCTGGATGTGATACTCTATTCCTTCGGAACAAGGGAATCTCAATATTCAATCAAGTTATTTAAAATTATAAAAAAAAAAGAACATAATTTCAAAATCATTTCAAACTTTTCAACATTAGGACATCAATTAATCAATTTGGTACCAATTTTGGGCATTGTGAGGGTGTTAATCCTTCCCGCACGTAACCGACTCCCGAACCTATTTTCTTCTTGAAATTTGTAGACCAAAACTTATTTTATAGGTGACCCGATCACACTTGAATAAAAAGATTGGTGGCGACTCCATATTTTTAAAGTCGATTCCTGTTTTTTCAAAACTCGAACAAAAAATGGTTTCGACAGCTTGGCGACTCCACTGGGGACTGGTTGAGAGTTAGGCCATAAATTGATTAGTTCTTGTCCTTCGATTGAAAATTTGAAAGATTGTTTTGAAAAATCATGTTTCTTTCAATACATTTGCAATAATGTCGAGTCTCATAAAATACTTTGGCATTACTTTGCATGACCACAGTGGTCATACCTTTAAGTGGGAGTGAGAAACTATGCCTTCGTGAGATTTTCACCTCTGCATGGGCTAGTGGACTGCTTCGAGATACATCTGTACCTATGTGCTTCGTGAGGTTTCCATCTCCGCATGGCCATAGGGAAATGTATTCCCCTGAACCGAACTCGATCCATATGAGCCTATAATGGGTGAGGATTGAGGAATCTACTGGTTCGGGTACCTCTCTTTAGAACCAAACCACATGCAGTGAACCCTAGGAGCCCAATTTAAGTAGAATTATGTCAAACCTAGCGGTCACTCGGACAGGTGTTTTGTGTTGTTTATTTTTCTTATACTAACATGTTTTCTTTTGTTTTGATTGCATTGCATTGCATCATCATAGAAAGGAGATGTTGATTAATATTAGATTGCTAAATAGACGAGTTTGTCATGAGGAAACGAACTTCTTGATAAAGTGGATTATAATGCGGTTGTCCGGACATAGTTTGAGTAAACACAATAGAAGAAGGTTGATAGTCCACGGAGGAATGCAAAGCCTTTCCCGAAGGATTCGAATTGACAAAAACTATGCAAGAGCCGTCATGCTTCAACTTTCTTAAAAAAGCTAAATAACATCGCAAGGGATAAGTGAGTAGCAAACCACGACCCGGATCAAGTTGAATGGAAATAAGAGAGACATCTTTTGGGAGGATTTGAAGGATTCAACCATAGCGTCCGGATATGAAGGAAAAGATCGATGTCTTCACCTGGACTATGAGGACGAAGCCGTATATATAATCTATTTTATGTAAAGATATTTGTTTTCTAGAAAAGTTCTTCTAATGTTATTGAATTCAGAATCAACGTCTTTCTTTTTCTTTACATTCATTCCATGCATCTGTATTGCATTTCATGCATTTACATTACATTATATCACATGCATTAAAATTTGAAAAAAGGCTCTGATTAATTAAAAATTATTTCAGTTAGTCTGGAAAACATGGAACAAAGGTTGAAGAGATTAGAGCAAATGCAAATACTGATGCAAGAGCAGTTGGCCAAAATTCAACGAGATATGCGAGATCAAATGAATATGATGCGCTAGTTAACCCAATTACTAGTTGGAGGGCTTGAAAAAAAGAGTGGCCCAGTTGTCAACAGTGTGGATGATGATGATGACATCGTTTATTCCCCGATAAATATCCGGTTCAACCAGACATACATCCGCAAGGGGCATCCATCATTATCAAACCCCAATGTTAGATTGATACCTCGACACTATTAAACTTCCCGATGGGCTCAAGTTTTAACCCAAAAGATGATCGAGTCAAACTGGTTGTTTTGATCGAAACAAAGAAAAGGGGAAAGTGGACTTCAAAGGTTCCAGAGAAGAAGGAAAGGGAAATGAATAGTACGAGTAGGTATAACAAGAGTCACCTGGAGCTGATCACAGTGGGCCAGTCAAGGACTATAACTACCCACCGTCAAGTCTCCTGAAGGCAAGAACCCGATCCAAAATCGAACTCAAAAAAATCGTAGTTCGCACCCATCCCAATCACGTATAAGGAGTTGTACCAAATTTTGTTTGAAGCACATGTTGTATCTCATTTTTACGTGGAACCAATATAGCCCCCATACCCTAAATGGTACTATGTGAATGCCCAATACGAATACCATGCAGGAATTACGGGTCACTCGATGGACAACTACACCGCTTTCAAGAAATTAGTCAAAAAGTTCATCAAAATGGGCATTGTAAAATTCGATAATCCCTCTAGTGCAGAAAATTCATTGCCCAACCTTTCAGTTAAAGGGGTAAACTTTGTAAGTTCCATGATGGATAGGGGTAGGAGATCAAATTGAAGAGATCAAGTCCCAATGGGAATGTTAGGGAATCGAAACCTTAATGACATATTCAAAGAAGGAACCAATGAATAGACTTTTTCAAGCTTCAGCCTTTATGTGCTTGGGAAGATTTTAAACAATAGGACTCTGGAAGAGACATGTATTTTTAAGGCTAATCTAGAGTAATATTTAAAACATGCTTATTTCTTTCAGCCTAGAAGTAATAAGAGTCATTTTGTGAAATAGGCTTGTGTTCAAAATCCTTATTTCAATAAAATACATCTTTTTGAGCAAATATTTTTCCATTCTTTAGTAATTTGGATTACTATTTAGATATTCTTTCATTCTTTATTCATGATCATACCATACAAATAATCGTTCTTGAAATCATTTTCTCTGGAATTTACCTTCGTACCTACAATGGGTCCCCAGATATCAATGACATGGGCGACGCTGTTACTGACTCTCTTTTTGAATGAAATATGGGTCTAAGGGATCTCAAGACTTTGAAGATGACAAAAATTGTAACATATCTTCTGATTTGTTAATATTGTATGAAAAATAGATCCTACGACGCGAGCCAAAGAAAAAGATGAAGATCAAATATTAGCTCAATGCAGAAATAAGATTTCCTGTATGTGGGGCATGGATGTTACCAAGCCAATCTCATTAAAAGTTTTTGGCCAACATCGATTCATTTTCGTGGATGTCGATTACTTCACCTAGATGGTAAAATTCGCTTCATATGCCAATATTATAAAGTCGATAGTCATCATAACCAAAAAGAAAAAGAAAGAAAGAATATCGAAAAAAATGTCAAAAAAAAATCATATCTAACCGCACAATGTCAAAAGTTTACGGTCTGTTCAAATATCAGGTGCCACATCATAGTGCAGCAAAGGCAGCCAAAAGAAAAAACAAAAGATCAAAAAGACCGAGACTTGTAAAGATTGGCATACAAAAGTTACTATTTACCCTCTATACTTATCAAACATTGGCCAAGACTATCACCGGGCAAGACATTTCTCATTGGTTTCACCCATTGAAGTCAAAATTCCTTTTTCTGAATTTTATCAGAACTGAAGTTGGATGAGGCAGAATGGATCCAATCCCGATGTGATCAATCAAATTTGTGATGAAAAGTTAATAGCTATCCGTTGCAGTCAGATGATACGGGTTTGCGACAAATAGGTTCATCCTAGAAAATTCCCAAATGGGGACCAGATATTGAATAAAATCCTTCATGTACAAAAGGATTTCAGAGAAAAATGGAGGCCAAACTAGAAAAGACCTTATGTAGTGAAAAAAGTCTGTTCTGGAACCAAAATGGATGGCAGGGACCTGCCTAATCCGGTGAATTCAGATTCAATAAAAAGTTTTCCAAAAAAAATTCAAAAAAGAAAAATAGAAATTTTTAACAAAAAAAAGAAGAAAGAAAAAGGAGAGGCTAAGGCGAAAACCCGCAAAGGGCACTTTGAAACCAAAGGGGTTTGAGTTGAAAACTCGAAAAGGCGGCTCAAATTTTGATCAAATGGGGCATACATCAGTCTTGCTATTCTGAATTAACAATGAAGAAGTATGCTACATCTTGGGGCATCGACAAAGTACTCCGGATCCTTTAAACACATATGAGCTTAAAATGGTCCTCAAGAAGTTTGAACAGAGAAGCTCAGACTACGATATTTGGGGACCTAGTTTCCATTTTACCCATTTTAAATTTGTTATTTGTGATTATATTATTCTTTTCAAAATATGTTCACAATAAATTTCCTTCTTGATTGCGATTGCTATCTTTGCTTAACTTATTTGTTTCGAGCTATGCTCCTAATCAATTTCCTTCTTGTCCATGGTTATGATCTTTTTTAGGCATTTCACTTTGAAATAATGATTAGTGGACTAATAACATTCTCACACAAGAAGTTTTCCATATTACTTTGGAAGCTTCTAAATAATACAAGAACTGGAAATAGGACTATTGTTTTAAAACTCACCAAGTTTAAGGAAGAGTCTAAGTTGAAGCTATCTCATTGGATTTTCTGTTAAAAATAGTTGGTGATACAATCTTGATGAAAATGGGTAATCATGCATACACATCTGGTTGGGTCACCTGGGGAGTGATCAATAGATGGAAGCTAATACAAGTCTTGTACCCTTAAATAGTAATGGGATGGATTGAAGAAGAAACAAATCCTACATTTTAGAGTTGCAGTGGGATGAATTCAGATCTTATACCCCTAAGTCACAATGAGATGAACCCTGAAGTTACAGTGGGGCAAATCTTTGAGCAAGATATAATCATTTTCTCAGGTTTTCTGTTGAAAACACCAATTGAACAAGATGGCAGCATAATACATTAGTGATAAAGCCTTAATAATGAGCGATGACACCCTAAACTTTTAAAAAGGGATCATTCACATGAAATTCTGCATTCATGCAAAACACATTTAGTTAGGAGCATTTGATTCATTCTGATCATTGCATCCTAATCATTGTAAGAAATCATTCTCATGACATTCTGCATTCATACAAATGTCATCCATAAGACACATCTATTTAAGGGCATTTGATTCATTTTGATCATTGCATCCTAATCTTTGTAAAAAGACCATTCTCATGACATTCTGCATTCATACAAATGCCGTCCATAATAAATTTTGTTAGAAGTATTAGATTCATTCTATCATTGCATCCTAACCATTTTGCATAGGCATAAACACAAAACTAATTTTACAGGACAGGTCCCCTAGAGGACGTTGTCGCAACATTGGTGAATTCGAAGATCTTGCCTTTCTGAGCGAAGCGGATCAAAGATAGTAGATCTGGCAATCCTGAACTTGCAGGAGCAGATCAGAGACATCAGTCCTATCTCCCTGACCAGCAGTGCAATAGGTCCAAGATTGTAGATCTTGTCACCCTAAGCAGTAGGGAACCAAGATCAAACGAAAAATCTAGTCTCCCTAAGAATAGTGGAATAGATTTAAGCCACCAGCCCTATCTCCCTGACCAACAGTGGAATAGGTCAAAGATTGCAGATCTTGTCACCCTAAGCAGTAGGGAACCAAGATCGAACGGCAAATCTGGTCTCCCTAAGCAGTAGTGGAACAGATTTAAGCCACTAGCCCTATCTTCCTGACCAGAAGTGGAATAGGTCGAAGATTGTATATCTTGTCACCCTAAGCAGTAGGGAACCAAGATCGAATGGCAAATCTGGTGTCCCTAAGTAGTAGTGGAACTTATTTAAGCCACCAACCCTATCTCCCTGACCAGCAGTGGAATAGGTCAAAGATTGTAGATCTTGTCACCCTAAGCAGTAGGAAACCAAGATCGAATGGCAAATCTGGTCTCCCTAAGCAGTAGTGGAACAGATTTAAGCCACCAGCCCTATCTCCCTGACCAGCAGTGGAATAGGTCGAAGATAGCAGATCTTGCCTTCCTAAGCGAAGAGGATCGAAGATACTAATCTAGCATCTTTGAGTTTGCAGTGGAGCAGAATGAAGATAGCAAATCTCATATCCTCGAAGTTCCAGTGGAGCAAGTTGAAGCTACTAATCCCTCCTCCTTGAGATTACATTGAGGACCAACCTTTATTTCTGAGAAGTTTTAGTAAGAAGATTGAAATTACAAATCTCTTTCCTCTGGATTATTATCACCTTGAAGTCCTAGTGGAGCAGGTTGAAGTTACAGATCTCTTCTCCCTGAAATTCTGCTGGAGCAAGTTGAGACATCATTTCCCATACCCTGGAAGATGCAGTGAGGCTACTTGAAGAATATAGGTGCCAAGAAGTCAAGATCTTATAAGACCAGGCAAATTTGGCCCTCTTTAAAGTCTTTGCTTTATCTTCGTTGCACGACAATGAGCAAAGAGGGGCAGCTGTAGTGCCAAAATTTGCCCGGGGCCCATTAACCAGTCCATTAACCCATGCCCAATTAACCAAAAAAATAAAACCAGAACAATAACCATCATAAATTAAATAAAAAAAACCAATAATTAATAAAATCCAAAGTCTATTAACAAGTTCACAAAGCCAGAAAGTAAACCCAAAGCTTAATGGCCCAATTTTTACACGACCCAAGTGGCCCAAATGACCTAACATTTTAGAAACCCTAGAACCCCCTAGCCAAGCAGCGCCGCAAGCTACCTTGTGCCACATCGCCACTGTACGGCCTCCGTACGCCACCCTCGTGCCTCCATGTCACCTCGTACCTACGCAAGAGAACAAAACAACAAAGCAAAGAGAAAAAAAAGATTGTATTTTTATTTTTTCTTTTATTTTCCTTTTTGGTTATAAAAACCGAAGCAAAAATATCTGTAAGGGTCTTTTTCATGATTTTCAAATACAAGAAAAAATACCAAAGCAGAGGTATTTGTTAGTTTTTTAGTATATTTTTACTTCGATATACCATACATACATAAAAAGAGAATAAAAGATACAAACTTTACTTTGTTTCGCAATCAAAAAGTCTCGAACACGAAGAGTCACCACCTACGTTTGGGAGTTTCGGGTTGATTTTTGAGTATTGGATGTTTAGATTCAGGTTTAGAAGGTTTCAAAGGGTTAAAATAGCCCTCCTAGGTCTCTCTGACCGCCGTATGCGGTGGCAAAGTGGAGGAGCCCGGTGGATCGATGCTTGGAGCCTGACCGTGCTATGGTCGGAGCTCGAAGGGCTAGGGCTTGTTTTCAGAGGATTTTCTTTTGTTTTTTTTAAGGACGGGGTTAAAATGTTTTTTTTAAACTAATTTTTGGTTTTTATAAGCCCATGATACGTCGTAGTTTTGGTATGATCTTTTAATGACCAAAACGGCGTCGTTTAGAGGCTCAACTCGATTACCCAACCCGTTGAAATGGGATCCGCGTGTTTTATAGCCTTTGGTATATTTACACTACAGGCCCTCCCTCTTGCGGCGCTATTCGATCAAGGCCCATGTTGTATTTTTCTATTTTTGTAATTTTGCCCTGTTATTTTTATTTCATTCTAATTCGATCCGTGCCTCAGCCCAACGAAACGCTGCGCATTATGAACTGGGTTATTCACCCATTTGGTCCCTGCAAGTTTAAGCGCATGTTGTTAGGGTCCTTATTTTTTCTTACTTTAGTTATTTGCTTTTTTAGCCCCCTAATTTTGTTCTGATTTCAATATGGTCCTTTAATTATTTTTGTTAATTATTTGTTTATTGTTTTTTAATTATTCTCTTTTAAAGATTAATATTATATATTATATATTTTAAATTGTTCTAGATTTTATTAATTTCCTTTTATATGTTATTTATGTTTATTAATTATTTTTATATATTCTTTTATATACACATATAATTCATATTAATTTTTTATATATATTATGGATTTCATATTATCTTTTATATATATTTTCTTTTAAATCTATTTATGTGTATAGGTATAGTTTTTAAAATTTATTTATTTACTTAATATATTTCCTTTTATTCCTATTTTTTATATATATATATTGTTTATTTTAATAACCTTGATATATTATTTTCATGTATAAATTATTAAATTTAGTCTTTTTATTTTCATGTATATTACTTATGTAGATTAACATATATTATTTTATATATATGTTTTACTTTGATTTTCTCCTACCTAATATTTTATTTTAGAATCTATTATGTATATAATTTGTTTTTCTTAAGGACTCTATTTTAAATTACATATTTATTTATTCTAAACATTTTATACATCATTATTTTTATATATACACATTATTTTATATCAAGTCTTATTTATATATGCATTATTTAAATTGACACATACTATTTTATATATTAGTTGTTTATTCGTTTGCTATATTTTAATTGCATTAATTTGCGTGCTATTGTATGTATCCGTATTCGTTCTTTTCAAATTTCATATTATGATTATTCATTTGTGTATTATCTTATCCATGTATATTATTCCATGCTCGATATTATATATTTGTTTCTCATTATCTAATGATTCAATAAAAGCATTGTAAGTCAATTTTAAAATCACTTATTTAAAAGTTTTTAAACAGGGCAATATTTGATATTTAGGAATTCGAAGAAATCGTGCCCAATCGTGCTGGGTGTGGTTTTTTGTTTGACCAAATAAACGAATATACTTTCAAATTTAGTCCATATTTTCAAAATAAGGTAATATTTGTGCGTTTGGAAATTCGAAGAAATCGTGCCCAATCGTGCTGGGTGTGGTTTTTTGTTTGACCAAATAAACGAATATCCTTTCAAATTTTGTCCATATTTTCAAAATAAGGTAATATTTGTGCGTTGGAAATTCGAAGAAATCGTGCCCAATCGTGCTGGGTGTGGTTTTTTGTTTGACCAAATAAATAAATATCTTGTCAAATTTTGTCCATATTTTCAAAATAAGGTAATACTTGGAAATTCGAAGAAATTGTGCCCAATCGTGTTGGGTTGTGGTTTTTTGTTTGTCTAAATAACCAAATACCCTTTCAAAATTTCAATGCATGTGCTTGGAGAACGTTGGGGATGATCTTGAATTCGAGGACTCAGATTGTCGTACCCAATCATGCTGGATGTGATACTCTATTCCTTCGGAACAAGGGAATCTTAATATTCAATCAAGTTATTTAAAATTATATAAAAAAATAGAATTTCAAAATCATTTCAAACTTTTCAATATTAGGACATCAATTAATCAATTTGGTACCAATTTTGGGCATTGCGAGGGTGCTAATCCTTCCTCGCACGTAACTGACTCCCAAACCTGTTTTCTTCTTGAAATTTGTAGACCAAAACTTATTTTATAGGTGACCCAATCACACCTAAACAAAAAGGATTGGTGGCGACTCCATATTTTTAAAGTCGATTCCCGTTTTTTCAAAACTCGAACGAAAAATGGTTTTGACAATATAAATATAAATATGGCTAAATTAAAAAGTTTTCCTAATATTTTAATTCCCAAAAACGGCGCCAAAAACTTGATGCAGTCGTAAACCAACTAAAAATTCGACAAAGGCAAGTGCACCTATTAATTAATAGTATGGCTACAGTGAGTAAAGATATCATTCCCACGAAGACTAAAAGTACTAGTAATTATCGTCTTTCTATTATTTAACCGATAAATTGGAATGATTGATTGAAACTAAAATTAACCAAATTAATTAACTAAAGAACACGACGAAGAACAAATTGGAAAAATAAATGATTAACAATCAAGAAGCGAAACAATACCTAGGAAAAAATTCCTTTAGAGTTCATTTGTCACTATCAATCTAAATTATGCAATTTCTTCACTTAGTACCTTGATCCGTAGAAATCCCTAAATTATGCTAATATCTTTCTTCAAAACTAAGAGCAACTGACTCTAAGTTGATTAATTGAAATTTTTTTCTAATTAAAACCCCTATTGTCTCATTAACTCTATCTATGGATCCCCTATTAGATTTGACTTTAATCCAATAGATTTATGTCATCTTATTTCTAGGATTGCATGCAACTCCACTCAATTATACTAGATTTACTTTTAAATTGGGTCTATTCCTCCTCTAATTTAAGCACATCAACCATGGATTAATAGCCTATAGATATTAAATCAAGAATTAAGCACAAATAATTGAGAGCGAGATCCAAGTATTTATTGCATAAAAATAGAAATCAAGTAATAGAATTCATCCTAGGGTTCATTTCCTAGGTATTTGGAAAATTAGTTCATGATAGAAAATAAAAACATCTCAAAGACAATATAACCATAAGAAATAAAGAAAATCATAATAAACTTCAAAGAAATCAAAATGAGATCTTAAATCTTGATGGAAATCTACTTCAGAGTCAGCTTCAATGGTGTTTTCTGAGTTGTTTTCTTGAATATTCTTTGACGGCTTACTCTTATCTTCTTATCTTTGTCATATATAAGTCTTAGAATGCCCGAAAAACCTAAAAATTATGTTTTTCTGTGTTTGGAGTGCAATTTGTGATTTTGACATAATCTGTCACATGACTGTTGATAAACCGTAAAATGAACATATTTTAATCCCACATTTAACTTACTTTTGGATGATTTATCCCTTTAATTATGGAAATAGGTGATCCTAATCCTTTTTTTCCATGTTTTACATTCAATAGAGCACCAGAGGATGAAAAGAACAAGAAACGGGCTGAAATCAGAGAATATGGGCCATATCACGGAATCGACACGGCCTAAGCCCAAGACCACACGACCATGCCCAGTAAGAAGAGCCGACCACGGCCTGGACCCTGAATTACACGGCTGTGCTGAATCAACAGACCTGAACACATCCTGGCCACAATTTACAGGCGTGTGCCATGGGCGTGCCTCTGCCGCGATAAGAAGAATTCTATTCGGATTAGGGTACTTAGAGGCAAAGAAACATATTCCAAAAGCCTATATAAAGACCCTAAAGTCAAACCTTTAAGGGGTGTTTAGCGAGGCCAAAGAGCGAGCCAGAGAAGCTGAATACAGGGATTCACTCGAAGAAAGCCAGTTGATTCATCTCAAGAAGCCGGAATCATACTCAAGACCGAGGATCTCTCCTTCAATTCCTTTAGGGGGTCTTAGGGTTTTCTTTATGTTTTGTTTTATATTTTCTTCTGAGATGTATTCCTTTACGATTATGAGCTAAAATTCTCAGATACCTGAGAGGGATGATACCTAAGATAAATCTTGTTATTATTATCTGAGCTGTATGATAAATACTTGATTTGTTCTTAACTATTTGTTCTTAATTCTTATTTTGGTATTTCCAGGATATTGATTCAAGTATTGATGTGCTTAGGTGGTGGAGCAAAAGTCCCTGCCTAAGAGTAGATCTAGCATAGTTAAGCGGAGTTGAACGCAACCCTAGAAATAGGATGATGTAAAGTTGCCGGATTAGGGTCAAACCTAATATGGGAGTCTATAGATTGAGTTAATGTAATTCTAGGGGTTTTAATTAGAAAGAAATTTCAATTAATCAACCTAGGATTAGACTTTAGTAGCCTCGAAAGAGGTATCAATATAACTTAGGGAATCCTACGGATCAAGTCAAGTGAATAAATCGTCTGGTTTAGAGTTAGATAACAAGTGAAGTCTAGGTGGATTCTTCCTCGGATATTGTCTTAATCAATTGGTTTTTCCCTTAAGTATTTCCCCAATTTCTTCTTTGTGTCTTAGTATCTTTAGCTTAGTAGTTAGTTAATTTTAGATTAGATAACAATTCCCTTAATTCTTAGGTTAAATAATAAAAAGAAAGTTAGTATTAGTACTTTTGGTTCCTTTGGGTTCGACAATCCAGTCTTGCCACTAAACTATACTATTGTCCGATAGGTGCGCTTGTCTCCATCATTGTCTTAGTTAGTTTTCAGGTTCGATCATTCTTTTTATAAATTTTCCCAGATGGAACAGTCGAGGTAACTAATCCTAAATTCAACACTTTTAAGGTAAACACTACTCGACTCAAACTATATATCAATAACTGAATTAATCGCATAAGAAAGTATTTCCACCTACTCAAACCACCATGATTGTGTGAATGAGAGGTAAGTTTAGCTTAAGACTTTAAACGAGCGCTTCTCGAGAGGCAACCTTAGCACTAACCCTACTAATTAGTTTAGTTTTATTTATTTCCATATTTAGGCAAAGGTTTTCCATACTCACACAGTCTTGCACACGGCCGTGGCCGTGGTCATGTGGGTACCACAAGTAGGTAAAAGGGCATGACCGTAGACGTGTGGCAACAGGACAAAATTTTCCCCAAAATACGGGCTGTATCTCTATCTAAACCCCCCTTCTTCCTTCTTTTCCAGTTGTCTTTCTTCTTCCATTTTCCATTATTTACTTTTATTTTTTTTATTTTTGTTTTTGTTTTATTATTTTCTTCTTATTCTTTATGACATTTAGATTTAGCTTAGGATACAATAAAATTCGACCGACTGCTTTGAGGATTCAATTTCAAAATGGCTTAAGGCGCCCCCCATGTTCACCTCTACTCAATCCTATCCAGTTTTTCTTCATTAACTCCATCCAAAATTCAGGAAGTTTCACTTCTCTCCCTCTCTTTTTATTTTCTTCTTATATAATTATTATTATCTATCTTTGTACATTGAGGGTAATGTACATCTTAAGTGTGGGGGATAAAAATTATTTAGAAAAAGTGTCTAACTTTTTGCATTATTCTCAAATCCCTGAATGATATCTTATCTTAAGTAATTTTCTCATATTACTAATTAGAATGAAATTCCTGTTGATTCATGATCTTTATTCATATGTTTTAGATTAAGTCATAGTCAATTGTGCAATGATGATTTAAACTTTAAGATACAAGAGAATCAAGCATGATGAGTCTATTTTCAAAAAATTAAAATCTTGTTAGGTTGTCTACCTGAATCTAATTATTACCTTGAAGTTTGAAATTGATAAGGTTGTCATCAAAAACCCATAATTTTTGTGAGATTTTGAGCCTTTTAGAGCATACATTCTTTTCGTGCTCACTTTATTGATTATGAGTTTGATTTGTTATTCTAGAACTTGCTTCGATTATACATGTCAAGACCACACCTTTGAGCTGATATACTGAGATGATAAAGACACTTAGGATCTAACCCACTTACTCCACTAAAAGCCTACCTTCACAATTAACCCTAGTGAACGTCGTTGATCCTAACAACCTTTTTATTGACTCACCCACTAACATTATCCCAAAACTCATCTTGTATTTGTTATCAACATTCCTTTTGACTACCCTTCTATCGAGACTTGATTTGATCAGTTGCCTAAATACATTATTTCAGTAGTTAATTTTCTTTTTTTGTATTTATTGATTTGTTCTTAAAAAATAATAAAAAATTGAAGTATATTCACTATTAGTTTTTTGATTAAGCGAGCTTATACGTTTAATTTCAACATCTTGAAGAAGAAGCTCGTTTTTTTATTATTTTAAGTTTTCAATTGATGTAATTATGCAGGTTATTAGTCATTTTTCTAGTTAGGTAATTGTCAATTCAATCTCGATTCTAACCCTTCTGATTTTATCCACACCTTTAACCTAAGCCCCGTTACAACCCTTTAAAGACCTTTTGATTTGTGTATCATCTCATTTTACAGTGGTAGAGATTTGATTTTCATGCAAGCTTATGGAATTAACTTTTCATGTTCGACTTTTGAGAGCTAAATTTTGAACCTTAAACACCTTGAGTGGTTTGAATGAATCTTTAGTGAGGATGTTAATCTTTGTCGATTTTAAATTAAAGGTAATTATTTAGGTGAGGGGAAACACCTATAATTTCATGCTACAAAACTATGACTTTAATTGTTTAAATCTTTAATACTCTTTTAGCTAAATTATCCATGTATAAATTATCTATTTATCGATGAATATTATAAATTGAGGAAGTTCATTTTAATTATGAACATATTTTAATTCCACATTTAGCTTACTTTTGATAAACTGTAAAATGAACATATTTTAATTCCACATTTAGCTTACTTTTGGATGATTTATCCCTTTAATTATGGAAATAGGTGCTTCTAATCCTTTGTTTTCATGTTTTGTATTCAGTAGAGCACCTGAGGATGAAAAGAACGAGAAACAGGCCAAAATAGGAGAAAATGGGCCATATCACGGAATCAACATGGCCTGAGCCCAAGACCACATGGCCGTGCCCCGTAAGAAGATCTGACCACGGCCTGGACCCTAAAATACAGTCGTGCCTCATCAACAGACCCAAACATGGCCTGGCCACAATTTACACGGGTGTGTCCCATGGGCGTGCCTCTACTGCAGATAAGAAGAATTCTATTTGGATTAGGGTACTTAGAGGCAAAGAAACATATTCCAAAATCCTATATAAAGACCCTAGAGGCCAACCTTTAAGGGGCATTCAGTGAGGCCAAATAGCCAATCCAGAGAAGCTGAATACAGGGATTCACTCGAAGAAAGCCAGTTGATTTATCTCAAGAAGCCAGAATCATACTCAAGACTGAGGATCTTTCATTCAATTCCTTTAGGGGGTCTTAGGGTTTTATTTATGTTTTGTTTTATATTTTCTTCTGAGATGTATTTGTAATATCCGGGATTTAGGGTTGTGCATTTTTGCTTAATTGTATGAAGTAGCATGACTGAATGTGTTTGAATGTGTTATATGAATTTGTGAGAAATTCAAAGTGTAGGTAAATGCCTTAGAAAATATTAGATTTTAAGTATTAAAGGGGGAGCTAAGCTTGATAGGCCTTAAGAAAATATGTAGAGGGAAATTGAACATAAAAAGTGGGCTTGTTAAAGTGGCAAGGAGGCGCCACTTAAAGCCCTTTGAAGTGATGCCATAAGCTGTGTAATAGGGCCTAGGTTTGAGCCATAAGGAAAGCAAAAAGGGAGCTTTTATTTTGTGGCAATGGGGAGCAGTAGTGGACGGCACAGGGACACTTCAAAGATGAAGTGTGGATTAAGCTAAAAACCTAAGGATTCAGCTAAGGTAAAGTGGAAAGGGGGATTGAGTGGAGAGAGGGAGAGTTGGCCGGCCAAGGGACTCCTTGGGTGATAAAATTCGGTCACCAAAATCCCTTAGGCCGAATGCTTCATTAGCCTCACCCACACTTTTCCTTTTCTTTTCTTCTTCTCAAACCATTCTTTTTCTTCTCTCTCAAACTAAAACATTATTGAAGCCTCTATATCATTCTTTTCCTTCTTTTTCACAACCTTCACCGTTAATCAAAAGCCGAAAACATAGGTAAACCTAATCGATTTCTATATCTTCTTCTCCATATAGCCGATTGTTCACCAAACACCAAAAGTCGAAACCTGATTGATCAAACATCTAGCCTATAGTCGAATCTCTCAGTGGTGTCAAGTAGGAGTGCTGTCGATTTCTATAGTAAGGGTAAGATCAAATGCTATTCGCGTCCTTTCTTTTTCTTTTAGCCAAAAGTTGGAATCTAACCCATTTTACTGTTCTTTGGCCGAAACTATGAAAGAAGATTCGGGATTTCTATTATAGCTGATTTCAAGAAGGAAGCTTTCGGGACTTTTAAGATCTAAGGTAAGCTATGGGTGATATTCGGCCATAGGCCATTTTATTGTGGTTAAGTGTTAGAACCGAATCTAACATATATCTATAGAGATATCGACATCACCAAGAGCAAGTAGCAATTTCGGGATTTAAGATTCGCAAGGTAAGTGAACATGCATAATCGGCCAATGCCATATTTAGTGATTCGGATCTGTTTCTTATACGTTCAAAAGTCGAAACTAACTAGTTAGGTGATTTAGTGTCTGGCCGATTGCAAGAGGGAACATCGCAAAGTTTCGAGATTTGAGTAGTAATCAAATCGACAGCAAGGTAAAGATTTTGGGTTGTGATAATCCTTCGGGATTTGATTATTTAGCCGAATGGTTTCTTGCTAAAATGCTAAGTGTTGGCTGAATTTAGGAACTAAGGATCTAGAGTAATAGATGGGATTTTTGGGATTTCAGTGAACTCATTAAGTAAACCAGGTGTGTAGCCCCACACTAAATCTTAATAGATTTATGGTAATGTTTTAATATATGTGTTAATGAAAGTATATGAACGTGGCTAAATGTACCATACAATGGTACAGAACATTCAGGTACGTAATCTTTAATATTCGAAAATAAATGTTATGAACATGTGAAATATGGCACATAGGTCAATATTGATAAGAATATGAAATAAGGCATAAAGCATGATATTTGTATGATTTGTATGACATGGGGCATATGGGTGTTATTTTAAGGGGAAGTGATCTGGTGGTTTTTACCACAATATCTGGTGACTCATGTCACATAATCTGAATGTGGTGACTTATGCCACAAAATGTTATCTGGTGACTTTGTCACAATTATCTGGTGGCTATGCCACAATTTATAAGGGTGATGTGCAAGTCGTCTGCAGCGATTGACTTCGATGATGTGTAGCGGATAGAGGGTCGACTTAGTAGTCCCCACGGTGTGATGGTTGGTACGGGTGATGTGTAGCGGATGGTTATCTAGGTTTGGGTTCGGGATTGCATCATTATCTATAATTGCTATATATATGTATGAACTGATATGCCTAAATCGTTGGGACTTTGTGTTGGTGGTTATACACTGAGTCCGTTTGACTCACCCCGTTGTGGGATATTTTTCAGGTGACACTCAGTAATGGACTGGGTCGGCAGGAGCTTAATGGTGGCCATGCTCAGCTCAGAATCTATTTTATTTTAGGACTTCTTATTTATTTTGAAGTATTTTGGATTTATTTCGGGTTTTCTTTGATGTAATAAGGCCACTAGTATGAAACTGTTTATGCATGCATTTTAATTATTTTAGTATGATACGGTTTTTATCAATTTAAAGTTTAAGTAACTTTTCTTAAAAATAAATGTTAAATGTTTTGACACCTAATCAACACCGTTTTTAATTTAAACCCAACACAAATCAAATTATCTTCCAAACCACCCAGATCTTGGCAAAGTTCAAATAAGTTTGAATGATTTTTCTCTAGAAGCATGCCAGATCCGGTCAGGGCTTGTGGGTCGGGTTTGAGGTGTTTCAGTTTGGTATCAGAGCTAGGTTGAAAACTTGGCCTTGAGGACTTTTTGGGCCCAAAACGTTTTCTTTCTTTTGAAATGGGATTTTACTAAGAAATGAGCAGGTTTCTTGGCATGGCACCTAAGTCTCCGGCCCGTAGTCCACTAGGTAAGTACTCCTAACCCTTTTGTGATTTGTACGTGGGAAGTTATAGGGACGTAGATTAGTAAATTAGGAATTAAACCCTAGGATTAGTCTACTCTAACACAGAAATACATAAAACTTAAAGTCTAACCAAACAAACATGTGTCTGAGCCACCGAGTTAAAGGTGTGGCAACCGTTGTGCACATGTCTAGGATTGGATTCAGGGGGAGCTTGGTATTTAAGCAATCCTAGTGACTCACCTCCTCTCCACTCGAATCCTACCTGGTGCGTAGTGACGGTTCACCCTAACCAAGAGGACTCAGTCACAGGCTAAACTCAATAACTAAAACCCGAAAGGGACCCGTCACCTTGTTTTGTGAAATTCTAAAGACAAACCGTGATTTTAAAATTCTAAAGTACCCTTGAAAATGACCAAAATACCCCTAATTTACAAATTAACCAAATTACCCCTAACCTGTACAAATAACCAAAATACCCTCAGTGTGGAAAGTTACCGAAGTACCCTTAAAATAAAAAAATTTAAAATATCCTTATTTTGAAAAATCACCAGGAACCATATTTTTGCGAAAAATTACCGAAATGCCCCTGGCTTGTAAAATTACAAAAATATCCCTAGTGTATAAAATTACCATTTTACCCTTGAAATTTTCTTACCAAGTATTTCAATTTTGAAAAAAAACTAAATACCAAAAATCTCTACTTTGTGAAATTTTCAAATACCCTAATTTGAAAAATTACCAAAATACCCTTATATGATAAAAATTACGAAAATACCCTTAGGTAGTGGAAAACAACAAACAATGACAACTACAACATTTTTCTGTAATGAACGCAAGTTCATGAATGTGATTGAATGAATGAATTGAGACTATATGTGTATGGAATCGAAAGAACTACTCCCTAGAACTATTGAACATAAGACTATTCGTGATAAATCAGTGGAACAAAACTAATTCATAAAATTCTTTAATCAGATAAACGTAATTCGGAAGCATGAATTCTAGGGGACGTGGTCGTAACATGCGTGGCCGTGATAGAGGCCGAATGACTGTGTTGGAGCCCGTTAGGTCAGGACAAGGGTCCGAAAATGAAATGCCACCACCGCCTCTTGATGTGGAATATCGAGGATCGACGAGGGAAGATCTGATACTGAGCGATCTTGCGAGTTTTGGAAAGGGTGGTTGGAGCAGGTGGAGGCATGGGAGCTCGAAGGTCGGTACCTGAGTGACTTCGAGCTAATGGAGCTGAGTTTTTTTGTGGAGTATCTGGTGTGGCACCCAATACGGCTGAGTATTGGTTAGAGGCGATGGAGCGGATTATGGACGATTTGGACCTGACCGCCGAGGAGAAACTGAAAGGGGTAGTGTCGCTACTCGCGATGAGTCATATCAATGGTGGCTCACGGTCAGGGATGGTGCTATCGCTGATGATCTTACCTGGGAATACTTTAAGACGGTGTATTAGAGAAAGTACATTGGGACCAGTTACGTGGATGCGCAGAGGAAGGCATTTTTAAGGCTGGTTCAGGAAAATAAGTCCGTAGAGGAATACGAGGCAGAATTTCTAAGGTTGAGTCGATATGCTCGAGGTATTGTGTCAACGGAGCATGAATGGTGTATCGATTTGAGGACGGACTAAGAGATGACTTGAGATTATTAATAGCTCCACAGAAAGAGCGGGAGTTTGCCGTGCTGGTGGAGAAAGCTAAGGTAGCCGAAGGGATTAAGGACTCGGTGAGATAGAATACAGATCAGAATAGGCAGAAGAGAGGCTTTGGATCATCAGGGTCATCCGAAAATGTGCAAAAGAGGCCTAGAAGTGATGGGCCACGAGGTCAACAGGCTGCTACGGGAAGGTAGTATCGTACTTGTGGCCAATGTGGAAAGATGCATTTGGGGGAGTGTTGGAAGAAGACAGGAGGATGTTTCAAGTGTGGGTCCAAGGACCACATGATTAAGGACTGTCCTATGAGAATGAAGGGGTGACCAAGAAGTCGTGGTCTTAATCAGCCTAGAAGAGGAAGGCAATGACCACCACCGGAGTCGTGGTTCATTGGAGAGGTAATGGTTCTGGTAGAGGACGGGGAACACCGGGCAGAGGTATTGGTAACACGGAGGCTAGACAGCCGGGTCTGGTGTATGCAGTTCACCGGAGAGAGGATGGAGACGCACCGGACGTCATAACCGGTACATTCCTTATAGCTGACAAGCCATACTTTGCTTTAATTGATGTTGGCTCTACCCACTCTTATGTTTGTATGTAGAGTAGTTGAAATACTAGGCATAGCCTCTGAACTGTCTAATAGAGAGATAACTGTAGTAAACCCTTTAGGTCAAACTGTAGTGGTGAATAAGACATTTCGGAATGTACCTCTAGAGCTTCAGGGAGTGGTATTTCCTGCCGACTTAATGGAACTACCCTTCGGAGAATTTGATCTTATCCTTGGCATGGACTGGCTATTGGAACATCGGGCTATATTGGATTACGCAGCTAAGCGAATGGAGTTAAGGACGCTAGAGGATAAGGCGGTAATTATGATAGGAGAAAGAAGAAACTACTTGTCTAACGTAGTTTCTGCTTTAAAGGCTAATAAGATGGTTCGGAAAGAGTGCGAGGCATTTTTATCTTTGTTAATGCATTGGATGTGAAGGAAGAGGGAGTTAATGGAGTTAGAACCATAAGAGAATTTGTGGATGTTTTTTCGGAGGAGTTACCTGGAATACCCCCGGATAGGGAAGTGGAGTTCGAAATTGACTTACTGCCGGGTACAGCTCCTATGTCAATTGCCCCGTACAGAATGGCACCAAAGGAGTTGGTTGAACTTAAGGCTCAGATCCAAGAGTTGCTTGATCGTAGGTTTATCTGACCCAGTGTGTCTTCATGGGGAGCATCGGTCTTGTTCGTGAAGAAGAAGGACGAAACTATGCGTATGTGCATAGATTATCGTCAGTTGAATAAGTTGACCATCAAGAACAAGTATCCATTGCCAAGAATAGATGACTTGTTCGATCAGCTTAAGGGGGCCGCGGTATTTTCAAAGATAGATCTAAGGTCTGGATATCATCAGCTTAAGGTGAAGGAGGCTGATATCCATAAGACAGCTTTCTGGACAAGGTACAAGCATTATAAGTTCTTGGTAATGCCATTTGGATTGACAAATGCCCCAGTCGCGTTCATAGACATGATAAATCGGGTTTTCTAACCCTATCTGGACCGGTTCGTTGTTGTGTTCATAGACGATATTTTGGTGTATTCAAAGTCTAAGGAAGAACATGATGAGCACCTCCGAGTTGTGTTGCAAGTGTTAAGAGAGGAAAAGTTGTATGCCAAGTTCAGTAAGTGCGAATTTTGGCTGAAGGAAGTTACATTCTTAGGACATGTGGTGTCTGTAGAAGGGATAAGGGTGGATCCTTGGAAGATTGAGGCAGTTTTAGATTGGAAACCCCTAAGTCTGTGAAGAAGTTAGTAGTTTCGTGGGATTAGCAGGCTATTACAGAAGGTTTGTAGAAGGGTTTTCATCAATAGCCGCACCTTTGACGAAGTTTCTAAGGAAGGAGGTACCTTTCATATGGACTGATAAGCAACATGAGAGCTTTGAGAAGCTTAAGAGAGTCTTGACTAAAGCTCCAGCTTTGATTCAACCTGAGGCAGGGAAGGATTTTGTGGTGTACTGTGATGCTTCCCATACAAGATTGGGAGGTGTCCTTATGCAAGACGGGAAGGTAGTTGCTTATGCGTCTCGACAATTAAGGCCACATGAGGTTAACTACCCAACGCACGATTTGGAATTGGCAGTAGTGGTCTTTGCTCTTAAAGTATAGAGGCACTACTTATATGGAGAAAAATCAGTGATCTACACGGACCACAAGAGCCTGAAGTATTTGCTGACTCAGAAAGAGCTGAACCTGAGGCAGCGAAGGTGGGTAGAATTATTGAAAGACTATGATTGCTCTATAGAGTATCACTCGGGCAAGGCGAATGTGGTGGGAGATGCCCTAAGTCGAAAAGTAGTGACGGAGTTAAGGGCAATGTTCGCACATTTAAGCCTGTATGATGATGAAAGTTTATTAGCAGAATTGCAAGTGAAGCCAACATGGCTGAATGAGGTGAAAGAGGGACAGTTGGCAGATAATGATTTCAGTACTAAGCTACAGCAAGTGCAGAGGGGAGAGTTGGAGGATTATGGTATTAATGGCGATGGAGTATTGTGTTTCAAGGGAAAGGTTTGTATGCCTAAGAATAAGGAGCTAAGGCAGAAAATTCTTCAGGAATCGCATTGTAGTCCTTGTGCTATGCACCCTGGAGGAAGTAAGATGTATAGAGATCTAAGGGAACAGTTTTAGTGGCCTGGTCTTAAGCGGGAAGTTACAGAATTTGTAGGGAAATGTTTAACGTGTCAGTAAGTTAAGGCTGAACACCAAGTTCCGTCAAGGTTGCTTCAGCCAATACAGATTCCACAGTGGAAGTGGGAGAGAATTACCATGGACTTCGTTAGTGGGCTTCCCCTTATGCCTACTAAGAAGGACTCGGTATGGGTGATAGTGGATCGACTGACAAAGTCCGCGCATTTTATTCCAGTGCGGGTTGACTATTCTCTCCAGAAATTAGCAAAGTTGTATGTAGCAGAGATCGTGAGGTTGCACAGAGTGCTGGTGTCGATTATCTCAGATAGGGATCCGAGGTTTACGTTTCAGTTTTGGAAGGCACTACATCAAGCTTTGGGCACCAGATTAGACTTTAGTACGGCATTTCATCCACAGTCGGACAGCCAGTCTGAGCGAGTGATCCAAGTGTTAGAGGATATGCGAGGGGATGTGTGATAGACTTCAGAGGAAGTTGGGAAGAGTTTTTGCCTTTAGCGGAATTTACGTACAACAACAACTATCAGGCAAGTATCCGGATGAAGGACTGTATGGACGGAAGTGTCGCACTCCCACATGTTGGACGGAATTGGGAGAACGTCAGATTTTGGGTCTAAAAATTATGGCAGAATCAGAGGAAAAGGTTAAGGTAATTCGGACACGGTTGAAGGAGGCTTCTGATAGGCAGAAGTCATACGCGGATCTCAAGCGGTAGGACATAGAATTTGCTATAGGAGATCAAGTGTTTCTCAAAGTTTCACCTTGGAAGAAGGTGATGAGATTTGTTCGTAAAGGGAAGTTAAGCCCAAGGTTTATAAGACCTTATTGGGTATTAAAGCGAGTTGGACCAGTGGCATACCAGTTAGAGTTGCCTCTAGAGTTGCAGCAGATGCACAATGTATTCCATGTTTCGATGCTACGTCATTATCGATCGGATCCATCTCATATAGTTCTGGTTGAAGAAGTGGAGCTAAGACCAGATTTGTCCTACGAGGAGGAGTCAATTCAAATCTTGGAGCGAGATGTGAAAGTGTTACGGAGGAAATCGGTCCCTCTGGTCAAAGTGCTATGGCATAATCATGGATCGGAGGAAGCTTCTTGGGAGCCAGAAGAAGCAATGTGACAGCAATACCATCACTTATTTTAGCCAGGTAATTTCGAGGTCGAAATTATTTTAAGGGGGGTAGAACTGTAATATCCGGGATTTAGGGGTTGTGCATTTTTGCTTAATTGTATGAAGTAGCATGCCTGAATGTGTTTGAAGGTGTTATATAAATTTGTGAGAACTTCAAAGTGTAGGTAAATGCCTTAGAAAATATTAGATTTTAAGTATTAAAGGGGGAGCTAAGCTTGATAGGCCTTAAAAAATATGTAGAGGGAAATTAGACATAAAAAGTGGGCTTGTTAAAGTGGTAAGGTGGCGCCACTTAAAGCCCTTTGAAGTGACGCCATAAGCTGTGTAATAGGGCCTAGGTTTGAGCCACAAGGAAAGTAAAAAGGGAGCTTTTATTTTGTGGCAATGGGGAGCAGTAGTGGACGGCACAGGGACACTTCAAAGATGAAGTGTAGATTAAGCTAAAAACCTAAGGATTCGGCTAAGGTAGAGTGGAAAGGGGGATTGAGTGGAGAGAGGGAGAGTTGGCCGGCCAAGGGACTCCTTGGGTGACAAAATTCGGTCACCGAAATCCCTTAGGCCGAATGTTTTATTAGCCTTACCCACACTTTTCCTTTTCTTTTCTTCTTCTCAAACCATTCTTTTTCTTCTCTCTCAAATCGAAACATTATTGAAGCCTCTATATCATTCTTTTTGTTCTTTTTCACAATCTTCACCGTTAATCAAAAGTCGAAAACACAGGTAAACTTAGCCGATTCCTACATCTTCTTCTCCATATAGCCGATTGTTCACCAAACACCAAAAGTCGAAACTTGATTGATCAAACATCTAGCCTATAGCCGAATCTCTCAGTGGTGTCAGGCAGGAGTGCTGTCGATTTCTGTAGTAAGGGTAAGATCAAATGCTATTCAGTTTCCTTTCTTTTTTTTTTAGCCGAAAGTTGGAATCTAACCCCTTTTACTATTCTTTGGCTGAAACTATGAAGGAAGATTCGAGATTTCTATTATAGCCGATTTCAAGAAGGAAGCTTTTGGGACTTTTAAGATCTAAGGTAAGCTATGGGTGATATTCGGCCATAGGCCATTTTATTGTGGTTAAGTGTTAGAACCGAATCTAACATATATCTATAGGGATCTTGACATCACCAAGAGCAAGTAGCAATTTCGGGATTTAAGATTCGCAAGGTAAGTGAACATACACATTCGGCCAATGCCATATTTAGTGATTCGGATCTGTTTCTTATACGTTCAAAAGCCGAAACTAACTAGTTAGGTGATTTAGTGTCTGGCCGATTGCAAGAGTGAACATCGCAAAGTTTTGGGATTTGAGTAGTAATCAAATCGGCAGCAAGGTAAGGATTTTGGGTTGTGATAATCCTTCGGGATTTGATTATTTAGCCGAATGGTTTCTTGCTAAAATGCTAAGTGTTGGCCGAATTTAGGAACTAAGGATCTAGAGTAATAGATTGGGATTTTCGGGATTTCAGTGAACTCGTTAAGTAAACCAGGTGTGTAGCCCCACACTAAATCTTAATAGATTTATGATAATGTTTTAATATATGTGTTAATGAAAGTATGTGAACGTGGCTAAAAATACCATACAATGGTACAGAACATTCAGGTACGTAATCTTTAATATTACGACAATAAATGTTATGAACATGTGAAATATGGCACATAGGTGAATATTGATAAGAATATGAAATAAGGTATAAAGCATGATATTTGTATGATTTGTATGACATGGGGCATATGGGTGTTATTTTAAGGGGAAGTGATCTGGTGGTGTTTACCACAATATCTGGTGACTCATGTCACATAATCTGAATGTGGTGACTTATGTCACAAAATGTTATCTGGTGACTTTGTCACAATTATCTGGTGGCTATGCCACAATTTATAAGGGCCATGTGCAAGTCGTCTGCAGCGACTGCCTTCGATGATGTGTAGCGGATGGAGGGTCGACTTAGTAGTCCTCACGGTGTGATGGTTGGTACGGGTGATGTGTAGCGGATGGTTATCGAGGTTTGGGTTCGGGATTGCATCATTATCTATAATTGCTATATATATGTATGAACTGATATGCCTAAATCGTTGGGACTTTGTGTTGGTGGTTATACACTGAGTCCGTTTGACTCAACCCGTTGTGGGATATTTTTCAGATGACACTCAGTAATGGACCGGGTCGGCAGGAGCTTAATGGTGGCCATGCTCAGCTCAGAATTTATTTTATTTTAGGACTTCTTATTTATTTCGAAGTATTTTGGATTTATTTCGGGTTTTCTTTGATGTAATAAAGCCACTTGTATGAAACTGTTTATGCATGCATTTTAATTTTTTTAGTATGATATGATTTTTATCAATTTAAAGTTTAAGTAACTTTTCTTAAAAATAAATGTTAAATATTTTGACACCTAATCAACACCGTTTTTAATTTGAACCCAACACAAATCAAATTATCTTCCAAACCACCCAGATTTTGGCAAAGTTCAAATAAGTTTGAATGCTTTTTCTCTAGAAGCATGCCAGATCCGGTCAGGGCTTGTGGGCCGAGTTTGGGGTGTTTCAGTTTGGTATCAGAGCCCGGTTCAAAACTCGGCCTTGAGGGCTTTTTGGGCCCAAAACGTTTTCTTTCTTTTGAAATGAGATTTTACTAAGAAATGAGCAGGTTTCCTGGCATGGCACCTAAGTCTCCGGCCCGTTGTCCACTAGGTAAGTACTCCTAACCCTTTTGTGATTTGTACGTGGGAAGTTATAGGGACGTAGATTAGTAAATTAGGAATTAAACCCTAGGATTAGTCTACTCCAACACAGAAATACATAAAACTTAAAGTCTAACCAAACAAACCTGTGTCTGAGCCGCCAAGTTAAAGGTGTGACAACCGTTATGCGCATATCTAGGATTGGATTCAGGGGGAGCTTGGTATTTAAGCAGTCCTAGTGACTCACCTCCTCTCCACTCGAATCCTACCTAGTGGGTAGTGACGGTTCACCCTAACCAAGAGGACTCAATCACAAGCTAAACTCAATAACTAAAACCCGAAAGGGACCCGCCACCTTGTTTTGTGAAATTCTAAAGACAAACCGTGATTTTAAAATTCCAAAGTACCCTTGAAAATTACTGAAATGCCCCTAATTTGCAAATTGACCAAATTACTCCTAACCTGTACAAATAACCAAAATACCCTCAGTGTGGAAAGTTACCGAAGTACCCTCAAAATAAAAAAATTTTAAAATATCCTTGTTTTGAAAAATCAATAGGAACCATATTTTTGTGAAAAATTACCGAAATGCCCTGGCTTGTAAAATTACAAAAATACTCCTAGTGTATAAAATTACCATTTTACCCTTGAAATTTTCTTACCAAGTATTTCAATTTTGAAAAAAAAAAACTAAATACCAAAAATCTCTACTTTGCGAAATTTTCAAATACCCTAACCAAAATACCCTTATAAGATAAAAATTATGGAAATACCCTTATAGATCGAGTTAATGCAATTCTAGGGGTTTTAATTAGAAAGAAATTTCAATTAATCAACCTAGGATTAGACGTTAGTAGCCTCGAAAGAGGTATTAATATAACTTAGGGAATCCTACGGATCAAGTCAAGTGAATAAATCGTCTGGTTCAAAGTTAGATAACAAGTGAAGTCTAGGTGGATTCTTCCTCGGGTATTGTCTTAATCAATTGGTTTTTCCCTCAAGTATTTCCCCAATTTCTTCTTTGTGTCTTAGCATCTTTAGCTTAGTAGTTAGTTAATTTTAGATTAGATAACAATTCCCTTAATTCTTAGGTTAAATAATAAAAATAAAGTTAGTATTAGAACTTTTGGTTCCTTTGGGTTCGACAATTCGGTTTTGCCACTAAACTATACTACTATTCGATAGGTGCGCTTGCCTCCATCGTTGTCTTAGTTAGTTTTTAGATTCGATCATTTTTTTGTAAAATTTTAAGACTTTGACACACGATCAACTGTATGGCAACTATGTAGCTCACACGACCGTGTGCCCAACATGTATGGAAAAGTCCAACACATGTGGCCTTTGTACCTTGCACGGAATTTTTGATTTTCGCTTGTTTTTTGCTCATTTTGCTCCCAAATGCTTTCTTAAGTATAAAAACATGAATTTAAATGATGAGGAGTATAAAATTCACCATTTTAAATCGAGTAATAATAAAAAAACGCATTAAGAATGAAGCTAAAATATGTTACTTTTAGCACTTACCATGGAAGTAGAAAAAGTTTTATGTGGGCTATGCCTAGGCATTTATATAGTGGGAGATTAGATTGCCTATGTGTTTAGAGACTACTAACATTAAGATTTGATCCGGTTTCCTAGCAGTGATAGTGATGTGACGCCCTTAGATATAATTCTTAGGACAGTTGGGTAACTTCTCACGTGTATCTTACATTTGTTTAGCGAAAGTGTGGTGTTGTATGAGGCTCACTAGGTTCAAGCTCGTCTGTGATAAAGAGTGGAAGGAATAGAAAATAATTTTTTTAAAATTAATGATGCAAATCATTCATGATGATTTATAGGGTGTAGCTTTGCCAAGAATGGTGTGTAGACATTGCTTGTACCTTTTTTTATTTACAAAAAAATCTTATTTAACCAAATATTTCAGTAAAATTAATATTCTTATTTTTATTTTATGTGATTAGTTTTAATAATAATAATAATAATAATAATAATAATAATAATAATAATATAATCAACCATAAAAACTAAATTGCTTAGTTAAAAAACTCAAGTTTTTATATATCATATAAAAACCCCAGAAAAGATATATTCCCTACTCAATAATTGTAGCTTCAAAGATGCGTTATCGTCTTGTCAAACACGAAACTCCAAATTTTAAACCATTGCATTGGCTTCAATTATGCAAGGTTCTTTTCTTTTTGGTTGCGTGGGCATCTGACAGCCCCTGTAAACAGGGAAATTCCCTAACATTCATGCCTAAAATTGCAAAGTGCCGATCATTTTTTCTAAACGAATAAATACCTTTAACATCCTTGTACTATAAGATCACAAGCAATTTAATCCTTATCAAAACAAACAAGATACTTTAGCCCTTTATAATGTTTGAAATGTAGTAAATAAAGTGACATTAATTATTTTGAAAAAATTGAAAGAATGGAAAATTCAAGGAATAGATAATATTTTTAAAAATTCAAAAATGTTCTTTAAATAATTTTTCAACTTTTTATATTTTCAAAGTTTTGGAAATATTTATTGTATTTATAATTTAAATAATGTTTTGATATATTTTATTTTATTTTCAAAATTAATTCAACCAATCGATGATAGAAATGTATAGATGCTTTCCACATCTGCATTTATCTTTTGTTATTTCTTTTCACCAATGTAAGTTTTAAAATCGTAAATAATTAATGTTGTCCTTATTTAGTTTCAAACATATTTTATCACATCAAGGATTCAAATTCCATTTGGTGAAGGGTACCTTTTACCCTTAGTTATGTAATGAAAATTAGAAAATGGTACTTTATTTTTTTCCTTTCTTTTGATCATTTTTAAATGGTGCTCCTATTATACTTGACAACCCAAAAAAATGCATTATACTATTTTTTCGGATATACTAAAATGCATTATACAAATTGTTTAATTACCTAAATTCAAAGCTTTACTTAATGTATATATTAATTTATTTTCTTTAACATCTATCACCTCCTTTCTCAACAAACAAGTCCCACATCGTTTACAAAAAACTTAAATTCACAATGAAATCATCATCAAAATCCGATTGGTTTGGGGGAAATTAATTGAGCTGCTTTACATGTTGTTACCAATTTCATCTCTCTAATTTTTTTTTTAATATTAATCTTATTATAAGTTGTTATCATATCTCCTATTTTTAATATAATGTTTAGAATTACCTATAGTCTCTCTCCAACCCTTAAATAGGAGGTTAATATGCTTCGACGCACTTGAATTCACATCCTCCTACATTGACAACAATACTAACACCAATCTAGTTAAGACTTAATCGATCTCTAACTAATATATTAGATTTGAAAGCAAGAGAGAAAGGTTAGCTTTTATGCCCTTTTTAACTGAAATTTATTTTATCAATCAAAAGTTTATTCCTTACAAATGCTTCCTTTTAATAATATTAAGATACCAACATATATGCTTATCTTCAAAAATTAAGGAAAATTAAAATACTAAAAATAGCTAAATTATTGTAACACCATTTGTTGGAAAATTTTCAGTTTGAAAACGATTTTTTTGCACATCAAAAAATTAAAATTTTAAAACGGACCCGGTTTGTGATATTTATAACAATAGACATTAATCGAATTTGTACCTGTGTTTTTGGATTAGCGGATCCTTAATGTTTTCTAGCTTTTAACCAAACGATCTTCTCCGCTATTCTCGTACCACAAACTGCTTCGAGTGTGGGTTCGAACCAATTAAATCAAAACACAGAACTAGAAAAAAATCATTTTGGAGTGAAAACGGGAATTCTCTTTTCTTTAATAGAAATTGGTAAAATTGGTATTCTGAAAAATATGTTTATAAGTTGAGAATAAATTCTCTCTATTTTTCAGCAGAATAACAATCTCTTAAAAGTTGTGCCAATAGCTTTACTAGTATTATCTATTTATAGGAAAAAAGGTAGAACCCTTGTAGAGTTGTAGAGGTTTATCTTAAGTAGAGGGGTGAGCGACTCACCCTTATATTTCTACTAGGGCTTTCGCCCCCTTCATGTTATATGAGGGGTTTTGGGCGTCTCTCACATCGGGTCCAATTACGAGTACTTCCTGGCTTTTTTGACCTAGTACTCTGTAATATGATCCAACCTAATTTGGTTTTTCTATTTCCCAAAATAAACTTAAATATTTACATATTAAATAGTTTTCTCATCTCAAATTTAGCCTAATAAAATTTTTGACAATTTTACCCCTAGTAAAATTTTGACGATTTTACCTCTGGTAAATTTCGAGAAAATTCATTCAAAATGTTACAACTCAACATGTTCACTATGACCGAATGGTTTATTTTCATTTTCGGGCTTCAAAACAGTCCAAAAATATAAAATCAATCTTCCATCATTTTTTAAGTAATCCTATATAGGATTGCAAGCTTCCATTTTCATTTTCATTTTCATTTTCATTTTCATTTCCATTTTTGGAAACCTACATTCATTTCGAAATGATTTCATTTCTCCATTTCGAAGAAAACAATAATCATTCCTGAATGTTTCTCATTTCTCTTTTTCTATTCATTTCGTTCATTTTTATTCATATATGCAATTCATTTCTAGTTTCAACGAGCTATCGGAGGGACCGATTGGACATATGTAGTTGAGGTTCAAATGATTTATAATTAAGTTCCAACTTTTTGCCTATTAATTATAAACTCATTTAGTCATGAATTCATTCCACTATAGTATTGTGACTAAGCTCTCCTCAATAACATACTTTTACCAAAACAACTACTCAGTACTCGTCCAATGACCTTCTCATAAGTGTGTTACCTTTATAGGATATCCTTGATCTCTTTGGGATAATATTCGTTCTCCCAATATGATCCTATTTTATCTCATGGTAACCATTGCATCTTTCTTCATAAAAATTCAATTACTATCAAATAGTGATAAAGTCATCCATCACAAAGACGGACGACCCGTAGCCACGTTTACTTTTCATCAACCATGTAATGCCAATGAGAGGATATCATTTGCCCATATTTTGGGCTATGATTTTCACTTTTGTGAATGACGCTACATACTACAGAAGTCGTACACCCAACGCACCAGCTTTTGGTTCTTTATTTATCTAAACTCAAGCTTTTACTAGCATCAAAGTGTACGAGTCACGCATACATAGTCCGCCATCCACTCAAGATTTAGGTATGTCATACTATGAACATCACAAGGAATAAATCCATAAATAGATTCAAGTTCTATTCTACTTGCATCCTGTCTTATGTATTGTCAGTCCAGTCAGTCACATCTATGTCTCTATCTTTTGGGAGTCATCCACTCCGATGCCCAAGACAAGACATCTCCCCAATTGGACTTAATAGACGACATATTAGTCTTTTAATCAATTTTCTCATTTTGATTAGATTAATGACATGTTTAGGTTTGTCTACCAATACAAGCTATATTTTTTTACTATGATCCGACCACGAAATACCGCTTAGTATTAGTTAAACATTTAAACAACCAATGAGCAATATTTGCTTCCATTTTTCTTTGCGTGAAAAATTCATGTGAGGAAAATTATACAAAGTATATTAATTTAATCAATCTATTCGGAAAAAAATTAAAAGTGTATATTGGCGAAAACACTACACTTAGGACACCAGATCCAACACCTTTTACCTAACCCGATCGCCAAGTCCGAATACCGAATAACTTAACACATATCTATTCAACTATGAATACATCCATAGATAAATTATACCTCCATATTACTACTTGAAATCTTACAACTTGACACTTTTAATGTTCTAATAGTTTTTTACAATTTACAATTCGACCCCGTATAGACTCAACCAATTTCAACCCTGAGACGTAGCCTTTGTGGGTGCCCCTCTGTATACATGAATAGCTACCACGCACCATGTAACTCTGGTAGAGTCTAGCTTGGTCCCTCTTGATTTTTTCGAGTCTTTGTCTAACCTGCATTCAAGCAACAATTTTATAAGTTCGAGAGAACTTAGTGAGATCTATACATAAAATGTGTGTAAGACTGCATAGTCTTAAGAAATTGAAACTTCTGGCTTAGAATTAAACTTCTTGAATTTCATAGGAGAATTCACGAACTTAGTTGACAAGGCCCGTGCTTTATGCACTCTGAGCCATTTACTAGCAGACTTAGACCCTGGTCTGGTCTTAACCATATTCTCTCATGGGTCTCACCCCTCCCCATCTCTTATTATTCCACATCTCAGATACTCGTATTCATTACTTCTAGCTAGTGACGCTTGGCATCTACCTAAATAATTGTCATAATTGCGGTCTTTACCAGAATTCAATATCCTCATTTCTTTGGAGAACTAGTGCCCACAATGCATCACTATAGTACTCGCTCTTTCAACCCTTTCCTTTGAGATGCCCCATTACACATGTGGTACTCGATGTACTGTTTTCTACTAAGAAATTGAATTTTATTTCTTAAGGTCTCTTTTCTCTCAAAATTTTTAAATGAATCATACTCACTTCCTTTTAACCCCTCACAAAAATTTTGAACATGGAATTCATTATCACAACTTTCTTTGTCACTAGAGGAAATCTCAACAATAGGTATATTATCACATATAATTTCTTCACAAATAGCATCAACAAAAGTTTCTTGTTGACTCATATCATCATATTCAATGACATCAATAAAAGAAGACTCCTCAATAGGCTCTGTGTCATACTTACGTACCTCGACTTGCAAGGATCGTATGAATCCTATCATCAAATCAAATATAGAGAACAATGAATTTATTGGATATTCAAAGTGCTTGTGATCCTTCACATCACACCACATGCACTTGGTAGCTTGTTCTCTTTGCTCCTCCATAAGTCGTTTAAGCTCGCAAAACTTGTTATGTTTGTGCCAATGTTTTTCTTGAAATGTCCATGAAAAATAGAAGGTTGAATGACATTAGAAACAACATGTCCGTGCAAGATTTTTTTACAAGTATGACATCTATGTTTTGCCTAAGGTTTATCATTCTCCTCTTCCATACTAAGTGTGTGCACCATTTTAAGAATATGAAAGTAAAAAAAACACTCAAACTGAAAATTGATCAAGTAAAACCAAGGCTCGCCGTTATGCACTCGCAATAATATAAACAACTCTATGTTACAAAGAAAAGAAGTTAAGATTTTCTCACTTGCAACTTTTAAAGAGTAATCAAACTCAATAATATTCAAAAAAGATGTGGGATCACTTTCTAACAAAGTTGACCTAAGGCTCGCCGTTATGCACTTGCAACAAAATAAACAATTCTAGGAGACAAAGAAAAGAAGTTAAGATTTTTTCACTTGTAACTTTTAAGAAGTAATCAAACTCAATAATATTCGAAAAAGATGTGGGATCACTTTCTAACAAAGTTGACCAAAGGCTCTAAGAAGCCAAAGAAAAACTCGACTGCAAAGGAAGTACATTGTACGGAGAAAGGAGAACAACTCTTTTCGTACCTATTAACATAAGAAGCAAAAATGTGTTCGGATGCATAATTGAATAAGAAAATCTAAAAATAAAAAATAAAAGAGAAAACTTAATGCTAAAACCAAAGAAAATAAACTACCCAGTAGAAAACTTGAAACAATGGAAAACAACTTGAATTTTTCGTTCAAGGCGTTCCCAATGTGCTAAAATCATGAAAATTAAAGTAGAGTCTCTTTATATGATAAATATTAGATCTGGAAATTTTGGACATGAATTTCAACCCAAAAAAAAAAAATTAAATCTTTCCTTGATTTTCAATTTTTTCCTTTTCTTTTCTTTTTTGTGGGAAATATTTTTTAATGTATCAAAGTGCCAAGAAATAGTATATAAAATTTCAAATCGATTTTCATTCATTTACTCACTAAAATAAATATTTTTTCCTAAAAATTTCAAGGTAAAAAATAGTTTTTTAGAGGCTATTTAAGAAAAATCGATGAAAACAATTTATTTAGCCAAAAGAATAAACTAAAAAATGCCCAAATTTGATAGCAAATTATAGGGGGTAGCAGACCATGTTGCATTCAACTTGATTGACATGAGTGAATTCGAATTTGCCCTGAGAAGAGAAAGCCAAACAAATTTAAGGAAACAAAGAAAACAAAAAGAATTAAAAAGAAATTTAAGAACAAAGAATAAATATTCAAAATAATAAATAAATAAAAATCAAAAGTGAAAGATGGATCAAAAAAATTGATGAATATGAATAGAAGATAGTTTCCCAATTGATCCATTTGAGATGTAATACGAAATTTTCCGTAAAAATTCTGTCCAAAAATTTTGTTCGCATCATCTTCAGTAAAATAGTCATAACTTGATCTCCCGGACTCAAAATAGAGTTATTCAAAGTGCATTTTGAAGTTAAGAAATAGCTCTTCAAATGCTATGCAAACATCTCAGCCTATAAATGTTTGGATCTTGTCCAGAAATTCATTGCAAGTTGACTGATCTTTTGAGCTTTAAAATTAGCAGCTTAATTGAATTGACTTTAATAAATTTTATCCCATCCATTATATTTTTTTCATGTATCATATAAAGAGATTTTAAACCGATAGTGTGACATGTTGACCTCATTGACCGATCAACAGTGGTCAACGTTGGGGTCAATGTTTGTCAACCTCTAGGATCATCATGCCACGTCATTGATTCACAATCTCTTTATAAGATACATGACAAAATATCTCTTAAATAATAATATATCTCACAAATAACAACATTCTTTAATAACTACCAAAATCATCAACTATTTACTCAAATTCCTAATAGAAAACACAATTTTCTAATTGAATACTCAAAATCCTATTAGAAACCCAACTTTGCAATTTCTTAAAATTGAAAAAATTATAATGCCAACAAAATTTATAAGTTTTATGGATTTTAAAATTTCTAATTAACAATTTTTAAGAAATTTTATAAACTTGGGTTTTCATTAGTACTTTGCATAAATAGTTGATGACTTTGATAGTTTTAGAGAACATTGTTATTTGTGAGATATATTATTATTTAGGGATATTTTATTATGTGTTACAATAAAACATGTTTTCTATGAACACTTTATATAGAAACCACTTAGTATTACCATGTTATGATCCATGGCTTGATGGTTAGAAGTTGGTGTTCTCATCCTTATAACCATGGTTTGATCCCCTCTTGATAGTGTTTTTTTCTTTTCTTTTTTTTTCTAAAAAATAATTAATAAAACATGTTGTTTTTAATTTATTTTAAACTTATGTTCTTAATTAATAACTCATTTTCTATATAAACAGAATAATAAATTATACAATAAAAATATTTTTTATATATATACCATTATGTTAAATATATTTTTAATTAATAACTCTTTTATTTATACAAAATAATAAATATGTAACTAAATAATGAAAATATATACTTTATATATAAATCATTGTATTAAAAATATTTTATTTTTAAAAAATTTTAACTAATTTTTATATATTTTCCGTGTATATAATTTTATATGTCAAATATCATTGTTTTTCACCTACATTATGAGTATGATAAATTCTAATATTATAAAATCAAATTATTATTTCAAATATCATTATTATTGTAGAAGCCCATTTGCCCGGCCCACTTTTTTTTTTTTACAACCAGGACCCAAAAGCCCAAACCTAATACAGTAAACCCGAAGCCCATTTTTTAAAACCCAATAACCTAACCCATCCCCTAATTAACCCTAATCAGAAGAGAACAGAAGCCCTAGGTGCGCCGCTTTTAGAACCACTCTCAACACCACTTGCATCGCCTTGTCCCATCCACCGCCTCTGCCGAAGCCCCAGGTCACCAACGCCTCGCCACCGCCCAAGCACCTGCAAAACAATAAATAAGAAGAGACAGCAAGAAATTTAGGAGGGCTATAAAAAGCCAATTTGTATTCTGTTGTAGGGACTTCTTGGTTTTTCTTCCGGTTTTTTTGAGATCTGTTTGTATCCTTTTAACCATCAATACAAGAGCAAAAAAACTTTCATCAAACAGAAAACCAATCACAACCGAAAAACAAAGATAAATACTAACAAATAGGTAACCAGAATACCAAAGGAGACAAAAATCAGAGAATCAAAGTATAAAAAAAATCAAGATCGGAGGCCCAAGGTATTCTTATTTTTCATTTATCTTCCTCATTTTACGAGTCTGTTTCTCCCTTTTATGCACGAATAAAATATGAAATATAAAAAGGAGAAGGAAATAAACATACAAAAAAAGGAAAAAAGCGGCCTTTTGAAATTCCTACCACTGTGGCGGTGGCAAGCACCAAACTCCAAGACACGGCTATCTGACGAGCCCCGGGAGTTCCCCCCCCTCATGCTCTGCAGAGAAACAGAGAAAAAGGAAATTTTTTTTTAAGTGAAGCAGCTGAAATGAAAAATTAAAGGGAATTTTGATTTTTATAAGAATTTCAAAACGGCGTCATTTGGGGCCTGATTCAGTGGCCCCAAAACGACGTCGTTTCGCCCTATAACCCACGCGTTGACCCGACCCGCCAGAAGGATCCGCGTGTTTTTGTTTTTGGGTCTAATTGCGGAAATGGCCCTTCCGCATTTTTTATTCTTAAAATCAAGTTTTTTCATTATTATACATAGGCCCTAAAATTTCTTGTATTTTTTGCGATTCGGTCCTCCCTCAACGCTGCGTTTAATTTGCGGGGGAAATTGTCCATTTAGCCCCCACCCTATTCGGCGCTTTGCAATTCAGTCCCCTATCATTTATTTATTTATAATCCGGCCCGAAATTCTAGTTTTCAATGCAATTTAGTCCCTTTTTTAATTATGTTGCAATTTTTACTATTACTAATTATCATTATCCTTATTTATTATTTCTATTATACTTCACTATTATTTGCTTATTATCATTCTATTATTATTTATATGATTATTATTATTATTATTATTTTATTATTATTCTATTATTATTCTATTATTATTATTATTGTTATCATTGTTATTAAATGTATTATTTTTACCATTCTTTCACTACTACTATTACATATACATATATATATATATATATATATACATATGTATAATATATTACTATTATTCGTTTGCTATTATTTTGTATTATTACCATTATCTTACATTTTATTATTTTATTATTTAACTTTTACCACTAATTTTATTATTCATTACCACTAATATGATCTATGTATTATTCATATCGATATAGTATTATCATTATATTGTATCATTGCCATAATGTTATTCTTTGTACTCCTACATTCACTCTATTTATATCTATGTTTATCTCTCCTAATTTTATACCAATACCGCATAAAATGTAATTTTGAAAATCATCATATTTCATTTTAAGGTTTTAAAATAAAGGTGATGACTCGTGTTTAGGAATTCGGAAAATAGTGCCCTAACGTGCTTGGTTGCGATTTTCCGTCTAACTAAATTACTTAACATCCCTTTTACGAAGTTTTGCAAATCACAAGACGACTTTGATTTCGAGAGATTAAAACATTGCGTCCTAACGAGCTGGATGTGATGTTTATATCTTTTCGGGATCAAAGAAATCTTAAGTTTTGACTCGAACCTTCTCTCGATTTGATCCGATACGAAGCATTTTGCAAAGTTGCTACCTTCCATTTAAAGGTTTTAAAAAAAAAATAAAGGCAATGTTTTGTATTTAGGAATTCGGGGAATAGTGCCCTAACGTGCTGGGTTGTGATTTTCCGTTTGACTAAATCACTAAACACCCTTTTGATAAACTTCGTAAAATCATGAGATAACTTTGATTACGAAGGTTAGAAATATCATGTCCTAACGTGCTGGATGTGATGTTTGTACCCTCTCGAAACAAAGAGATCTCGAATATCCTAATATCTTTTAAAAGGATCCGTATTTTAAAAAAACCTTTTCAAACTTCCGACATCAAGACACTAATTAATTATGTTGGTACCAATTTTGGGCGTATCGAGGGTGCTAACCCTTCCTCGTGCGTAATTGACTTCCGAACTCATTTTCTGGATTTCGTAAGACCAAAATCGTTGTTTTAATAAATCAAACTGTTTATTAAAAACAACCTTTTTATGAGGTGACCCGATCACACCTTATCAAAAAGGATTGGTGGCGGCTCCCGTTCTTTTTATGTTTTTTAAAAAAAAAACCCAAAGTCGAACGCCTTTTTTGTCGTTTCCAAAAAAATAGTTACGACAATTATCTTTATATGTAAAATATTTCAAATAATGATTTCAAGTTTTTTTATATAACAATATCTTATAACTACAAAAATCTATAACTATTACTCAATTTCCTAGTGAAAACACAATTTTGTAACCAAATATTCAAATTCCGATTAGAATAGCAACTTCGTATTCAAATACTCATTCCTAGTGGAAAACACAATTTTGTAACCAAAGACTCGATGTCCTATTAAAAACCTCGATCAACGAAATCAACATGCCATGTCATTGGTTCATGTTCTCGTTGTATGATACATAACAAAATATTCCCTAAATAACAATATATCTCACTGAATAACAATGTTCTCTAACAACTACCAAAACCATCAACTATTTACTTAAATTCCTAATGAAAGCACACAATTTTCTAACCAAATACTCGATGTCTTGTTGAAACCCAACTTTAGTGAAAATTCTAAAAACTGTAAATTGAAATTTGAAAAATTTATAATGCCGAAAAAATTATAATTTTTATGATTTTAAAAATTTTCAATTAAAAGCTTTTTTTTTTACATTTTTTAAGAATTATTACAAATATGAATTTCCAACAAGATGGGTAAAATACTCAAAAATACCAAAAAAAATAACTTATTTACGGAAAAGAGCCAGTTTAAAAAAAATATTTACAGAAAATAGTCGTTTCACCCCAAAACGCGTCTACGTCAGTGCGTTTTGGGAGGAAACGCCAGCAAAGTGCATCCCCAGGGGCGCGCTTTAGCCCTGCAATGGTAAAAAAAATGGCTATTTTTTTTGACCGTTGGGGCCCAAAAAAAAAAAAACCTATAAAAACCTCCTTACCCTTTTATTTTTTTCACACTTTAATCCTTACTCATTCTTCTCTCAAATTCCTCTCAAATTCCTCTCAAAATTCTCTTTAAATCCTTCAAACTTCCTCTAAAATTTTGAAATAGTTCTTTAATATTTACAAAAAAGCCCTTTTTAATTTTTTTTATTTTTTTTCAATATATATTTTTGAAACTTTTAAAACTTTCGATCGTATTACAAATTGCCAGGGAATTACTTCGTCTAGACAGCAAGCACATCTCCGTCGAGCAATTGCAAATGGTAAGTTTTTAATTTTAATTTTTCAATATTATTTAATATTTTTTAGTTCTATGCAATTTTAATTAATTTTTATTTTATAATTTTTTAAATAGTCTGTAGATCGGGTGTTGGAATGTTATATTCGCAACATGCATGGTCCCCATCATTTGTTGATCGAGAATTACTGCTGGAAGCGGGTTTTTGCACGTGGCCACGATAGGTAGGGGTTCAAGTTGGAGCCGCCTTTGATCAGTGCGTTGATAGAGAGGTGGAGACCCGACACGCACACTTTCCATCTTCCATGTGGAGAGTGTACCATCACTCTGGAAGATGTGCGATTCTGATTGGGATTCTTGGGTGGGCCGGGTCGGTGAGCACCAGTCTGCAACTTCTGGTGATTGGGGAGCCGTATGCTACGAGCTTCTGGGTGCCATTCCGAATAAAATTCAAAGAGCTCGGATTGAGATGGCCTGGTTACAAGACACATTCTGGAGCAGAATGAGGGTTTGACCGAAATAGAAAGAATACGGTATGCTCGGGCATACATTCTTCAGATAATTGGAGGCTATCTGATGCCAGACCTTTCTAGAAACCTCGTACACCTGAGATGGCTGCTGAAACTTGTTGATTTCAGAGCAGCCGGTGAATTGAGTTGGGGGTCTGCCATGCTATCGAGGTTGTATCGGGAGATGTGCGGGGCGACGCGACCGAGTAAAGCGAAAATCGGAGGTTGCCTATCACTACTGCAGTTATGGGCATGGTTTCGATTTCCATTTTTACGACTTCGACTCGACCACCCATATTCATTCCCACTGATAACGAGTAAATTTAATATTATATTTTACAATTATTTCGTAGATTTATAGTATAATTGTATGCTAAAAATTTATTTAATTAGGTGGAACCATTCGGCGAGTCATGTTGGAATACCTACCTCGCTTGAAGATATACGGCTTTTATTGGGCCAACGGTCGGAATCACAAGTAAGTTTCGAATTTCGTATTTAGTGTCTAGTATTATGTATATAACTAATATTTTGGTAATGTTAATATAGCTTTAATGGACACCGTACGAGGATCCAGAAATTCGGGCAGTAATTTTGGAGGAGTTCTTCCAAAATCCGAACAGTTGGCACGTTAAGGTCCCATTGATCACCTATGCGACCGTGGAGATGCACTAATCAGATCGGGTTCTGCGATAATTTGGATTCGACAACTGATTCTCGTGCCACCTGAGGTGTTCGATGATGAGCACAAAGTGGACTTACTGCAACTGCACATGGATTGGCCAAGATTTTGGTCAGCACATATCGAGACGTGGGAGAACCGGTATGACTATTTACCTATCTAGGAACCGATCATCGTTCCTGGGTTAGCTTGCGTGCTGGAATACATGTCATGATTTAGGATCCATGGTAAGCCGTATCTGTTGTCGGAAGAAGAGAGGTGACGACAACTTCGTGAACGAAGGGAACGTCGAGGCCCTTTAAATCCAAGAAGAAGGGGTGATGAGACGGGGCCATCAACAGCTCCGACATAGTCATTGGGCCCATCAATTCAGCCGATGACATCGACATCACAGCCTTTACCCTTTATGCCAGGTGCGTACCCTACCCCTTATATATATCCTTCTAACCCATATAGGTTTCCTTTTCCCAGTCCTACCCCAGGTTAGAATGCATGGCCGGGTTCGAGTCCGTTCCCGACAACTCCATTGGCGGATCGATCTTGAGGCCGTCGTCGCGTGAGGATCACGGAGGCGCCGTCGGGAGCACTTCTTTCTACCACCTCCTTCGCTATACGGATTGAGACACCCCCGTTGTGGTTTATGCAAACACCTCCGGGTCATTATTTTATCAAGGTGGGTCATCCTCGCAACACCCACAACTGCACCAGTCTTAGGAAGAACTGGAATCCCTTCGAGGTTCCACGACCCCGCCAAAGCTAGACGAAGGAGGAATCCGGTACAGCAGAATCCGGCCGCCCGTGTGGCATTAATTCCACCCAAGCATCAACAACGATTCGAACCGACTTTTTTATTTTTAATTGTAATATAATTTTTTAATTTTAATTTTTTAATAAAAAGTTTTAATATCTTTAATAAAATAGAAATGGTTTAATTTTTTATTGTAATTTAGTTTTATATATTTAATAAAATAATGCTTTTTATTTTTTATTGTAATTTAATTTTTTAATGTAATTTAATTTTAATATCTTTAATAAAATAAAAATGGTTTAATTTTTTATTGTAATTTAGTTTTATATATTTAATAAAATAATAGTTTTTTATTTTTTATTGTTATTTAATTTTTATTTTTTAATGTAATTTAATTTTTTAATGTAATTTAATTTTAATATCTTTAATAAAATAGAAATGGTTTAATTTTTATTGTAATTTAGTTTTTATATATTTAACAAAATAACGCTTTTTTATTTTTTATTGTAATTTGATTTTTCTTTTAATAAATTAAAACTTGAATAAAATAAAAGTTCTTGTACAAAAGTTCACCGTTTTCATCAAAAAAAAAGAAATTACATAGCCACGAAGAGACAAAAAAGCTAAGAACACGGTCAACTATTTCGATTTGGACACTAGCGAGATGTATGCCCCGGGTTCCTACACCATCCGCACAGCCTACTTTGGTTGCTCGTTTCTCGGATATCCATATTGTTGCGTATTATACTCGAGAAAGGTCGACCTTTTGGTTTGCGCCTCAATTGTCTATCCGGCAATAGGTTATACGGTGCAAGCGATACCGACGGCCACTTACGTTCATCTAGGACTGGTGGGAATACGTGTCTCCACACGTTGTACATGTTTTCTAATTTATGCACTTCGTCGACATAGCTCATGGGATCAAGACGAAGATTCTGACAAGCCGCAAGTACATGAGCGTATGGGTAACGAAGTGCATCAAATATCCCACAGTCACAGGTCCTATTTGTCAAGTGTACACGATACTGCCCGCCAACAATACCTTGGTTCGGTCTGTCAAACTCCGTAACACGAAACCATAGGCTGTCGCGATCGTGACACACTGTGTGCATGGTGTTGGCCCGTGCCTTCCCCTTGTTTATTTCTTGCAAGACCTTCGGGCTCCATACATGGCCTCCTTGCATCTGCCCTCTATAACTCGCTGCTCTCTTTGAAAATAGTGCTGCTAAATGAAAATATGTCTCTTGCACAATCGATGTAACCGGTAGATGACGAGTTCCTTTTAGAACAGAATTTATGCATTCGACCAGGTTTGTGGTCATATGACCATATCATAGGCCGCCGTCGTATGCTTGTGTCCACTGTTCGAAAGGAATATTGCACAGGTAGTTTATGCCTTCATCATTATCTGAGCGTAAACTCGCCAACATCTCCTGAAAACAGTCCTTATTAATCTCGTACCCTATCAATATACGTTGATAGTGAATATTACATACCACTCTTCAATTGAGAATAAATTGAATATTACAAACAAAATTATATTAATAGATATTACATACCCATATCAGTCACTTGCTGTCGCTGACTTTTAGATCGATGTTGGCCGTAGTAGTTGGATGCAACATACCTTAAGCAATATCGATGGTGTGTGCGATGCCACGGGCTTCCTTGGCGCTCTATTGTGGCTAGTATTCCAGGGCCCCGATCCGATATAACGCATATATCAGGTTAGGGGCAGACATGCCTCCTTAACCTAGATAGGAAGAAGTCCCAGTCATCAGTTGACTCCCCCGGTGTTATTGCGAACGCAATCGAAAGGATTCTCCCACAGCCATCTTATGCCACAGCTAGCAATAGCTGATGCGTATATCTACCATACATAAAGGTACCGTCAATTTGTACCAATGGCTTGCAGTATATAAAGGCATCTCGACATTGCTTAAATTTCCAGAACAGACGCTTGAACATGTGCATCCACGGAGCAAACGATCGTTGTAGTACGCCGCCCGTTTCAAGGTGCATTATCTTTGCTGGGATATATCTCTCAAAGACTTGACACCACTGCCACACTTCATTATATAAAGCGCCCCACCGACCATGCAACTTTTCTAACACCTTCTGCTTGGCTATCCAAGCCTTTCTGTAAGAGGGCGTGTACCCCAATTGGCTATGAATATTGCCAATTAAGGCTAGCACTATAGTCTTGGGATCGGCCTTCACCGTCGGGATTATTAAGTCAGCCAACATGTCTGAATCCATCTTCGGATGATGTTGTGTAACACCTGTCAACGAAGTATGTTAAATAATACAACATTATATAATATTAGTATTATTCAAAAATATTGAACACATAGTGGTACTGTACCGGCAAGACATGTATGTGGACCTTTGTACTTTTTGATCTCCCACAAGCCTGTCCTTTTCCTCAACGAGGCCATGATTTTTCATGAACATGTACTGACTTGAACTACACACTTCGCCTCGGACTTATCGAGCTTGGATTTAACCACGTTGTAGTTAACCCCGTTCCTGATGCTGTATTATTTCAATGTAGCAAGAAAAGTATTCTTGTTGGAAAATTGGTTACCAACTTCTAATTGGCCCGAATCCAATGAAGAAGTTGTACGGTCACGCGTCCGGTGTGGTAGTTCAGGAAACTCCAATGCATGATCTTGAGACAAATCGACATTATGCATGTGAGCTGGAGGCGAGTACGCCCTGAATAGCAGATATTCTTCTTCTTCGTCTGAACCGCCCTCAACATCTTCAGGTACAATTGGAACAGGCTCTGATTTAGAAAATAATCCAACTTCTACACTATCGGGCTCGGGCTCCCGAGGTGGATCCACATTAGATTCATCGTCCGACCCTACATAACCTGCAACAAGCGAGGGCCCCTCGCCGGTGGATGTCATGGGGAGTACATTATCCCTCCTTAAACATCATTCATAACGTTCCCAATCATATGTGGATTGCCAACCACTAAAAGTTGATGATGTCCCCCAATACGTATTTCTATCATCGGACATCGAAGGACGGATATGCATGTCCCATCCACCAACCGAGTGTCGTGCAGGGGTTATGTTTTCCATACTACCACCAAACACGAGCACTTCTGTGTTTTGTCTCCCACTAACAGAGTGTCGGCTTGGGGTCGTGTATTCCCCTCGAACAGCAGTAGATGTTGAGGTCGCAGAAAGATCACTTGGAGATAAAAATTATACATATACCTCGATATAGGGTGATCCACTGGCAAGATGAGTCTCCACCATTGCCTCAAAGCTCCGAGGACCTTTGATGTCAAATGAGTCATATCTCACCGGATCAACCGAAGCGCAAAATCTATACTTAATAGACTAAACTTTCATTGGCGTTGTTCCGAATATTTTACGCCTGATTCTTTTGCGAAGTTCTACCAAATCGACGTTCTGATTAAAACTCAGTTGTATTGTGTTCTCCGATAAGAAAACAACACCATTTTCGGTGTCACAAACCTCACCATTGTAATAAATAACAGCATTAATATGTTCACTCATTTTTAGCTTTTTTTTTTTGCCTCAATTTTCCTTATGCAACCTGAGAATGAAAATTGGTTGATTTATAGTCTAATTTTCCCGGAGACTATTGTAGCAAAAGAGCGTCCACGTAGGAGCTCTTTTCAGTACTCATGCTGACAGTGCACCCTGCTGGAAGCATTTTGGCCACTGTTTGTTTAGAAACGTCTTCTTAAAATAATTTTCCCGAAGACTACTGTAGCAAAAGAGCTTCCATGTGGGAGCTCTTTTCAGTACTCATGCTGACAGTGCACCCTGCTGGAAGCGTTTTGGCCACTGTTTGTTCAGAAACGTCTTCTCAAAATAATTTTTCTAGAGACTACTGTAGCAAAAGAGCATCCACGTGGGAGGTCTTTTCAGTACTCTTGCTGACAGTGCATCCTTCTTGAAGCGTTTTTGGCCACTGTTTGTTCAGAAACATCTTCTCAAAATTATTTTGCCACATACAACTGTCACAAAAATTCAATTAATTTTTTGGGCTAATATATTTTGCCCAAAACCCTATATATATATTTTTACCCTAGCCCAGAAACCTTAGAATATCATACTGTAATTGGACGGGGGGGGGCAAAAACGTGTCCACGCCAAAGATGTTTTCTGGTGATTCAGAAGAAAGCGCATCCCTGTGGCGCTTTCTTTGGCGTTTCCAAAACGCTACCGATGTGAACGCGTTTTGGGGTAAAACGGCCATTTTTCGTAAATATTTTTGAAACTAACCCTTTTTCCGTAAATAAGTTTTTTTGGTATTTTTAGGTATTTTACTCCAACAAGACTTTGGGTATTTAATTTAAAAATATGTTTTTAATTAGGAATTTGAGTAAATAATTAATAGTTTTGGTAGTATTAGAAGTTTATGAGAATAACCAGTTAAAAGTTTTGTCTTTTTATGAAAGTTTTTGGGAAGCTTATAATGAGAAGCTCACCCAAGAATTTCGGTACTAAGCCTATTTGAAATATATTAATTAAACATGTGTACAAATAAAATATATTAAAATACATTACAATTTGTTAATTAAACATGTATACAAATAAAATATATTTTCTATTCTACTTTATTTAAATAAAATTTCATTGAAAACTTCATTTAAGTAAAATTTTAAAACTTTATTTAAAATTTCAAAATTATTAAGTATACACACATTCAACCCGGGATAAAAAATCTAGTTATATTGTATTATATTATATTGTTTTGTCTATTTATTTAATTATTTGCATTAATTTGGGATATTTTGAATTGTTTATTGTTGGTAGATTTGTGGGTTGAGTTTTGGATATTTTATTTTAGATTAATTTTATATTATTTCTAATTTAGGTTTTGGATTAGATTTTTAATTTAAGTCTCATAGATTTTAGATTTTGAATTTTTAAGTCTTTTTATTAAATATTAAAATTTAGAATTTTAGTATCGGTTAGGATTTATTTTGCAATTTAGATCTTAAGTTTTACTAAGTTAGAATTTATTTTCTAAATTAGGTCTTAGGTTGTAATTGGTTAGAATTTTATTTTCTTTAAATTAGATTTAAGTTTTAATAGGGTAGAATTTAATTTCTAAATTATATTTAAGTTTTCTAATAAATTAGATTTTTTTTTTTTTAGATTTAAGGTTCTTATAAGTTAGAATTATATTGAGGGTTTTAATAAGATAATTTTATTTTTAGGATTTTTAATAAATTAGGTTTATTTTCTAAATTAGATTTTTAAGCTTAAATAGGTTTCGATTTTGAATTTCTGTACATTAGAACTTAAGTTTTTAATAGGTGGATGAAATTAGAATTTAAGATTTAATAGGATTTGATTTTAAGTTTGATAGAGTTAGGTTTTTTAAATTTTAATAAATTAAGTTTTAGGGTAAATTACACTAACAGTCACTCAACTTTGATTCAACTGACAAAACAGTAACTCAAGTTTTAATTCAGTCACTCAACTTTCAAAAAATAACAAAACGGTTCTTTTAATCATTTTCTATTACAGACGTAACAAAAAAGTGACATGACAATTGATGAATTCCTAATTGTCATCAATCAGCCTGCTGGACATTAAGCACCAATTTAAACAACCCCTTTTATTACCAATTTAAGGTTTAGCCTGTAGAAGAAAAAAAAAGAAAGAGAAGAAGAAGAAGAAGAAAATAGAAAGTTGCAGTTTGGGGATTTTAGTAATACCAATAATCCATTAGAATTTATGGATTGGGCATAATAATGATTGAAGCTCCTCAAAGTTACAAAGTTCCTTTGCCTTTCTTAACAAGGAAAGTCCTTTTCCACCAGTTGCTTTATTTGAAGCTTGGATTTTGCTTCACATATATCAATAGGTGCAAACTTGAGCAGAGTGGAGTTAAAAATTTGGGTTTGTGGGGGTTGGATTAGAACCCTGGTTGACTCCAACTCATCTGAAATAGTAAAGACATCATAGTAGGGATCAACAATCTGACAATTTAAGGTTGCAGTCAATGCAACAAGCATTAAAATACTTATCAAAGGATTAAGTGACCTCTTCATGAAAACAATCACATTGGAGTAGGGGTGAGCAAAATCCGATTCGATTCGAAAAACTCGATAAATTTTTAAATTTTGAATTAAATAGTTCGAGTTATTTGAGTTAATCAAGTTTTTTGGATCAACTCGAATAAAAAATTAAGTTTTTCGGTTTAACTCGAATGTGAATTACACAATTCGAGTTATCCGAAAATCCGAATAAGAAAATGCAAAACTACGTCATTTTGATAAATGTTTACCTTTTCTAAAGCTAAAAGTCAAAATCATTAAGTTAAAAGTCAAAACTACGTTGTTTTGATAAATGTTTACTCATTAAGTTAAAAGGTAAAACCATTATATTGTTTATATAGTTAAATAATTTTATACCTCGTTTACTAGTTAAATAATTGGTTCATGTAAATGCAACATGAAGTATAAATAATAGGATTCATTAACTCGACTCGACTTGACTCGAAATTTTTTGACTCGATTCGATCTGATTCGAAAAATATTCAAATTGAGTTCGGTTGCTAAAATATGATTCGTCAACTCGACTAACTCAAAATTTTTTGACTCGATTCGACTCGACTCGATCGAATACTCACCCCTACATTGGAGGGACGATAAATGGGGTTTGCTAGATATGGCCAAAATAAGAAAAAAGTACAAATCTTGAATAAATTTGTATCGGATTCAGACCCATCTTTTAAGTTCAGTAGATTTTGGCATCTCAAATAGAGGAGAGGGGTTTAAGCACAAAAAAGATGCCATTTCAATATTGGGTTTTACTGGAAATGAAGAAAAATATCAAATCTTCCTCATGAAAGGGCAAATAATTTCTTATTTCTGAATAAAACCCATAAACAGAAAGAGGAAAAGATGAAATCTTAAAGTAAGAAATCTCACAACAAAGTGAAATGTAAATTGCAGATGAAAAATACCAATCAATTTCTAACCTTTAACCCTATTAATTGATTTTCGAATCGATTTTTTAACCCTCAACCAACCTTGAACCCTAAAATTGATTTCTAACCCAACACCCTGGTTACTTATATATTGTTATTGACCAAAATTAGGCAAAAAAAGCTTCTTCTTCTTTTTTGGTGATCTAGTATTTCAGGAAGAAGTTTCTCTATGGGACAAGGTTTAGCCTTGGAAAAATTAGTGAAATATATATTTGGCTATGCAAGTGTTGAGGGATGAAGTGTTGAGAGAAATTGAAATTTATCGACAATAGCAGCAACTAAGGGAAGAAGAAAAAGAATATTGGGGGAAAAACCCTTAATGATTTTATAGTCTCTTCTTCTTCTTCTTTTTAAAATGAGATTTTTAAGTTTCAATTAAGATCATATTTCATTTAAAACTTCTAAATAAGAAACTCTATTTACTTAACCACGTAGGACTATCCTTAAATAAGCGTTATTGGGTGCTATAACGCCCAAATTTTGGTATGAGACCAAGTCTTAATTTTTAAGACTTCTTCATCCTAAAACTTTAAAACAATAGGTGAATAACTAACCTAGCTCAAATTGATTATTGGTACTCTACAACTAAATCCTCGTACTCTAACAATGTATCGACAACCACCATATATAATTTTTAATAATTAAAAGATTTGATTCATTACCCATAACCTTCGCTTAAAGCTTTTGGATTAAGTTGTAACTTTTGAAACTTGGATGTTACTCCATATAAAATGTGGGCGATGCAAATACAGCCTCGGGGTTCTACATTTCCGAGTTAATCAAAGTGATCATTTCATAGAATTGAGCAAAGATGTTATTGTTAAGTATTTGTGAAGCTTTGGATTGTTGTGGCACTGTGTTTTTTTCTTTTCCAACTCAAATCAGTTTTCCCATCAGTGGTTGACAGCTAATTGTTAATATATGATGAATAGACCTTGCAATTATATTAGATGTTTGATTAACTGATCAAATGAAACTCACCCTTTGCTCTTTTACACTTTATGACCACTGCTAAATGTGATAAATTTCGGTAAAAGAAATATGGAGGTCAGATTTGAATTGTATTTTATTTTTTTATTTAAAAAATTAATAAATTAATTTATATATATTAGATTATAGAGCAAATTATACATTCTATTAAAAATTTCATCCATGAAAATGCACCAAACACGATGACGCACATTGTTTCTGATCTTTTACAAAGATTAAAATGCAAGGGGAAAAAATAGAGGATTTTGATGGTGAGATGGGAAATTTTCCATGAAATTTTCTCCAACACTTGTTATTTTTCATGGTTATTGCAGATACGGGATTTTGCTGTAGGCCTAATCAAATAGAAATATCATATGATCACAACAATCTCAATGTCCTTTCTCCCTTCCCTTTCCAATAATTGATGAGAAAGTTTACCACACACAATCAGTTGCTCTTATCTGTTTCATTTTCATTAGATTTTTGTACCTTCTGCAACTGTTAATTTTCTCATTGAATTTTGTATGATCAAACCGATATACACAAGTTTATTTACTTCAAGAAAAGAAGCCACATTGCATGGAATGCTGGGATATAAAACATAAATGTAATCTCATATTTAACATTCTGAAATTAAACAACTTGCATTATTATAGTTTTATGCAACTAATGAATCATGTGAACAAAAGTTTTTCATTTTAAAGATGAAATATGTTGAAGCCATCTTCAATTCTTTTAAACTAATTTCATACTCGTTTATATGTACCATTTATACATGAAAAAGAAAAAGAAAAAGGCAATAATTGATATAACTTGGAGAAGAAGTTGATTAAAAAGGGGAAAAAACTGAAAACTAGGCCTAGCATTTAAGTTTTATCATCCCCCTTTAAAGGAGTTCTTGCAATGAGCAATTGCAGATTGAATTGCAGCCTGCAACTCTTCCATGGTGCTATCGCTAGTTGACCCTGTGGTTGCAACAAGAAGACCACTATTTGTAGGAGATGTCCTCATTGAAGCAGGAGCTGAATAATAGTCTCTTTTCCTTCCTCTCAATTCTGATTTTTTGTTTCTCAAACTCAAATTACCTGAAAATGAGTAAGCTTGTGTATGGTGATGGAGTTTCTTCTCTCTCTTTCCTATGAAGAACAATAATGGCCGAATCATCCTCATGTACCTCTTTAACGCATTACTCAAATCCAATCTCATCTTTTTCTTGCCATGTTTCTCTTTATCTTCTTTTTCTCTAACCCCTTTTTGCCGCCTTGGTAAACTAAACAAAGAGAAAGACTTTGACTTGTTCTTCACTTTTGCTTCTTCAACGGTGTGGCGTTGATGATGATGATGACTGATATTGCTATCGCTTTTGCTGGTGGGTTTTACGGGTTTTGGATCATCAACCAACTCTTTTGGTGGAACGTTGAAGCCGTCCAATGAATTGGTGGATGAACGTGGGGAGACAGGGAGGTGAGAGAGGAGATGAAGAGGGAGCAAATGGCCATGAAAGAAAAGGTCATCAGCCGGGGACAAATCGACGGCGATTGAAGATGGGGTCTTGGTTTTATAATTGGAGGAAGAATGGAGAGAGACTGTGAAGGAGAATTCATGAGAAGGAGAGGTTGAAGGTGTTGAAACAGGGGAGGATAATATGGATGACCCTTCTCTTATTTCCTCCTTTACTTTGCTTTCTTCAGGTTGCTGATAAGCATCCATGACTGAAAAATAAAGCTACCTTGAAACCAAATTTCTCCCAAGGATGTTTATGGAGATAAGGGGATAAAGAGTTTGGGTTTAATGTGTCATATTCACTCATATATTTGGTAACCTCCTTTGTATCAGTCTACTCAATGAGAGAAAAGGGTGCGGTGGCAACTCATAATTGGGCATTGCTTAGATTTCTTCTTCTCTTTTTCTTTTTACTGCATTTAGCAATGTATTTTGTTTTGTGTCACAAAAAAGAGTTGGTGGGTTGAAGTAAAAGGGTAAATATCCCATATATACCAAAAATAAAGAAAAATTACGAAAATGTGTCAGTTTGAAAAATAATTATGGAAAGTATCGTTTCCCCCAAAAACGCGTCCACGTCAGCGCGTTTTTGGGGGATGCAGAGCTAAAGCGCGCCCCTTAGGATGCGCTTTTATCCACCTCAGCAAAAGCGCGTCCACGTAAGCGCTTTTCTTTGAGGTGGACAAAGCGCCCTAAGGGCGCGCTTTAGCCTCCAACCATCAAATCAACGGACAATTTTTTTTGACCATTGGGGCTAACGGTCAAAAAAAGTATAAAACCCCTAACCCTTTATTTTTCACACTTCCATCCTTTCTCAATATTCTCTCAATTTTCTCTCAAAGTCCTTGAAATTTACGCTCAAATTTCTAAATAGTCCTTTACTATTTGAAAAAACCCTTTATAATTTTTAATATATTTTTTGAAAAATTTTAAAATTTTTATCGGATTACAATGGTCGGGAATTACGTCGCCTAGACAACAAGCACATCTCCGTCGAGCAAATGCAAATGGTAAGTTTTAATTTTATTTGTTCAATATTATTTAATTTTTTTCAATTATGTAATTTTAATTAATTTTAATTATATAATTTTTAAACGATCTGTAGATCGGGTGTTGGAATGTTATATTCAGTAATATGCATGGTTCCCCATCGCCGCTGATCGAGACTTACTGCGGAAGCGGGTTTTTGCACGTGGCCACGATAGGTCGGGGTTCAAGTTGGAGCCGCCTTTGATCGGTAGCGTTGATAGAGAGGTGGAGACCCAAGACGACACTTTCCATCGCCATGCGGAGAGTGTACCATCACTCTAGAAGATGTGCAGTTGCAGTTGGGATTACCAGTGGACAGGTCGGTAGTCACTGGGTCCGCAACATCTACCGATTGGATGGCCGTATGCTACGAGCTTTTGGGTGCCATTCTGGATAGAATTCAAGGAGCTCGGATCGATATGGCCTGGTTACGAGACGCATTCCGGAGCCGAACGAGGTTCGACTGAAGTAGAAAGAATACGGTATGCTCGGGCATACATTCTTGAGATAATTGGAGGCTATCGATCTGGGACCTCTCTAGAAACCTCGTCCACGAGATGGCTCCTCAAACTTGTTGATTTGAGAGTAGCCGGTGAATTGAGTTGGGGTGCGCCATGCTATCGAGGTTGTACAGGGAGATGTCTTGGCGACGCGCCAAGTAAAATGAAAATCGGAGGTTGCCTATCATTCTGCAATCATGGGCATGGTTTGATTTCCATTTTACATCCTCGACTCGACCGACCATATTCATTCCCACCGATAACGAGGTAAATTTAATATTATATTTTACAATTATTTCAGTAGATTTATAGTATAAGTGCATACTAAAAGTTTATTTAATTAGGTGGAACCATTCACGAGTCATGTTGGAATACCTAACTCGCTTGAGGATATCTGGCTCCTATTGGACCAACAGTCGAAATCACAAGTAAGTTTCGAATTTCGTTATTATAATTTAGTATTTCGTATGTAGTCTCTAATATTATGTATATAACTAATATTTTGGTAATGTTAATATAGTTTCAATGGACACCGCACAAGGATCCAAAAATTTGGGCGGTAATTCCGGAGGAGTTCTTCCAAAATCCAAACAGTTGGCACGTGAAAGTCCCATTAATCACCTACGCGACTGTGGAGATGCACCAGTCAGATCCGGTTCTGCGACAATTTGGATTCTGGCAACCGATCCCCGTGCCACCGGAGGTGCTCGATGATGAGCACAAAGTGGACTTACGGCAGCCGCACACGGATTGGCCAAGATTTTGGTCAGGTCATATCGAGACGTGGGAGAACCGGTATGACTTTTTACCTATCCGGGAACCGATCATCATTCCTGAGTTAGCGTGCGTGCCGGAGTACATGCCATGGTTTAGGATCCATGGCAAGCCGTATCTGTTGTCGGAAGAAGAGAGGCGACGGCAAATTTATGAGCGAAGGAACCTCGGGCCCTTTAAATCCAAGGAGAAGGGTGAAGAGCGGGGCCATCAACAACGTCTACATATCACCGGCCCAAGAGCCCATCGGCCCATTAGCCGACAACACCGACATCACAGCCTCCACCATTTATGCCAAAGTCGTACCTACCCCTTATATGTATCCTCCTAACTCAGATATGTTTCCTTTTCCCACCCCACACCAGTTGGAATGCATGGTTGGGTTCGAGTCCGTCTCGACTACTCCGCTAGCCACCGATCGTGAGGCCGACGTCGCATGTGGGATTAGAGAAGGGCCGTTGGGAGCAGTTCTTTCAAAACAGCTCCTTTGTCGTGACGGATGCGATCACCCCGCCGTGGTTTATGCAAACACCACCGAGTCATTATTTTATCAAGGTGGGTCATCATTGCAACACCTGAACTGCACCCACCGGGAGAACCCGATTCCCCCCGAGGTTCCACGACCCTCACGGAAGCTAGAAGAAGGAGGAATCCGGTACAGAATCACGACGCCCCTGTGGCACTTTGGTTCACACCAGCATCGACCCTAAACCCTAATTTAGTTTTGTAATTTTATTTTTTGTAATTTAGTTTTAATATATTTAATAAAATTTGAGTTTAATTTTTTATTTTCTGTAATTTAAAGTTTTTAATTTAATTTTAATATCTTTGATAAGATAGAAATGGTTTAATTTTTTTGTAATTTAATTTTTTATATTTAATAAAATTTGAGTTTAATTTTATTTCTTTTGTAATTTAATTTTTTAATTTAATTTTAATATCTTTGATAAGATAGAAATGGTTTAATTTTTTTTGTAATTTAATTTTTTATATTTAATAAAATTTGAGTTTAATTTTATTTCTTTTGTAATTTAATTTTTTATTTTAATTTTAATATCTTTGATAAGATAGAAATGGTTTAATTTTTTTTGTAATTTAATTTTTTATATTTAATAAAATTTGAGTTTAATTTTATTTCTTTTGTAATTTAATTTTTTATTTTAATTTTAATATCTTTGATAAGATAGAAATGGTTTAATTTTTTTTTGTAATTTAATTTTTTATATTTAATAAAATTTGAGTTTAATTTTATTTCTTTTGTAATTTATTTTTTTTTAATTTTAATATCTTTGATAAGATAGAAATGGTTTAATTTCTTTTTTTTGTAATTTAATTTTTTATATTTAATAAAATTTGAGTTTAATTTTATTTCTTTTGTAATTTAATTTTTTATTTTAATTTTAATATCTTTGATAAGATAGAAATGGTTTAATTTTTTTGTAATTTAATTTTTTATATTTAATAAAATTTGAGTTTAATTTTGTTTCTTTTGTAATTTAATTTTTTATTTTAATTTTAATATCTTTGATAAGATAGAAATGGTTTAATTTTTTTGTAATTTAATTTTTATATTTAATAAAATTTGAGTTTAATTTTATTTCTTTTGTAATTTAATTTTTTATTTTAATTTTAATATCTTTGATAAGATAGAAATGATTTAATTTTTTTGTAATTTTGTAATTTAATTTTAATAACTTGAATAAAATAAAAGTTCTTCTACAAAAGTTCACCGTTTTCCTCCAAAAAAATAGAAATTACATAGCCACCAGGAGACAAAAAAGTTAAGAACACGGTCAACTATTCCGATTTGGACACGAGCGAGATGTATGGCTCGGGTTCCTACACCATCCGCACAGTCTACTTTGGTTGCTCGTTTCTCGGATATCCATATTGTTGCGTATTCTAGTCGAGCAAGGTCGACCTTTTGGTTTGCGCCTCAATTGTCTATCCGCAATGACTTATATGGTGCAAGCGATACCGACTGACCACTTACGTTAATCGGGATCGGTGGGAATACGTGTCTCCACACATTGTACATGTTTTCAAATTTGTACACTTCGTTGACATAGCTCATGGGATCAAGACAGAGATTCTGACAAGCCGCAAGTACATGAGCACATGGGTAACGAAGTGCATCAAATATCCCACAGTCGCAGGTCCTATTTGTCAAGTGTACACGATAATGCCCGCCAACAATACCTTGGTTCGGTCTATCAAACTCCGTGACACGAAACCATAGGCTGTCGCGATCGTGACACACTGTGTGCATGGTGTTTGCTGGTGCCTTCCCACGGTTTATTTCTTGCAAGGCCTTCGGGCTCCATACATGGCCTCCTTGCATCTGCCCTCTATAACTCGCTGCTCTCTTCGAAAATAGTGCCGCTAAACGAAAATATGTCTCCCGCACAACCGATGTAATCGGCAGATGACGGGTTCCTTTTAGAATAGAATTTATGCATTCGGCCAGGTTTATGGTCATATGACCATATCGTAGGCCGCCGTCATATGCTTGTGTCCACTGTTCGAAAGGAATATTGCATGGTAGTTTGCTTTTTGTTATCTGAGCACAAATTGGCCAGCATCTCCTGAAAACGGTCTTTATTGATCTTGTACCTTGCCAACATACGTTGATAGCGAATATTACATACCACTCTTCAATTGAGAATAAATTGAATATTACAAACGAAATTATATTAATAGATGTTTCATACCCATATCGGTCACTTGTTGTTTCTGTCTTTTAGATCGATGTTGCCCATAGTAGTTGGATGAAACATACCTCAGGCAATATCGATGGTGTGTGCGATGCCACATGCTTTCTGGCGTTCTATTGCCGCAAGTATTCCAGGCCCCGATCCGATATAACGGATATGTCGTTGGGGACGTACATGCCTCCTTAACCTAGATAGGAAGAAGTCTCAGTCATCAGTTGACTCCCCTGGTGTTATTGCAAACGCAATCGGAAGGATTCTCCACGTACCGTCTTGTGCCACAGCTAGCAATAGCCGATGCGTATATCTACCATACATAAAGGTACCGTCAATTTGTACCAATGGCTTGTAGTATATAAAAGCATCTCGGCATTGCTTAAATGTCCGTAATGACACTTGAACACTGCGCATCCACGGAGTAGACGATCGTTGTAGTACGCTGGTTCTGTTTCAAGGTCCGTCGTCGCTCGACATATCTCTCCAAAGACTGACACCACTGCCACACTTCATTATATGAAGTGTCCCACCGACCATGTAACTTTTCTAACGCCTTCTGCTTGGCTTTCCAAGCCTTTCTGTAAGAGGGCGTGTACCCCAATTGGCTACAAATATTGCCAATTAAGGCCGACACCGTAATCTTGGGATCGACCTTCACCATCGGGATTATTAAGTCAGCCAACATGTCTGAATCTATCCTCGGATGATCTTATGTTACACCTATCATCGAAGTACGTTAAATAATGCAACATTACATAATATTAGTGTTATTCGAAATTATTGAACACTTAGTGGTACTGTACCGGCAAGACATGTATGTGGACCTTTGTACTTTTTGACCTCCCACAACCCTGTCCTTTTCCTCAACGACGCCATGATTTTCCATGAACATGTGCCGTCTTGCACTGCACACTTTGCCCCGTACTTATTGAGCCTGGATTTAACCATATTGTAGTTAACCTCATTCCTGATGCTGTATTGTTTCGATGCAAGAAAAAAGTATTCTTGTTGGAAAAGCGGTTACCAACTTCTAATTGGTCCGAATCCAACGAAGAATTTGTACGTCCACGCGTCCGTGTGGTAGTTCAGAAACTCCAATGCATCATCTTGAGATAGATCGACATTATGCATGTGGGTTGGAGGTGAGTACGCCCTGAATAGCGGATCTTCTTCTTCTTCGTCTGAACCGCCTTCAACATTTTCAGGTACAATTGGAACGGGCTCCGGTTCAGAAAATAATCCAACTTTTACACCGTCGGACCCTGGCTCTCGAGGTGGATCCACATCGGATTCATCGTCTGACCCTCCATAACCTGCAACAAACGAGGGCCCCTCGCCGGTGGATGTCATCTTGAGTACATCATCCCTCCTTAAACATCTTTCGAAAAGATCCCAATCATATGTGGATTGCCAACCACTAGAAGTTGCTGACGTCCCCCAATACATATTTCTATCATCGGACGTTGAAGGACGGATATGCATGTCCCATCCACCAACCGAGTGTCATGCAGGGGTTATGTTTTCCATACTACCACCGCACACGGGCACTTCTGTGTTTTGCCTCTCATTTACAGAGCGTCGGCTTGGGGTCGTGTATTCCCCTCGAACGTCAGTAGATGTTGAGGTTGCAGAAAGATCACTTAGAGATGAAAATTCTACATATAACTCGAGATAAGGCGATCCACTAGCAAGATGAGTCTCCACTATTGCCTCAAGGCTCCGAGGACCTTTGATGTCGAATGAGTCATATCTCATCGGATCAACCAAAGCGCAAAATCTATACTTAATAGATTGAACTTTCATTGGCGTTGTTTCGAATATTTTACGCCTAATTCTTTTGCGAAGTTCTACCAAATCGACGTTCCGATTAAAACTCAATCGCGCTATGTTCTCCGATAAGAAAATAATACCATTTTCGGTGTCACGAACTTCACCATCGTAATAAATAACAGCATTAATACGTTCACTCATTTTAGTTTTTTTTCTTTTCCTAAATTTGCCTTCGCTAACCGAGAATGAAATTTGGCCGATTTATAGCCTAAGTTTCTTTGGAGACCATCAGTAGCAAAGAGCGCCCACGTAGGAGCTCTTTTGGTACTCCCGGCGAAGTGCACCTATTTGGAAGCATTTTTGGCCACTGTTTGTTCGTAAACGTCTCCTCAAAATTATTTCACGGAGACCACTATAGAAAAGAGCGCCCACGTGGGAGCTCTTTTCAGTACTCTCACGACAATGCACCTATTTGAAGCGTTTGCCACACTATTTGTTGTAAACGTCTCCTCAAAATTATTTTACGGAGACCATTGTAATAAAAGAGCGCCCACGGGGAGTTCTTTTGGTACTCACGACAATGCACCTATTTGAAGCGTTTTTGGCCACTGTTTGTTCAGAAACGTCTCCTCAAAATTATTTTGCCGGAGACTACTGGCCCAAAAATTCAATTAATTTTTCATAGGGGAATGGAGGGCAAAAACGCGTCCACGTCAGTGCGTTTTTGCTAAAGCGCGCCCCTTAGGACGCGCTTTTGTCCACCTCAGCAAAAAAGCGCTTATGTGGACGCGCTTTTGCTGAGGTGGACAAAAGCGAGTCCTAAGGGGCGTTTAGCTGCAGATCCCCAAAACGACCTTTGGCGTGGGCGCGTTTTGGGGAAACGTATTTTCCGTAATTATTGTTCAAACCGCACATTTCGTAATTTTTCTTTATTTTTGGTATATATGGGATATTTACCCGAAGTAAAATGGTTGGGTGCGGTATACATACAATGTTTCAATGTACTTTTTAAGACATTGAATTTAAGTTTTTGATAATGGGAAAATGTTGGGTTTAACAGTAAATTTAGGGTAAAATACTAATATATACCAAAAAATTAAAAAATTACGAATTGGGCCAGTTTCTTGAAAATTTACGGAAAATGGCCATTTCCCATCAAAACGCTTCCATGTCGGTAGCGTTTTGAGGGAATGGGTGAAAGCATCCCCAAGAGAGCGCTTTACCTTTTCCTCAAATATTGGATATTTATTTTAAAATTAAATTTCCAAAAAATTAAACAAATTCTATTTTATAAAAGATATTAAAATTAAATTACAAAAACATATAAGAAACTATTATTTTATTAAAAAAAATAAAAATAAAAAATTCTTATTTATTAAATATATTAAAACTAAATTTAAAAATAAAAATAAAGAAAACTTCTTATTTATTAAATATATTAAAACTAAATTACAAAAAATAAAAATAAATAAAATTTTATTTTATTAAATATATTAAAACTAAATTACAAAAAATAAAAATAAAGAAAACTTCTTATTTATTAAATATATTAAAACTAAATTACAAAAAATAAAAATAAAGAAAACTTCTTATTTATTAAATATATTAAAACTAAATTACAAAAATAAAAAATAAAGAAAATTCTTATTTTATTAAATATATTAAAACTAAATTACAAAAAATAAAAATAAAGAAAACTTCTTATTTATTAAATATATTAAAACTAAATTACAAAAAATAAAAATAAAAATAAAGAAAACTTCTTATTTTATTAAATATATTAAAACTAAATTACAAAAATAAAAAATAGATAAAACTTCTTATTTATTAAATAAATTAAAACTAAATTACAAAAAATAAAAACTTCTTATTTATTAAATATATTAAAACTAAATTACAAAAAATAAAGAAAACTTCTTATTTATTAAATATATTAAAACTAAGTTACAAAAAATTAAAAATAAAAAAACTTCTTATTTATTAAATATATTAAAACTAAATTACAAAAACTTCTTATTTATTAAATATATTAAAACTAAATTACAAAAATAAAAAAAAAAAATAAAAATAAAAGAAAATTCTTATTTATTAAATATATTAAAACTAAATAACAAAAAATAAAAATAAAGAAAACTTCTTATTTATTAAATATATTAAAACTAAATTACAAAAAATAAAAAATAAAAAAACTTCTTATTTATTAAATATATTAAAACTAAATTAAAAAATAAAAATAAAGAAAACTTCTTATTTATTAAATATATTAAAACAAAATTAAAACAAAATAAAAAACTTCTTATTTTATTACATATATTAAAATTAAATTACAATAAAAAATTAAATAATTTTTATTTTATTAAAGATATTAAAATGAAATTACAATAAAATTAAACAACTATTATTTTATTAAATATATTAAAACTAAATTACAAAAAATAAAAATAAAGAAAACTTCTTATTTATTAACTATATTAAAACTAAATTACAAAAAATAAAAATAAAGAAAACTTCTTATTTATTAAATATATTAAAACTAAATTACAATAAAATAAAATAAAAAACAACTTCTTATTTTACTACATATATTAAAATTAAATTACAATAAAAATTAAACAATTTCTATTTTATTAAAGATATTAAAATTAAATTACAATAAAAATTAAACAACTATTATTTTATTAAATATATTAAAACTAAATTACAAAAAAATAAAAATAAATAAAACTTCTTATTTATTAAATATATTAAAAATAAATTACAAAAAATAAAAATAAAGAAAACTTCTTATTTATTAAATATATTAAAACTAAATTACAATAAAATAAAATAAAAATAACTTCTTATTTTATTACATATATTAAAATTAAATTTCAATAAAAATTAAACAATTTCTATTTTATTAAAGATATTAAAATTAAATTACAATAAAAATTAAACAACTATTATTTTATTAAATATATTAAAACTAAATTACAAAAATAAAAAATAACTTTTATTTTATTAAAAATTCAAATTAAATTACATACAAAAAATAAACAACTTCTATTTTAGTAAAGGTATTAAAATTAAATTACAAACACAAATAAAAATAACTTTTTATTAAAAATAAAAAATTTATTACAATTTAAAAATAAAAAGCCCATCCGAATCAATGTTGATGTCGGTTGAATCGATGCCACACTGGGGCGATCGAAGCGATTCTGTACTGGATTCCTTCTTCTTCTAGCTTCCGGCTGGGGTCGTTGAACCTCGGGCAAGGATTCTAGTTCCTCCAGCACTTGGTCTGGTTGTGGGTGTTGCGAGGATGACCCACCTTGATAAAATAACGACCCTGGAGGTGTTTGCATAAACCACGGCGGGAGTGTCTGAATCCCGTATGGCGAAGGAGGCTGGTAGAAAGAAGTGCTCTTTGACGGTGCCTCCTGTGATCCCTCACGTGAAAAAGGCCTCAAGATCGGCTCGCCAGCCGGAGTAGTTGAGAACGGACTCGAACCCAGCCATGCATTCCAACCTAGGCTGGGACTGAGAAAAGGAAACATATATTGGTTAGGATACATCTAAGGGGTAGGTACGACCGCATAAAGGGTAAAGGTCGTGATGTCGGTGTCGTCGACCGAATCGATGGGCCGTGGATTGTGTGGGGCTGTTGATAGGTCGATGATGTGTCGGCGCTATTGATGGCCCGATCTCATCACCCTTCTCCTTGGATTTAAGGGGCCCGACATTCCCTTTGTTGATGAAGTTACTGTCGTCTCTCTTCTTCTGACAACAAATACGGCTTACTATGGATCCTAAACCATGGCATGTATTCTGGCATGCACGCTAACTCCAGAATAACGATCGATTCCCGGTCAGGTAAATAGTCATACCGGTTCTCCCACGTCTCGATATGTGCTGACCAAAATCTTGGCCAATCCATGTGCAACTGTCGTAAGCCCACTTTGTGCTCATCATCGAGCACCTCAGGTGGCACGGGAATCAGTTGCTGGAATCCAAATTGTCGTAGAACCTGATCTGACTGGTGCATCTCCACGGTCGCATAGATGATCAATGGGACCTTCACCTGCCAACTGTTCGGATTTTGCAAGAACTCCTCCGGAATTACTGACTGAATTTTCGGATCCTCGTACAGTGTCCATTGAAACTATATTAACATTTTCAAAATATTAGTTATATACATAATACTAGACACTAAATACGAAATACTAAATTATAAATATGAAATTTGAAACTTACTTGTGACTCCGACCGTTGGTCCGATAGAAGCCGTATATCTTCAAGCGAGGTAGGTATTCCAACATGACTCATCGAATGGTTCCACCTAATTAAATAAATTTTTAGCATACAATTATACTATAAATCTACGTAATAATTGTAAAATATAACATTAAATTTACCTCGTTATCAGTAGGAATGAATATGGGTGGTCGAGTCGAAGACGTAAAAATAGAAATCGAAACCATGCCCATGACTGCAGTAATGATAGGCAACCTCCGATTTTCACTTTACTCGACTGCGTCGCCCCGCACATCTCCTGATACAACCTCGATAGCACGGCAGACCCCCAACTCAATTCACCGACTGCTCTAAAATCAACAAGTTTCAGTAGTTGATAAACCGTAAAAGTAACATATTTTAACCCAATATTTAGTATGCTTTAAGGATGATTTAGCCCTGATTTATGTAAAAAGGTGCTTTTAATCCTTTCTTTTCATATTTATACTCAGGAAAGCACCCGAGGACGAAAATAACGAGAAACGGGATTAAAACGAGCCAATTTGGGTCAAAGAAGAAATCGGCACGGCCTGACCTTAAGCCACAAGGCCGTGCATAGATGGAAACATTCCACACGGTCTAACCAACGATTTACACGGCCGTGTATCATCAAATTACCACACACGGGCGTGTCCAGATATTTACATGGTCGTGTCTAAAATGGTAAAATCGAGACACGACCCAACCACAATTTACACGGGCGTGTGACATGGTCATGCCCCTATTACGGGAGAGAGTAATTTCACTCGGGTTTGGATACTTAGAGCCAAAGAAACACTTTCCAAAGCTTATCCAAATACCAAGTAAGAAGCAGACTTGAATTAGGACACTTAGGGACCAAGTAAAGCATCCTAAGAATCTATATAAACACCCTAAGTGCATCTTGAAAAGGGAGCGCTTAGCTAGGCCAAGGAGCCGAGCCAGAAGAATCACATTTGTTGGAGTCACTCGAAGATAGCCAAGTGGATCCATCTCAAGAAGCCGGAATTATACTCAAGACAGCGGATTTCTCCTTCAATTCCTCCAGGGGGTTTTAGGAATTTTTTATGTTTAGTTTTATCTTTTTCTCTTGAGATGTTTTCTGTATTTGTTATGAACTAAACCATTCAGATACCCGAAGGGGATGAAACCTAGATGAACCTTGTTATTTATTTTCTCAATTATATGATAAATACTTAGTTTCTTCATAATTATGCTGCTTAATCAAAATCTGATATGCTTAGGTGGAGGAGGAATAGACCCTGCCTAAGAGTAGATCTAGCATAATTAAGCGTAGTTGATCGAGTGCCTAGAGATAGGGTTACGAGATTTTGCCGGATTAGGGTGAAACCTAATATAGGAATCCATTGATCGATTTACTGCTATTCTAGGGGGTTATTATAAGCGAACGAGAGTTCCACTAATTAACCTAGGGTTAGACGTTATTCGCCTGGAGAGAGGGTTTAATATAGGTTAGGGAGTCCTACGGATCAAGCTGAGTAAAGAGATCATATGATTCAGTAATAACTAACAAGTGAAGTCTAGGTGGATTCTTCCTGAGGGTATCGTCGTAATCAATTGAGTTTCTTTGAGTTATTTCTCAATTTGTTCTTTTTGTCTTTGTCTTTAGCTTAGTAGTCGTTAAACTAGATAAAATCAACCAATCACTCCATATTTTAGGCTAAATAATAAAAAGAAAGTGAGTATTAGTACTTTTAGTTCCTTTGGGTTCGATAATTCGGTCTTGCCTAAGCTATACTACTGTTCAATAGGTACACTTGCCTTTAATCATTGTCAGAGTTAGTTTTAAGGTTCGATCTCATTCATTATAAATTTAAAGCTCGATTTCAAATGATCAAGTTTTTTGGCGCTGTTGGGAACTAAAATATTAAGAAAGCTCTATTTTATTACTTTAGCCATTATTTTTATTTTTATTTCTTAATTTATTTTATATTATTTTTTACAAAATTTTGAATTTTCCCTTTTTCCTAGCAGGTACCTCTAGTTTATGACTAGAAGGAACCCGACAGGACCTCTAGTATATGATAGTGAAATTGAAGCTACCACTCGGAGAAATCGCAGAGAAATTAGACGAGTCCTAAATTACACAGAAGAAGAGCGAGAAGATAGACCCAATCCTACTGAAGGGATGGACGAGAAATCCACCACGAGATGTGGCGGACGCTCCGCGCACTATGTATGATTATGCTAAACCTAAGACTATGTATGATTATGCTAAACCTAATTTGACATAGAGCAAATTTTTAGAGTTCTGTGATACTTTCAAAAGAATCTCGATGATGGTATTGTTAGGAACTCGTTACGAGGCAATATACATGGGAACAAATGCTAATAATTTTGAATTAAAGCCTAATACAAGAAAACAAGGTAGACGAAGGTAAGATAGAGGTAACACAAGAAAAGCAAAAATCGATAATCAAGGAGGACCAACCTCGCATACTTTATCCCGAAGCAATAAAAAAAGACGATTCAGAGGAACAGTTCGGTAAGTTTCTTAAACTCTTAAAGAAAATACATATTAATTTACCTCTTCTTGAAGCTCTTTTTGAGATGCAACGAGTGAATGGGGAACGAGGAAATTCTTAAGAGCTAGGACGACTCATCAATAACAAACATAAATTAGATGAAGAGCACCATATGAAATTAAACAATAAAAAGGCGAGATGCTCTTAAAGAATGTTACAAAATAGACTACCACGAAAGCTAAAAGATCTAAAGAGTTTTACAATTCCATGTTTAATTGGTAGTCTAACTACTAATAATGCGTTAGTTGATTTAAGCATAAATGTCATGCCATATTCATTGTTTAAATGACTAGGTCTAGGGAAGCCCAAACAAACTAGGATGAGTATACAATTAGCGGATAAAACTGTTAGAATTCTTAGGGGCATTATTGAAAATGTTCTTGTCAAAATAGATAAATTTGTTTTCCCAGTAGATTTTGTTGTTTTAGATATGGTTGAGGATAATGCCATCCCCTTAATTTTAGGAAGACCTTTTCTAGCAATTGCCAAAACTAAAATTGATGTTGCCACAGGAGAACTCATACTTTATGTAGGAGATGAATCAATCAGTTTTCAAGCTCTTGATTTGGCCAGAACAATAATCGATGAATGTGAGAAAGTGAATACAGATGATAATCAAAGTGTTCAACCTTTATCGCAGGAAACACCACAAAGGCACAACCCTAAACCGACTCACAGATTCCAAAGCGACAAAGAAGAATTACACAAGGAACAAGACCTTAGGATAGACAATTTAGAAGAGCAGAAGACACAAGTAACACTAGAGGAACCACCAGAAGAACTCGTAGGAACATCAAATCACTTCAAAATAGGATACCAGGTGCTGCTCGACAAAATCGATCCTCACATCATCACAATAGACCTGAACGTAAGCAAGGAAATTCCTCTTAAGGTACACGATATCTTTCCCCATGGAACAGCCGAGGTAAGCAATCCAACATTCGGCGCTTTTAAGGTAAACGCTTCTCGACTTGAACCTCATCAAGAAAATAAAATTTTAAGCAAGAGGGAAGATATTCAAATCTTTAAACCTCCTTAATTTTTCTAATTCGAGGAAAGTCCAGCTTAAGACTATAAATGAGTGCTTCTCGGGAGGCAACCCGAGTACTAACACTATTTAGTTTCAAATTTATTTCCAGTTTCAAAATTATTTTCAGTTTCTTTCCCTTCCTTCTTTATTTCCTCTTAAACTAAACCAGAAGTGCAGAACTTCAAGGCCACATGGCCTTATACACGACCATATCCGTGACCGTGTGGACCACTAGAACCACCATACTGACACAACAGAGGACGTGCGAATCACTCCCAACCACCCCACAATGTCACAGATCCAACCACTCCACCACGGGCACCAAAAATTGGCACGGCCGTGACTCTACAACCGTGTGAAGCCACTGACTTATCAGACACGGGACAAACACGCCCATGCCGCCCATCCATACCAACACACTACCTTTTTAGGAACGGGTGTGGCACTTGGAGCACGGGCGTGGGTGAGCAAACATGCCTGAACACACGGCCGTGTGATGCGACGTGTAATTCAACACACCCTCGGTCCACGGGCGTGGGAACAAACCAGATTTGAGCACCTATTTAAACCCCACAGCCCTCTCTTTTCCTACCAATTTCTTTTCTCATTCTTTCCTCATTCTTTCAAATTTCTCTTATTTCTTTAAGATAGTGTCCAAACTCTTGAGCTACACTAAAATCATGCCGAAGAAGCGTAAGAAGGTAAGTATTGTCTCCCTAAAGGACACCTCAACATGAGTTCATGCCGGCAGCTTCAGCTATTCGACACGCCAAGGGTCTCCAAACCATTTCGGTTCTAAAGGCTGGTAGGGAATCACGCCACTTCCACCATCACCAACAATCCGCAACCTTAGAAATCACTCCCACTTCGCGAACCATCTGTCAATAAGGACTATTCAGTCCATTAGTATTTTATTTTAACTTTAGTTTTCTTCTTAGTCTCCTTCTCTTTATTTTTCTTGTCCTTAATTATATTATTAGTATATTCTTAATATTTCTTTAGATTTCTTGGCTATATCTTCCCAGGCTACCCAATTTTTTCATCTAGCAAAATGCTTTTCGGTAGCCACCCTACCGGGCCTAGAGAAAACACCATCACCACCACTAAAGACATCGCCTTCCAAGTTATCCGCCATCACGACCACTGCCAACTCTCGAAATCATCCAAAATTCAGGAAGTGTTACTTCTCCCCTTCTATTTTTATTACATAATTATATATCTATCTTTGTACATTGAGGACAATGTACAACTTAAGTGTGGGGGGTAAAAGTACCTAACTTTTTGCATTATTCTCAAATCCTAAATTTTAGTATTATCCATAAGTAATCTTCTCATATTATTAATTAGGGTGAAATTTCTAATGATTTATGATTGTTATTGACATGTTTTTGAGTAAGTCAGTGATAATTGTGCATTGATGATTTATACTTGAAAAATACTAGAGAATCAAGCATGATAAGTCTATTTTTTCAAAAATTTTTAGGGTGTTAAACTAAATTTGAATATTACTTTGAAATTTGAATTCTATAGAATTGATGTCAAATACCCATAATTTTTGTGAGATTTGAGCCCTATAGAGCATATATTCTTTTTCATGCTCACTTTATTATGAGTGTGTCAACTTTGATCTGTTATTCTAGAACTTGCCTTAATTATACATGTCGAGACCACATTAATGATTTGATATACTGAGATGATAAAGGCACCTAGGTTTTAACCCATTCACTCCACTAAAAAACTTACCTACATAATTAACCCCTAGTGAACCCATTTGATCCTAACAACTTTTTTTTATTGAACTACATGCTTAATATTAACCCAAAACCCTTTGTATTTGTTACCACCATTCTTTTGACTACCCTTCTATCGAGAATTGATTTGATTAGTTACCGAATTAAGTATTAAAGTTCTCTCTATTATGTTTCTAGTTTGGTCTTAAAAAAAAACTAAAGTATATTCAAAGTATTAGTATATGGTTAAAAGAGCTTATGCGGTTAAATTCCAATTGTTGAAGAAGAGCTCATGTTATTAGTTTCAAAGTTTCAATTAATGAATGTAATTTATCAGGCCAATCTCGATTCTTAACCTTTTAATTCAGCCTTTCTCCACACCTTTAACCTAAGCCCCGTTACAACCCTATCAAAGACCTTTTGATTTGTGTATCATCTCATATTACAGTGGTGGAGATCATCTCATATTACAGTGGTGGAGATTTGATTTTCAGGCAAGTCTATGGGATTAATTTGTCAAGTTTGACTTATGAGTGCTTTTCCTTGATACTTAAACACTTTGAGTGCTTTGAGTGAATCCTTAGTAAGGATGTCAATCCTTGTTGGTTTCAAATTAAAGGTAATCATTTAGAGAAGGGGAGACACCTATGTTTTCGTACTACAAAATTCATGACTTATATTGTTTGAATCTTTAGGAGTCTTTGAGTTAAATTATCCATGTATAAATTATCGGTGAATTATGATGAGGCATTGTCGATAGGAATTGTGAATTATGGGAAGTTCATTTTAATTGTGAATTGAGAATTTTGCTTGAGGACAAGCAAAAGCTTAAGTGTGGGGGTATTTGATAAACTATAAAAGTAACATATTTTAACCCTATATTTAGTATGCTTTTAGGATGATTTAGCCCTAATTTATGTAAAAAGGTGCTTTTAATCCTTTCTTTTCATATTTATACTTAGGAAAGCACCCGAGGACAAAAAGAATGAGAAACAGGATTAAAACGGGACAATTTGGGCCAAAAAAGAAATCGGCATGGCCTGGACCTCAAGCCACACGGCCGTGTAGATGGAAACATTCCACACGGTCTAACCAACGATTTACACGGCCATGTATCATCAAATTACCACACATAGGTGTGTCCAGATAGTTACACGGCCGTGTCTAAAATGACAGAATTGAGACACGGCCCAACCACGATTTACACGCGTGTGACATGGCCGTGCCCTGTTATGGGAGAGAGTAATTTCACTTAGGTTTGGATACTTAGAGCCAAAGAAACACTTTCCAAAGCTTATTCAAACACCAAGTAAAAAGCAGACTTGAATTAGGGCACTTAGGGACCAAGTAAAGCATCCTAAGAATCTATATAAACACCCTAAGTGCATCCTGAAAAGGGAGCGGTTAGCTAGGCCAAGGAGCCGAGCTAGAAGGATCACATTTGTGGGAGTCACTCGAAGATAGCCAAGTGGATCCATCTCAAGAAGCTGGAATTATACTCAAGACGGCGGATTTCTCCTTCAATTTCTCTAGGGGGTTTTAGGGATTTTCTATGTTTTGTTTTATCTTTTCTCTTGAGATGTTTTCTGTATTTGTTATGAACTAAACCATTCAGATACCCAAAGGGGATGAAACCTAGATGAACCTTGTTATTTATTTTTTGAATTATATGATAAATACTTAGTTTGTTCTTAATTATGTTACTCAATCCAAATCTGATGTGCTTAGGTGGAGGAGGAATAGACCCTGCCTAAGAGTAGATCTAGCATAATTAAGCGGAGTTGATCGAGCGCCTAGAGATAGGGTTACGAGATTTTGCTAGATTAGGGTGAAACCTAATATGGGAATCCATTAATCGATTTACTGCTATTCTAGGGGGTTATCATAAGCAAACGAGAGTTCCACTAATTAACCTAGGGTTAGACGTTATTTGCCTCGAGAGAGGGTTTAATATAGGTTAGGGAGTCCTACGGATCAAGCTGAGTAAAGAGACCATATGATTCATTAATAAGTAACAAGTGAAGTCTAGGTGGATTCTTCCTGAGGGTATCGTCGTAATCAATTGAGTTTCTTCGAGTTATTTCCCAATTTATTCTTTTTGTCTTTGTCTTTAGCTTAGTAGTCGTTAAGCTAGATAAAATCAACCAATCACTCCATATTTTAGGCTAAATGATAAAAAAAAAGTGAGTATTAGTACTTTTAGTTCCTTTGGGTTCGATAATCCGGTCTTGCCTAAGCTATACTACTATTCGATAGGTACGCTTGCCTTTAATCGTTGTCAGAGTTAGTTTCAAGGTTCGATCTCATTCATTATAAATTTAAAGCTCTGATTTCAGCGATTAGCAACCATCTCAAGTGTACGAGGTTTCTAGAAAGGTCCGGCATCAGATAGCCTCCAATTATCTGAAGAATGTATGCCCGTGCATGCCGTATTCGCTCTATTTTGGTCGAACCCTCATTCGGCTTCGGGAATGTGTCTTGTAACCAGGCTATCTCGATCCGACCTCCATGAAGTTTATCCGGAATGGCACCCAGAAGCTCGTAGCATATGGCCATCCAATCACCAAAAGTTGCGGACCCGGTGACTACCGACCCGTCCACCAAGCAATCCTAATCAGAATCGCACATCTTCGAGAGTGATGGTACACTCTCGCATGGAAGATGGAAAGTGTGCGCCTCAGTCTCCACCTCTATCAACGACCGATCAAAAGCGGCTCCAACTTGAACCCATGCCTATCGTGGCCACGTGCCAAAAACCCGCTTCCCGCAGGTAATTCTCGATCAACGGTGATGGGGGACCATTCATGTTGCGAATATAACATTCCAATACCTGATCTACAGACTGTTTAAAAAATTATACAATTAAAATTAATTAAAATTGCATAATTGTAAAAAATATTAAATAATATTAAAAAAATTAAAAATAAAACTTACCATTTTCATTTGCTCGACGGAGATATGCTTGTTGTCTAGACGAAGTAATTCCCTGGCCATTATAATACGATCGAAAATTTTAAAATTTTCCAAAAAAAATATATTAAAAAAATTTAAAAGGGCTTTTTTGTAAATAGTAAAAGATTATTTTGAAATTTGACAGTAAATTTCAAGGACTTTAAGAGAAATTTGAGAGAAAATTGAGAGAAAATATAGAGAAGGATTAAAGTTTGAAAAAAATAAAAGGGTTAGGAGATTTTTATAGGGGAAAAAGTTGACCGTTGCCAGCAAAGCGCGTCCCCAGGGGTGCGCTTTGCTGGCATTTCCTCTCAAAATGCGCTGATGTGAACGCGTTTTGAGGGAAAACGGCCCTTTTCCGTAAATTTTCTAGAAAACGGGTCAATTCCGTAATTTTTTATTTTTTGATATATTTAGGATATTTACCCCTAAATTTAATCTAGATTCAATGTGATTATCAAATACGAAAAAAAGTACATTCAAATTTGGCCAGAGCAGGCGGAAGGATTGGAATGGCGAAATGGGAAACTTTTATTCTTGGGATATATAAATATAAAACGGAGTTGTTCTGGCATAGAAAGTGAGTCATGTTCGCATAGGCACAAAATGTGCATTCAATTCAATTGCAATATTTCAAAGTTTGGAATTGAAAATTGAAATATAAGACTAAGACTTGGTAAACCTTTCTTTTTCTTTGTTCTAATCATAATGACTGAGTTAAAAAAAGCAAACAAGTTTGAACAAGAGGGAATGATGTCATTGGGAGAACTGAGAGGTGAGGGGATTTCAGTTCATGGCAGGACACGATTTGAATGTTTCTTTTTAATTGTTTGTGTCATAATTCATATTGGATGGACACCTTTTGAAACTCCAATTTCAATATGATTTTCATCAACTATGACATTTTCTGTTTTACCAGACAAATAAATAAATCCTATTCATACCTTTAAAATTTATTCCTAAGTCTAAATAATTTTGTTAATATTATACTCATTTCAATTATGAATATGGAATTGTAAGATTTTATGTGATTTTTTCTTCACATGTAATTCAATTATACGAAATCCATTGAAAATAAAAAATAGAGTCAAATTTTAAAAGTAGGAAGAGAAAGGGATTGGATTGAAAGCATAATTAAAGCAAATGAGATGGGACTGACGTCATAATCCGTTTATGCATATGTGCAAATAATGTCATAAAAATAGACCTGTAAATAATTGTGGAGATTTATAAATTAAGAGTTAGATTGTATTTTATTTTTTTATTAAAGATAAAATAAATTAATTCTTATACGTTAGATTAAAAAGTAAACAGGTTCTTTCTGTTCCATCCATTTCTATTACTAAAAATTGACATGAGTGACAAAATAATCAGACAGTTATACATGGCGTGTCATATGTATCTTATGCTGATATATAGAGATCAATTTTAAACAGTAAAAATAAATATAATTTTTAACAAAATGATCAATTTGTTATTTGATTTAACATACAAAATTAATTTATCTGTGTTTTAAGTAGAGGAGATAAAATGTAAAAATGATACTTTTACCACAAATAATTTGATTGGTAAAGATCGGATATGATGCAAAAATAGGTCTCTTATATTTGAACGGCTCAACTAAATTGATGCTTTAGTCATGATCTCAACAGTAGGCTAAGGCAGGCAAATTCCAAAGGTGATGACTGAAGTAAAGTATGACCAAAGTGGGATTAAGATGAATGAGAGGAATTAGAAAGGGAAGCCAAAAGTTTCAAGAGTTAGGTGAGAAGGGTGAGCCCACACACACGTGTAACAGAGGTGAAGAATTTTGTTCATATAGTTGTGGTCAACATCTCAATCATGGTGACATGATTTTTGGACTGCCTCATCTTCCGCCACTCAAATATCCGCCTCTATTCTCAAGCCAAGAATGTGAAATGAAAAGGGTACATAAAACAAAGATTGCACCTTCCACCACCACTTAACAAAGATCATTTGACCTTTGTGGGGGGAACCTCTCCTTTTGCCTCTCTCTCTCATCAAATCATCATATTAGGATTTAATCATGTGAAGATTAAATTGAGTTTCTCAATTCAAAATAAACACCAAATCATTTAATCTGGTGTTATTATATATTAGTTTTCATGCTTAATTTCAAACTTGGTATTAAAATAAAAAATTTCAATAATAACTAAAAATGGTGAAGTTAGATTATGCTAGCTAGCCACGGCAATTTTAATGTGAAACGTTTGAATTGTTGGCCAATTAAGTTTGAGCACTTAAACAAAACACATAGAATACTTAAAGAGAAAGGTGATCAATAGCACAAAGCACCAAATCATGTATCAAGTTATTATTTTTAAACTTTTATTCGTTATTATAGTATATATTACCATGCAAAAGAATAACAAAAAATACTTCTCAAGGATACAATAAAATGTAATGATTATATGTATTTTTAATAAAAATGATTATTTGCATTTTACATTAATGAAAATAGTTTATTGAATATTGAGCAATGTATAAAAAGAACGTTAAGTTCTATAAAGAATTTCTACAGAATTTTTTTATCTTCAAAGTTTTTTATGTGACAATCTAAGAAAAATTTGAGTCATTTTATAGGAAATATTTTGTGAGTTCATACAAACACAACAATTCAAATAGGTATATGTTCAATAGTTTCAACTCTTGGTTACAAATAGACATAATTTTAATAACTAAGAGACATAATTCGTCACTTTTAACCCATTAGTTATAACTTTTGGATTACTTGTACCTATTGAAACATTATAAAGATTTTGAAACCATTCCAATAATCTCCCTCCATTTTTAAAATATTTTAGATTTTTTATAACTTTCGAAATCAAATGCATAAATGAGTGTATCTTACCATTGAATCTTAATCTGTTGAAAATATGCTAAAATTAATTGAATTTCACTCTTAGACTATGCTTTGAACCAACTGTGTCATTTGATTAATGGAACACATCTCAAATAATAATTTCAATGCTAACAAATGCACAATATTCAAGGACATTATTATCATCATATGTCTATGTCTACTTTTCTTAAAGTATTGTTAGAATCAAGTCCTTGAGCTTCTAAAATCAATCATACATTATATTGACTAGATCCAATCAAAAGTGTTCTCATAATTATAACATTAACATATTTATTTTATGAGTCCATTAAAATATATTACTCAACCTTCCATTTTCATTATAGATGCACTTTTACCTTAGGATAGATTTATTCTATAGTGTTATGAATCACGTATTGATTACGTAATTTAAATCATAGAAATCGTGACTTGACATTATATCAAGAATTTAGTTAAATTTCCACCATAAGTGAGTTTAATTAATGGGTATGAGTTTCATCCCCTCAAGGCTCATTTACTTATATCTTTAGCAAGATTTTTTGTTAAAAAATTAAGAAAATTTTCACTTAACCTCACAAAATTAATATTAATTCTTTGTTAGAATTAGAGGTGTGCATGGGCGGGCGGCTCGGCTCGACCCGAAGGCCCACCCGAAATGTGGGAGGGTTTGGACAAAAATATAGGTCCGAAAAATGGGCTTGGACAAAAAAATAAAGCCCATTCAAAAAATGAGCCGGGCTAAGGTAAGGCATTTTTGGCATGGGCCCAGCCCGGCCCGGCCCAAATTCATTAAATGAAAAAAAAATTGTTCTTTTAATAATATTTTCTTATTGTTTTTCTCCTTATTTTACTACCATTTTACTATTATGTTTCTATTATTTTGTTGTTATTGTTTAGATATTATATAAAACTTATTTTATTGTTAATTTTGTTATTATTTTAAAGACATTTGTTAATTTTGTTATTATTTTAGAGGCATTTACTTGTTAAGTTGCATCTATTTTAGTGTTATTTAAGTCTATATATTTTTAAAATTTATTTTCAATTTGTTGAAAATATTTATTTTAATTTTTTAGTATTTTGATGTATTATATATATTTAAAATTATATAAAATATTATAAAATTAATAATATGGGCTAGTAGGGCCTGGTTTTAGTATTTTATATGGGTCGGGCTTGGGCAAAAATTTTAGACCCATTTTTTGGGCCCGGCCCGAGTCCAATGAACGGGCCTAAATTTTTAGTTGGCCCCAGCCCAAACCTGGCCCGGCGCGGCCCATACATACCTCTAGTTAGAATTAAATTATTAGATGTAGATGTCTTAACTTAATGTGTTTAAAGCTTTCATTATATACTTGGTTATATGTGATTGTGCTCATATGTGTAGTAAAATAAAACAATTTTTTAGATTTTTGAAATAAGACATACTTGCAACCTTGCGAAAGTACACGAGTCAGGGTAATATAAAGCGATAAGGATGATACTAAGGGTGTGTTTAGTATTACTTTTAAGAAGTACTTTTAAGATAAAAAATATTTTTGGACAAAAGTATTTCTAAATAAACTACTTTTTGAGAAAAAAGAAATACTTCTCCCAAGCCAAAAATTGGTCCAAAAACACTATTTTGAGAAGCTAAAAATTTTACATTCTCCTAAAGTGCTTTTTAGGGCTTAAGAAGCATTACTAAGTTAAGCCTAAGTAACAAACACCAGGAAGTAAAAGGTTAAGAAAATGAACTTGAATTAACTAATTGAATCGGGTATTAATTCTAATAGAATTGTTGTTTATTGAAAAAATAAGTAATTTGTAGATAATGGTGAGAGGAAATAAGTTAAAGTGAATGAAAGAAGAATGAAAACAAGAGAATTAAGTTAGTGATTAGAATATTGATTGAGTTCAATATACTTAACATGTGCTACTTATGACATTGGTAATTTGAATTAACACTTAATGCTCTCTCCAGTCTAACTAAACTTTACGTTAGATTTGAGGTAAGCAATGGATTAAACTCATAATCACCACTTTTGCATGACCAGATAGGTTTTATGATCCTCTTGCATATTGCCCAAGTAATCCTCTCGGAGCTTAACTTAGTAATAACATCAAACAAATTATCAATTGTCTTGATGGAACTAAGCTTACTTCAATAGTCAACCATAAATATATGTGAATCTTGTGGATTAAGTGCTTAATTCATTAACTTAGTCAAGACCCAACACAATAAGCATTTAACACGTAATGGGATTGAAAAACAAAATATAAAGAATTGAAAGTACTAACAAAAGATAAATAAGAGAATTTTAAAATTTAAAAAAAAAAGTTGTAATGGAGGATAACATTTTTAGATATTTTTTACCTCAGTTTTAGGTATAATTATAGTGATCTTTTACATTGCAATTACTTTCTATTGTTTTAACCATATTTCCTATTATACTTGTGAGACTCTTATAGATACGTGTGTGCATATATCTATAAGTTAAAATATGTCATAAATCTATGTACTCTTCATAAATTTAGGATTTAGTCATGTGCTTGTACTTTTAGAAACTTAGTCCCTTTACTTTACTTAATTTTAAAATTTAAATCTAACATTAACAATGTTAAAATTATTTTGTTAAATTCAAGTTCATTACAATGTCATTTTTCTAGTTATATTGCTACCAAGTGAATATTTTTTAGTTCAAAATCTCACACAAATAAATTCAAAAAAAAAAAGTAGCATTGTTAACAATTGGACATGAATTTTAAAATCTAAAAAGTAAGACTAAATTCTTGGAAATAAAAGTAGAAGGTGTCACACCCCAAAATAAGGTCTAAGAGTTTAAAGGTATTTTAAGAATTTTAGCATTAGAGTGTTTGGAATTCTGTGACATGGTATATCGGTAATGTTTTCAATTATGGTTTTTAGAAAATTAAATCAATTTCTAAAAATGAGTTTTAAATACCTTTAATTTTAGAAAAATGACTGATTTGTAAAAGAGTCAAAATTTTGAGTTTTTAAGAAGTAATTAGACCAAAATTTAAAAACCAACCTATTTTTTCCTTCCCACCTATAGTTTTTCACGTTAACTCTTCCCCAAAACTAGTGTTGCCGTCCCTTGATTCTCTCTTGCTATTTCAATCAATTTTGAACTCTAATTCATAATCCTCTTTGATTTCTATCACCCTTGAACCTTAGACCTCTATAAAAGACCAAGAAAAACACCTAAAAACACCATTGATTCCTCCATTGTCAAGCTTGTGGATTTTTCAAGTTTTTGATCAAATGCTCGGTTTTTCATCAACTAAGGTAACGATTCATCTTCCTGTTAGTTTTAAATGTTATTTAGTCTTTAAAACCAAATTTTTAGCCGTTAAATCGCATGTTTTGAATAAAAGTCAAAAATTCAATCATTAATGGTGGATTTCAAGATTTTGCATAAAAACGTGATTTCAAAGTGTTTTTCAACTTGTTTTAACATAATTAGAAGGTTTCTAACTTTACTTTGACATTTCGTTAAAGAATTATTGAGTTTTAATGAATTTTCAAAAAATAGCCATAAAACATGTCGAAAAAGTCGATATTATGAATTGAGTATTTTATTGTAGTTTAAAGGTTGATAATTAGTCGTAGGTGAATTATAAGATGAACGGAATTGGTTTTAGGCAAAAATATTATGTATAGATTGAGATATTTGAATTTAAAGTTTGCTATGTTATAAGTTTTGGTTACATGGGAACATAGCTTAGGCTTATTTTTTTGATTGCTTGTGGTGAGTTTTTAGCTGATTATTGAATGCATTGTTGTTGAGTTGTTGCGTTGAAGTTTCGAATTCGACAGGACATTTTACGAGTAGAGATAAAGGCAAGGAAAACCTAGTTTGAGCTTTCAACTTTTCGACGAAAGTGTAATTGGTGAGTGTTTGAAATAATTACTTGTGGACATGATTCAATGCATTATTTGGGAATTTAGTAGTAGCCTAAACCCCTACTCTAAATTTCAAGTGTAAGCTTTCTCATACCTATGTTATCTTATGAACAAAGTGTTTATGTGTTTGTGAATATGTGAATTGAGATGAGATGCTATAACATGTGATATGTGGTTATGATAACTGTTGTGAAAGTGCAAATATGTACATGTTATATATATGTTAAATGTTAGTGACAGTGTTTTGCTAAAGATGCAAATATGCAGTGATTGTGCACAGATAATCGGTAAGTGATATGTGTTTGACTTTGGATAATTTGGCTTTGTGATCTTAAACCTGTTGGATATAGTTAGCATGCCATAGGATTGTGAGCACTCACCTATATGTACAGTGATTTTGGGCGTTGAGGCCCTGGGACATGTTGGAGGGATGAGGGAATGTGAGCTAAGCTCCATTCAACGGGACATGTGAGGGGAAATAAGGAGAGTGTTAGCTTTATGCTTCACTTTTGGGACATGTTTGACTCTGAGTCTATGTTTGGTGTGTTGGAGATCTGTGTATCCGATGAGTGATTATAGAGCTCACTTTTATGTTTCATTATAACACCTCTAACCTGTAATCGTCACCGAAACAGGGTTACAAAGCATTACCGAAGTTTACAAAATAATTTTAATTAATTCGAGAAATTTAATATTCATATTCTGAGATTATGCATAACATCCCTTAAACGAACCCTCAATGCCTAATATGAACATTAGAATCAAATCGGGACTAAATCAAGATCACTAAAAAATTTTTACAAAATTTCAAAATTTTTCTTATGAATAGTATCCACAAGCCCTTGTGGTCTAGGGACACGCCCGTGTGATCAGGCCGCGTGACTCACACGGTCATAAGACATGGCCATGTTGTAGGCCATGTGGCTATACACGCCCGTGTCCCTAACCCGTGTAACTTTTGACTTATAAGGCATGAAGTAATTAAAGTCACACAGCCAAGTCACATGCCCGTATGCTAAGCCGTGTGGTTAATTTAATTTTTACAATTAGGTGCAGTTTACACGGCCGTACTACACGCCCATGTTCAAGGCCGTGTCATCCACACGGCTGAGACACACATCCGTGTATCTACCCGAGTGCTCAATTCTGAGCATTCTATTTTGCAAATTTGAAATACAGGGGACACACGGCCAGACCACATGCCCGTTTACCAGGCCGTGTGTGTCTACCCGTGTGGACAAAATAAGGTTATTTCCTAGCCTCATTTCTCACCCAAATTTACCATTTTCCTGCACCAATACTTACAAGTATAATCCAACCAATTACAAGTATAATTCAAGCTAATTTCTATCATCCAAATTGAAACACTTCATCATGTATATGTGTTTAATGACTTACCTTTATGTAAATTACATATTGTGAAAAATTAGATATTTATAGTTATCATTTTAGTTGTTGTAATAACTCAACCATATCATATATTAAACATAAGTTTATTAGACATTGCAATGGCTAAATTTCATCCATAATTTACATACCATCATTTAATTTAGTTAGTCTATACATGCCATTACCAAAACAAAATTATCATTTATACCAAAATAACAGGTTAATAGTATGATGATTTGCTCCGACCAATCTCCAACCTTCACGAGCTTTGAGCACTATAAAACAAAGAAAATAAAACCTAATAAGCATGTTATGCTTAGTAAGCTCATATAATAGAAATTAAACTTACCTATTACATTCAATATATTAACTATACAATACATGCTTTCTATCAATTTGGCAATTTGCCTATTCACAACACTCAACCAAAATGTTAGTCCCAAATATACCAATATGCATAGATGAGCTCATCATGCCATATTCAGATTCCATCTCGTGCTTCTCATGTCATATATATACTTTATCCATTGAATCATTGAATTTTCGATGGATATTTCAAGTAGTACACTCGAGGTGTACAATTCCATTATCCGTCAATTCATGTCCAGTAGTACCTTATAGGTACATTCTCGAGCCACATATCACACAACAGAATTACCAGTCCAGGTTAAATCTTAGTTGTAACGTATACTCTAAGAGCTTTGTCAGGATTACCAGTCCAGGCTAAATCCTTTCAGTGACAAAGAATTCTTTATAGAGTTTATTCTGGATTACCAGTCCAGTCTAAATCTAATCAATTAGGATTACCAGTCCAGGATAAATCCTAATTGAAACATATACTCAAAAGTCTCACTTAGGATTATCCGTCCTAGCTAAATCCATTCTGCAACACATGCAATTTTATCAGGGAAATCACTTTTATCCATCAGAATTCAATATTCACACGAAATTTAACCCTTTTCAATAAATTTCTAACATATACCATTTCTTCCATTACAATTTCCATACATTTCATATATACAATCTCATATAACATATTCAATGTAATATAGCATTCAAAACAACACATTTCCATGCTCATTTAAGTTTTACGAACTTACCTTGATATTTGTCGTAACTGGAATCTACTAATCCGAAATCTTTTCCTTTCCACGATCTAACTTTTTGTTCGATCTTTCCGGTTCTATATAATTAAATTTAATCATCAATTAAACACATTTCATATTCCATTGAACTCAATTTACACCCTAGACAAAATTACCATTTTGCCCCCATACTTTTCATAAATTCTAATTTTGTCCCTAGGCTCGGAAAATGAAATTCATGAAATTTAATCCTTATTTCCAGCCTAGCCGAATTTCATATACCATAATAACAGCCCATGAATTCCATAAAAATCAGAATTTTATCATGGTTTTCACCATTTTTCAATTTAGTCCCTAAATCATGTTTCCATGTAAATTCACTTTGTAAAAGTTATTTATCTATCAACAACCTTTCAATTTCTACCCTAAAATTTTAAATTTCAGCATATTCATCCATGGAAAATTTTTTACCCTAAAATTTTAAATTTCAGCATATTCATCCATGGAAAATTTTTTATACTTTGATATCTTTTAAAATTAACCTCCTAAATAGAGAAACTAGACTTTCCCGATCTCAAAAATAAAAAAAAAAATCATTAAAAACGGAACATGAAACTTACCAATTTATACCTTGAAAACTTCTTTTCTCTTTCATAAGGTTTCCATGTATTTTTAGGGAAGAATATGATATGAAAATGTTTTCTTTTTCATTTAATTTAACTATCATCCATTAACTTCCCTTCTTTCCAATTTAGTCCTTAACCTTTTCTAATTTTTCCATGGATGATTCACCAAAAATATCTACATGATTTTCCTCAATGGTCTAATTTCCAAATAAAGACCTCAAGTTTTGAATTTCATAGCTATTTAACCCATATAGCTACTAGAATTCAAATTTCACATTTTATGCTATTTAGTCCTTTCTACAATTAAGCACATAATTGATAAAATTTTCTTATCAAAATTCTCATGCATCCTTTCTATCACATTACTAATCATTTCATAATATTAAAATATTTTGTCTTTCCAGCTCGGATTTGTGGTTACGAAACCATTATTCCAACTTCACTGAAATTGGATTGTTACATTCATAGCTCAAGTGCCAATTTATCTTAACTTATGAATATGTGTGTATTGTGATGTGTGTTTATATGACATGTGACCATTATGCAATTTATCTATAAAGATGTTTTAGAATATTGTAGTATATGTTTGAATGTTATGTGATTTTCTACGAGTATTATGACATATGCTTATCATGAGATTATATGAGTATGGTGATACATGCTTGTATGTTACGTGACTATCTGTGAAATATGCTATATGCTTAAAAGTGAATATGTTCACCATGTAAAAGAACTAATAATAATACACAAGTAAGTATATTATGACACTAAAGTTGGAATTGTTAAAGTTATGCTATATGGTTGTTTCGTTAATGCTTGATGAACTGTTTGCATGGTAGTTGTTCTAAGCATTCGCTAACCTTGTTAAGCTCACCCACTCCCTTCTTTAACCATTGCAGATTAGTTTTGTGTCGATGTGAGCGGTGTGGTTTCCGGGAGGTGGTCTAAGCAAGACTTTTGCATTATTTCATAGGTGTTCTATATTTATTTACATTTTAGGGAAAAAGGCAATATGGTAAACTCGTTATAGCCCTATTGATTTCTAGACATTATGTTGGTTTTTGGTTCGCTTTATAAGGATTACATAATATTGTGATGCTTGGGTTCATAAACATGAGAATGGATTGACGTTACTTGCTCGAACACGGTTTTGTAATATTGAACTGTTAATTTGCCCGTTGAATGATTATTTGTTGAAGTAATTGATATATGATGTTTAGAAACTAAATTGGAAGGGATTAATTACTTATGTATGCTGCATTTTTGAGGTCTGGAGCAGAGGTATCGATAATCGGGTCTTAAAATCAATACCTTTGTATTTTGAAACGTGCAAGAAGTCAGAATAGAGATTTGGTATCGATACCTTTGCTCGAGTATCGATACTCGGGGTAAATTTATCGATACTTCACAATAGGTACCGATAATTTTTTCAGGTGGTATCGATACCACTTAAAGAAAATATCGATACCTTAGTGTCAGTATCAATACTTACGGACCTGGTTTGAGAATTTTAATGAATGGACCTTATGCATGTTTTAATATGTTTATAAGACTATTTAATGTAAGTTTAGCACGTGATAATAATAACTAGCTAGTATGGTTGACTTAAGACCGATGCGAATGGCAAACTGATGGATGTTATGTTGGAATGAGCTTTTACTTGTTAGTTATGACATGAGACGGTGGTATGGCATCCTGATATTTGGGCTTGAAGACCAGGCCGGGAATAGGGTGTTACATAAGGACTAAATTCCAAATTTGTAAAGAATATAAGGACCTATAGCATATTTTAACCATATATATACATACATTCTTATAACAATTACTAAAAGTAGAAAGAATTTACTCTTTTTCATGGTATCATAAGCTTCAAGTTGAAACTCTATCTACCTGATCTTTTCTATTTCTTCTTTTTTTATCAATTCATCCATCATGTTAGAGTTGGAGCAACAATTTGTCTCCACTTAAACTTGCGTTATGGACGTGACACCTATTTCAAGGTCATCTCCATCCTTTTTCCTAATCTCTTTCACCAGATCCTATTAAAACTCACTTCTACAAACTGTTTGCTTTGGAAGATAGAATTTATACCTATGCTTCAAGTCTTTGTTGTTGAACATCATGTAGATGGTTCGAAGGAAATTTCGTAACAACTTATAACCAGTTTTCAAATCAATCCAGCTTATGCATTAAGGGTTTGTCACAATCATGTGGCACTTAGTTGGACCGTTACGTTTATTTCAGAGTTGATCCCTCCCAGATCAAGGTACGTAGTCGCTATAGCGAAACTATTGGGCGGTGCTTTTTCTTTTAAAACGAGAGAAATGGGTATGGGCTACCGCGGCCATCGTGCTCAAGACTCTCGAAGATAGCTACTATGGGCTTGATTCCAATTACACTTAGTAATGGTTTGGCTATGTAGGCAAGTCAAAAGTCTGACCCCAGCCTTCGCCTACAATAGAACTACTATGGGCTTGATTGGCCGCAGACTCATTCAGCTTAGGGCAAGCTTGTGTTGCTTATGCCACTACCTCCAAACTAAAATTTGTGAGTTAAAAACACAATGTATACCTTGCATTGTAATACTAATAGTATTGAAATTTATGTGTAGAAAACCAATCTATCGCCAATATATTAGTGGCTGTACAAAGCCCAATTCCTGAAGTTGGTTTAGTTGATTTTATTCAAGTAGGGTTGAGTCCTTCTCATCATCCTTTTACTCATGCCTTATAGACAAGGCATGGAGATATTTCATATGATACTTCTTATGACATGTCAATAGATGAAGAACGTGAATTGCAACTTGGTGAAGTCACTATCATAGCACCAACAACATATTATGGTTAGACTTAATCCATTCAACTATTGAAAAAATAAATTAATTTTTATTTTATTTTAAAATTTGTTAGGCCCACTATATTCATGAAATATTGTAAGCCCGAAAGTGAATTGGTGTTTTAAAAACTTCTACAAACTATTCCAAAATAAATGAGAATGGAGAATAGTTTGGACAATTCAATTTGTATTTGTTCTGCCTCAATTGCCTACCTTCACTACTTTAGTATATCTTAACTAAGGATTTTCCTAATTCACTATAAAAATTGCTACCTTTCAAGAAAAATGTATAATATTTATAATCTTTATATTTTCACAAAGGCGAAGATAGAACATTCCTCCTAGTTTTTGTGGCTAAATTACAACCCTTTAGCTTTTATGGCTTAATTAGAAACTCTTTACAATTTACTTAAAGTTTCATACCTCAAAAACCTTAACTATTCTCTTTACAACAAAGAGAATATGAGCAAACTAAAGAATACCAATATTTCTATGTTACACAAGCCTATACCAAAGTTTCTAATGAAATACCAAAATTTCTATCAAGGTTCCTTAGAAATATTAGTATTCCCCGATAAATTGTGGTATATGCCAAAATATCTAAGGTTAATCTCTTAGAATTTTTGTAAAATATTGTGTAACACAATTTTGGTATACCAAATTTTTTAACGAGGTTCCATAGAAATATTGGTATTCTCTTAGAAATTGTGGTGTATATATATACAACAATTTCTAACAATTACCTTAGAAATTTTGGTATCACCTTAAAAATTTGGTATTTACCAAAATACCTAAGGATATTTTGTTTTCGAATTTTGATATTTACCAAAATATTTAGTTATATAATCTTAGGAATTTTGGTATTTCAGATTTAGTTATATTTTTTTTCATATTATGATATTTCGTTATACTTTCAATTAAATTACTAGTTTCCTTGATAACACTTATTAACCAAAACAAAATAATTTTATTCATTTCATTGTAATTGCCAAAATTTCAATATTTAAAATATTTCTAAAAGATTCGAATTCAGTTTTTTTGTTAGAAAATCTATACAACTTGAGAAACCTATACCAATATATTGGGTACTTCATTAGAAATTGTAGTGTATATATACCAAAATATTTAAGGATAAGTTCTTAGAAATTTTAGTATTTCATTAGAAATTTTGGTAAAAGCAGATAAATCTTGATTTTGGTATATCGATATTTTATTAAGGTTCCATAAATATTGGGTACTTCATTAGAAAATTTGTATAACTTGATAAACCTATATTGGTATATCTAAGAATATGCTCTTATTAGAAATTTGGATACTTGATTAAAATCATAGTATATACCAAAATATCTAAGGATAAGCTCTTAGAAATTTTGGTAAAACTTATAAATTTGGATTTTGATATAGGTTTGTAAATCCGAATATTGGTATACCACCTTGTTAGAAATTTTGGTATATACCAAAATATCTAAAGATGTGCTATTAGAAATAGTGATATTTTATTAGAAATCTTGGTATAGGCTTATAAATTCAGATTTTGGTATATCAAAATTCTAACAATGTTCCATAGATATATTGATATTCCTTTAGAAATTGAGGTATATACCAAAATATCTAAAGATAATCTCTTAGAAATTTTGGTATTTCGTTAGAAATCTTGTTATAGGCTTGTACAACACGATTTTGGTATTCCAAAATTTCTTACGAGGTTCCATAAAAATATTGGCATTCTCTTAGAAATTAGAATATATATCAAAATATCTAAGGATATGCGCTTAGAAATTTTGGTGTACCACTAGAGGTGTGCATGGGCCGGGCGGCTCGCCCGAAATGTGGAAGGGTTTGGGCAAAAATATAGGCCCGAAAAATAGGCTTGGGCAAAAAAATGAGGCCCGTTTAGAAAGCGGGCGGGCCTCAGTATGATTTTTTTTCGGGCCCTACCAAATATTTTTATTTGTTATATTTTAATTGTATTTGATTTATTTTTAAATTTTTTTATTTGTATTTGATTTATTATATTTTAAATGTATTTGATTTATTATATTTTTATTTATTTTAGTTTTAATATTTATTTTATTTTTAAAATTTATTGAATTTATTATATTTTATTTTTAATAAAATAAAAAAATTATACTAGTCGGGCGGGCTTGGGCCGGGCTCGGGCCTACCAATTTTAAAGCGGGCCGAGCCTGAACAAATTTTTAGGCCCATATTTCGGGCTGGGTCGGGCTCGGGCCTACCAATCGGGCCGAAAATTTTTTTGGGCCCGGCCCGAACCCAGTCTGGCCCATGCACACCTCTATGTACCACAATTTCTAGTGATTATCTTATAAATTTTGGTATCGCCTTAGAATTTGTGGTATATATCAAAATATCTAATAATATGCGTTTAAAAATTTTGGCAATTCGTTAGAAATTTTTGTATCCTTAGAATTTTTGGTATCTAAGAAAATATCTAATTATTTAATGTTAGGAATTTTAATATTTCATATCTGGGTTATCCCAATTTCTTTTCATGTGAACATATTTGATTTTTTTAATTTGGCTTAAAACATAATTTGATACTTGAGTTTGACACTTTTTCTAATGTGGTACCAACATTATTTTTTATTCAATTAGGTACATGTATTTGAAAAAATTATATATTTTGGTATGCAAAGGTAATTGTTAACCTTTTAGTATTTAATTCGGGTTTTAGGGTTGATTTGATGAAAGTTAATTGCTAAATATTATTAGGTTTGAATTTTTCATAATTTTTAATAGAATAAATTTAGTGTTAATAGTGAATTTGTTTAATGTTGGGTTTAATTTGTCAAATACAATCTAATGGATGTTAGGAATTTTAGTATTTCATATTATGTTATCCCAATTATTTTTCATGTGAACATATTTAGTTATTTTAATTTAGCTTAATACATAATTTGGTCCTTGAGTTTGACACTTTTTTTAATGTGGTACATGTGTTATATTTTGGTCCAATGTAATAATTGTATTTGACCCAAATTATGTAATGGCCTAAATTCAAGGTTATCGGAACAATGGTTTCGCAACCATAAATCCGATTTAAAGAGAAATCTATTTTAATATTTTTGCATGAATATTTATATGATAGGAAAATCGTATTAAAATATTGATAGAAAATTTTACCGATTTAGTGGTTAGTTAGAAAAAAGAATTGTTGAAGGAATTGGATAAAAACAAGGTATCGAGACCTTGATCTCATAAAATTGAGTAGGAAATATTTTTATAAATATTTATAAAATGTTAGTAATGTGGTATTAAAATTTTGTTAGAAAATTTTAACGTTTGGGTAGGTAATTAAATGAAAAGGACTAAATTGAAAAAAAAGTGTAAAAGTTATTAAGGATTAAATAGCTCAATTGTCAAATGAAAAGGGATCTAAAGAGCAAATAAGCCCAAAGGAGATATTTTAGGCGGCATAAGCTGAGAAAAAATCAGGAGAATTACTGAAAGAAGGGTAAAATGGGAAAATAATAAAATTTATTAAATAAAACTAGGACTAATTTGAGATATCTAGAAATATCTACATTTTTCTTTACTCTCATCATCCAAAAACGCCATAGGAGGGTTTTCTAAGCTGGTATATCATAATTTTTGCACCAAGTAAGTTAATACTTGCCTATTTCTTGTAATTTTTGTGTTTTTAAGACTTTTACAACTAGGTCCTATTACTAAATTCATTAGTTTTTTTATCTCATGAATGAAATTGAAAGTTACCATGGCTGAGTGCTGTAAGTTTATGATGAAACAAAAACATGAATTAAGGACTTAATTGAATGAATTTCAAGTTAGAATTGAAAGATGGATTTAATTGAGAAGTAAGCTATAAGAAAACAGTTTTGGGACATCAGCAGTAGAGTAACTTTGAAAAATCACTAAAAATCGTAGAAGTGGAATTAGAAGTTGAGAGAGATATGAAATTAAATCTTATTGAGTCTATTTTCATATGAAAGAAACAGAGAAAGCAAAGTAATTCTGTATTTTGAGATATTTATATTTTTGTAAGACTGGTTCAGAGTGATTTCGAGATCCCCTGTTCTGACTTTGAAAAATCATAAAAAATTGAATAAAAATAATTATGGGCTTAAATTTATATGGTTAGACTCCTTAATGAGTATATTTTTATAATAAACAAACTAAAACATCATTTGAATTCTTTACAAGGATAAAATTGATTCGTAGTGAAAAGTGGTCTGAACTGTCAAATAGTAAAACAAGGGAAATTTTAATGAATAAACTGTACTAATTGGATAAGCCAAATATTCTGTAAATTTTATGGTATAAATATATGTGAGTCTAGTTTCAGGAAAAATTAACGGTTCTTCAATTGGAGTTCTGTACCTCAAGAAATAAATAATTTAGTGACTATGACTCAAGTAGACAGCTCTAAATGAATTATGAACAATAATAGAATTATAGTGAATGCTACATGTGAACATGAAATGTGTTGAATTGATGATTGAATTTATTTATTTAGATCCGAAAACACAAATACGAAGTTAGACAGAGGAAAGGAAAAAGTCTTGGATTAGTAGATTTTGTGTACGAACAAGTATCGAGGTAAGTTCATATAACTTGAATTATATTCTTAAATGCTTGAAATGTATGTTATTGATGTGAATATAATTTGAATGTTCATTGTATGAAGTTTGATGAAACATTGATATATTTGATAAAAGAGGAAGAAATCCGGTTGAATGAAAGGAAAATTCGATGGATCTCGAAAAGGAATTGACTGTAAAAGGATCTAGCACGGACGGGTGATCCTATCTGATATAGCCCTCCAGAAGAATATGTGGAAAATAGATTTAGCCAGACGGGTAATCCTAATTAGGGTGCAATTTAGCTTGGACTAGTAATTGGATACAAGCTCATTAGAGTAGTTGTCGTTGTAGGGATTTAGCACGGATGGTAATCCGACAATACTCTATGAGTTTATATTAAAGGGATTTCTGATGGTAATCCATTTGTAAGGATGAGGTTCAATGGAGTGTGCTCTCGAAATGAAATGTGCACACATGAACATGAATTGATGGACTGGATTGTACACTAAAAGTGTACTTCGAAAATCCATCGAAATTCTGAGTAATTCAACGGGATAAATATGGAAATATAACAAAGAAATGGAAATCATGGTATTGATGAGCTCATCAATCATAGTATTTATATTATTGATATATGGAAATTATTGGACTGACTTGAATGTTGAGTTTGTGAATGTAAGGGTAATAATGCATTGAATGGGTATATGAATGTTTATTGCTTGTATTGAATAGGTAAGTCAAATTCTTGTTACATGGGCTTACTAAGCACAAAGTGCTTACCCTATTTCCTTTTTCCCTGTTTTGTAGTGTTAGGAGCTCGGAGGTCGGATTCGGTAAGAGACACATCACACTATCAACCCCAAGATTTCGATATTTAAAGAAACTTTATTTTGGAAATAAATGGCATGTATAAGCTAATAAAGTAAATGTTAAATATGATATGAATGTAAGGTCAGCCATTGGTATGGCTAACAAATTTTAGTTTTAGTATGTGACGATGTTATCTTATAATTATGTATGAATCTATTTTGAAAATATGTTAAATTGGATTGGTTTATGTGAATTGGTCTCGGTTTAAAATTTGCAGGAAAGGCTAGATATTTATAAAGGGGTTATATTGAGTAAAAAAAAATCGTAAACTCCTGTAATGCCTCGTCCCCTATTCCGACAACGAATACGGGTAGGGGGTGTTACAAATTATATATTTTGGTACCTAAAGATAACAACATTAACTTTTAGTGTTTAATTCGAATTTTAGTGTTGATTTGATGAAAATTCATAACTAGTTAACAATATTAACAATTAAATTTCATCAAATTAACCCTAAAACCCGAATTAAACACTAAAAAATTAACAATTACCTTTGAATATTAAAACATATAACTTTAGTCAAATATGATATCAAATTAAACAAAATAATAATAACGCATGTACAACATTAAAAAAAATTGTCAAAATTGAGTACAAAATGATAACACTTATTAACCAAACCAATATAATTTTCTTCCATTTATTATAAATACCAAATTGTTAATGATTATCCATAAAAATATCGATATTTTCTTAAAATTTTATATTTCACTACAGCAAAACAGACTTTTAGCGGCGTTTTTTTGGGCATTTAGCGTTTATAAGCATACAAAAAGTATTTATGTGCTTTTCCAAGCGCCACAAAAACGCCACTAATACTACCGCGAGAATTTTTGGCGTTTATGTAAAAAGCCGCTAAAGACCCGACTTTTAGCGGCGTTTGTAATAAAAGCACCGCTAAAACCATGGAGAAGCCGCTAAAAGTCAGAGCCTTTAGCGGCGCTTCTTTTAAAAGCGCCGCTAAAAAGTTTTAGCGCCCAAGAAACTTTAAAAGTCGAGGACTTTAGCGCTTTACCAAAAAACGCTAAAAGTCGGGGCTTTAGCGGCGCTTTCCAAGAAACGCCGCTAAAAGTCGAGGGCTTTAGCGGCGCTTTCCCAAGAAACGCCAAAAATTTCTTGAGATTTAGCTTTTGTGTACAACGCCGCTAATTTGTATAGATTTAAAAAATAAAATTTTTTCAATATATACCCTTCCGCACTAAAACCAACCAATAACAAAGATATAATTCTAACGCAAAACAACAAATTTAGCATAAAATCACAATCAATACATTAATTCTAAATGATACTTGAAATTTAATAAATTAAATGAATGATAACGAAAATATTGTAACAATAATGTTAAATGTAATAATGTCAAAACTTCTTACAACGAAAAACTAAATGTCTAAGATGGCGGTTTCTGCATTCTTCAAACATCTCGCATCATATCTTGAAAGTTGGTCTTGGAGCTCTTCAGATTTTCTACTCGCTCGCTAGCATCGATGTCGCCTCTGCCTCTCTCATGCATTGCCATTGCCTCTCCATTCTTCGCCGCCTCCTCCTTGCTTGCCGCTCGCGTCCGCTTTAAGTATTCTTTGGAGTTCTTCATATTTTCTTTGAACATCGCAATTTGTCGCCTCTGCTCAACAGTGCTCTCTTGCATCCGAGCTATCTGGTTTTGTAGCCTCAACTTCAAAGACGAGATTGACCCCCGGAAGGCATGTACTACTGGGAGGCGGATCCAAAATATTGGGTCGGGGTAACACCAGATCCTTTAAATCGAACCCGACCATACCTTTCAAGACCAAAAACATCAGTGATAATTCTATTAAAATATACTAAAGATTAGCGAACTATCGATCAAAGCGATCGTTTTCGGGACCCAAAACATCTGTAATAATTACATTATCAATCTCTTCAAGATTAACAGAACTATCATCAAGCGTACCGCTTCATACTCGGCCTTCTTCTCCTTTAGTTTATCCTAATAAATCAACGAAAGAGTTAGAAACGAAATATATAAATAAGAAAGAATGCAACATAATTGAACATTATAAATTTAAAACTATAAACGATGAATTAAACTATTATAATTAAACGGTAGAAATATTTATAAAAATAAAATTTTATTAAGTAAATATACCAAAATTTCAGACTTGGATGTCATCGGAGATCCATCCTTCTCTCTATCGTAATGTCAAAAAGTGAACGCGTCCAACTTTTTGACCAATCAAGTTTCCTACATTTTAGCGTAAAAATATAATTTAATAGTATAAAGTAATTAATATTTGTGTAATTAATAAATTATAATACCTCGGCCACTACACAAGCAAAACTTCTAGAACTGCTTGCGTGCGTGAATTTTTGTTTCATCACTGCTTATTCCAACTCGCTCACGGTCCTACATAATGCAATTTGAATTATATATATAGTAAATACTATAAACCAAATAATTTATACGATTTTAGATGTACGTAATACCTCTTCTTTTTTGAATTCCAAAATCTAACTTGATCTTCCCATTGGTACCTCAACATTCCGGTGGAACATTTCTTAATTTTTCATCGAGGCTTATGTCTTTCTTAAAATATTATTTTTGAGCGTGCTTTTATTGTCTCTCCATTTTTTACCCAATGTCTTCTTAACATAATCATCGAGACCTCTAAATTAAATCTAGCTTTGAAGAAAAAAGTATAAAAAGTTAATATAAATGAAAATTAAATTAAAGTATTATAAATTACATTCACGTTTTATTACCTTAATATTTTCGAGAGCCCGATTTTTGTTGGCATCAGGCATGTGATGCCATGATTCGTAGTTAATGGGCAACATATTGGGATTTCGTGCTAAAATGCCCAAATAGCCTCCTAACAGTCGAGCTTCAGATCCAACAGGCTGACCATCATTGTTTCTCCTTACTTTAACACGATCGTGAGGCTCTAAGTCATATAAATCTTTAAGTAAGGTACGTCCCCGACCTCTGCGCGTCCCATCACCTTCAAATTGAAAAATGATATATTATTATATTAAAATTGAAAATGAATCAATAATAAAATTCAACATGCATGTAAAATAAACTTAACATTACTTTCAAATTCTCCAGCTCGTCATCTATGTCCCAGAGTAGAAGATCCAACAAGCATTTATTGTTCACTACTATTAGCTTCTTCGGATTTGGAGTTTAGCGGACAATATTTAAATCTCGTAATCGTCTTCTAGGCATTTTTCCTGCAATACACATGAAAATTATATAACAAGACCAACATGAAAATTATAATATTACATATAAATAATAAATCGTTAAATCTTACTACATCATATTTCAGTAAATATCTTCGTCCACATCTGACGAACCCATTGAAATTGTTGACTAGTATCGGGATATTTTCGTTAAGTCTTGTTCGAAAAAGGTAAAGTTTCGATCTTTCGACTATGTCATCTCTACTTCCACCGCCAATGTCGAAGAAGTCTCTAGGGTGTTTTGAAGTACAACGTACCAACCTCATCAGTTGGATCTTCCGAGTAAAAACTTGTTTAACTTGGGAAGAAAAAACATACGGCTCGTCCATCGATTGTTCTCCGATGTGAATTAATCGAGAAATTCACCATTGTAAAGCCATATTGATCGTTTTTAATTCATGAGCCGTATTCACATCAGCCCAATCACCTCGAAATAGGACAACTTTGCATTTGTCGTAATAATCCAACTCAATGATGTCGATAATAAGTCCGTAATATTCTAAATTCCCTCATTGGATTATCGTCCCTAGCACTAGCATAACTTGTAATCGAAGAATTAACAACAATTCGCAATTTTGGGTTCTCCTCAATCTCGTGATACCTTGTATGAAATTTATATCCGTTGATGAGGAAGCCACTATATCTTTAACTATTCTGTTTGGACCTTGTGAAAGTCATTTAACGTCGTCATTTACTTCATTCCGACTCCAAACCTATTGAGTCGAAAGTAAATCGAGTAATTATGAATGTTATGAGAAAATATTATTACTTGTCAATGAAAATTTAAATTGCATACCATTTGGCTTAACCATTCATGGAATGATTCTGCGAACAACTTATTAATTTCTCGTCGATTTAATCTTGAGATCGTGAACGAGCTCTCAATATTTGTTTGTACTCACTACGATAAAAAGGTTTTACTTTGTTAGAAGACAAACAAATCATAATTGATGAGTATTTATCAAATTGTAGAACGTATTCAAATGGTTCCATTGAATCGTGATGAAAAGAACGTGTCGATGTGCTTGGACCCAAGATCAATCGTCTAATTCTGTAATTTTGACTCTGCCGATCGGTTCTCCGAAACTTTGAAATAAATATGTTTCAGCCAAATTATGATTTGTGAGCCCAGCATTTCTACTTGGTCTGTTCATTCTTGTTTCAACATCTTCCAAACACCTCGAACAAAAAGTCATACATTCCTCTACCAAGTATCCCTTGGCAATTGATCCTTTCGGATAACGCTTATTACGGCAGTATGACTTCAATTTGGAAAGGAACCTAAACACGATATACCACATTATCAAAAGTTGGAAATAAAGGCATTTAGCTGAATGAATGAATATTTTGCAAATAAAGTAAGACCTTTCAATGGGATACATCCATCGATAGAAAACGGGTCCACCAAGAAGTGTTTCACGTGGGAGATGAATTAACAAGTGCACCATGATAGTGAAGAAGGAAGGCGGGAATATCTTCTCCAGTTGTATAAAGTTAATGCGGCTCGATCTTGTAGTCTCTCAAGTTCTTGAACATTCAAAACTTTACCACAAATGCCTTTATTATATTTTGAGTTCAATTACGAGAGCCGTCACCTTTTTCGACATACAACACCGCATAGCAACTGGCAGTAAGTCTTGCATCAATATGTGATAGTCATGCGATTTTAAGCCATATAATCTTCGATCCTTAAGACTCACACATCGCGATATATTTGATGCATACGCATCCGGGACCTTTATATCCTTCAACACCGTACAGAACACTTCTTTCTTCGTCTTCGACATTGAAAAAATAGTAGGTGGCAATCGATATTTCATATTCGGAAGTGCTCGGGGATGAAGCTCACGCCGAATTCCCATGTGGACTAAATCAAGTCGACTCTGAAGATTATCTTTTGATTTTCCATCGACATTCAAAATAGTCCCAATGATGTTCTCGCAGACATTTTTCTCTATGTGCATGACATCAAGGTTATGGCGTAAAGTCGATGCTCCTAATAAGGCAACTCGAAAAAAATACTTCTTTTTTTCCACAAGTCCGCCTCATTAGGATCATCCTCTTCATCAGATTCATCATCAGATTCATCCCTAGATCTTCTATTTCTATGCGGGTTTGCCGGTTGATTCATCTTTCCATAAATGAAATTCATATCTTTCAACATTAACAATATTTCGGATCCACCGGTTTGCGAAAGAGCTGATCTGAACTCTTCAGTACCATCAAACTGAGCACTCTGAAATCTAAATGTATGATTTTCCGATAACCACCGACGATGCCCCATGTAAGAAAACTTCTTCCCATTATATAACCATTGCGAACATGTCTGCGCAGCACAACACGGACAAGCATAACGTCCCTTAGTACTCCAACCAGATAAATTAGCATAAGCTGGAAAGTCGTTAATAGTCCACATTAATGCCGCACGTAAATTAAAGTTCTCTTTTCTCATTGCATCAAATGTCTGAACACCAGCCCATAGTTGTTTTAACTTGTCAACAAGTGGCTGCAAATAGACGTCAATATCATTCCCCGGCTCTTTCTCTCCAGGTATAATCATAGACAAGATAAAAGAAGATTGTTTCATGCAAACCCATGGAGGAAAATTGTAGGGAACAAGCACCACAGGCCAAGTACTATACGTTGTGCTCATAAGTTTGTAAGGGTTAAATCCATCGGATGCTAGCCCAAGTCTCACACTCCGAGGACCGCTTGCAAAGCTTGAAAATTTAGAGTCAAAACATTTCCAAGCTAAAGAATCTGCAGGATGCCTTAACAACCCATCATCGATTCGTCCATCACGGTGCCACGTCATTGGTTCGGTTGTCTTCGACGACATGAAAAGCCGTTGAAATCTCGGTATAAGGGGAAAATACCGTAAAATCTTAACTGGCTACTTCTTTGACTGTGTACCGTGTTCATCCTCGTTACCGTCCTCTCAGATACCTATTAATCCAATGGGATTGGCCGATACATGACAAAGACTTTGTTGGTTTATGCGGTCGCCCAATACAACATGCGATCATTTGGGCAACTGTGAATTTTGTTGTATCCAAGCCCCAAATCCTTTATTAATTTCTTCATGTCTTTGGAAGATCGAGGGATTTTTGCAAACAGGAACATTTCTTGCAAAAACTCTAACAAAGATTGTCAACGAGTTTCCGGTCCACCCCGGACATTTCAAGTGAAAAAGATGAATACTGTAATGACAATTTGGAAAATTTTGATCCTTCATACGTTCTTCATTTATTTCACCAAGTAACGTGTAGAACCTCACCGCTTCTTCATTTGGTTGTTCATCCAAGACACTTCTTTCCCTTGGTGAAAGTATTTCCTCCAAAATTATAATCATCGATTGCACCCAAGTCGTGGAAATGACCCAATCCATCATCACAAGCATATTAAAAGCATCCCGCAACATGTTTTCCATGTTATCGTCACTAACATTCGATTGAAAGCACTATGAGAATAACCAGATTCATCGATGAAGATGCTCCACTAGATGTAGTCTCGCCATGAAAAACCATATTTTGTACCCCGGACAAAGCCATCAACAACTAGTTCGTAGACCACTTCACGATAATGCCGATTAATATTGCAACACTTCTTACACGGGCAAAGAATCATATTCTCTTGGCTTGCATTTTGAAATGCGAAATTCGAAAAGTTTCTACTCCATTTCGATAGTGTTGCTTACCTTGACAATTTCATCCAACTCCTATCCATTTCAGTAGTTGTTGAAGTCTAACGTTGACAATAAATTATACGGCTAAATTGTTAATTAATAATTAATGTAAATAATGTTATGAAAAGTTGATCTTAAAATTAGATAAGTTATGTAGTCTTTAAGATCCATCATATTGGCATTGTTACACCTAGGGAGGATCCGTTATATCTAATAAATGAGATATAAGGCAACCCATCGAGTTTCCAACCTATATACTTTGAATCCTTTTTTAAAAAAAATTATACAAGTGTTATGTAAGTTATGAAGTTTGATCTTAAGGAAAATTCGTAAGTTATGAAATTTATTCATCAACTTATGCAATTTATGAAATTTGATCTTAGAATTAGGTAAGTTATGTAGTCTTTAAGATCCATCATACGTGGCATTATTACACCTAGGGAGGATCCATTATATCTAACAGTGAGATATCAGACCTCCTTGTTACGACTTTGAATATGTGCACAAAAACAAACAAAACGATGCGCTAAAAAAATCACTTAATGATGACACATTACATTTTAAAATTCAGGAAGTGTAAATATTTAATTTCTAAATTTTGCACATTATAAAAGAAATTGACATTGAAATAAGCGTTCTAAAAGCATTCAATAGCCAACAATAACATTTAATCACAAAAAAATCATTTAATCAATTTACTTACATAGCAGGAGAAGGAAAACATTCGGACATATGAATTTCAAATCGAACTCTCAATGACAATAAAAAATAGTGCACAAGTGCCAACAATGATAATACTCCATTGCGCGATAAATACGACTTAATTATTGACTAACCAAACACCAAATGTGAAAAACATATCAATGAAAATATTCTCGACGCTCAAAGTAATCCACACAATAAGCGGTGATGGGATCCCTATAGTCTATCACGTGTCGACTATATCGATAAATTTCTAATTAAATTTCTATCAATATTTTAACAATTTATAAAAGTAGCAATTTATACAAATAACCATTATTAAAAACATTTTAATAAACTATTACACGAAGTCAATTCGAATACAAGTAATCACAAATCAATTTCTAAGCAAATTTTACTTCAAACAATGTAATCATGCATTGTTGGATCCCATGAATAAACAATACGCAAAATATTTATTTATGAATTTAAATATGCAAATCCTTGAATGAATTGGCTCCAAAAGATAACCGTTCAATCTCAAAGTTGCTTAATGAATTGAAAACCAGGAGTCTTCCTATAGCAAAATTAATAATCTTCAAAGATGCAAAACTAAGACATTAAGAATAAATCCAAAAGTCTTTGCTTTGGGGAACAAAATGAGGTACAAAATGTTCTTTCTTAGCTTCACCATTTATATTAGTCAAAAATAGCACAAAGAATCTATCAAAATATATTCATTTCTTGCAGTTGAGAAAAAACTAGAAACAAAATCAAAACCACCTCTAGTAAAGAAAACCAGATTGATGAGAATCCAATAATATCAGTAACCATCTTTATCATATTACAAAAAGAAAAAAAAAAAGTATTTCAAGTAATTCAAAGAATTCCAACATTTTAAAAGACAATGAACATTTTACATTTACTCCTTCTATTAACTAATAAAACAAGACAATAAATTGCATCAATCTGATAATCATGATCATCCAACTAAAGCACCTTTAAAAGCTACAAATGCAGAACAAGTTTAAACATTTTTTAAACTTCCAAGTTGATTGAATAGCCTGAAATTTAAGAACAATTTCAGGTTCTATCTTTTTTCTTTTCCTTTTTACTATTAGTTTCTTCATTATATAAAAAATGTGAACTCAAATCTAATATTTTCTAAGCTCTAACCAGTTCCAAAACTATGCCTGTTCAATCTCAGAGCATATGAACACAAAAGCTTATAAATAAATTAAAAGAAAACATCTAACCAAATATGAACTTTATGAATTTAACTTTTAAATGGAATATAACAAGGTTTATTAACTTAAATTTCAATTACCTTAAAATGGATAAAACCTAAGCAAGATCTTTTCCAACAAGACATCTGTCGTAACCATTTTTTGGGGAAGCAGTAACGACGCCATCGACTCGTTTTTTGAAAAAAGAAAAGAAAAGGAGTCGCCACCGATCTTTATTTGGTGTGATCGGATCACCTTTGTTTTAATAAAACATTTAATTTACTAAAATAGTGCTTTTGGTCCACGAACTTTGAGAAAAGCGGGTTCGGAGGTCGATTACGTGCGAGGAAGGATTAGCACCTCGACACGCCCAAAATTGGTACCAAACTGATTGATCGATGTCCTATTTGTTGAAAACTTTAAAGGGATTCGAAAATACAATGCTTTTTATTTTTAAAATTGGAAGGGACGTTAAGACTTTCTTATCTTCGAAAAGGTAAAGCATCATGTCCAGTAAGTTAGGGCACAATGCTTTAAACTCTCAAACTAAGCTCGCCTTTCAAACTTGGTTTTTATTTGAAGAGGATCTTCCATTTATTCGTCAAATGGGAAATTGGAATCCGATAAGTTAGGGCTCGATTTCGAGATTTCAAATACGGAAGATTGCCTCTATTTTAGGAAGAGAAACTTATCTCAAGTATCTAGATGTCGAGTCCGATAAGTTAGGGCACGACATTTCAAATTTCGAGATTAAGCTTTTGTTTAGAAATGTATTTGTTTAAAAGGGGCATTCAAATCATCTAGATTAAACGAGAAAATCGCGACTTAAAAGGAGATATCCCGTTGTTTAACATAAACGAGAAAATCGAACCCGAGAAGTTAGGGCTCGATCTTCCGAATTTTCAAACATCGAACATCATCTTTATTTTTGGAAATTTGATTGATTAATATTAAACGAAGTAATGATACCGACGAGCGAAGCAAATGTGTGAATAAATCTAATTTTATAAACGAATGAGCAAATAAATAATGGAATAAGAACAACAATAATAAAATCATAGAAACGAATGGGATGATAATGATAATAACAATAAATAAACAAAAATTAAAAAATGTGATAAGTACTTAAAGTGTTTTAAAGTGTTCAAAAAAGTAAGGAGCAATAAAAGAATACATAATAAAAAATGACACATAAATAAATAAGATAACAAATAAATAGATAATGAATAAAATAATATAAAATAAAATTAAGTAAATGGTGAAGATATTAATAAAATAATATGATAATAGGAGTACATTAATAATGAAAAATAATAGCATATTAAAAATGAACAATAATAAAATAAATAGGAGTAATAATAAAAACAATAGTAATAATAATACTAGTAATAATAATAATAATAATAATAATAATATTAATAATAATAATATAGTGATAATAAAATAAAAAATAACAATAATAAATATAATAGTAATAACAATAGCAATGATAAAAATAAAAATAATAAAATGTAAATAGGTTGATAAAATGATACTAATAGTGAAACACAATAATAAAGTAATAATAGTGGTGATAATATGATAATAATAATGATAAAGTAATAACAATAATACAGTATGGTAATAATGATGTGTTAATTTAGTAATAATAATAATAAATGTACAAAAATCATGAATTAACTTAGAAAGGATTGAATTGGAATCAAAATGGGAAGTGCGGGTTAAATTTGAAAATAAAAGAAAGAACGAGGGCCGATTCGCAACGCGGGTGGACTTATGGGGACTAAACGTGTAAATAACCCAACCCTTTAATTAGGTGACGTTTCAAATGGCCAGGTATGGGCTAAATTGAAACACGCAACAAAATTATGGGCCAAAATTAAAAAGAAAGGAAAGTAAAAAGGGGGGTCAATTGAGCGGCGCCGCAAAGGGGAGGGACTCACTTTGAAAATAACCCATTAAAGGGATTTGACCGGTCCCCAGCACCCCAATCGACGCGACTTTAATTGCCCCCTTCTTTATTTCCTTCAATTCCCCAGGCTAAAAGAAAATTAAATCCCTAAGGCTCCCCCCCCCTTTTTCGTTTCAAAAAAAGGAAGCAGAGGAAAAGTTCCTCTCCCTCATTCGTGTGCCCCAACGGCCGGTCTCCCCTCCGGCGACCCATCGCATGCCCCAGAATCGTTGTCGACCGCCACTGTGTCTGGTGGCCCACGGCATGATGGTGAGGGTCTTAGCCCTGTCAAGGCGTTTGAAGGTTCCGCTTTAGATCCGCCACTGAACGATTTAAGCCGCATGGCCCCTACCCCTTTAGCCCGATTTTGGCACTGGAAAAGGGGTTTTCGACGATGAGAGGTATGCTTTTCATTCTTTTATTCAATCAATTACTTTTAAAAATGATAAATAATGAAATGATAATAAGCAGTGGGTAAGAAAAAATGAAAACAGAGAGATTTCCACCTTTAAATGCCCTTTTTTTTTTTGCTTTTTATTTCCTGAAATTTCGTAAGAGAAGCCCCCCCATCTTTCTTCCTCGCTAGGCTCCTCCGTCGGCAATACCACTAAGTCCGGCGGCCGTGAGTGCGCAAGGATGGGGCCTTTAAGGCTTCGTTCGAAGAACCCGAAAGCCCCGATTTTAGTGTCTCCGGGGACGAAAAGAGAAGGCTTTCGACGCCCCTCCTAAGGCCAAGCCCCGACGACGGCACAAAGGCACTCTGACGCCGCGACGTGGGGGACTCCGGTAAGGCTCTTACCTTTCTTTTTTATTCCGTTTATAAAAGTTTATATATAAAAAATATAAAGAAATATATGAAAAAGACAGTAAACGATAATAAAAAGAAAATCAAATCGGAATCAACCTTAATACTTCTATATCGTGTTTTTGATTGCTGAAGGTTCGTAAAAATCGGAAACCCTTCTCGTTTTCTATTTATCTTTTTTAAAAAACGGATCCCCCTTTACATTATCTTGTTCGGTTTTTATAACCGATGTGGAAGAGAAAAAAAAACAAAAGAAACACTCTTGTTTCTGCGATACTCTGCTCTCTTTGTTTTGTTTGCGGTGGCGGTGAGCTGGCTTGTCGGAAAGGCTGGGTGGATGGCTCAAGTCGAGGGTCAGAGGCTCGGCTAGGGTTCTTTTGTCTTCCTCTGTTTCGTTTTTTTCTTTTTTTTTGTTTTCTGGGTTGGTTATTTTTTTGGGCTTGTATTTTGGGCCTGTTTTTTTATTTTAATTTTGGGTTGTATTTTGTTGTTGGTAATTGGGCCCGGGCAATTTGGGCTCTACAGCTGCCCCTCTTTGCTCATTGTCGTGTAACGATAATAGAGCAAAGACTCAAAGAAGCCCAATATTGCCCGGCCTCGCCGAGTCTTAGCCTCTCAGGTGCTTTTCTTCTTCATGTAGCCTCATTCCAGTCTACCGCATCTTGTTACTTCAATCTACTCCACCGCTATGTGGCTTCAATTTGCTCCTGCTGCAACTCCAATGGGGTGCGACTTGTTTTATTTTAGATTGCTCTGCTGCATCTCCAGAGAGATGAGGTCTTGATCTTCAGCCTATTCCACTGCTAGTTAAGGCAAATAGGACTCAGGCTTAACCATGCTCCCTACTGGTTAGGGAGGTATTACAAATTTTTGTCCTATTCCAGTGCTGGTCAGGGACATAGGACAGTGGCTTGAATCATGTTCCCTACTGGTTAGAGAGCCAAGATTCGCCTTCGATCTTGCTCCACTACTGGTTAGGGGGACAAGATCTACAATTTTTGGCCTATTCCACTGTTGGTTAGTGGTAATAGGATGGTGGCCTAAATCATGTTCCCTCTTGGTTAGGAGCCAAGATTCGCCGATCTTGCCCCACTCTTGGTTAGAGCGACAAGATCTACAATTTTGACCTATTCCACCGCTGGTCGATGGTAATAGGATGGTGGCTTAAATCGTGTTCCCTACTGGTTAAGGAGCCAAGATTTGCCTTCGATCTTGCCCCACTACTGGTTAGAGCGACAAGATCTACAATTTTTGACCTATTCCACTGCTGGTCAGTGGTAATAGGACAATCTTCAACCTATTCCACCACCGGTCGATGGTAATAGGACAATCTTCAACCTATTCCACCATTGGTCGATGGTAATAGGACAATCTTCAACCTATTCCACCACCGGTCGATGGTAATAGGACGATCTTCAACCTATTCCACCATTTGGTCGATGGTAATAGGATAATCTTCAACCTATTCCACCCCGGTCGATGGTAATAGGACAATCTTCAACCTATTCCACCGCCGGTCGATGGTAATAGGTCAATCTTCGATAGTGTTGCTACATCGTCCTCTGAGGGCATATCCTGTAGACTCGACTTTGTATGCTTGTATTTATGCCAAATGATACAGATGCTATGGTCGGAATGACTCAAATGCTCCCAACTACGCGTGATATGGATGACATTTACATGAATGCAGAATGTCATAAGAATGATGATTTTCCATTAAGATGCAATGATTGTAATAAATCGAATGCTCCTAGCTAAATGATATTATGGAGGGCATTTGCATGAATGCGGGATGCCATGATAATGATTCTTTGCTAAAAATGTATAAGGGTCACGATGCGATGATTGCACGCTCCTAATGATGATAAATGTAAAATGAAATGACCCCTTTTTATGCTTAGGGTTGTCACCGCTCGTCATTCACCGTAGTCGTACAACCCCGATATCTCGCTATTCTTGGTACCTTTGCGAACTCAAAGAAATAATCATATTTTGTTCAAACAAGCTTGCCCTAATGTGACTTCAAGGCTCACTCCACGGCACATACAGGACTTTAAGGCCTATACTATCTTCGAGATCACCCATTGTGCCCTATGGGTATTGAAATTGTGTCATCTTCAATCCATCCCACTACGACTCAGAGTGTAGAATCTATGCTATCTTTAGTCAATCCCACTACGACTCGGGGCATAGAATTTGTTGATTTGGTCATTGCCTTTCCATTCCTGTGGATTGTGACCAGGTGTGCACACATGATAGTTGCGTGGATACAAAATCATTCTTCGCGCGGATGATTCCCCATTCATACATCGTCCCTTCTTTTTATATCGTGATGATACTATTTACGTAATACCTCGCCATTTGTTCAATCACCGCTTTCGATCCAAGAGATGGCTTCATTCGTAATTTTCTCTACCATTATTCTCGCCCCTAAACTCGAGGAGTTTTAAGCAATAGTCTGTTTCAGACTCGACACTACTTAGAAGTTTCCTAGAGTAATATGTGAAACTCCTTTTTGTGAAAGTGTCGTTAGTCCATTAATCGTTATTTCAATGCAAATGTCCGAAAGAGATCATAACTATGGATAAGAACGGTTAGTTAGGAGCATAGCTCAAACCAATGGGTTAAGCAAAAGTAGCGAGTGCAATCAGAAAGAAATTTATTGGTAGTGAATCTCGTAAGGTAAAAATAGAAACTGGTGCCTCGAGATATCGCAACTGAGCTTCTCTGCTCAAACCTCTTGAGGACCATTATAGGCTCAATATGTGTTTGGGGATCCGAGTACTTTGTCGATGCTCCAAGACGCAACATACTTCTTCATTGTTAACTTAAGCATGGTAAGACTACCGTATACCTTACTTTTGATCAAAATTTAAGCTGCCCTTCTCGGGTTTTCAACTCAAATCCCCTTTGATCCCAAGGCGCCCTTTGCGGGTTTTTGCCTCGGCCTCTCTTTTTTCTTTTTTTGTGTTTTTGATGTTTTTGTTTTGTTTTGTTTTTTTTTTTTTACCATTTTTTCGCGACTCTCTCTTTTTCTTTTTCTTTTTTTTTTGAAATTGAACTCACCGGATTGAAGAGGTCCTTGCTATCCATCTTGATTAGTACCCATGTTTCATCAGAACAAGCCTTTTTGCTGCATTTACTTTTCCTTTCGGAGTCCTCTTGAATACGAAGAACCCTTCTTAATGCCTGGTCTTTCTCCTGAAATTCTTTTGAGCGAACATTATAAACCAATGGTAAAGATGCCCCGGTGAAAGTCCTGGCCAACTTTTAAAACCTAGAGGGTAAATAGTAACTTCTCTATGCCGACGTTTACAAATCTCAGTCATTTTTCAAAAATTTTGAATGGTTTTGGCTATCTTGTCAGATCGATGTAGTGTCGACCTTTGGATGACTATAAATTCGTGCCAATCCATTTCTTTTCGGCATTCTTCATCGCCATTCTCTCTTTATTCTTTTCTTTTCTTCTTCTTTTTCCTTTTTGATTTTTTATTTTTGATTTTTTTTTTTTGTGTTTTGCTTTTTTGAATTTGAATTTGAATTTGAAGTTGAGGTCGACGACCGCTGACTTTGTAATTTTGACATGTGAAGCGACCTTTACCCCCTTAGTAAGGTAACCAAAGGCTATGATTGTGAATCGATGTCGGCTCAAAGCTCTTGAGGAGACTGGCTTGATAGCGTCCATGCCTCACCTATAGGCATCCGCGTTTCAGTGGCCTCAATGTGTTATTCTTGCGGTGAACTAAGCTTCCATCTTTATCTCCCTCGTTGGCTTGTAGTGTTGGCTAACATTTCGCGAGGTAGGATCTCGCCATTTTAGGAAGTAAGTTGCGATCTCGCCATCTTCTAAGTCTTTAGATCCTCCTAGACACATATCTCACTAGAAAGGAGTCATAACAGCGTCGCTCACGTCATTGATATCGGGACCCATCTTGGTATGGAGGCAATTTCAGGAGAATGAATGATTATTTATGAATTAAGAATAAAAGAATATTCAATAGAATGTATAGCATGGAAAATAAAAATATTGGTCCAAAAGATGCATTTTATTGAAGTAGTAATTCAAAACACGAGCCTATTTCACAAAAGAGATCTTATTGCTTCTAGGCTTAAAGCAACAAGTATACTTCATATATTACTCTAGGTAAGCTTCTAAATACTATAGGAATTACTTCCACAGTCTCATTGCTCAAAATGTTCTTAGGTTCATGCTTCTGCTTTTGGTGCGTCGCCTATCTCCACAACACCCATTTTGATGAATTTTTCCACCAACTTCTTGAAGGCTGTGCAATTCTCTATCGAATGTCCTGTAACTCCCGCATGATACTCACACTGGACATTTAGGTCATACCATGCTGGGTATGGAGGTTGCAGTGGTTTTATAAAATAAGGAGCTACAACATGCATATCAAATAAGTTCGTATAACTCCTATACGTCATGGGAATAGGAGTGAAGCGAGGTTTTTCGATACGCTCCCGGATTGGGTTTTTGCTTTGGGGGATCGGGCATTGGTGACCGCCTTCTTTGGTCGGTTTCTTTGTCAGAACGTTTTGAATAACCCTTAGCATACGCATTCGCATTCAAGCCCCATCTTTATCCTTCCTCTTGGGGCTTTTGAAACCCTTCTCCCTTTTTCTTTGTCTCTGGTAGGCCAAAACAACGCGATTGGCTTGCTCATTATCGGGTCCATTGAGAATTCAACAAAGACCAAGTATCGGTCCTATATTGAGATCCAATAATGATAGGTGCCATGCGAGAATGTGCATCAGGTTGAGTTGGGACATTTATTGGGGAATAAACGATGTCTTCATCATTATCCATATTTTCGGTCACTTTGGGTCACTTCTTTTTCGAGTCCTCCGGCTAGTGGCGAGTTAATCGCCCATCATGTTCCTTTGAAAGTCTAGCATTTGCTCGTATTTTTGTTGAATTTGGATCAATTGCTCTTGCATCAGATTTGCCTTTGCTCTATCCTCGCCAACCTTTGTTCCATGTTTTCCGAGTTAATCAAACATTTTGCCTAATTAGGGTCTTTTGTAAAAGTCTAATGCAAATGAATGCAATGTAATACTGAATGCAATGTAGTGCGAATGCATGAATGCAAAGAGGTATCGATTCTGATCAACTTCATTTTAGAAAACTTTATTAGAAAACAAATTCTTTTACATAAAATGGACTACTATATGCTTTCGTCCCAAGTCCTAAAGGTTTTGATTTCCCAAGCAATGGAGCTAGCTCTTGACTGTGGTCAAACTGTAGCCCATATTTTATGCTTAACATAACCCCTGTAATGCCAAAATCTGTAGATGACCAACTACCTCTTGAATCTGAACTATCACTTCCCTCATGAGGTAATCTCGACTCTTTATCTTGATGACCATAAGAATGATTAAATTCTTCTTTCCAACACTCCTCTCCTATCTTCAGAAGCCTGATTCGCAGTTCGTAATTATGTAATGCTGATTTTAACTCTTCAATTGCCGATCTTGATCCTACACTTTACTCGATTGCAGAGTTACAACTTCGAGGGTAGTGAAGAGACTGTCCCAGCTTAGCATCAATTTTCCAAAAAAGTATCGATCATTTACTCTAGCTAGCGTCGTACTCATAAAGATTAGAGTTTTTCTAGATCAAGAAGGAACTGCAGAGCTCCAGGCATTTTAGATTGTACCTGTTTGATAGCTTTTCTCATTCTAACCACAGGTGAAAGTCGTCCATTCTGATTCGTCTCTTTGAATCTATCTAACCGGGTCAATACAAGAATCAAATCCCTTGCAATGTTGTTTGAATCACAACGATGAGCCCAGAAGTTCACAACAGCCCATCCTTCCATCCTAGATGGTTCCAGCAATTCCATCGCCCATTCTTCAGAAAGAAATTTCCATCATTGCCCTTGACAGAGCACGGCCTTCGCCTTGGGTGAGATTAGTGCTGAAAGAAACACTACAAGAATGCAGCGTTGGCTCGGCACTATGGTTGCTCCTTCGTGAAGCATAGGAAAAGGCTTTCACTCTTTCCTGAGATTTCTGTCTTAACCAAAGAAGTTCTCTAGTTAGTGCTTTGTCAATTGCAAGTACATCAAGGAATGGAGCTCCAAAGGAATGTATGTAGGTTGTTTCAGTTCTCCGACATTAAAGCATGGCAAGTCTTGCAAAAAAATGCGACTGTATCTTGTGATGGTCGATAAAATGATTATAGACAGTAATCTCTAGATTCTCAGCTTCACCATTAGCTTTCTTCACACTTTTCTCCTTCAATGAAAACAACGGATCTTTGCACAACTGCTCGCTCAATCCAGTGATCTTGTACTCGTGATTGGATGGACTGACTTTTGTCCTCAGGTCCCTAAAGCTTTGCTTAGCCATGGTCTAGTCCAGGATCCATGGCATTTTGATTGGCAAATGATCCACAATCGGGCTAGGACGAATATTCCGGGAAAGGCCTCTTTGAGTGGCTATGAAACTTGAATGGAAACCCCTATAGTCAAGGGTACCTCCTCCAATGTCTGTGAAGTTGTTTTGATTATCTTAAAAGATTGGCCAACCAGTAGGCATCCCTACTTCGCAGCATACTACCTTAAAATGACAACCATCACCCTCAGTGTTTCATGAGAGTTTTTAGATTTCTGTTCGCGTCGTTTGAGTCATCGTGTCTTGCACTATCGTTGTTTCATTAAATGTAACATCCTCAAATACAATTGTAAACCTATGCTTGTTATTTGGAAGGATATCAACATAAATAAACTTTTCTCCTCGTCAGAAGCAAAGTCCTTTCCACCAATTCATTGTCATAGGTCTCTTGCCCTCTCGCCAATCACTTTCCTTCCAACACCCTTGTCGTCTTGTGGTTGCCATCTTCACATGAAAGAGAAACATTGTAATGGTAGAAGTGTCTATCCGCACCTTACCCGCTTACTATGAAGTGACCGTGAGTATAATTACTTTCTACCATGCATTGTCATGAAATGTCATACAATCTTTTCCACATCCGATTTAGTTTTGATCGAACAACATTAGGAAGCTGTGTGGTGAGATTTTAGCATCGCCCATTTGCTCAAACGGATCCATACCCTTCTAATCGCCTAGGTTTTGACTATATACTGACGATCGCATTGTCTTCCACTTTATCAAGGAATCTGCTTTTCCATAACCACTTTCTAACTCGAACCGACCGTGAATCGATACCTCTCAAAATATGAAATGAGATGATATGCACAAAAATAAAATACAAAGGGTTAGTATCACAAAGTATAAAACAAGTGAAAGTGAACAAAACCAACCTAGGTGACCACTAAGGTTTGACGTAGTTCTATCTAAGGTGGGCTCTTGGGTTCACTACATGTGGTTTGGTTCTAAAGTTTGAGGTACCGAACCAGAGATTCCTCGATCCTCACCCATTATAGGCTCATACGGACCGAAGTTCGGTTCGGGGAATACATTTCCTATGGCCATGCTAAGTGAAAACTTCACGAAGACATAGGTACGGATGTATCCCAAAGATCCACTAGCCCATGCGGAGGTGAAAACCTCACGAAGGCATAGCTTCTCGCTCCCACTTAAAGGTGTGACCGCAACGGTCATGCAATGCAATGCCAAGGTATTTACGAGACCAATATTGGAAGTGCATTAAAAGAAGCGTGATTTTTCGAAACCAATTTAATCAAAAGGACAAAAATCAATCAATCTATGGCTTGACCGTTCGTCCCCAGTGGAGTCGCCAAGCTGTCGTAACCATTTTTTGGGGAACGTGGCGACGGTCGACTCGTTTTTTGAAAAAAAGAAAAGAAAAGGAGTCGCCACCGATCTTTATTTGGTGTGATCGGATCACCTTTGTTTTAATAAAACATTTAATTTACTAAAATAGTGCTTTTTGGTCCACGAACTTTGAGAAAACGGGTTCGGAGGTCGATTACGTGCGAGGAAGGATTAGCACCCTCGACACGCCCAAAATTGGTACCAAACTGATTGATCGATGTCCTATTTGTTGAAAACTTTAAAGGGATTCGAAAATACAATGCTTTTTATTTTTAAAATTGGAAGGGACGTTAAGACTTTCTTATCTTCGAAAAGGTAAAGCATCATGTCCAGTAAGTTAGGGCACAATGCTTTAAACTCCCGAAACTAAGCTCGCCTTTCGAAACTTGGTTTTTATTTGAAGAGGATCTTCCATTTATTCGTCAAATGGGAAATTGGAATCCAGTAAGTTAGGGCTCGATTTCCCGAGATTTCAAATACTGAAGATTGCCTCTATTTTAGGAAGAGAAACTTATCTCAAGTATCTAGATGTCGAGTCCAAGAAGTTAGGCACGACATTTCAAATTTCGAGATTAAGCTTTTGTTTAGAAATGTATTTGTTTAAAAGGGGCATTCAGTCATCTAGATTAAACGAGAAAATCGCGACTTAAAAGGAGATATCCCGTTGTTTAACATAAACGAGAAAAACCGGAACCCAGTAAGTTAGGGCTCGATCTTCCGAATTTTCAAACATCGAACATCATCTTTATTTTGGAAATTTGATTGATTAATATTAAACGAAGTAATGATACCGATTTAACGAAGCAAATGTGTGAATAAATCTAATTCTTATAAACGAATGAGCAAATAAATAATGGAATAAGAACAACAATAATAAAATCATAGAAACGAATGGGATGATAATGATAATAACAATAAATAAACAAAAATTAAAAAATGTGATAAGTACTTAAAGTGTTTTAAAGTGTTCAAAAAGTAAGGAGCAATAAAAGAATACATAATAAAAAATGACACATAAATAAATAAGATAACAAATAAATAGATAATGAATAAAATAATATAAAATAAAATTAGTAAATGGTGAAGATATTAATAAAATAATATGATAATAGGAGTACATTAATAATGAAAAATAATAGCATATTAAAAATGAACAATAATAAAATAAATAGGAGTAATAATAAAAACAATAGTAATAATAATACTAGTAATAATAATAATAATAATAATAATAATATTAATAATAATAATATAGTGATAATAAAATAAAAAATAACAATAATAAATATAATAGTAATAACAATAGCAATGATAAAAATAAAATAATAAAATGTAAATAGGTTGATAAAATGATACTAATAGTGAAACACAATAATAAAGTAATAATAGTGGTGATAATATGATAATAATAATGATAAAGTAATAACAATAATACAAGATGGTAATAATGATGTGTTAATTTAGTAATAATAATAATAAATGTACAAAATCATGAATTAACTTAGAAAGGATTGAATTGGAATCAAAATGGGAAGTGCGGGTTAAATTTGAAAATAAAAGAAAGAACGAGGGCCGATTCGCAACGCGGGTGGACTTATGGGGACTAAACGTGTAAATAACCCAACCCTTTAATTAGGTGACGTTTCAAATGGCCAGGTATGGGCTAAATTGAAACACGCAACAAAATTATGGGCCAAAATTAAAAAGAAAGGAAAGTAAAAAGGGGGTCAATTGAGCGGCGCCGCAAAGGGGAGGGACTCACTTTGAAAATAACCCATTAAAGGGATTTGACCGGTCCCCAGCACCCCAATCGACGCGACTTTAATTGCCCCCTTCTTTATTTCCTTCAATTCCCCAGGCTAAAAGAAAATTAAATCCCTAAGGCTCCCCCCCCCTTTTTCGTTTCAAAAAAAGGAAGCAGAGGAAAAGTTCCTCTCCCTCATTCGTGTGCCCCAACCACGGTCTCCTCCTCCGTGACCCATCGCCTGACCCAGAATCGTTAAATCGACCGCCACTGTGTCCGGTGGCCCACGGCACATGTATGGCGGTGGTCTTAGCCTGCTCAAGGCGTTTGAAGGTTCCGCTTTAGATCCGCCACGAACACTTAAGCCACAGCGTCCCCTACCCCTTTAGCCCGATTTTGCCTTTGGAAAAGGGTTTTCGACGATGGAGAGGTATGCTTTTCATTCTTTATTCAATCAATTACTTTTAAAATGATAAATAATGAAATGATAATAAGCGATGGGTAAGAAAAATGAAAAGCAGAGATTTCCACCTTTAAATGCCCTTTTTTTTGCTTTTTATTTCACGAAATTTAAAGAGAAGCCCCCATCTTTCTTCCTCTCGCTAGGGCTCCTCCGTCGGGCAGCGCCACTAAGTCCGTGCCGACGGAGTGCTTGAGGATGGGGCCTTTAAGGCTTCGTTCAAGAACCCAAAGCCCGATTTTAGTGTCTCCGGGGACGAAAAGAGAAGGCTTTCGATGCCCTCCTAAGGCCAAGCCCGACGACGCAGACAAAGGCACTCGACGCCGTGACGTGGGGGACTCGATAAGGCTCTTACCTTTCTTTTTATTCCGTTTATAAAAGTTTATATATAAAATATAAAGAAATATATGAAAAGAGGCGAAACGATAATAAAAAGAAAATCAAATCGGAATCAACCTTAATACTTCTATATCGTGTTTTTGATTGCTGAAGGTTCGTAAAAATCGGAAACCCTTCTCGTTTTCTATTTATCTTTTTAAAAAACGGATCCCCCTTTACATTATCTTGTTCGGTTTTTATAACCGATGTGGAAGAGAAAAAAAAACAAAAGAAACACTCTTGTTTCTGCTGATACTACTGTCTCTCTTTGTTTTGTTTGCAGGTGGCGGTGGAGCGCGTCGGAGCAGGCGCTGGGTGGATGGCTCAGAAGTCAGAGGGTCAGAGGCTCGGCTAGGGTTCTTTTGTCTTCCTCTGCTTTTTTTTTTTTTTTTTTTTTGTTTTCTGGGTTGGTTATTTTTTGGGCTTGTATTTTGGGCTGTTTTTTATTTTAATTTTGGGTTGTATTTTGTTGTTGGTAATTGGGCCTGCAATTTGGGCTCTACAACATCAAGAAGAAAGAACAATCTTTAAATTTTCTTTGTCGAAGCCATGTTAAATGCAATTAATCCCAGATCTTAAAATTCCTAAAATTTCAAAAGCGTTGAACTTAAAAAAAAAAAAGCTAACAAAATTTACAACCCTAAAAGAGAAAAAACAACCCTAACAAACATGCAAATAAGCAAATTCAGGCAGCAGAGAAATGAACTTCACTACAAAATAAAATTTAACTTCAAACCCAAAACTAAAAGATATAAACTAATTCATATTAAAGAAAACCTAAACTAATTAAAACTAGAGAATAAAAAGAAATGAATAGAAGAGTACTTTGAAAGACGGTAGCTTTAGCATTATTGATTTCAAGCATGCAGATCTTAGAGTTGGGATTAATGCAAGACAAGCCGTTGGGATCTTAGAGTTTCCTTTCGAGGATTTTAGCCCAAGCAAGAGCTAATCTGCAATCATAAAAAAAAAATCATAAAAAAGTACGAAGAAGAAGAAAAATAAAATCTTCAATGATGGATGAAACAAAGTTATAAACAAACTTACCAATACGAAAAATAGTAGTTGAAGCTCAAAATCTAGGAAAGCTTGAAACAGATCAAGGGAAAAATGGTGGGGAAAAGGGTGAACAAGAGAGAAAACCGATGTCGAAGGAAAAGGGTGAAAAACTTAGGGTTTTGGAGTAGGGAAAATGGGGAAACGGACCAAGCGGAAGGAAATGGGAAGGAGGTTATCGTGTGGGTAAAAACAATAGAGCAAAATGACACCGTTTTGCGAAATAAATTTAACGCTTATGCATTTTTAACCAAAGCGACTAAAGGGTACCTATTATGCGTTTAACTAAAACGCCACTAAAAATCTAATAAAACGCGCCGTTTTCTTATATCTTTTATGTTTTTTATAAAAATGCCGCTAATCGCTTTTTAATTAAAATTATTTAATATATAAAACAATATTTAAAAGAATATAAAATTATTTAAAACAATACAATTTTTTCATTTAAATAAAACAATAGAGCAAAACGACACCGCTTTTGCGAAATAAATTTAAAGTTTTGCGTTTTTAACCAAAAGCAGCTAAAAGGGTACCTATTATGCTTAACTAAAACGCCACTAAAATCTAATAAAACGGCGCCGTTTTTCTTATATCTTTTATGGCATTTTATAAAACGCCGCTAATGCGTTTTTAATTAAAATTATTTAATATATAAAACAATATTTAAAAGAATATAAAATTATTTAAAACAATACAATTTTTTCATTTAAATAAAACAATAGAGCAAAACGACACCGCTTTTGTCGAAATAAATTTAACGTTTATGCGTTTTTAACCAAAGCGCAACTAAAAGGGTACCTATTATGCGTTTAACCAAAACGCCACTAAAAATCTAATAAAACGTACCGTTTTTCTTATATCTTTTATGCGTTTTTTATAAAAACCCGCTAATGCGTTTATAATTAAAATTGTTTAATATATAAAACAATATTTAAAAGAATATAAAATTATTTAAAACAATACAATTTTTTCATTTAAATAAAACGATATTTAAAAGAATATAAAATTATTTAATAATAGTATTTTAATTTTTAATTTAAATAAATAATTTTTAAAATTTAAAATAATATTTAAAAGAATTAGATCAAATTTAAAATTTTGAACATGATTTAAAATGTGAATTTATTTAATATAAATTAAAAACAAAGCGTCATACACCCAAAAATTTTAAATTTATTTTAATAATAGTATTTCAAATTGTTAACATATATATTTTCACACAAAATACCCTAAACCCCTAACCCCTATCCTATTAACCCTTAAACCCTAACCTTTGTCCTCTTAACCTTTAAACCCCTATCACTAACACATAATCGAAAACCCCAGTATCATTTAATCCCTAATCCTTAACAAATAACCCCTAAATATTAAATCATAGACTCTAAACCTTAAACCTTAAATCTTAAAATCTAAACCCTAAACTCTAAACCCTTAACCATCGACCCTAAATCACTAAACTCTAAACCTTAAAACCATAAACTTCAAACCCTAATCCCCAACTAATAACCCCAAAACCTTAAATCATGGACTATAAACCTTAAATCTTAAATCATGAACTGTAAACACTATACTCATATAACCTTATAAACTTATGAACCCTAAACATTAATTAGACAATTGAACCATTAAATTATAAACACTAATGCCGAGTATTATAAACCTTAAACCATAAACCCTTGACAATCGGCCCTAATTCACTAAACCATAAACCTTAAAACCCTAAACTTCAAATCCTAAACCATAAACAGTAAACCGTAACCTTTATCCTCTTAAAACCCTAAACTTTAGAATCACAAGCCTTAAAACTCTAAACCGTAAACTTTATACTCTTAACCCTTAAACCCTAAACCCTAAACCCTAAACCCATAAACCTTAAAAATGTATCCTTTAAACCCTAATCCCCAATGAATAACCCCAAAACCTTAAATCATGGACTACAAACCTTAAACATTAAATCATGAACTGTACGTAAACACTAAACTCATAACCTTATAAACTTATAAACCCTAAACATTAGACAATTTAACCACTAAATTATAAACACTAATGCCAAGTTTTTTTTCCAATTTTTATATTGATACCAATAGTAACTCCTAAACTTTACACCTAAACTATATATATATATATATATATATATATGTTAAACCATAAACCCTAAGCTATGAAGATAATTAATTTAATATTTTAAAACTAATATATATCTTTTACGATTATATAATAAATTATTTAATATATAAATTTAAAAATCCAAGAAATTGCTAAAGAGAAGCTCGGACTTTTCACTGCGTTTCTAATAAAGTCGCTACATATCGACTTTTAGCGGCGTTTCTAGGAAAGTGCGCTATAGGTCGACTTTTCATGACGTTCTAAAAAGCGCCGCTAAAGCTCGACTTTTAGCGGCGTTTAAAAAAGCGCATACTGACTCTTACTTTAGCGGCGTTTTAAAAAGCCGCTCTGACTCTTACTTTAGCGGCGTTTCTAGTAAAGCGCATTATAGGTGACTTTTAGCGGCGTTTTCGCTAAAGCGCCACTATAGATCGACTTTTAGCGACATTTCTAGGAAAGCGTCGCTATAGGTCCGACTTATAGCGGCGTTCTATTCAAGCGTCGCTACATCTCGGCTTTTAGCGGTGTTTCTCTGAAAGCCGCTATAGTTCGACTTTTAGTGGCGTTTCTATTAAAGTTATTGCTATAGCTCGCTTTTAATGCGTTCTTTAAGCGGCGTTTTATCACAAACGCCGCTAAAACTCAGACTTTTAGCGGCGTTTTAGTAAAAATGCCGCTATATATCATTTTAGCGGCATTTTTAAATAAACGCATTATTGCTTATTTTTTAGCGGCGTTTTACTTGAAACGCCGCTAATGTAAAATTTTTGTGGCTTTTTTATTACAAATGCCACTAAAAACGCCGCTATAAGTCTATTTTGCTATAGTGTTTATACCAAAATACCTAATTATAATTTTGATATAATCTCAAAGGTCTAAAAAATTTTGATATTCTCCTAATATAAACTTGGATTTCAGATTACATTTTAGTCACTTATGTTTGAAATGTTAAGTTTTAGTCACTTACGTTATTGTTTTGTTATGAAGTGGTCACTCTACCGTTAAACTCTGTTACCTCCCTAACGGTGGTCCTATATGGCAATCCAAATAGGTTTTAAATGCCAACTTGAATGTCTTACGTGACAGTTCAAATTAAATTTATTTAATTAAAAACTTATTTTATGGTATCAGAGCCCAGCTTCAAAACTCGGCTGTGGTGTGGGTTGAAAAGCATTTTTCCAAAGCTATTTGAATTTTAATTTATAAATGCATGTTCTAAAAAAAGTATGGCACCACGGGTATTCGGCACCAAGTCAAGTAAGTATCTGTTATCATTATATTACTATGATTATTGTGATATGATTGTAGGAAAACTCTAGAACTTTTTAAGTATTGAAACTATAGAGATTGAAACTATAGGATGCGTTTGAGAAAACAACTTTACTTCCTATACTCCATAAAGCATTGTTTAATAAACATTGAACAGCATATTGATTCATAAGACTCTTAATCAGATTAAATAGGCTTAGTGAACATGAGTGCTAGAAAACGTGGACGCGGTAGACGTAGACATGGTAGAGGCCGAGGTGCTAGGGCTAGATCTTCAGCATCAAGGCATGTTTCCGAAAGGGAGACATTGGCATCACTAGTGGCTGAGACGGGATCTCATAATCGAGTTGAGGTTGATAAGCTGACTCAGATAGTTAAGAAGGTATTGAAGGAGGTTAAGGGAATTGGAGAAGCACTTCGAGTTAGGTCTGTGGACTGTAAGAAGAAAATAGATCGTGATTCTTTTGAGTCGCAGTCTCATTCTATAAAGCATGTCAAGGCACGTCCAAACTTTTCGGCTTTCGATAATTGCAGAAGGCGTCATCCGAGAGAACGTCGGAGGAGGTCAGGAGCATGCTTGAGATGCAGGTCTAAGGAGCATAAGGCTCAGGATTGTTTCATCACTATCAAGTCAAGTATGTTTTGGTCGGACGTAATGATTGAATGTAGAAAACTTTAGGTTTAAGTGGAAGATAACTGCTTGCTTTTGTGGTTAGATTATTGGTTGTGCGAAAGAGGACTCAAGATTATGTTAAAAGTACATTAGTGTTATTAAGATCAGAGTGCGCAGCGAAAGCGTAGTGGTGTGACTTGAGCGATGCGTTTAGTAGTAGGTTGGAAATTTCGAGGACGAAATTTCTTTAAGGAGGGTAGAATTGTAACATCCCGAAATTGGGCCTAGTAGGATTGGGCCCAATGGGCCTTGGGCATAGGAATGTTTACAATAATTGAGAATATGAGAATGGCGTTGTTACAAATTGGACTTATTAGTTAAGTGAATTTGGAAGGTTACGAGGTTTCTATGAAGTCTCGGGTTCAAGTTAGGACATAGGAAGAATTTTCATTTTTGGACTTTTAGTGGATATGGCTGATGGAAGTAGGACTTAGGAATAAATGGGTGCATTTAAGAGACACAAGAGGAACTTGTGGCTTGGTGGCAAGTGGCGTGTTGAGCTATTGAAGGGAGCAAGGGTTCAAATATCATGGAAAGCAAGGGTGTTTTATTTTTGCCAAAAAGGAGAAGAAATGATAAGGGGACAAGTGGAGGGATTCATGGAGGAAATCATGGAAATGGAGAGGAGATTGAGGAAGGCAAGGTGGCTAAGGAAATATGGTAAGGAAGAATGGATGGAAAGGAGTAAAAGAAAAGGGAAGGAATAGGGGGACATGTTGGCCAAACATGTGGAGTTGCCTAGGATAGGATTGTGGTCAACATTCTTCCTTTAGGCAAAAAAAAGTATGGACGATTTTGATGGGAAAAAGGAGGAGCTGAATTATCCTAGCCTATTTGCAAGTTTGTGCTTGAAAAGCCTATTTTCTCTTTTGAACATTTTTGGTACTCTTTTCCAACCTTTTTCCTTTGTGTTAGCCGAATTACCTAACATTTCTTCTCATATCTCTTCTCTTCTTTTTATCATTCCTTCAACCTTTCTTCCATTTTCCTAAATCGACATTATCATATGATCAAATCTTCTTTATTATTTTCTCTTCAATAGCCGAATTTCTGTCATCTTCCATATTCCCCATTTTTGTGTGTTGGACATCTCTCCTTGGTTGAATCGGGTAAGGGCTTCATTTCTACTCCTTTCATTTTCTTCTCTTTTTAGCCGAATATGTATGTTCATCACTATACGGCTGTTCCACTTTGTTTCTTATCGAAATATCTCTCTCTCCATCACTCTCATATTTGATCAACTCTTTTTCGTAAAGTTCTAGTGGGTGGCCTAATACCAAATCCTTGTCGATTCATTCGTAGTCATAAGCCAATTGGTGGGAATCGGGATTATCATCGATTAAGGTAAGGAGTCTTTTCATAGTCCATTTGATATCGCTATTCGGTTATGGTGTTAGTCGGATTGAAAGTTTAGCTAATCGATTATGTTGTTAGGCACGAAATCACTCGATACTCTCTACTTGTGGATTTTTTGGAAATAGTGATAAAGTCGAGCACCTATCTCTCGTAATAAGAGACTCGAATTGTTGGTGCCGTGGAGAATATCGTGTTACGAATTCGAATAAGGTGTGTAATCCCGTACTTTCGAATACATGTTTGAAATGGTGTGTAATCTCACACTTCTCTGAAATTTTGCATAAATGTTCTGTGATTTGGTCGAAATACCAAAGAAAATCGAAAATCGGCATCCGGGATCACTAGGGCACGCGTAGGTTCATAGTGGTAACCAAGTTTTTGTAATAAAACAGTTTTGATCAGTGGCAGTGACGTGATTTCGAAAAATCATGAAAAATAGGAGAAAGGGAATCAGAAAGTTAATAAGATACCAAATTAAAGCTTATTGTGTCTATTTTGATATGGAAGAAATGGTGAAGGAAAAGGAATTTTATAATTTGAGATATCTTAATTTTAGTGAGATTGGTTCTGATTAACTTCGTGGTTTACTGATCTATAAAATTGTACAAAGTGAATTATGGGTTATAATTTATATGTATAAAGTGAATTATGGTTTCCCCTCTTTCTCAGGCAAATCTCATTCCTCTTCGCTGGGTCTTGGCAAGTATGGCATAAAGCTCTTTTTTTTTTCTTGTTCTTTATTTGTCCACATTTTAACCGATTTTATGCCTGAAATTTTATGCCTTTCTTTGTTTCTTTATTTTTAATTTTTTTTTCTGAGTTTGAGATTAATTTCTATCGATTCAGGGCAATGAAAATGTAATCTGGTCCTACATTTTGTTTGTAATGCTTAATTTTTTTGGTTGTTTTTGGAAATGTCTGCCCATTTATACTATCAAGTCAGGGTTTTGGTGTGGACGATATTTCAATGTTAGGAAATGGTTGCCTCTATCTTCTTTGAAGTTGCACGTGCTTCATATCAATTTTGATACTTAAACACTATAAAGATAATATGCAAGTATGTCAATTATAGCTTCAGAATTGCAATATCATTTCGATTTTTATGTTGGGTTTATGTTTGAGCCAAATTTCATGAAATACATGATAAGTTATTATCTTTTGTGGAGTTCAATACATTGTCATTTTGCGATTCCTATGCTGAAGATAAAGCAAGGCTTTTTTTAGTCATTACAAAGATCGGGCTCTCCATCGTTGTAACTAATGTCCTCAACTTCTTCATGGATACCTCTTAGCAATTCCACATCTTTCTTGAGCAAACTTGTTAATTTCTCTATAACCAAACTCATGACCACTTCACCACTTGATTTAATTTTATATTGTTGAATACCCTTTTGTTCTTTGTGCTGAATTAGTGGTGGGTTTTATCTGAAAATGAAGCAGCATTGGTTATACAAGTTTCTTTTGGTTCATATGCCTGAAAATTTTCTTAGTTATCATTAACACGATGCATTTTTCTCTCTTACTTTTGGTTTTAAATTTTTGAGTTTCTACTTGAGTATTGAGTAATAAGATTTTTGAGTTATGCTTCAATTTAAAGTTGTCTACTTTCTATCTCTGCATCACTTTGCTGCATTTGATTTTCTATTTTTCGTCTTGCGGCTTGTTACTGTGTTTCATATCATAAAAGGTATTGCTTTAGCGAAAATAGTGGACTGGTATCGCTACTATTTTGTGTTATATTGTTATTTGCGTACCACAATCACCGTTAAATTGTTCACATCACTATTGGGGGCTTTAGCAGTGGCAATGTCGACACTGTTACACCACCTCTAGAGTGATAAAGCTTGATTGAAAAAATTCCAAGTTGTCATTAATCCAATGAACCTTTCTTTCTTATTTATTATGCCCATGAAGTTTTAAGGTTTGCTTGAACTGTGGCATGATGAAAGTCATTAATTGGATTGTTGAATGGAAGTTTATTCTGCACTTACAGTAAAGCACATATTAGCTTTTATGGCTTAGTACAAAAATTTTGAATATTGGTTCATTAGCATAAGCATACCTGTAGTATTACATGTTTAGTGTTGTGCTATAAAGAACTTATGGACTGTTCTCTTGGCAAATTGCTACATTCCCTTGCATATATCTTTTCCTAGAAGTCATTACCCAAAATAAATAACTCCATTCTAGTTCACATGGACAGCGGGATTTGTTGGTCTAGCATCTTGAAAAGATTTATTTCCTTCCAATCCATATCTGGTATCATCACTAAAAGACCACTTTTTGGTTATTCCAAAGATCATGGTTGCATTTTGGATTTTTTACCAGTCTCATTGATTCCTATCACTGTAAAGTTTGCTTTGCTCATATTCCTTGACTCAGTTAATTTTGTTTGCTAGATTGGTGTCTTCTTCCTCTCGCAAGCGCTTAATGTTTATAATCGTAATAACTATTTCAACATTAGTATAAGTTCACTCGATATCACTTTGATGCAATCGCTATAGAGATATTAAAATGAAAACCAAATAGTAAAACAATCATAAGAGGAAAGATGTAGGAATGCTAATTGTATGGGATAAAGAAGAGTTCTTAACTAGTAAAAGTAGGACTAATAAGAATTCTTACGTGGTTGAGGTGGAGTAAAGAAAACTTTAATGTTTGCTATATGTAATGTATAAGATACACAAGCAACTTCTTGCCCTAAAATTCCACTAAAAGCTAGATTATCTTCTAGTCAAATATTATGGTTGTGCAATTTTGCTTCTAGGTTGGTTCATCATAATATTTTGAGCCTTATATATATATATATATATATATATATATATATATATTATTGGCATGTTTTTTAGCCTTATAAAGACAATAAAACATATTTTCTTGGACCTAATTGTCATGTTCTATCTTTTATAGGTTACTAGTGTTGAAGAAATGTTTTTTCCAGAAGCACACATTTTGCTCTATACTACACACAGTATAGTTTTCAATTGTAAAAGAACTGTTGTCTTGTAAACAAATCATCTGATTTGGAGAGTATTTTCTCATGTGCAATTGAAGCAGTTATTGTTAATTTTAAAGATCCAAATATTGTATATTTGGTTAAATCATCAAATATAGCCTCTTTAGATGTAGGTGAGCCTGTCATTATTCACATTTCAAAATTTGATAAAAGAAATAGAAATTGGAATTAATCTGGAAATAGATATTGCACGACCATAACATTTATAAAAAAAAAATTAAACATTGTAATATATATACACAAAAACACCGCAAAATGTAAGTTGAATTGAAGGCATAAATATTTACTCGTAATAAAAAATAAATTTGACTTCTTTTAACTTTAATTTGATTTATTTATTTATAAATAAATCATTACAATATATATAAAAACAATTTAAAATATAAATTTATTAATATATGTAAAAATAATTTTTCCAAAAAATTTTCAAGAAATCTGCAAAACAACAGCCAATATTTTACACAGATTCATTTTTCGAAAAATATTTTACTAGCAAACAAACGAAGCCTTAGAATTCATTTAGATTGCCACGTAGGACTGCCATTAGGGAGGTAATGAAGTTTAACGGTAGAGTGACTACTTCGTAACAAAATGATAACGTAAGTGACTAAAATGTAACATTTCAAATATAAGTGACTAAAATATAATCTGAGATAAATAAAAGTGATTATTTTTACAGTTTATCCTAAAACTTTTCCTAAATTTATGTTTAAAGTCACAGCAGAACTGCCGTGTGATACACCCCATCACATGTTGGGCGGACAAACCATTATCAAACATAAAACTATTCATATCATATGGTAATTAAAAACAATTTAATAATAATGATAGTTAAATTATTAATCACATAATACTAACCGATACAATTGTAGTTTAGATGCTATGGTAATATTCACGTTGAATGTTTTTAATTATTTTTTATTACTATAATTTTCAACTTATGTGCTTTTAGATCTTAAAAAAAAGATTCTAAAGTAATAACATCTTGTAACCAATTAATAATATAATGGCAAACATGAAAATAAATATAATATAATATATAGTAAAATATATAATTACATCACTAAAAATATTATATTAAAATAATATAAAGTGCTAGTTAGGGGAAATAATGCCAACAATAGCAGGTCTATGTTGGACATGGAAATCACAATCTAAAGAAATATCAGTACATAAATCTATTGCAGGTTTCCATCTAACCTTCTCTTACCTGCAACATTAATATTAATAAATCAGAAGCTAATAGCGTGATAGACTTGCTAGTTTTCTCACAGATTTATTTATTAATTAATATCCAAAAACATGTGCTTAAGATGTCAATGGAGTGAGAGATAAGTTGAATGTCCCATTCCAAATAACTTCAAGTAGGCCCCAATCCCACAAGATTAGCAAAAGCATGAAACAAATTGCAGGTGTCTTTATCAAGATTCTACTGCACATACTCTACTTTGACAATGTTGAATTCATATTTGATGCTTTAGAAATACCAATGATTACCTAAACTGACTCCGCTGGCATGGTTCCAACATTACAGCAGCTTACTTTGTTCGGAACCCTTCACCCTTATAATGTAAACCTATAAAAGGAAACAGTGAGAATGACTCAGAAGTTGAACCACATAGACACAAGGGCAAATAACAACAGAAAGGGATAGTCTGCAATAAACATATAGGACCCTATTTAAGTGGAATCACCTTAAATGTTGTACGTTGGAGTAACTGAAACACGATTGCATCACCATCGACCAACCCGTGAGCGACTGCAAACCCTTTCCATCCACCGCTAAGTCCTGTTTTTTTAGCCAAATATATGGTTGGATACTCATGGCCTTCTTCATCTACCAAAGTCATGACCTCATCACGCTTGGGAAGATTTGTCTTGCAGAAATGGACCGGTAGGCCCTGTCATCGAATTAACTCACAGATCTTAATGAGGAACAGACCCCCTTTCCCTTCCTTTTTTCATTTTTAAGACCAGCACATGGATGTCATATGAAACCTATAGTATATGAGTGGTTCAAAATTTGATACAAAAACCAACCTATACTATCAATTTTGTTTCCTAAATCCCAAACTTTGTACAAGAACATGTATATTAACAGTGAAGCCCTAAATCAATGATACGGCTACATAGCTATCATGACAATTCGTGTATATATGCCTGTTCATGTGTAGACTTTTTGATTGGTTAATAATTTGGATGAATAAATGTTGACATTTTTTGTATTTTCGTGTCGTGGCTGGCATTGTTAGCTCTACTATCATCTATAGATTCAATAAGGAAGAACGAAATAGTTTAGAATGACAAACAAACCAGCCAAAATCCACCGGTAACATGTGATTGAAGCATGGACTTAATGAAGACAGGAAAATGAGGGTCTAAACCAGATTCCAATTTTTCTGCTTTCTCCAAAGCCTCTGCTCTAGCTTCATCTGAAGCATACACCCGGTTTGACAGATCCCTATGCTTAGATACCCTAAATTTGCCACCAAAAAGTCATTAAACCCTACAAATACAAACAAATATCAAAAAATCCAAACAAGCATTACCTTCTAGGTATCATCACTTTATCCACAAGAACCTACTCAAAGAGACCAAGGTAAGATAAATGCCCCCATTTTTAACTAAACCCATGAAAGAGAATCGAGGAAATCACTCACTTCTTGGTAAACCGGGGCGGGTTTGTTGGCGACACGACTCGATCTTCTAACCACAACCAATTGTTTTTCGACTGTCCGAGGCTTCATCTGTTTTCTCTGTTTGGATTTAATAAACTATACAAAGTGAGCTTCTCATTAGTAAAATAAAGAAATAAAAACTGAAGGAGGAATTGCAGAGAGATGGAACCGGAGAGGGTTTGAAAGATGGGGTATGAAGAAGTGTAGAAAGCTGTCGAAGATTGAGAGCTTCCATTCTTTTCTTGTTTTCTTCCACACGTTTCTGACGGATTTCCTCGTAGGACATCATCTTCTCCTTTGCTACCACCATTGTTATGTTGTTGAGAATTAAAATCAAAAGCGCTTTGGCTAAATGGGATTGGATTGGCGCTGTGAGTTAAGAACAACCCCACTCGACCGTTGGCCTTTCACTTCTTCATTCCTTTCCCTTTTTTTTATTACCTCGATTGACCCACCCATTCAATCAATTTCAAAATCAAATTTTGGAAAAAAATAAATTATCAAAATAGTCACTTTTATTTTAATCAAATTATATTTTAATCACTTATATTTGAAATGTTACATTTTAATCACTTACGTTAACGTATTGTAACATTTTAGTCACTGAGCCGTTATTTGATGTTAACGGTGTAACAATAAACTGATGTGGCACGTTAAATCATCATTTCAAGTTAAATTGTACAATTGATTATATATTTTTTTTGTTTTGAGCAATTTAAATTTTTTATATTCTTTTAATTTTTTTTCTTTATTTTCCATTCTCTTCTGCTTCTTCCTCTCTCTCGTCCCTTCATCTCTTTTAACGTAATTTTTCTATATTTTTTATTTGTTAAATTTTTTTTATGTTTATGAAAAAAGAAAATGCAAAAATTGAAACCAAAATAGAACTTTCTTCGCATATTCTCACCCCATAATTACAAACCCTCATTGCTCATCATCGCTTTGATGAACTAATTTGGATCTCTCAATGACCTAGTTCACAAGCTCACCTCACTCGAAGACCTCGTCAGTCGTGACTTATGGCAGTCTAACCTTTACAAAGTTTCTTGAACTTGTTCCCTTAACCTCCTAACTAACCTCACGACCACTTTATCTATCTTACCTACAACATTTTCCCCCTCTCGAAACTACGTTGTTCACGGGTTTTTCAAATAAGCTCTACACTCTCAATGGCTAAAACAACCACCATAAGAAATTGACCCTCAACTTTACCCAAACCAGGTTGGTTCCATGCTCCCTTTCTCTCTTCAGTTCATACATGCTCGGTTTCCAATCAAGCTTGTTTGGGAATATCCAAGAAGATTTAGATTAACTTTATCGTTTGCTTAATTTTATTCATCAAAAAATAAAAGAAAAGGAAACAAAAAAATTTTGCTTTGAATATAAAGAATTCAATTTATGTTTAGATTTGATTAAGGGTGCGGATTTTTATATTGATTAGCTAGATCCAATTTTAGTTTTAAATTAGGTCATATTCAAATCGAGATTTGATTAAAATTATTAATATTCAATTTTTAGTGAAATTTAATTAGGGAATCATGTAAAAGAAACAAGGATTTGATTCATTTGGTGGGCAAAGATTATGTTTCTACAATGAAAAATATGAGAAGAGAGAAAATAATAGGAAGAAGAAAAGGAAAATAAAGAAATAAAAAGAAAAATTTAAATTGTTCAAAAAATAAAAAGTATAGGGATTAATTTTAACAAACAACAAACATAGAAAAATTACGTTAAAAGAAAAGGAAAAGGAGAAAAATAGATGGAAAAGGAGAAGAGAATAGAAAAAGAAAGTTCAAAAAATTAAAAAAATTAAATTGTTTAAAACGAAAAAATATAAGAATCAATTATATAATTTAACCTAACATGTAATGTTTACCAACAATTAAAGTTTAGTAACTAAAATGTTACAGGACTAAACTGTAAAATAAAAGGACTGTCTTCACACAATTACTCTCTTCTACCACGAGTAGTAGGGATGGCAATAGAGCAAATATTGTTAAATTCCAGGTCAATAGTGGATTTGAGTTATATTAATTATTTAGCTAATTTTAATAATAATTAATTCTGATAATGTGATTGTGAATTATAGGACTTTAAAAGAAATCTCATATGTGAAACCGTTTTTCCATTTTGATGGGCTAAGATTCAGACAAAAGTTAGAGCTTTTCTGGTAAATTCGCTATGTAGTTAATGTTAGAACACAGGTCGAACAGCTCAAAACATAGAATTAACCTTCTATTGTTCCACAAAACAGAAATTTAATAAATCACACATTGCCCCTTCTTTTTTTTATCCTTTTAGGAGTTTCATTGTGCTCTATGCCCCACTTCGCAAGCATTCCTTCTTCAAGCTGGAAAAGCAGAATATGTTTATAGCCTGGATCTTCGAATGCATTTGATTGGATTGAAATGGGAATTCCGCCGAGAAGTATGTAGGTGTTTGCTTGAGGAATGTGATGACTTTAGATCCCAGCCTTCAACGTTCTTCGGAACACATGCGTCGAAAAGGATTTGACCAAGAACCCCGTGGAGATTGACGCTTGGAGGGTGAGCCAAATGGATTAAACCTTCCTTTTGCTCATCTTGCACGGACCCAAAATCTCTACCTTCGTAATATTCTATCGAACTAGGCAAGAGGAAATTACTGCTTTGCACCAGAGGAGTTCCCTGAAAGCTCTTGTTTGGGCTTAAGGCTATTTTGCTGATATTGGAGATCGGCTCAGAGATTTCATCCTGTGCCCCTGCTGGTCCAATTCGCTCACCCTCAAATTGTTGAATATTTCGGGAATACAAGGCAGCTGACTTACCAAGAAGCTCAGTCACCGCGGCCTTGTAATCAACTGGATAATGCCGATAATGACCTGTAAAGACCATTAATTGGAACACGTTGATATGCCGAAACTTCAATGTGATTGATTTATAGATACAAGAAAATATAACTATTGCTACAAATTAAAGGAAGTTAAAACAGTCATCTGCATTAGCTAGGTTTATGTTGAAGATAAATATGCAACCTTTTTTATCATGCAAACATGGGTCTGGACCAGAAAATGTTTCTTTCAATTGTATAGCATAAACATGTGATCCCTTTGATCTCTTTGTTCTCATTTAAGCATTTTGGTAAAGAAAAGACACTAAACTCCGCTGCTGTCGTGACTTGTGCAAGGCAATCAAGAACTTAATGTTTCATAATGCTTGAAGATGAATGAATGACTACCCGTATTATATATAAGGCCCTGTTGTGCATCTAAATATGTTTTACATCACCACTGAACCCCGTTTAAAGCTTTTATCTGTGGTATGATCATGTACTAATAAGAGCAATTTCTTATAAGTTTAAAAACTAACCAACATGAGGCGAACCATTGAACTTCACAAGTTTTATATCACCTCCAAGTTGTTGTAATCTTTGAGCGAAATTGCAGATAATTTGATAAGGAGCAAGATCATCAGTTTCGGAGCATAATATGAGATACGGGGCCCCCATCCTCTGCAAAAGATTTGTAATTAGTGAACTAAATTGTTTTTCAAGAAAAAAGAAAGCAATAACTTGAACAACGGTGTTTATTGTACACTTACAATTGAACCGTATAGTGTCTGCCAATACTCAGCACGATGGGACTCAAACCTGCTGAGGAAGAGAGCATCAAGACCAGAAGCAATGCCATTTGCTATCCATGATGCTATTCGTGGTGGATGAGACATTTGCAGAACTGTTGGATGAACCACAAATCGGGCACCCAAGTCACTAGTAAAATCCACAGGACTAGAATCAAAAACATGGCCCGAAAAGCACTCCTTCAGCAGTTGGAGATCATCCTTCAATGGAAGTAAAACAATTCTCAGCAAATGCCATTATACCATCATTTGTTGATTTTTTTGTCAAATAGAAAAGAGAAACAAGGATTTCCGGTATCGGTGCCTAATAGCCCTAAAGAATAATGGAAAAACTGACTGCAATTGCACGATTTAAGAAGATAGTAAAACGTTAGCATCTTAATAGAGGTATAACATACTGGATTTATTTGCACTTCACACAATCCCTCGATCATCTGCGACAAGCAAATATAAAGCTATATCAGCACAAGCAAACGGAAACAAGTATTAAACATATAAGGCAAAAAGCAATGGGATTTTCAAAGTTGTGAAAGAAATACCTGAAGAACCTTGTACATACAGGCCTTAGGGCCACCGGAAAAAGATGCAAAGACCACAGGGCATGGCCTAATCTTTAGCTCCTGCACAAAATAAAAAAGAGAAACTGAAAAATGGGGGAAATTTGAGAGAATTGATAAAAATACTCCTCTACCCATTCAGAGGGCCAGAATTAACACCTCTTGCAACACACAAAATTAAGATTGTTTTCAGTATTACCTGAACAAGTTCTTTAAGAAGATGGAGAGCTAAAGCAGCAGCCTTATCAGGGAAGAACCTGCACAGATTACAAAACATCAAAATCCCAGTTAGCCTTTAGCAGATTCACATAAATTTTCAGTTCAAAAGTATCAATCAAAGACATATGAGAATCTGTAGCAATTCCAACCAATATCCCTCATTTCCATATTACCATAAGATTAAAAAAGAAAACCCAGTTTACAGCACGGGAAATCAAGTGCTACAGTAAGCCAAAAGCATCCACCAGCCAACAAACAAATAAGATTAAATTGAAAGTAAATTCAAATCCAAAAAGTAGCTTAAAACCCCATACATGTTTAAGAATTCTGAATGGCAAACGAGAGAATCCCAACCCAAAGAAGCGTAAAGTTGAACATAGCTCTTCAAGTGCTTCTCTTGACAGGACATCCAAGCGAACACTACAACTATACCTCCTCCATTTTTCCTTCTTTCCACGCTTTCCTTTCTCCCCCAATAATATCTCCCCCCAAATCCCCACATTCTCTCTTCCTTCAACTCTTCCACTCGAATTACCAAGCACTAATTAAGCTTCTCTTAGTTCCACACAGCTCAAGAAATTAAAAAGAAAAAAACAGAAATTGCAGAGAATTTGATTCAATCTATGGACCAAACTTGAAATAGATTAATAATGCAAGTCTGATTTTCTTTTCCCCCAGCGTTTTATAGGGAACTGTGAACGAAAAGTATGCCCGACTTCCTACGATTGATTGTATCTTTCAAGTCTTGCAACCTAATCCTTGCCTCCATGGAAATTTTACATAGGTTATATTAATTTTCAGACAAAATATGTTATAATATTTTATAAAAGTTAGATAGCGTATTAAATTGATTAATTTAGTCAGTTTAAAAAAATTTTGTATATTGTTAAGATAGTAAAATGTAATTTTATCATTTTAATAGTTTATATCTTTATAATTTTAAAATTTAAATTAATTTTTTATTATTGTTAAGAGTCAAAATGTAATTTTACTATTACGATTTTAAAATTTTTATAAATTATAAGTAGCATAAATGAAAAAATTTTATTATAGGGGAGAAGTCCTTCCAGCCCCTTTGCTCTGCCACTAAATTTAATCGATATATTATTAAAAGAATTAAATAAGTTTAAATTATAATATTATTATAAAAATATCCCGAAAAGTTAGTTGTTTCAATCGCAGTTTAATTCCAAACAAAATATTCCATTTACAAAATCGTAAAAACTTTAAAAATATTAATTTTATTAAATATTAAATGATATTTTTAAAGGCTAAATTAGTGATTGAGCTATTTTTTTAATTAGGCTTTTAGGCCGTTTTTAATTTTATTTAGAGAAATAGACCGTTACAAAAAGCACGCCTTCTGCACAGTTGGTAAAAAATGCGTCCACCTAAGTTGCAATTTTTTACTTTCTTAATATAATTAGTTTCTTCAGTGGATGGTTAAATGTTGGTAGTTTTATCCATGAGTCTCAGGTTTGATTTATCTCCCACTCAAATTTATATTTTTTATTTCATGTTGTTATAAGCTTATTCTTTTTTTAATAATGTTTTTAACATTTTAGCTTTCTAGTTAAATGGATAAATAATAATGATTTTATCATTGAGACCCAACTTCAATTCCTCTTTTCTAAATATATTTGTAATTTTTATTTCATCTTGTTTCAAGTTTTTTAACTAATAAGTATATTGTTTTCAATTTTTATTTTAATTCAACTTGTTAATTGATAACTCTTTTATTCATAAAATAAAGCTAATAAATATGTAATTTTATAACAAATATATATGTAACACCCCTAACCCGTATTTGTCGTCGGATTATAGTTACGAGGCATTACCAAACAGAACACAGCTCAAAACAGGCATTCATTGCATTTCATGATTCGTAAATCAATCACATCAATACACATGTCCTATTTAAAATTCGAAGCTTAATACTACTATATTCCTATCATTCACATATTAAAATTTTCTTTCAAGCTTATAACTTTATAAAACATATATCGAGCATATCACAAAACATACATTTCATAAATTGAATATCAAACATGTCACTTTAATACACGCATATTTTAAACTTAATGATCAATATCACAAGGCTTATAAACCAAAGCACATTCGGCATAAGCAACTTCACTAAATGGTTAAGCATAAAATTTTAAACATCAAAGTCATGTGTACATTTTACCTAATCAATATGAACCATTTAATGAAAATGCATGATTCAAATTATAGTATACTCAACTTGCAAATTCATTAACCAAGCCAAACCACATATACTTAGTCATTCATCTTATGAATTATTCACTAGTACATTAATCAAGTTAAATTATCCACACGACATACTAGACATATATATATATATATATATATATATATTACACATAGATAAGCATCATTTCAAAACCAAATATATCTCTTCTCTTATCACAAGTTTATGCGTATTTATTATCACAAACATAATCAAGATATCCAAACCAAAATTGATCTTATCATAGACATAAACATTTATTAGCTAACATGACATATGCATATATGTGTATATAAATATATATATATATATATATATATATATATATATATATTCAATTTACCTATTTTTAGCGAACATGAATGTGCATCATTTACTAATTCTAATCCTATTTATAGGTCAATTATACATCAATCTATAAGTCTATAATTAGCCGAACCAAATACTAATTTCACAAATCATAGCAAAATCATCACATAGCATTTAAAACCACACGAAAACAATTTACCAAAACAATCAAGTAACATATTCATTTCTTACTTCATCAACCGTGTATAATAGACAATTACCAACAATTACATAAACTTTACTTAACCAATATAACACATATCATTAACCAAACATACATTCATCCCTTATCTCATTACTAAACCGAATTATAAGACCATCCATCACAAGCATTTATCAACATTAGTTAATTTATAAGTCATTCATGACATATTCAATCAAACCATATAATTAAAATACCATTCATGAATTCATGAAACATACTTACCAAAACAAACTTAAACCATGACCGAAAATGTACAAATATAAACATTATTTCAAGCCATTTTTGCATGGCTTTGTTTATATACAATTTCAAAATTCAACCAAAACAAATACTAGCCTATACATGCCATAGATTCGTAGATCAATCTTTTAAAATACCGAAATAACGATTGATAATGTGACGGATTTCCTTGACAATCCCCGAGCTTGTAACTAGCTTCCAAAATCTATAAAACAATGAACAAACACACACACAGTAAGCTTGAACAGCATAGTAAGCCATAAGCAAATAATTCATTTAATACTCATTAACATTAAAATCAACTAGGCCAAATCAAGCAAACCTTAATCAAATTTACATTTATCATGCTTGCAAATTCATATACCAATACATGAGCATTAACATTATAGCATCACTTGGCTGAATATGAGCATTCACACATACATATAACTCACTTTTTATCATGCATAATTTATATCATCATTTCAAATACTAAGCTTACCTTATTTTCATTAACATTAAACTTAGCACGTGCCTGAACCTTTTATCTTGATTTCACATTCAATCATAACTCGATAATGCCTGTTGAACCATTCGAAATCAATAAGGATACTCGGATAGTCGGAAATCTCGTACAATGCCAACGTCCCAGACGTGGTCTTACATGTAATCACATATCGATGCCACTGTCCCAGATAGGGTCTTACACGAAATCAAATACGATGCAGATGTCCCAGACATGGTCTTACACGTAAATCACAAGTCGATGCCAATGTCTCTGACAGAGTCTTACACGAAATCAAATACGATGCCGATGTCCCATACATGGTCTAATTCCATTTTAAGGGCTTTAAAATTAAGAAGCCATAGTAAATAGCAAGTCACTTTTGCGTTTAACGCGATTAAGTCCTTTTATTAAATCGGACACTTAAACGATAAAATTAAATCACAAAAAATTTCACACATATAAATTAACATGCTGCAGACACCAAAAATATAATTAAAATATATTTTTCTGACTCAAATTTGTGGTTTCGAAACTACTATTCGATTAGGGTCTAAATCAGACTGTTACAACTCTCCCTTAGGATTTTCGTCCCCGAAAATCTTACCGGCGAATAGGTTTGGGTAACGTTCTCTCATAGTATCTTTGGGCTCCACGTAGCTTATTCAACCCCGTGTCGATGCCATAAGACTTTTACTAAAGAAATTTTCTTACTTCTCAATTCTTTCATTTGCGATCTAAAATCTGGATCGATTCTTCCTCGTATGTCATATCGGATCGAATATCAATCTCAGATGGGAAATTACATGTGATGGGTCAGATCAATATCGTCGATGCATCGAAACATGAAATACATTATGGATCTTTTCTAACTCAAGTGGCAACAACAGTCTATAAGTAACCGGCCCGATACGCTCAATAATCTTATACGGCCCAATAAATCTCGGACTCAATTTGCCTTTATAGCCGAATCGAAGTATTTTCTTCCATGGTGAGACTTTCAAAAACACTTTGTCTCCAATCTGAAACTCAATATCTTTTTGTTTCAAGTCTGCATATGATTCCTGACGATCTGACGCTACTTTTAGACTATCGCGAATCACTTTCACTTTCTGTTTAGTCTCTTTGATCAAATCGTCCCGTGTATCCTATTCTCACTGAGCTTAGTCCAATACAGAGGTGTTCGACATTTGCAACCGTAGAAAGCCTTGTAAGGTGCCATTTTGATACTCGATTGAAAGTTATTAATACACGCAAATTCAATCAATGGAAGGTATCGTTCCCACGTACTTTCAAACTCAAGAATACAACATCTCAACATATCCTCAAGTATCTAAATAACTCGTTCGAACTGACCATCTGTCTGCGGATGGAAAATAGTGCTAAAATGTAATTTCGTACCCAGTGCATCTTGCAATTTCTTCCAAAACCGCGATGTGAACCTTGGATCTCTATCCGAAATAATAAAAATAGGTATTCCGTATAATCTCACAATCTGAGAAATATACAACTCAGCAAGCTTATCAAGTGAATAATCTGTGCGAACTGGAATAAAATGAGCCGATTTAGTCAATCTATCCACAACAACTCAAATTGTATCTTTCTTGCTCGATGTCAAAGGTAAACCCGATACCAAATCCATCGTGACTCTGTCCCATTTCCACTTGGGTATCATAATCGATTGAAGTAACCCAGACGGAACCTGATGATCAGCTTTGACTTGCTGATAGATCAAACATCTCGAAACAAAGTCAGAGATGTCCGTTTCATACCTTGCCACCAGTAAAGCTGTTTCAAATCATTATACATTTTCGTACTACCCGGGTGAACAGATAACAAACTGCTATGAGTTTTATTCAAAATCATCTGAATCAACTCTGAATTTCTCGAACACACATTCGGTCTTTAAACCTCAAACAACCTTCAGTATCAACTCGAAACTCTGAATCGATATTCGCATCATATTAAGCATGTTTTGCTATCAATTCATTTTCAACTTTCTGAGCCTCACAAATCTGCTAAGCTACTAGTGAACCGTTATCGAATAGGACCAATTGATTATTCATCGCACGTAAGGCAAACAATGATTTCTGACTCAAAGCATCAGCAACAACATTAACTTTTCCGAATGGTAGTCAATCACTAACTCGTAATCTTTTAACAACTCTAAATATCTCCGCTGTTGTAGATTCAGATCTTTTTGAGTCATCAAATATTTTAAGCTTTTATGATCGGAATAGACGTGACATTTTTCACCGAACAGATAGTGGCGCCAAATTTTCAACGCAAACACAATAGCTGCCAATTCCAGATCGTGTGTTGGATATTTCTTTTCGTGTGGTTTTAACTGTCTTGAGGCATAAACTATAACTTTGCCTTCCTGCATCAAAACACAGCCTAAATCGTTCAAAGATGCATCACTATAGATAACGAATTCTTTACCCGATTCTGGCTGAACTAGCACTGGAGCTTCGGTCAACAAAGCTTTCAACTGATCAAAAATTTTCTGGCACTTTTCTGACCACTCAAACTTAACATCTTTCTAAAGTAGCCATGATATCAGGGTTGCAATCATAGAGAAACCTTTTACGAACCGTCTATAGTAACCAGCTAGTCCCAGAAAACTTCAGACTTTGGATACATTTCTAGGAGGCTTCTAATCTAGTATAGCCGAAACCTTATTCGGATCAACCCGAATACCCTATGCTGATACAACATGTCCCAGAAAACTAACTTATCGTAACTAAAACTTACATTTATTGAACTTCACAAATAACTGTTTATCACGCAAAGTTTGTAACACTATTTTCAAATGTTCGGCATGCTCGAATTCATCATAGGAATAAATCAAAATGTCATCTATGAACACAACCACAAATCGATCCAAATATGATCTAAAGATTCGATTTATTAGATCCATAAAAGCAGCAGGTGCATTAGTAAGTCCGAAAGGCATAACTAGAATTTCATAGTGTCCGTTCCTCGTTCAGAAAGTAATTTTTAGCACATCGGAGTCTTTAACTCGCAGTTGATAATAACCTGATCTCAGATCTATCTTAGAAAACATAGTAGCCTCCTTCAACTGATCGAACAAGTCGTCAGTCCGTGGCAAAGGATATTTATTCTTTATAGTCACCTTATTGAGCTATCGGTAATCAATACAGATTCTCATAGTTCTGTCTTTCTTTTTTACAAACAAATTCGATGCACCCTAAGGAGAATAGCTCAGTCATGCGAAGCCTCTATCAGTCAATTCTTGCAACTGAGCTTTCAATTCTTTTAATTCGGTTAGTGCCATTATGTACGGAGCTATCGATATTGGAGTTGTTCCAAGCACTAACTCAATGCCAAACTCTACCTCTCGAATCGGTGGCAAACTCGGTAATTTTCAAGAAACACATCCGAATACTCGCACATGATTGTTACTAATTCAATCTTATTTTCAATCACTTTAGAATCGAGTACATAAGCAAGGTAAGCTTCACAACCCTTTCTCACATATTTCTAAGTTAACATCAAAGAAATCACTGCCGGTAGACCATTCAGATCATTAGACTCAATCCGAATTATTTCATCATTATGGCATCATAAATCAATAGTCTTCCATTTGCAGTTCACAATAGTATCGTGCAACGTTAGTCAATCCATACCCAGAATTATATCAAATTCATCGAATGGCAACAACATGAAATCAGCCGGAAAACATGAATCTCGAATCATCAACGGACAATTCTTACATACTTTATCAAACAAAACGCACCGGCCTAAGGGGTTTGATACTCTAATCACAAACTCAGTAGACTCTATAGGCAAAGTCTTACTAGGTACTACAGTCTCACATACATAAGAATGAATTGATCCAAGATCAATCAATGTAACAACACTAGTATCATAGAGAGTGAAAGTACCGGTAATAACATATGAGGATGAAGCCTCTTCGCGAGCGCGAATAGTATAAGCTCTGGCAGGTGCACAAGCCTCAGATCTAACAGATGTGTCTTTAGTTTCTTTTTGACTACTACTCACATTACCCGTATTTTTGGGTAGTCTACCTCGAGTTGACATGTTACTTAGTCTCGTATTCTGCACTGTGTTTTGCTTAACCAGCTCAAGACATTCACGGATGAAATTATCCATCAATCCGCATTTAAAATAGGCCCGATCATGTAATCTACAGTCACTGGGATGTCGTTTACCACAATGTCTGCACTCAGGTCAGTTTGGTCGAATGTTACCAACACTAACAATCGAGGTAGCTTTTGAACTCACAGGTGGTCTGTCTCGATCTCGTCTAGAATAACCTGCAGTAGCCTTTGAACGGCTAGAATCATCTCTGAATCTCTTTGATGCTGACTAGAATAACTTAGTCGATGATCTCTTACGTGAATCTCTAGCTTCAAAGTCAGCTTTTCTTTTTTCTTTCTCGGGCTCTTCAGCTTTGCACGCTCGTTCAACAAGTACGACGAACTCTTTTATTTCAAGAATCCCGACTAACAGCTTGATGTCTTTATTCAATCCGTCTTCAAATCTTTTACACATTATTGCTTCGGTTGATACACACTCCCGAGCATATCTACTAAGTCTCACGAATTCCCGCTCATATTCTGTTACAGGCATTCTACCATATTTCAACTCAAGGAATTCTTTGTGTTTTTGATCAATGATTCTCTGACTGATGTATTTCTTATGGAATTTAGTCTGAAAGAACTCCCAGGTAACCCATTCTTTTGGAACCACCAAAACCAGTATATTCCACCAGTGATACGCAGAATCTTGAAGCAATGATACAGCACATTTAATACACTCATCAGGTGTACAGGATAGCTTATCAAACACACGGATAGTATTATCGTCAATAGTGGCTCTGAATTCTTCATTCCCATATTTTCTAATTTTATCAACAACGGGCTTGTGTAATCTCATCGGATCAAGTACTTGAGGTATTACAGGTATCAGAGGAGGATTAGGAGGGGATGGGGGTTGTTGAACAGCCGAATTTGTACGGATATGTTGTGTGAACCAATTGTTCATCATCTGATAAAAGGCTTGTTTAGCCTCTCCCTCATGGCTACTCGAAATCGGCTTAGAATCAGTCGACGCTGCCCCTTGAGTAGGAACGGGCGCATTACTTTCCACATCATCAGCTACGGCTCGATTGAGATCCATATACTATACGAAAACACATTTTAATTTTCAAGAATCATCATACTATCGCAGTTTATAAATATGGCATGCATAGATAGACTCACACGCATTACGTTAGTTCTAGAATCGACTAAACGTAGCTCTGATACCAATCAAATATAACACCCCATAATCATATCTATCGTCGGATTAGAGTTACGAGGCATTACCGAATAGAACACAGCTCAAAACAGGTTCATTGCATTTCATGTTTCGTAAATCAATCACATCAATACACATGTCTTATTTAAAATTCGAAGCTTAATACTACTATATTCCTATAGTTCACATATTAAAATTTTCTTTCACTTTACAAAACATATATCGAGCATATCACAAAACATACATTTCATAAACTCAATATCAAACATGTCACTTTAATACACGTGTATTTTAAACTTAATGATCAATATCACAAGGCTTATAAACCAAAGCACATTCGGCATAAGCAACTTCACTAAATGGTTAAGCATAAAATTTTAAACATCAAAGTCATGTGTGCATTTTACCTAATCAATATGAACCATTTAATGAAAATGCATGATTCAAATTATAGTATACTCAACTAGCAAATTCATTAACCAAGCCAACCCACATATACTTAGTCATTCATCTTATGAATTATTCGGCTAGTACATTAATCAAGTTAAATTATCCACACGACATACTAGACACATATATATATATATATATATATATATATATTACACATAGATAAGCATCATTTCAAAACCAAATATATCTCTTCTCTTATCACAAGTTTATGCGCGTATTTATTATCACAAACATAATCAAGATATCCAAACCAAAATTGATCTTATCATAGACATATACATTTCATAAATTGAATATCAAACATGTCACTTTAATACACGCATATTTTAAACTTAATGATCAATATCACAAGGCTTATAAACCAAAGCACATTCGGCATAAGCAACTTCACTAAATGGTTAAGCATAAAAATTTAAACATCAAAGTCATGTGTGCATTTTACCTAATCAATATGAACCATTTAAAGAAAATTCATAATTCAAATTATAGTATACTCAACTTGCAAATTCATTAACCAAGCCAACCCACATATACTTAGTCATTCATCTCATGAACTATTCTGCTAGTACATTAATCAAGTTAAATTATCCACACGACATACTAGACATATACTATTTATATATATATATATATATATATATATATTACACATAGATAAGCATCATTTCAAAACCAAATATACCTCTTCTCTTATCACAAGTTTATGCGCGTATTTATTATCAGAAACCTAATCAAGATATCCAAACGAAAATTGATCTTATCATAGACATATACATTTATTAGCTAACATGACATATGCATATATATATATATATATATATATATATATATATATTCAATTTACCTATTTTTAGTGAATATGAATGTGCATCATTTACTAATTCTAATCCTATTTATAAGTCAATTATACATCAATCTATAAGTCTATAATTAGCCGAACCAAATACTAATTTCACAAATCATAGCAAAATCATCACATAGCATTTAAAACCACACCAAAACAATTTACCAAAACAATCAAGTACCATATTCATTTCTTACTTCATCAACCGTGTATAATAGACAATTACCAACAATTACATAAACTTTACTTAACCAATATAACACATATCATTAACCAAACATACATTCATCCCTTATCTCATTACTAAACCGAATTATAAGACCATCCATCACAAGCATTTATCAACATTAGTTAATTTATAAGTCACTCATGACATATTCAATCAAACCATATAATTAAAATACCATTCATGAATTCATGAAACATACTTACCAAAACAAACTTAAACCATGACCTAAAATGTACAAATATAAACATTATTTCAAGCCATTTTCTCATGGCTTTGTTTATATACAATTTCAAAATTCAACCAAAACAAATACTAGCCTATACATGCCATAGATTCGTAGATCAATCTTTTAAAATACCGAAATAACGATTGATAATGTGACGGATTTCCTTATCAATCCCCGAGCTCGTAACTAGCTTCCAAAATCTATAAAACAATGAACAAACACACACACAGTAAGCTTGAACAGCTTAGTAAGCCATAAGCAAATAATTCATTTAATACTCATTAACATTAAAATCAACTAGGCCAAATCAAGCAAACCTTAATCAAATTTACATTTATCATGCTTGCAAATTCATATACCAATACATGAACATTAACATTATAGCATCACTTGGCCGAATATGAGCATTCACACATACATATAACTCACTTTATATCATGCATAATTTATATCATCATTTCAAATACTAAGCTTACCTTATTTTCATTAACATTAAACTTAGCACGTACCTGAACCTTTTATCTTGATTTCACATTCAATCATAACTCGATAATGCCCGTTGAACCATTCGGAATCAATAAGGATACTTGAATAGTCAGAAATCTCGTACAATGCCAACGTCCCAGACGTGGTCTTACATGTAATCACATATCGATGCCACTGTCCCAAATAGGGTCTTACACGAAATCAAATACGATGCCGATGTCCCAGACATGGTCTAATTCCATTTTAAGGGCTTTAAAATTAAGAAGCCATAGCAAATAAGCACTTTAGCAAATAACAAATAACTTTTGTGTTTAACGCGATTAAGTCCTTTTATTAAATCGGACACTCAAACAATAAAATTAAATCACAAAAAATTTCACACATATAAATTAACATGCTGCAGACACCAAAAATATTATTATTTTTTTGACTCGGATTTGTGGTTTCGAAACCACTATTTCGATTAGGGTCTAAATCGGACTGTTACAATAAATATTTTACATATATCATTATATTAAAAATATTTGAAATTAATAACTCATTTATATATAATATAAACATCAACTAATTTTTTGATATATTTTTCTTTATATATAAATTTTATATGTCAAATATTTATTTTCTCCACATATATTGAGGTATGATGATTTCTAATATTATAAAATGAAATAATTATTTTGAATATAATTATTATTGTTATATGTAAAATATTTCAAATATCATTATTTTTCATCTACATTGTGCGTATGATATTTTAAATATTTTTATATGTGAAATATTTTAAATACACATACAAAAATTTTACTACACTCATGATATGAATTGGAAAATAAATATTACACATATAAAAATCATATTTGCTAAAAATAATCATATTTTAATAATTATTTGATTTTATGAATAAAATATTTATTAATTAAAAGATGAATTAAAATAAAAATTGAAAATAATATATTTATTAATTAAAATTAAAAAAACTTGAAACGGTATGAAATAAAAATATTTAGAAATAGGAAATTGAACATGAGTCTCAATGATAAAATCATTATTATTTTACCATTTAACTAAGGAAGCTAATATGTTAAAAACATTCATTAAAAAAAAAAGCTTAAAACAACATGAAATAAAAAATATAAATGTGAGTGGGGGAAGAATTGAAATTGGGACTCAATGAGAAAACCACTAGCATTTAACTATCTAACCAAATAAATTGATTACATTAAAAAAGTCCAAAAAATGCAACTTAAAAGGAAAAGTTCGCCCAACGCGCCCAGCTGGATACACTTTCACACTCTTTTTCAAAAACAATCTATTTCCCTAAATAAAATTAAAAACGGCCTAAAAGGCCTAATTAAAAAAATTGGCATATTCATCAAATTTAGCCTTTTTTTTTTAAATGGTAAATATTAATTTTATTCCAATTTGGTTTTAGTTGATTCTTTTAAAAATATAATGATTAAATTGATCCCTTCAATAATAAAGAGGCTAACTTAATCAAATCCCTATAATAGAGGGACCTCTCAAATATATTTATTGATAATGAAAAATATTTAATGGTAAAAATGAAATTATAACCGATAATAAATTTTGAGTTTGATTCTTAAATATTTCTTGTTGATTAAAAATGGGTAAAGTAATAATTAAAGTTACTTGATTATTAGTAAATTTACATTTGAATTGTTCAATATCAAAAAGTTATAATAAGCTCGGCAGTGGTTTGTTAACTTGGTAACAGAGTTAAATGTGAGACAAATAAATTCACAATTTGGTCACTCAATTATTAGTAATTTTACAATTTGGTCATTTAATTTCAAAAGGTACAAATTAGTCACTAGAGTATTGATAAGTTTACAATTTTAAACTTTGGTCACTCAATCTTTGTATCATTACTTAAACAATATTGAAAAAAAAAAACTCAAGCCCCAAACCTAGCAAAGTCACTATCAACCCCTGTATCGCCCTTAACCTAACCAACTCAGCAACTATTCATTGTTAAACCATTCACCATTTTCCTTTCGACCAAAATCAAACCATTACCTAAGAAAATTCATCATCAAGCTAGTTATACACCCTTACCTTGAACTAGTAATCAAATATCACCACAACTAAAATAAAAACAAATAAAAATACCAAAACAATCAAATAAAAAGCAAAGGGAAAAAAAAAAACTCAAAATACCATTTTCAAACAAGAGTGAGTTAGAGAATTCGTAATGACAAAGGGTAAATCCAAAAGTTCAAAGAGAATGTTTCACCAAAAATAGGAAATATCAAAGTTAGGAGGCCATCAAACGACGTTGGATGAAGGTTGAAAAGCTTCTCCTATAGGGCTTCAAATTTAAATTGAAAAGCCATTTCAGATAAAATTAAAAAGAAGGAAAAAATTGTGTTCCGAGGAGGCTATATATTGTGGTGTGATTACTAAAATACAATTAAAGGTGGTCATGATCAGTTGCGGTGCACACAAATATGAGGGAAGGCCTCTAGGGTTTTTGTTTTTGGGTCCTTCAAAATCGATTAAATGGAGAGATTGTATATATATTTATTGTCCTTACCTTAGGAAGAGAAACGAGTCCATCCAAAATACATGACCAAATCAAAGTTATGGCTTCAAAATTGACACCAACCACAATATCTTTAATTTAATTTCATAATCTTGACATTTTCTAAAACAAATCAATTGGTATTATTAATATAGAAAACGTCACTAGGAAGACATTATATAAAATAAATAAATAATATCACTTTGATATTATTGTTATAAAAATTGTTTGAATTAAGTTCTCTTCGTTACTCCTTTCAATGATTTCTTGATTATAAATGAAATAGAGAGTTTTAACTTATTACTTTAATGGTTAAAATTTAATATATTTACAACAACAATCATAAATAAGTATACTTTTTTTTCTTTTAAAAGATAAAGAGAGTTGTACTTGTTTCAATATAAATACCACTATTTTTACAGTCTATATTTCATCCTAACTAATAATAACATCATTTATTGCAGTCTTATTCAAAATGTCCGACCATTGTTGTTATGGTTGAAAGATGAAATAAAATGTGTTAGGTTAGAATTAAAATATTTTTTAGGTATGATAGAAAAAAAGTAAAAATTGATTAAGTTATATAATTTTAAATAATTAATATAATAATTCCTTATTTTAAATGAAAATCACTTTTAACCATATAAGTAAAATGTTGTTGAATGGTTGTATGGTTTTAGACTTTTCAAACCCCAGTGGAAACAAGTTTATGTGCTGCTTGATTCTTGCACGGTGGACATGGAAAGTTATGAAACTTGTAATTTGCCTCTAGCTTTTGATAAATAAAAAAAGAACCTCGCCATTCTCACTTGTTTCCTTTACCATGTGCAAGTCTCACCACCCACGCACAGAGGCGTATATACTTGTTTAACACCATCATTTCAATAATCAATATCCATCTAATTTTTGCAACATTTTAAAAAGTCGATAAAGATAAATGACCAATATGATAATTTCGTTAATAATTTTATTTAATATTTACAGACTTGATCATTACAATTTGTATCGCATAATAAAATCTCGGATTCTTAAATTCATATTCCTTTTAAGTATGTAAGTATTAATTACGTATCTCTTTTTGCTTTTCAATGAAAATTAAATTCATATATATATTTAAAATTATATATCTTATTTTGCTTCAATAACAAACAAATATGATAGCAATTCTACTACATTCCAAGTTTGCAAGATATAAAATTTATATTCGCATGTGTGTATATATACACCTACAAACTCAAGTTTGAAAAAATTAACTGAATAAATTTTGAGTGAAGCTTGCTAAGAAAACTAAAATAAAATTTAGTTTAAAATTACATGTTTGTGATTTAAATTTTGTGACAACTTAATTAAATTATAATTAAAATTATAAAATTTATTTTTATTGCTAATTTGATTTGATTAAATATATAACATATAATAAGAATTTTTAAAATTATTGGGATCAATTTGATTGATTAACTTTTTAAATGTTGTTGGGCCTGGCTCATAAAACCATCCTCTTTAGTTATATCTAATTCAATTTAAACAACATTAATTTTTCTTTTTAAATTTAGTTTAAAATTGCTTTTGATAGTAAAGTTAAGCTTGATTTATTATTGCTTTTTAAAAGTGTTTTATTAATATTAAACAAATAATTTTTGAAGTTAGAAGTGTTTTTGAAAAGCGCTTTTAAATAAGGGTGTATATGAACAGAACGTTCGATAAATTATTCGTGAATCGTTCGTTTATTAAATTAAATAAACAAATATGAACAAAATTTTTATATTTATTTAATAAACAAACAAACATGAACAAAGATGCATTCGATTCGTTTATGTTCACGAACAAACTTATTTATTGACTCATTTATTTATTAATAATATTTTCTTATAAAATATTAAAATAACATCTCCTCTATTTTTATATTTAAATTTCAACTCATTAATCTAGGAAATATAAATATATATATAATATTTGCAATCACTATTGATAATGTGACAAAACAAGTTATCAGCAGTGTGCTCTAAATGCTTTACTCGATTGAAACAAACAATAATATAAAACTTAAAAGTAATGAAAGAAAAACTAAAAAGATAATTTAAAAAGCATTAGTTCTCATTCACTTTCTCTCTTATGACTAATTTTTACTCTTTCTTTTTCCCTATTTTTTGGTAGAGTGCATTTTTTTTTTTAAATTCTATGTGAAACTCTTTCCTTTTTACTTTACTTTCTCTCTTAGCCAAAAATAAAAACGTGAGAAGTCAAGATTAATTCAACTTGGATTCAGCTTACTTTCGTCTTCAACTCAATAATTTGTTGCATATCTTGATAAATTTCATCGTTCAACTTCATCAATCATCACAAATACTCAATTTTTATTTCCCAACAATATGCAAAAGAGTTTTCTTTTCCTTTTTTTTTTCTGTTTCATATATTAGCAATATGTATATTCTCTTAAAATTCGACTCTTTCTAGTAGTCTCTCCAAAAATGATGTTAGGGGGCACAAAGAGTTCGGGGGAGACATTTTTAGATCTTTATTTGTGGTATATCATTCTCTTTTTTCTTGTTTAATCAATTTATTTTAGTATAAATTAATGTTGAGACCTTTCAAGTTGGAATTATAATTTCATAACTATTATTTTGCTATTATTATATCCAAATTTAACTTTATGAGATATTGCTTTAAACCTCGATGCACATTGTTGTTGTCATACTTGATGAATTTTAAAGATATTTAATATTATTAATAGTAAAACAAAATTATTTGAAATGGTGATCTATTACTTGTTTAGCCTATGTGCATTATTGCTTTTATAGAGCTTGTTTAATAGATTTGGTGTTATCCATTAATAATGATTTAAATTTTAATTTTTAGGTATGTCTTATAACTCAAAACAAGGTCATTATTCTTATTCGTGTACTGATTCTTCATCACCGATGGCTGTCATTGAAGGAAATGAAATTTTCAATGCTCAGGATACTACTCATGAAAGACCAACCCCTGAGGAGGCTCAGTGTTTGGATGATATTGAATTTGCCACTTATAAGAGGAGAAATAGAAATAAGACATCAATTGTTTGGCAGGAATTGACCGTAGTTAAGATTGCTGATGGGACCAAAAAAGTGCAGTGTAATCACTGTAAGATTAAACTTGCCAAGAACCAAGGATGGTACAACTACACAATATAAAAGGCATTTAAATGGTTGTGTGAAATGTCAGGCATCTTTAAAGGGAGAAGGCAATCTTTTTCTACCACCGCAAGCACCTAGATCTGGCAGTGCAAATGGTATCCAGACTTGGAAATATGACCAAGAAAATATCAGGGAAGTTGTTTCTCACATGATAATGGTTCATGAGTTGCCTTTTGCATTTATTGAGTATGAGTTATTCACTTTGTTGATGAAAACTGCAAGTCCTCTCTATGTAAGAATTTCTCGTACTATAGCCAAAGCTGATTGTTGGACAAGTTATGAGGTTGAGGAGAAGATGTTAAATGGGTTGTTGAAGACAGTGGATAGGATTAACATTACAATTGATATGTGGAAGTCGAGTCAAAAGATTCAATACATGGTCTTGAAAACTCATTTTGTGGACTTAGATTGGAATTTACAAAAAAAAAAAAAAAAAGAAAAGAGTTTTGGACTTTGTTGATGTGCCTCCTCTGCTTAGTGGAGTTGTTGTATATGACGTATTGTACAAATGTTTGCAAGACTGGGGTATTGAAGGAAAAGTGTGCTCAATTTCCGTGGACGATGCTTCTTATAATGATGTAGCTGTAAGGATGTTGAAGGATAGCCTTTCATTTCATAAAAGGCTTTCTTTGAATGGGAAATTGTTTCATGTTTGTTGTTGTGCACACATCTTGAATCTATTGGTGCATGATGGTCTTTCCAAAATTGAAGATGTAATTGATAATGTAAGGGAAAGTGTGAAGCACATCACAACATCCAATGTGCGTTTGACTATGTTCAATGATATTATTAAACAACTTCAGTTGCCAAATAAGAGGTTGATTTTAGATTGTTGTACATGGTGGAATGCAACATATGTTATGTTTTCATGTGTATTGGAGTTTAAGGATGTATTTCTGCGGTATGCTCAACGAGATGTAAGTTATAAGTATTTGTCAAGTGATGAAGATTGGGTGAGGGTTGAGGAAGTTTGTTCTTTCTTCACACTTTTTAATGAAGTTACCAACATTATTTTAAGTAAACAATTTAAATATATCTAGTTTTATTTCATTATTTCTTAATTTTCATTTATGTTATTTAATTTAATACATGGTATTTCCTTTATAAATATTAGGTTATGAATATCCAACTTCAAATTTCTTTCTTCCTGAACTTTGGAGTATCAAAGAGTTATTGATGGAGAAATCTTTGAGTGAGGAAATTTGGATGAGACAAATGGTCGATAAAATGTAAAGAAAATTTGATAAATATTGGGGTGAATGCGAGTTGCTTATTTTTATTGATGCTTTACTAGATTCTAGGAATATGATGAAATTGATTGACTTCAGTTTTTGTGTTATTTATTCTGAAGAGGAAGCTCCTAGACAAATTCACATTGTGCGTGATAGTCTATATGAGCTTTATAAGGAATATGTGGATGAATATGGAGCAACTAATGTTGGTACATCATAGGAAAATGATGTGCAGGAAAGTGGTGTCAATAATGCTTCTACCGCTAGTAAAATAGGCAAGGGAAAAGTTATGACTGTGAGGTCCAAGTTTGAGAGATATATTAGGAGTGTTGACACGATTGACAATCTTAAGTCTGAACTAAATATATACTTGGAAGAAGAAGTGTTCATTTGTAAGGAAAACTGTGGAGATTTTGATGCCTTAGAGTGGTGGCAGGTTAATAACCTCAAGTTTCGAATTTTATCAAAAATGACTTGTGAAATCTTGTCTATTCCTACTACCATGGTGGCTTCAAAACCTACTTTTAGTGCTAGTGGTAGAGTGATTGATGCATATCGTTCATCTGTAAAAACTGATACAGTGCAATTGTTACTTTATGGTTCTGATTGGTATCAGAACTTTTATTGGTTGAAAAAAAAGTCAAAGTAAGTAATTTTTAAGTATTTGTTATATTTATTTAATATTTGAAATATTATTTAGTTTGGTCATCTAATTTTAATTTTTTATATAGTGTAAACTAGAAATTAAAAAGATTTTCTTACTTTGAAGTTAGAATTTTGAAAATTTTCAAAGGGGGTGTATACATTTTGGGGTGGTGTTTATGAGAAGAAAGTGAGCATTTTAACTTGGTCGATGTTTGTCCAATAGCTTTGTATGAACCTATTTTTAACTTTTTTGATATGATTATCTTTGTAAGGTAATTTTACATTTAACTAGTTGTACCTTCTATAACCTTATTTTCTTTAATCAATAATAATAATAATGGATCAAACAAAAGGTTTTTATGTTGTTGTCTTAATGAATTTGATGGGTGAAACTCATGGTTTTTTTTTGATTTGGTGTTTTCAGGATGTGGTATCATTGGATTCATTGCAAGTGAATGTGCTATTTATGTTGTCAACTTTTCTAGTTGGCGTTGGTGTTATCTTTTTGAACTGCTTTTCTTATAATATCTTTTGTTTTGAATCGATCAAACTACTTGTTTGCAACTTAGTTTTTTATGATATTACAAATGCCTCTTTCAAGTGTAGAACTCAATAATTCTCATATTGAAATGTAAGTTTTATTTAATTGGTTTTATTTTATTTTATTTTATTGTTTGTTTGTTTAGTTAACATTCGCGAACATAAACAAACATGTTTGCGAACGCTAAACGAATCGAGCCCGAACACACCAAATAATAAACAAACCGAGTTCCAACATGATATTAAAAATTTAAACGAATACGAATCGAATATGAACAACTTCAAAAATAAATAAACGAACACAAACACAACCTTGTTCGTTTGAGCCCTGTTCATTTACGCTCCTACTTTTGAACCCAAAAGTAAAAGCAATTTTTTCTAGCTTTTGTTTTTAGCGAAAACTCTTTTAGGAGCAAAAGACAATTTTAACCCTTATAAAGAATTTTATATAATATTTATATTAGGTATGTAATTACTTTTCTATTGAAATTTATTTTAAATATATAATATTATATATTTAAAATTTTATTGGTTATATTTTAATATTTAAAATATAGTTTATATATTCAAATTAAACTATATAAATAATTAATATTAATTGCTTAAAATATTTAAAATTTATATTTCATATATTAAAATATTAACAACAAATTATAATAAATTATTTTTATATTCTTACTAAAATACCATAATATTAATTAATTTAAATATTATTTAAATACATATTTGTTACTTTATAACATTATGTCTAAAATGAACATTTTATTTCTCAAAATACTTTTTGACAATAATCTTGAACATTTAAATCTTAAACTAAACATTTAAAAGTACTTCTCAAAATCACTTTTCCACTACACTTTTTAAAAATAATTCTAAAAAATAATGCTATAGTAGTCCTTAATCATTTTACATGGCTATGTATCTCACTGAGGCCATGTGGACCAAATTGTAAAATTTCATCAAAATTTACATGGTTATGTAGCTAGGTCGTGTAACAAATTGAAGCCGTGTGCATTAAAAATGACTAAATTTACAGTATCCACATAAGCGTGTGGCCAACTCGTGTGACACAAAAATATGTCATTTGGTACTTGATACAATTCCAACACCAAAAAATGCATTTTTAACCATTATAAACCTACTCACACCATACTAATGTCATGCCAAAATTGAACTAATTTCCTAATCAAATCATCAACCAATATGCCACATTCGGCACCTCAAACATAAAGGTTTACATGAAACTAAGAGCTTTCCAAGAATTTCATATTCATTCATACCACTATTACAAATCTATTAAACCATACTATACCTAATCTTATACAAATCAAGCCAATCATACCAAATTACCATCATAGGCCATTCATTTGCCATAAACACATTCACCATATTAATAATTTACACATTTATATACATCTTGCCATAACATTAAAATTCATCATCAATATACCAAACTTATAAACATTCAAGACAATGTGAATACATATCCAACTCTATATACATGCCACATAATTGGGTCTAAAAACGATTAAAAATCAACCGAGATAGAAGTTGGATAATGTGAGCTCTTAAGTGATCTGATCTGCCAAATTTCGCAGACGTTAGCTACAGGACAGAAAATGAAACAAAATAAGCATTTCGAATGCTTAGTAAGTTCATAATATTTAAAATAGTAAACTTACCACAAGTCATAATTGTAACAGCCCTTACTCGCATTCGACGCCGGAACTGGGTGCGAGGCATTACCGAACTTAACATACTTAATCATACAAAAATCAAGCCATAAATTTTTATCCCAACTTAAAACTTTTCATTTGTATTCATAATGTCCCAATTATGGGCTTACGAAACCCAAAACATACATACAGAACGGTTCGGTACTGAATCAGAAACTTACGAACACTTAGAAAAATTTTACTTAACACAGGGCCACAGGCCCGTGTCTTTGGCCCATGTCACTCACACGGCTATAACACGCCCGTGGGATAGCCCGTGTGACGAACTGAATTTTCGCAATTTATGCGCAGACTTCACACTGCCTGGGCACACGCCCATGTCCTAAGACCGTGTCCTTCACACGGCTGAGACACCTAGTCGTACCTCTGCCCGTGTGCTCACTACTGGGCATTCTGTTTTACTAAATTCAGATGAAAGGGAACACACGGCCTATCCACACGCCCACAGGGCTAGACACACGCCCGTGTGTCTATCCATGTGGACAAATATAAGGCTATTTACCAAGCCATTTGCCACCCTAAAGAGCAACCACACTTATACTATTCCCAACAACACATAGCATAACAATAATGCACTTTTAATACTTATTATCAAGACATTCATACCTTAACTTCACATTACAGCATCATGTATATACTTTATACATTACTCATTCAATTCCACAAGCTTACACCTCATGAATCTCATCTTCATCAAATAGGTATAAGTTAACGAGTATTGGCCAATTCCAATGGCTATTTACAAAATGAAATGAGTGACATTAATAGCCAACACATTGGCTAACCAATATGACATATAACAAAATGACCAAGTTCTTATACATGCCATACCCAAAATAATCAAATTTTACTATACCAAACGAATAGCTTAATAGTGTGAATCGAGCTCCGACATCCTTCGATCCCCGAGCTAGCTTGGCGATACTACAAGAAAAGGAAAGGAGAGGGAGTAAGTATAAAGCTTAGTAAGTTTGCATGTAATAGGTAACAATATAAAATCTTGTAATAATATCCACAGATTGCATTATGATTTTAGCACGAATTCTCAAGCAACATTGACGTGGCTTACTCATGATCACTTTTACCAATCACATATCATATACCGGACTCATTTCTCGTGAATTTCTCATATGTACCTGTATCAATCCATCATATAACTTTAGCACTTTTCCCATCTTGAACATAAACTTAACTCTTTACCTCGTTGAACCACTTGGAATACTAAAAGATACTCAAAAATTGTCATACACGTAATAAGATGCCAATGCCATATCCCAGATATGGTCTTACAAGGGATCACATGTCGATGCCAACGCCATATCCCAAATATAGTCTTATATAGGATCTCATATCGATGTCGATACCATATCCCATATATGGTCTTATACGAGATCGTATATCGATGTCATGTCCTAGACATGGTCTTACACGATTTTCATACCGAAACCAGGTCTCAGACGTGGCCTTACGCAGAATCACTATTCAATGCCGATGCCATACCCTAGATATGGTCTTACATGAGATCTCAATTCGATGCCGAGGCCATATCCCAAATATGGTCATATACAGGACCTTATAAATCTTATGATGTGACAAAGGTATCCTTTCTAATTCTAAGGTTCAACTCGGACTTCAACATAATATAACTTCATCATACTTTCATCGAGACCTCATTATCAATTTCATATAAATAATATACATTTCACGAAATGTCAAGCATTTAAAAGCATAGAATCATGATGTTGAACTATTACAAATAAACTTACCTCAGTACCAAAATATGTATAGTTGTTTAATTTAGTCCGCCACCTTGTTCTTTCCTCGGTTTTTGTTCGGACTTCTTGTTTCTTAATCTATAATGATAATTTCACTTATTTAATTATCACATTGACTAAAACAGCCTATGAATCACATTTTGGCAAAAATTACAATTTTTCCCTTAATCTTTCACATATTTGCAAAATGGTCCCTAGGCTCGTATAATGAAATGTACTCATTTCTTTGGTTACCCACGCCTAGTCGAACCTATCTTAAGCTTAAAATAGCTCACACTTTCCTTCAAAACTGATTTTTACTACACATTTTATCACTTTTACAAATAGGTCATTTTTATGTGTTTTTCATGTAAATCACTTAGAGAAAGATGTTCATCACACATCAAACTCTCATATTCCTCAATTAAACATCAAAATACATGCATGTCATACATGGCTAAACTTTTTAACATGAACTCTAGCTCAAAATAATGGTAGAAATAACTAAATCGAGCTACGAGGATCTCAAAAATACGAAGAACATCAAAAACGGGGCTAGGATGTACTTACTTTGAGCTTGAAAATGATCAAAACCGTAGCTATATGTAACATCCCGTACCCAGGTCGATGCTAAGACTAGATGCGAGACATTACCATGCTTGAACTCACTTAATCAAGTACTTACTAGCTATAAAATTTCGTTCCGACTTAAAACCTTTCTTTCTTGGTCTAGACATACGTATCATAGTCATACGAGGCCTTAAACACTTGTTCGGACTTTTGGATCTTATCAAAAATCCTCTCTCAAAATCAGAGGTTACACGTCCGTGTGGTTTAGGGCACACCCATGCACCCCTAAACACGCCCATGTTTCCCATCCGTGGGGAGCTACTGACTTATCTGACACGTCCTTGACACGCCCGTGTCCTCCAACCGTGTGGAGCTACTGACTTATCTGACACGGCCTTGACACGCTCGTGCCCAAGCCATGGGTCTTACACGGCTCATGCACACGGTCGTGGGATTCACCCGTGGCCTATTCTAACAAGTAATCATAAGGTGCAAGGTTTGCACGGCCCAGACACACACCCGTGTGTCTAACCGTGTGGACACTTAGAGGCTATATACCAAACCTTTTCCATCCTACATTTCATACATTAATATACTAATTCAATAAAGTCTCAAATCAACGACTAAAACACATGAATTTATACATTTGATTCATGAAAATAAAGTGTTACTACCATACAATTACAACAACTTAGCCATCATCAACGGCTATACACAATTAAACTACAAACCCTTTTTGGCCAACATAGTTTGGCACATTAACAATAACTTAGTCAACCTTAACTTCTAGTCCTATACATGCCATGACTCATAAGGACTTGATACCTCAAATCGAATGTCTGCTCGATAGTGTGAAAACATCTCCAGCGGCCTCCAACCCGTATTAGTCAACATAATCTATAAGAGATGAGAAAAGAAAAGGAGTAAGCACTAATGCTTAGTAAGTTCATCTGCATAATCTAGCAAATATTAATATTCAGTAAATATAGATAACCACAAGATATTATACTGGGTCATTCCCATTAACTCATGGTTGCTTACTCAACCACTCTAGAAGCTTACTCAATTTATCTCTTACCGTACCACGAGCTAATTGCTCTTTTACAAAAGAATACATTCCTGCACTGATTATTATGTAATCATATAAGACATCACATCAGGTCTTATTAATATGCTACTTATCTTTCGGTGGTTTCGCACTTAGCCCACCATTATCATACATTCATAAATAGTCATCCACATGTAATACTTTAATTCAATTGTTCATCCGAGAACACCCTCACATTACTACTCTTACTTAACTTTTCCACGATATTTATTTGCATTCACACAATATAACAATAAATCTAACTCATGCAACAAGGTGCATTAATTTCTCATATTCCAATAGATGTTCATCATATATATATAAATTGAAATTGTCTCAATTCAATTCTAATACATACTTGTGCCTTTCGTAGCTCAACCGCACACTTTCTTTACTTCAACATATACTCTGAAATACTCAAGTTATAAAATAACTCTCTTGAGTCTCATACTCATGAAATCACATAGAAATCATACCCCGATAGGGTCTTACTTGAATTAACATATCGATGCCATGTCCTTTATACGAATCCTTACATCGAGGCCATAATCCAATATGGTCTTATACGAGACTTTAACTATCGTCTCAACCTTCTTCATGCATTTCAACCAAGGGTATTTCATACATCCATAGAGTGAATATACATTCCATACAACATCAGAAAACTTACATGAACTCATACATAATTTCAATAATTGCATGTGAACTTACCTCATTGTCGAAATAGCCGAAAATGACTATTAGCCCACATTTCTCTTTTCATTCGTTCTAGGTCCGAAACTCGCTTTCCTTGATCTAGAACAATGAAATTTACTGATTTATTCATTTAATAACCATAAAATACCTTAATCTATAATTTAGGAAAAATAACTATTTTGCCCCTACATTTTGGCAAAATTACGATTTTGCCCCTAGGCTCGTAAATAAATTTTCATCACATTTTCTTGTTAATAAAGCCTAGCTGAACATTTAATCCTCTTACATCTATCCACAATTCCAACTATTTCATGCCTTAATGAATAATTTACAACTTTTGCATTTTAGTCCCAAATAGGTGTTTTCATGGCAACACCTTTCACAAAAGTTGTTTCTCATCATCCTATCATTCATTTTCTTCCATAAAAACTCAGCTAACAACTTATAATCTCACATGGAAAATCTCTAAACTTTTTACCATAATGCAAAATAGTCCCCTCTTTAGAAAACTTAAGCTTTAGGGACTTTAAAAGTACTATTTTTATCAAGAAAAATTATCAAAATCACTTATTAGAGAGGAGGATTGCTTGCTGAAATTTTAAGCTTCAAAACCCCTTTGTTGCTGTTCATTTTCGGTGGAGAGAAGATGGAGAAAAGATGATAGCTTTCTCTTCTTTATTTTATGATAAAAAATAAATCTTTTATCACTAAATTTCCACCTAACCATTGACAAAGTCAATTCTTTGTCCCCTATGGCCGGCCATCACTCCCCCAATGGCCTATTTGCACTTTAAGGACCTCCAATTAATATTCCATAGATATATGGCACCCTTAGAAATTAAAATAAAACTTTTACACTTTATGCGATTTAGTCCTTTTTCGCGATTTAGCTAGAAATCGCTAAAATTAAGGCACTAAAATTTTCATGCATCCTTATAAACATGTTATAACACATAACATATCATGAAAATAATTTTCTCTAACCTCAAATTAGTGATTACGAGATCACTGTTTCGACTAGCCCCTAGATCGAGCTGTTACACTATAGCTTCTCCTCAAAATTTCGGCACTTAAGGAAGAAGATGGACACCATTTTTGACTTCTTTTTCCCTTTTTATTAATTTATTAATCATATAAACAAAATGCCCTAAAGGCCATTCCTTGAGATTTTTCTTTCTCATGTCCATTTTTGTCCATCATAAAATATAATGGTTTAATTCCTATATAAGGACCTCTAATAAATTTTCTAATACTATCTCATACTTGAAACTTCTAGAATCTCATATTTTTCAATTCTTACAATTTAGACCTAAAGGATAAATTGATCACTAAATTAGAAAATTTCTCCATGAAATTTTCACAAAATCATGCAACCCTGTCATAGACCTCATAAAAGCCATAACACATATATTTCTACTTCGTGTTTGTGGTCTCGCAACCACTATTCCCACTAAGCCCTAAATCGAGCTGTTATAATTCTCCCCCTTAGAGATTTTTGCCCTCAAAAATCTTACCGGTAAAAAGGTTAGGATATTGGTTTCTCATAACCTCCTCGGGCTCCCATGTAGCCTCTTCAACCCCATGTCTTCGCCATAGTACTTTCACAAGGGCTATACTTTTATTCCTCAATTGTTTGACTTCTCGTGCTAAAATCTTAATCGGCTCTTCACCATAAGTCATGTCTAGTTGAATTTCAACCTTTGTCGGTACAATCGCATGCGAAGGGTCTGATCGGTAACGACGTAATATAGACACATGGAATACATCATGGATCTTTTCCAACTCAGATGGCAAAGCCAACCGATATGCTACCGGCCCTATTCTTTCGGTAATCTTGTACGGTCCAATAAAATGTGGACTTAATTTGCCTTTCTGGCCAATCTGAGAACTTTCTTCCATGGTGATGCTTTCAAAAATACCTTATCGCCGACTTGAAACTCGATCTCTTTTCGTTTCAAATCCTCGTAGGACTTTTGTCTATCGGAGGCAGCTTTTAAATAATTACGAATCACTTTTACTTTCTCTTCAGTTTTTCTGACCAAATCGACCCCATAAATCTGATTTTCTTTGAGTTCGGTCAAATACAAGGGCGTTCGGCACTTACGCCTATACAATGCCTCATAAGGTGCCATTCTCAAACTCGACTAAAAACTGTTATTGTAAGCAAATTCCACTAACGGTAAGTACTTTTCCTAAGTACCTTGAAATTTTAAAAAGCAACATCGAAGCATGTCTTCAAGTATCTGTTTTACCCTCTCCGACTGTCTGTCGGTTTGTGGATGAAAAGTTGTACTAAAACTCAACTTTGTGCCCAAGGCTTCTTGCAACTTTTTCCCAAATCGTGATGTAAATCTCGGATCTTTATCCCAAATAATCAAAAACGGTACTCCATAAAGTCTTACAATTTCTGAAACATACAAATCTGCCAACTTATTAAGCGAATAATTAATGCATACAGTATAAAATAGGCCGACTTCGTAAGTCTATTAACCACAACCCACACGGCATCCTTCTTTTTCGGTGTCAAAGGTAAACCCGTCACAAAATCCATAATGATACGGTCCTATTTCCACTCGGGAACCATAATAGGCTGAAGTAAGCCAGAAGACACTTGGTGTTCATCTTTCACTTGCTGACAAATCAAGCATCTCGATACGAACTCGAAAATATCTTTCTTCATACTCGGCCACCAATACCATTTCTTCAAGTCATTATACATATTTGAACTGCCTGGATGAACGGATAAACATCCACTATGTGCTTCGTGCAAAATTTTCTGAATAAGCTCATCATCTCTCGGTACACAGACCCTATCTCGGAACATTAAACATCCGTCAGAACTGATCCGAAAGTCTGACTCCATACCCGATTCACATTGAACTCTTTTGGCTTGCATATCACTGTCGCCTTTCTAAGCTTCACAAATCTCTTGAAGGAACATCGGCCTAGCTTTCAATTTAGCTAGAATAGAATCATCATCCAATAAAGCCAACCGTGTATTCATAACTCTCAATGCAAACAAAGATTTCCTACTCAAGGCATCGGTGACCACGGTCGCCTTTCCCTTGTGGTAGTCAATCACTAACTCATAATCCTTTATTAACTCTAACCATCTTCGTTGCCTTAGATTCAATTCCTTTTGAGTCATCAAGTACTTTAGACTTTTATGAACAGTGAATACGACATTTCTTTCCATACAAATGGCTTCAATGCAAATATAATGGCAGCTAATTCTAAATCATGGGTCGAATAATTCTTCTCGTGCGGCTTTAACTGTCTAGAGGCATAAGCTATCACCTTACCCTTTTGCATAAGTACACAACCCAATCCATTCAAGGATGCATCACTATAAACGACAAATTCTTTTCTAGGTTCAGGTTTCACTAAAACTGGAGCCTCAGTCAATAATGCCTTTAGTTTCTCAAAACTTTGTTGGCACTTTTCTGTCCATTCGAACTTAACATCTTTTTGTAAAAACCTCGTCATTGGAGTAGCTATCATGGAAAATCCTTTGACAAACCATCGGTAATAACCAGCTAGGCCTAGAAAACTCCTAACCTCTGATACGTACTTCGACGGTTTCCATTCAACAATAGCTAAAATCTTTCCCGGGTCAACTCTAATGCCATCGCACGAAACAATGTGGCCTGAAAATCTGACTTCTATAAGCCAAAATTTACTTTTACTAAACTTGGCATATAACTGTTTATCCCATAAAATTTGTAAAACCGTCCTCAAGTGCTTCGCATGCTCATTCTCATCACGGAGTAAATCAATATATCATCAATAAAGACTACAACAAATTTATCCAAATATGGTCGAAAGATGCAGTTCATTAAATCTATAAACACGGTAGGGGCATTTTTAATCCAAAATGCATAACTAGAAATTCATAGTGACCATACCTTGTCCGAAATGTAGTTTTTGGCACATATGAGTCTTTGACTCTCAACTGGTAATAACCAGACCTCAAGTCTATCTTGGAAAACACAGTGGCTCCCTTTAATTGGTTAAACAAGTCATCAATCCTTAGAAAGGGATACTTGTTCTTTACGGTTACCTTATTAAGTTACCGATAATCTATACATAATCTCATAGAGCCATCTTTCTTTTTCACAAATAATACGAGAGCACCCCACAGAGAATAACTCGGTCTTGCGAAACCTTTATCTGTCAACTCTTGTAACTGTGCCTTCAATTCTTTCAACTTAGTTGGAGCCGTTCTATATGAAGCAATCGAAATGGGTGCAGTACCAGGGGCTAACTCAATACCAAATTCAATTTCTCTAACCGGAGTTAACCCTGGCAATTCTTCTGGAAATAAATCTGGATACTCACATACTATCGGCACTGATTCAATTCTTAACTCTGATTCTTTAGAATTCATCACAAAGGCAAGATAAGCTTCATATCCCTTTCTTATGTATTTCTGAGCAGCCATGAAAGAAATCACTATAGGCAATTTGTCCTATTCATCTGATTCAACACGAAGAGTATCCACATTTTCACATTTCAGTTCAATATATTTCCTTCCATAATTTATTATCACATCATGAGTAGTTAACCAATCCATACCAAGAATTACATCGAATTTATCAAACGACAATAACATGAGATTAGCCGGAAAATAATGACCTCTAATCATCAAAGGGCAATCCCTGCATACTTTATCAACTAACACACATTTGCCTAGGGGATTTGACACTTTTATCACAAATTCCGTAGACTCTACAAACATGCTCATACTAGATACTAATTTCATACAAACATACGAGTAGGTGTATCCCGGGTCAATTAAAGTAATAACATGAGTATCATAAATAGAAAATGTACCCGTAATCACGTCAGGAGATGACGCTTCTTCACGAGCGCGAATGGCATAAGTCCTCGCAGGCACTCTACCCTCAAATCTTGCAGTCTGTTCTTTAGGTGTATTCTTACTACTCGTTCCATTTCCTGGATTTCTCTGTGGCCTCTCTCTAGCAGTACTTCCCAATCTTACACTCTGAAATTTCTCTTTTTCAACCATCTCAAGGCAATCTCTAATGAAATGATCTTGGGATCCACACTTAAAACAAGTTTTCTCATTTACTTGGCACTCACCGGGGTGACGTCTGCCGCACTGTGAACATTTCGGTCTACTTGGTCGAGCATTACCAACACTAGCAATTGAGGTGGTCTAAGCTTTAGAACCTGAGTATTGTTTACCTTTACTTCGGTTTGAGAACCCACTGAAACAGTTGATTGAGTAGTGAAATCTCTTGATTTCTTGGATAAGGATTGAAATGACTTACCCAATTATCTCTTCCTCGAGTCATGAAACTCAATCTCAGCCTTTCTTTTTCTCTTTGGCCAATTTCTCGACCTTGTAAGCTCTCTCTACTAGCACAATAAATTCTTTCAATTCTAGAATACCAACAAATAATCGGATATCCTCATTTAATCTATCCTCAAACCTTTTACACATGATGTCTTTAGTGGATACACACTCCGAGCTTATTTACTAAGCCTTACAAACTCAGACGTTCATATTCAGTTACCGTCATTCGACCTTGTTTTAGCTCAAAGAATTCTTTTCTTTTCTGGTTGATAAACCTTTGGCTAATACTTCTTTTGGAACTCTTCTTGAAAAAATTCCTAATTAACTTTCTCCTTGGGCACAACCGACACAAAGGTGTTCCACTACTGGTAGGCCAAATCTCTCAAGAGAGACACCACACATTTCATACACTCCTCGGATGTGCAAGACAATTCATCAAATACCCTGATGGTATCTTCAAACCAGAATTCTGCTCTTTCCGAATCATCATCTTTATTAGCTTAAAATTCTTCAGCTCCTTGCTTCCGAATTCTATCAACCGGGGGTTTTTCCCTTCTTACCATTTCTACAACTTGGGGAGATACAAGGGTAGGCTGAAGGATAGGTGGGGGTGGAGGGGGTTGCGCGTTCGGGTTCATTCGAACGAACTCCGTATACCAAGCGTTCATCATATGGAGAAAGGCTTTCCTACCCTCTTCTCCTCCTCTCTGACTTACAGTCACTGGTCTATTTTCATTTTTAGTTGGCACCGTCCCTTTGGTCGGGTCATGCTACATTACTTTCAAAGATCTACCACCGCTTCTGTCGGGATCTATTTACTATATGAAAACATAATTTAAATTGTCAGGAGTCGTCACACTATCATTATGTAAATACTCATACGTATGGCATGTATAGCTAGACTAGTGCATATGCTACGTTAGTTTGAGAATCGACTAAATCGTAGCTCTGATACCACTAAATGTAACACCATTTACTCGTATTTGACGCTAGAACCGAGTACGAGGTATTACCGGGCTTAACATACTTAATCATACAATCGAGTCATAAATTTTTATCCCAACTTTAAACTTTTCATTTGTATTCATAACGTCCTAATTATGGGCTTACGAAACCCAAAACATACATACAGAACGTTTGGGACTGAACCGAAAACTTACAAACACTTAAAATTTTTTTGCTCAACACAGTGCCACACGCCCGTGTCACTCACACGACTATGACATGCCCGTGGGATAGCCCATGTAACAAACTAAATTTTCACAATTTATGCGCAGACTTCACACTACTTGGGCACACACCTATGTCCTAAAATCGTGTCATTCACACGTGTCTCTGCCCGTGTGCTTACTATTGGCATTCTATTTTACTAAATTCGGATGCAGGGGAACACACGGCCTATCCACACGCCCACGGGGCTAGACATACGCCCGTGTGTCTATCCATGTGGACAAATTAAGGCTATTTATGAAGCCATTTGCCACCCTAAAGAGCAACCATACTTATACTATTCCCAACAACATATAGCATAACAATAATGCACTTTTAATACTTATTATCAAGACATTCATACCTTAACTTCACACTACAACATCATGCATATACTTCATACATTACTCATTCAATTGCACAAGCTTACACCTCATGAATTTCATCTTCATTGAATAGGTATAAGTTAACGAGTATTGGCCAATTCCAATGGCTATTTACAAAATGAAATGAGTGATATTAATAGCCAACACCTTGGCTAACCAATATGACATATAACAAAATGACCAAGTTCCTATACATGCCATACCCAAAATAATCAAATTTTACTATACTAAAAGAATAGCTTGATAGTGTGAATCGAGCTCCGAAGTCCTTTGATCCCCGAGCTAGCTTGGTGATACTACAAGAAAAGGGAAATGAGAGGGAGTAAGCGTAAAGGTTAGTAAGTTTGCATGTAATAGGTAACAATATAAAATCTTGTAATAATATCCACACATTGCATTATGATTTTAGCACGAATTCTCAAGCAACATTGACGTGGCTTACTCATGATCACTCTTACCAACCACATATCACATACCGGACTCATTTCTTGTGAATTTCTCATATGTACCTGTATCACTCCATCACATAACTTTAGCACTTTTCCCATCTTGAACATAAACTTAGCTCTTCACCCCATTGAACCACTTGGAATACTAAAGGATACTCAGAAATTGTCATACACGTAATAAGATGCCAATGTCATATCCTAGATATGGTTTTACATGGGATCACATGTCGATGCCGATGCCATATCCCAGATATGGTCTTATATGAGATCTCATATCGATGTCGATGCCATATCCCAGATATGGTCTTATACGAGATTGTATATCGATGCCATGTATCAAACATGGTCTTACACGATTTTCATACCGAAACCAGGTCCTAGACATAGTCTTACACAGAATCACTATTCGATGCTAATGCCATATCCCAGATATGGTATTACACGGGATCTCAATTCGATGCCGAGGCCATATCCTAGATATGGTCTTATACGGGACCTTATAAATCTTATGACGTGACAAAGGTATCCTTTCTAATTCTAAGGTTCAACCGGGACTTCAACATAATATAACTTCGTCATACTTTCATCGAGACCTCATTAATCAATTTCATATAAATAATATACATTTCACGAAATGTCAAGCATTTAAAAGCATAGAATCATGATGTTGAACTATTACACACAAACTTACCTCGGTACCAAAATATGTATTGTTGTTTAATTTAGTCCACTACCTTGTTCTTTCCTCAGTTTCGATCCGGACTTCGTGTTTCTTGATCTATAATGACAATTTCACTTATTTAATTATCACATTGACTAAAACAGCCCATGAATCATACTTTGGCAAAAATTACAATTTTGCCTTTAATCTTTCACATATTTGCAAAATGGTCCCTAGGCTCGTATAATGAAATATACTCATTTCCTTGGTTACCCAAGCCTAGCCGAACCTATCTTAAGCTTAAATAGCTCACACTTTCCTTCAAAATTGATTTTTACTACACATTTTATCACCTTTACAAATAAGTCTTTTTTATGTGTTTTCCATGAAAATCACTTAGAAAAAGATGTTCATCACACATCAAACTCTCATATTCCTCAATTAAACATCAAAATACATGCATGTCATACATGGCTAAATTTTTTAACATGAACTCTAGCTGAAGATAATGGTAGAAATAACTAAATCGAGCTATGAGGATCTCAAAAATACAAATAACATAAAAAACGGGGCTAGGATACACTTACTTGAGCTTGAAAATGAACAAAACCCTAGCTATGGCTTCTCCTCAAAATTTTGGCACTTAGGGAAGAAGATGGACACCATTTTTGACTTCTTTTTCCCTTTTTTTTTTTAATTTATTAACCATATGACTAAAATGCCCTAAAGGCCTTTCCTTGAGATTTTTCCTTCCCATGCCCATTTTTGTCCATCATAAAATATAATTGTCTAATTACTATATAAGGACCTCTAATAAATTTTCTAATGCTATCTCATACTTGAAACTTCTAGAATCTCATATTTTTAATTATTACAATTTAGTCCTAAAGGATAAATTGATCGCTAAATCAGAAAATTTCTCCATGAAATTTTCACAAAATCATGCAACCCTGTCATAGACCTCATAAAAGCCATAACACATATATTTCTACTTCGAATTTGTGGTCTCACAACCACTATTTTGACTAAGCCCTAAATTGGGTTGTTACAATAATTAAACATATTGAAATAATTAATTAAACTTAACTACATATTATAACGTTTCACATTATCAAGGTGAGTTTATCAATCATTTCAAATCCTATATCAAACCAACATTTACTTGTTATGTCGATCTAGTACCGTACAACAGAGTCGTCAACAATATACCATTATTATCATTCTATTCACACAACATACTTACCCATTTAGAACACATGTTGTCATACCTAATAAAACATTTCACAGTAATAAAGTAAATTTCCTATATAATCGAGTATATATAAAACATTATATCAAGTAGTATATACATATATCATTAGGGATACTACCAACCACATATGTTATGTCAATTCACTAGCATTCATATCATTTTATTATCTTAACCTATTCATTAGTCATGTTTTGAATGATGGATTTTCTACTTTAAGATATTTCATAAAAATGGCAATTTAATAATAGAAATGATATAAAATATTTTATGTTATACCCCATTTGGGTTAGAAATGTGGCACTCCTAGAAAACATTGAGTGGACACTTGAAGACGGTTCTCCACCTCCCATTAATTGAGCTGACATCAACCGTTCAACCTCCCGGATTAACCACCCTTGAGACTACCCGTTGATAGAGGGAACACCTCCTTTTATCAAGCTTTCTGCTTACCATGATTCCACCACCCGCTTTTCAATGTGACTTTAAGTGTGAACACTCTTTTCAAGGAAATTGGAAATTAATTACTCTGTTAAATGTGTAGGTCTATACTTCAATGTAGCCGATGATGCACTTACGTGCCAGTATTATTGCTTTGGTATGTCTGATTATGCATTCATGTGCCAGTATGTTTTATTCGGTATATCTGATGATGCACTTACGTGCCAATATGTTTTCTTCGGTACATAAAATGATGCACCTACGTGTCAGTATGATTGCTTCAGTTTATTTTATGATACATTATGCGTGTAACACCCCTTACTCGGTCCGGTAGTCGAACTCGAGCTACGAAGTGCTACAGTTAAAAGCCATAGCAGAACACATTCAATTCACATCGATTATTTCAAATAAACATGAAATTTCTTAATAGTTACACAATTAACATTCAAATTAAACATGAATCATACAAATATAATTAATTCAATGCATAATCATCAAATATAATTTTGGTCGGGTCTTATACTATCTTATGTATGCTCTAATATCAACTTAAAATTTAATTATGACTAATTTGCAACATTTTCAAAATTATAGATCAATTATATCATAAATAAATCCTTTAAATAATCAATCATGTCATAAACCTTCAAATATTATGATATACAATTAAATTTGAGTCTTAATCGAGCTTATGAAAGCTCTTAAGCTGACCCAAGCACAATAAGGATCAAATTGAAACATTTTCAAAAGATAAGGGCACTCATGCAAAATAAAGGACACAGGACCATGTGCTAATGTAATATCCTAAATTCAGGTCTAATATCTAGGCCGAGTTGGGGAGGTTATACTTATAATTTTTTTTAATTATTCGGAAAACCATTTGTCCTAGTTTATCCTAGATTTGGTTTTCAAATAATTATAAAAATATTTATTTTTTAGATTTATTTTTTATTTTTTTAAGTATTGTCATGTCAATAGTAGACCTGATCATGGGGCGGGCTACCTGTCCAGGTTCGAAGGCCCGCCCGAAAAGTGAAAGGGTTTGCGAAAAAATATAGACTCAAAAAATGGGTTTGGACAAAAAATAAGACCTGCTTTTTAAACGGGTCGGGCCTCAGGCAAGATTTTTTTGGCTTAGGCGAGGCCTGAAACTATTTTTTTTTTGTTGTTTACTGTTGTTATGTTGTTACTTTGCTACCATTTTACTATTATATTATTGTTATTTTGCTGTTATTGTTTGGATATTGTATAACTCTTATTTTATTGTTAATTTTCCTACTATTTTACAGGCATTTGTTTCCTAAGTTGCAACTATGTTAATGGTATTTAAGTATAAAGACTTTTTTAATGTATTTCAATTTGTTTTGAAACATTTATTTTAATGTTTTGATGTATTTGATGTATTATATTTTTAAAATTTATTTTATATAAAAATAATCTAAAAAATTAATATGGGTGAGCCAGGCTCAGATTTAGCATTTTTCATTTAGGCCAGGCTTGAGCAAAATTTTTTGCTCAACCTGGGCCAAGAAAGTGGGCCTAAAATTTTACATCGGCCCAAACTTGACCTGGCCCAGCCCATTATCAAGTTTAATCAGCGTTATGTACACATTGCATGCCATATGTTAGTGTTTGGTTGCTCCATTGCCATCTCAGCACTAAATACTATAAATGGATGGAATCTTTAATAGAAGAACTAGTTTGTTATTTGATCTCATTTATAGGTACTAATTTGCCCATTCATTTGAGTATATGGGGCAAAATGCAAGCTAACTCATAGTATAAGGGTCTTTTTGATATTTTTACCTCTACTCATCCTTTATTTCCATGTCACTAATATAACAAAATTGAAAAAAGCCAAGTCGTTACTTTAACTAGAGGTGCTCATGGGCCAAATTGAGCTATGCAAGGTGTTTAGACCAATTTTTTGAACTCGAGCCTAACGTAACCTAAAAAATAGGCTTACTTTTTTGCCTAGGCCTGACTCAATTTAAATAAGGTAAACTCAGTCCTAACCTGCCCATATTTGATTTTGTAGATTATTTATTATTTAAAAATTTTAATATATATATATAATATACTAAATACACTAAAAATATTAAAATAAATATTTTCTAACACATTAAAATATTTATATTTAAAAAAATTACCATAAACATAAGAAATATTTCATTACATTAAAAACAAAATAAATATAATAAATATTTATTGTATTAAATATTAATTTTATATCTTTTTATTTTGGGTGGATTATTTAGTTGGTAAGATTTTTTTAAAGGTTTTGAGTGATGAGTTTAGTTGTTATTCGGTTAGTGATTTAATATAAATATATAATAGTTATTTAACATATATAATTAATATAATATTTTTTATAATATAATATATTCATGTTGGGCTGGCCCTCAAATTAAAAAATTTTGCCTAAAGCTCAACTTATATAGAAAACGAGTCTTGAGTTTTACCCAAGTCATTTTTTCGGGCATTGTATTTTATTCAAGTCCTCCCATTTTTAGCATGGGCTTTCAAATTTAGACGAGTGGCCTAATATATTAATAGGTCTAATTTTAATACATGAATTAATTTTTTAATAAAAGTGTCCATTTGCAATTTTTTTAATTTAAAAGAATTAATTTATCTAATTTAAATAGATAAGACAAAATACAATTGGTCTACTAATATAAAACTTTGATGTTAGTTTTACGGATTTAAACCTTAAATCTCATAGATTTTTAATATTTTAATTTAACACTTAGGATCAAAATTCTATTTATTTAATTTATTTTTATATTAATTTTAATATAGATTCATAAAAATAATTAGTGGATGTATTTGATGGCGAAAAAGTAAAAACAAAATGGAAAAACCCAAAGGTAGGCAAAAAGATAAATAAGCGGAAGGTGGAGAACAACAAACAGTTCACTGGTGCGGGGGTTGCCTCCAATCTTATGTGCATTGGAAAGTCGTAGAATAAAGGGAAATTTTGTAGATTATTACGATCTGCTGAAATCCATTTGATCCATCTCTTCTCGGAAAGAAAGTTTAAAGAACATGGTGCGATGAAGCAGTGGGAGAAAGAGATAGGAGATGGCTAGAGAAGGCAGAGGAGCCAAATGGGGTGGTCATGGTTTGGGTTCAGGTTCGGGTCAGTGCTCCTATAAAAGGATCACTGTGATTGTTTGCTCCGTTAACATTGTTATTGCTCTCTATGTTCTTCATTCTCTCTATTCTTCTCTCTACATTTATTCCAACAAAGATCATGATGGTGAGTTTCTATAAGCTTTGCCTCCTTTTTTTTTGATAATTTTTCTCTTGATTACTCTTCTGATTTTATGGGATTTGTTTTTTTTTAGTTGTAATGCATACATCAGATCATATTAAACAAATGGAAGAATCAGTTAGGATTCGAAGAGCCAGTGAACCTATAGAGCTTGTTAAATTGGTATGCAAATTGCCCTTCGTTTTTTTTTTCATTTCTTTCTTCCCTGTTTTTGGTGTAGTATTGAATGTTGATATCTGTAAATAAAGGTAAAACGATTAAAGCATGGATTTTCGAGTGAAGAATCAATGGCTGAAGCTGAACTGCCTCAAGCAGTTAAGAATAAGATAACTGATGAGATACTGCAAAGATTGAGAAGCTTGAGACCAAATGCCAGTGTCAGTGAGCAGCATGGTTGGTGTCTGCCTTAATTTCCATTTTCATTTTCAACTGTTTCAGTTTATAGTGTTATATTATGGTGTAGTTATACATGGATTGAGCATTTATGATGTTTATGGATAGGTCTGTTTGCTGAAGATTATAATCTTTGTATACAACTACGAAGTTTACAAGTTCATGAATAATCTATTAATTAATAAGCAGTCTTAACTCCATTCTTATTATGGAAACTTGCAGATGTGTGTTATTACTTGGTTTAGCATGGGGAATATAAGAAGTGCAATAACTTACATTGCAGTCCTAGTGCACACAAAATTACTGTGTGGAAACATAGGTTTGATTATTCTGTTTTTGATAGAAAAGCGTATGGTCGCTACATGTGCTTCTTAGGGATCATATTCTTGATCTTTCTAAAGGCGAATGTGAATCTCTGGTAATTCTAAAGAAACCCATTTTGAAACTTTGTTTCCGTCGTCTTCGATGTGTGTTTTTGATGTTTTTCTATGCAGAATACCTCGAAAAGATTTCATAAATGGAGAGTTTAGTTCTAAAGTACGGATAGGCTGTAGGATTCATGTTGCTTAATATCGATTAGGTAACATATGTTATGGTTTCACCTCCTTTCTTTCATTTTTCCAAGTATTATATTCTTATTGATCCACTCCATCCAACAGTCCAGGGGTGGATGCGCTTTATAACGCAATCCATTAATGGGATAGATAAATTCTTTAGTGTTTCTAAGTTTGAGTTTAAGGCTAGTTACTAATTCATAATTCATAACTTTTTCAATCACTGAAAAAGCATATTATGCATTGTGATTCTTGATGAAGAAAAGTTTCAATTTGTCGGTTAGTAGGATACATTTCTAACTATAACTTCCTATAGAAATAATCAATTTTTTTTTTTGTTCCATGGTTATTTCTAACAATCAGTAACTTTAAACAATCGACTTCTAACAACAAATGTGTAATCATTACCAAGCAGAATCTTTACATGGTTATTTCTGGTGTTTTTGGAGAGCCACTTGTACCTGCCCTTTTCTTCCATTTCCTTTTGGTGAAGAAAGGACTGACATTTTATATTCTGCTTTTGGTTTTGACTTGTACCTCATTACCTAGGTTCCTTCTGACTGGTTAGGAATGTAAAACAGGTCCCAAATAGCTTAACAGTCTAGGAAATAGTCTTCATGAGGCCGCAGTTCAAATTATGTTGGGAGTTGTCAGTTTCATTGATTTGGCATAACCCGAATTGAATGTATGTCTGTTGAAAATTGATCGTTATTGACAAATTTCAGAACCATTATGGCCACAACCCTTTTTGTTTTTCATCTTTAGCAGGCAATATTAGATTCCTGAAAGAGGTTGGAATTATTTTGCCGTTGATTGCTGGTGTGCTCTAAATTTAAAGATTTTTAATTTTTCAATTTGATATGCTCCATGTGATGCGGTTTCCAAATCCACTGCTAGCTGTCTTTTAACATTATACTGGATTGGAAAGATCCTTACAGATTAAATGTTTTCTATTCCTCAACAACTAATTGTCTAAGCAAAAACCCATTTCGACTATTGCGTTAGAGTTATCGTACAAGTGTTTGCCGTATGTTGGAAGAGTTCTTTCAAAGTAATTAGAAATGATGTTGGTCTCATGTTTGCTAGTTATTTTGTTGATATTCATCGTTTACAGAAGCGGTTGAAACCTGGCGCAACGAGAAAATGAAAGAAGCCAAAAATTTAGCCCTTGGAGGAGAGAGATTGGATTCAACTCTTCTGCGAGAGGAAGCAGGTAACTCATAATCCGAAAGCTGTTATATTGTTACTTTTGGTTTATTATCAAAGATAAAAAAAGGCTTAACATTTTTCTTGTCGCAGAGCATAAAACTTACTCGTCAGCTTACTATTTGTAGGGAATTTAGTAAAAGTCTTGGAGTCAAATTGGGCTGCGCTGTCAGAAGAGATTGGCCTTTGGATTCCCAATGAAATCAAGAATCAAGAACATAATGATAAGCCTGAGGACGTGGAAGATACTGGTAATTGTTCAAATTCTCCTGTTGATCAAAGCCATCTATCTCTGTTGTCAATATCTATGTTACTCGAGATAGGAGTGAGTGTCAGATAATGGGTATGTGTTGGACACGGGTGTACTCACTTTTTCAAAGTTTTTTCATATATTTGGAGATGAATACCCACATACCTATATCTGAATGTGTTGGATATGGTATTTTAGCAAAAAAAAAAAGTGTCAGACAACATAGGTCAAAGTAACATGCGTATTTTAGGTTGATATTAGGGTTAGAAATGGCCGTCGCTGAGTTCTAATTCTTTTATACAGATGATCCAGAACAAATTTTAGCTGGGAGGCCTCCTCTTCCGGAGTGCCGTACTGAACTTCACACTGATTATGATGGTGATTGTGTTCGATGGGGTCTTACACATCACAAAGAAAGTGCAGCTGATTGCTGCCAGGCTTGTTTAGATCAGGCGAAAGCTGCGAAACCGGGCGAAAAGAAATGCAATATATGGGTTTATTGTCCATCCGAGACCGGTTGCTATTCCCCAGATAAATATGAACACAAACACATGGAGTGCTGGCTGAAATACGTAAGTGCTGTTTTTCCAATACGTTTAGTTACCATTTTCTTTGTAACTTTGCATCCAACAGAAATTGTTTGCAATCCCGAAGCTAATTAAAAGCAAAATTGCAGTCTGAGAAGCCAAGTCTGAACTTTAAGGACCGATACCCTGAAGGTTATAGAAACAGCCACCGGAATGTTCCTGTTATTGTTCCGTGGGTATCTGGTGTCATTAGTGTCTGAACTTCGATCAACAAGACATGACCGTCAGCAGTCAATCCGAGATCTCGACAAGACATGACCATCAGCAGTCAATCTGGGATCTCGCCACAGACTCTATAGAATGCCCCGTTTACATCTAAACAACGGAACAATTTTTTTTTTGGTACCACGAAAGGTCTATTGGTTGATCTGGTCTCAGCTCGGCACTGGGAGGTATTTAAGACATGACCATCGTTGGTGCTTGTGGCTTTTGAGGTGAGGTTATTGTAGAAGACATGATGAGACTAGAGAAAAGCTTTTCTTTGTAGTTTAATTAATTACATTGTTAAAAGAGATGGAGCTTTTTTTTTTTTTTTTGGTAATTGCATTCTGAGACTCAGTTGTTAAATGGCATAATAATGAATGTAGCTTTGAACAGTTAAATATTATATCAATTTAATTTTAATTTTTAAAATTTACGTATTGTGTTATTTTAATTTTAATTTTAAATTTTTTAAAAATAAAAATAAAAACCTAAAATGTTTCAAAAAATTAAAATTTCAAAAATATAATAAATTAAAATATATAAAATATAAGCATAATGACAAACTTAACTTTTAATGTTTACCTTTGTCAATTTGGCTCCTATCTTTTTTAAGATAAATTTAACTCTCAATCTTTTAAAAATAATCGAATTCGTCATCAAACTTTTCAAAAAAAGTTGAATTGATATTTCTTTTACGAATATATTGTCTGAGATGTTAGGTTTTTAAATAATGCAGCTTGCATGGCAATCCACGCTTACTTTATGTTTTTTTTTAATATTTTATAATTTTTAAATTATTTATTGAAGTTACGTGAATTGCCATGTGAATATCGTTAAAAAAATAACGTTTTAGTCAATTAAAAAAATAACGTTTTAGTCAATATGTTTATTAAAATATGTGATTTGACTCTTTAAGAAAAATTAATTGTTAACTTTAGTTAAAGAAGAATAAGAATCAAACTGATAAAAAGTGAAAATAAATTTATTATTATGCGAAAATTCAAAAACATGAAAAGTTATATTTTCTTTCAAAGGTTTTTGGGCTTTTAAGCCTAGAAAATCATAATAAGAAAAAAGAAACTTTTGAAGTGTACTTAATGCCGACTTTAGTCTTGAAGTAAATCCATTTTTTTTTTTATTTTGATCTTTAAAGTTCTTTTGGCTCACTTTAGTTTCTAATATTATTAGATGTTCTCAATTTAGTCCTTAAGAGTATCAGATGTTTCAGATTCATTTTTGGACGTTAAAAAAAGTCAACCAAATCATATGCTGTCACACTTCTGAAAAACCTTAAAATATATTAAATTATAAAAATAAAAAATACAAAATTATTAAAATTATTAATAATAGAAAAAAAATAACATATTAAAAATATATTAAAAATTACAAAATAATTATTTAAAAATTATAAAAGTTATTAAAATTATTAAAATAGAAAAGAAATTATAAAATTGCCAAAAGAATTATAAAAATATTAAAATTTACAAAAATAAAAATAAAAATAAAAACATATCATATTTTTATATTTTAAAAATTTAAAATTACATTTATTAGAATTTGAACATGAGATCGTTGCCTCTTGAGAGGATATCATCGCCTATGATAATTGTTTTGTAATTTAATCAATCATAATTTATAATGGGTAGATTTTTAGGTAATAAATTTGGATAATTTTTTCAAATTATTTAAATAATAAAAGATAATGTTATTTCAATTAAATAATCATTTAAATAATAAATAAAATTACTTATCATTATTTAAATATTTATAAAAAACTTATCTAAAATTTATCACCTAAAAATTTATTAAAACAAAATTTAGTAATTATTTTTATATCTTTTGTAATCTTATAATTTTTTAAAATAATTTTAATAAATTTTTGTTAGATTTTTAAAAAATCTATTTTTAAAGATTTTTTAAGGTTTTTCGAATAATGATGTCACAATGATGTTACAACATGACACATGGCAGTATATGAATGGCTGAATATCTCAGCCGTAAGTTTTTAATGTTAAAGGACTAAATTGAAAAAATTTGATAACGGTCCAAATAGATTGGAAGGACTAAAGTAAAAAAAAGAAGTATATTTCAGTAACTAAAATATGCATGAAGCCTGTTGTTGTAGACTTGTATCCTCTTTGGTGGATTCTTATGCTTTTTCTTTTAATGTGATGATTTTTTATTTTCTCAAATTTTCTTAAAGCAAAATTGCAAAATTTGCCCCTAAGTTTTTTCTTTTGCTTTTTCATTGTTATTTAAGTTTTTTGTTTCTTTTTCTGAATGTTGCCCACATTGTTGAAATTTTTGTTAAATAAATTCGATTTTAATCAACAATTTTGTTAATGTAGCACGACATCTTATTTGATGATTTTGCTAATGCCATTACTGATGTAATGTGACACATCTCATTTAATAACTTTGTTGATGTGACATGACATATCATCTATCACATAGTATTTTGGATTAAAATTATAAAAAATAAATATTTAAAAATTATAAAAATAAAAAAATTGTAAAAAAATTATTGAAAAATTTGAGTCAAAACGTGATATTCTTTACGCATTAATCATCATTGATAACAATGGGTCGCCTCAATTGATTAAGGATGCATAGGAGGCGATGTTAGAGGCCACACTTATGGAATTGAGTTTGTTTGATGAGTCTTGAGGCAGTTCATGCTCTAGTGTCATTGATAGTTAAGGATGCAAGGGTAGGGGTCGTGGAGGATGCATGATGATGTTGACGCAAATTGCAAGGCGCGAAGAGTGAGATAGTCTAGTAGATGCATCATTTTTCTATTAAAATTGGTGCGTATTGATAACGCTCTATTTTAATGTATTAATATATATACAAATATCAAATGGTTATATTAAATAAATTTCAATATAAAATATTCATGTACCAATCGGTATGGAAAAGTTTGTATTATTCATTACTATAAATTATATATTTTTTAATATTATTGATGTATGAGTAAGTGAAACGGTACATATAGATTAAAATGATTGGAAAGGAAGAAAGAAAGAGACGCGGGAACTAAGTGAAGTTAAGGTTTTGGGTGATTTGTTGGATGACAAGATTAGAGTTAATGAAATGAAAGGACAAGGAAAAACAGGGTGGCAATTCTGTTGAACATGGTCTATGATGCGAGGAGGGAAAAAAATGGAGTAATTTTAGATCCAAATCAAGTTAATTTTGAGTTGGATTAAAAATAAATTCAGGTTCAAATCATATCGAATTCAGGTAAATTTGAGTTCATCATATCGGATTTTTGATGTATTAAACCCATTTTAATTAGGCCCATGAAACTAAATTGTAAAAAGGTATAAAATTGAAAGGCCTGGTATTGGAAAGGACAAAAAGGTTGGCATATGCGGCTAGAAAATTCCATTTTTATAGACCGTCCTTAGTCCTTACCATCTATATATATAAACAACCATTTTCCTCCCGCCATCCTCTTGAACAGCGGCTTCAACGGAATTTCCCAATCTTTTCCTTTATTTTTTCGAATTAAAATTATGCTTCGTTACTGCTTAAGATCTCGTCGGCGTTGCTATCTTCATTGTACGCGACGGTTTTCCTCCTCGTCTCCCTACTCCGTTGAATCCCCTAACAATCTTAAAAACCGGCAACCCGTCCCTTCCCAATCACCGCCGCTGCAAAATTTTCAAACTCAGCTTTCAACTCGCCCTTCTGCAACGGTTTCTCTTTCTCGAAATTCCGTTTTGGCCCTCTCCGCCACTCTCCTCTCCGCTATCGTCGCTTCCGTCGCTGTTTTATCTGCCAATAAAGGCAATGAAGCCTCCGACGGTAACCCTAGCCCTAGGAGAAGTCCTCTTTACGACTCAATCGAGCACACGATACAAAAATCGAACGAGTCCTTCAGGAGGATCGTCCACCAAGCCAAACAAACCAGCGTTGCCGCCTCTGTTTTGTGGCAATCGTTAAGGTCGGTGATGTCATCCGCAAACCACGAAGTACGGGCTGGGTTCGAGCTACGCGTGGCGTCTTTGCTTGCGGACATTGCCGCTGCCAATGCGAGCCGCAGAGCGGCGATCGTGAACGCTAGTGGCGGCGCGGTAGTTGATTGGCTGCTGGAGACGGTAGCAGTGGGCAAAGCAGATGTTTGCGGCACTCAGGCCGAGGCGGCGAGGGCATTGGCTTACTTAATTGCGGATCCCGACGTGCGCAAACACGTGCTTGGGAGACCAGGCGCCGTTTCCTATCTGTTGAGGTTCATTTTTTCATGTCAACCTCAAAATAAATCTAAAAAGGTACGTTTTTATTTCTTTTTGTTATCTACTGATTATGAAAATGTAACTTTTTTGCACCCTAATCTCGTTGGTGCTTCTAAGTTTTTTGTTTTACCATTGATAAATAGCTTTTGTGTGGGAGCAGCATTCGGGTCGTAGTTCATTCGATATTTCTGATTCTTTGAAAGGTAGAAGTATGCTTGTGGCTGCTATAATGGATATTGTTACATCCAATTGTGAGTGCGTAGAAAAGGAATCTTTTAAGCCTTGGCTACCGGGAAATGCAGAAATGAGAGATATTGCTGCAGCTGTTCAAGTTATTGAAGAAGGTGACATGCATTTAGACGAGGGAGAGAGAAATGATGATGTTGATGATGGTGGAAGAGGGATGAAAGGGATTGGAATTAAAATTCTTGAAGGGACGACTGCTATAGGGCTGTCGAGAACAACTGAGCATATGACATTAGATCATTCAAATGGTACCCCTTCAGATTGGGATACTCCGAGAACACTTGCATTGATGAATAAGCATGGTAGTTCAGTAGAACAAGCCAATTTGTCAGCTGCTGTTGTTCCTGGTCTTTGGGATGATTTGCATTCTCAGCATGTTGCTGTGCCTTTCGCAGCATGGGCATTAGCCAACTGGGCAATGGCATCGGGGATCAATAGGTCTCATATTGAAGAATTGGATCAAGATGGAGAGGCTGTCATGTGTGCTTTACTAGCACCTGAGAGATCTGTGAAATGGCATGGTAGCTTGGTGGCTCGGTTGCTATTGGAAGATCATAATCTTCCCTTAAATGACTCTGTCTCTGATTGGGCATCCAGTCTTCTTTCTACTGCTTCACATGCAAGCAAAAATGAAGACATTTCCTTATCTCAAATGGCTTTATCGGCTTTTATAGTTGCTGTTGAGAGGAGCCACCAAGCTCGGAGGACTGTAATAGAGAAGGGTCTTGAACTGCTGAGAGTCACTGCAAAGATAACATCAAAGCATCAGCAGGTTCAAGAAGCTCTTGCAAAAGCTTTGGAATTGCTCTCAACTGAGGACTCGCATTTATCTATTGAAGAAAGTCAAAAGTGGTCTGGTATTCTGCTTTCTTGGGTTTTTGGAAAATCTTCCTCCAATGAAATTCGATCCTCTGCCATAAGAATTCTTTCTTGCATTCTAGAAGACCATGGTCCATCTTCTGTTCCAATTTCTCAAGGTTGGTTGGCTCTTCTGCTAAATGATATCCTGGTCTCCAGCAAGGCATCATCTGTTAAAGAAGGCATCGACAAAGTGAAGGTTCAAATTTGTACCTTTTGTTTTTAATTGCTTTCATTGTTATATGCAAATTTAACCTCAGTATGCACATTTTTGAAGGCTAAGAATAGATTTTAGTAACTTAAACTTAAATTACTCATGATCTGTTGAATTTTGCAGACTCAGATAGACCAGTCTAACATTCTTTTAGCTGGACAGACTGCTAATCAATTAGCAGTTGCTGTCGTTAATATGGCTGGAAATTGGTTAACCGGTTCTGTCGATACATTCCCCCTGGCAGATCTTCTTGCTCTTGATCCTTTTGCTGGACCATTTAAAAATCTGAAGAAAGATAATCCTCCAAAGTTAGATGTTGCAGATTCTGCATTGGCAGCCCTCAAAGGGATCAAAGCACTGACAGAAATTTGTGCCGAAGATTCTTTATTGCAGGATAAGATTACTGATCTGGGGCTCTTATGTTTGCTAAGACGCTATTTGTTACGTGATGATTATGAGAAACTGGCTGCAATAGAGGCTTATGATGCATCTAGAGCGCCTGAAGCGCAAGAAAGGGTTTCAAGTACTGAAGGTGAAATGTCACCTTCAAATACAAACAATCCATCAAGTGTCCGAGTGCCACCTACTGCTCACATTCGGAGGCATGCAGCTCGACTGTTAGCTATTCTTTCACTCCTTCCAAAAGTCCAGAAAGTCATTGCAGCTGATGAAACTTGGTGTAAGTGGCTTGAGGATTGTGCTGATGGGAAGATATCAAGCATCAATGACCTTAAGGTACGAAGTTATGCTAGGGCAATTCTATTAAATGTAATTTGCCATCAGCAAATTGGTATTGACTCAGTAAATAGTGGTCCTGAAAATGGTAGCAGAGATGGTACAAGCATCTGTCCAAGTTATGATGACATGATATTTTTAATTAACCCTGAACGTCCCCATTGGAAGTGTCCTGGAAAAGATCAGTCCTCTGTTCAGAAAGATAAGTCTAGTTCGAATGAGGTTGATTCCACAAACAGTGATAGTACAGCCGTAACCCAAGTTTCAGATGTTGCTGACTCATCCAAATCTTTTAACGTACCTAATAATGATTCTGACTCTGAGATTCCTCAAATTGATATTGTATTTGTACATGGGTTGCGTGGTGGACCTTATAAAACTTGGCGCATAGCTGAGGACAAATCCTCAACTAAGTCTGGCCTGGTAGAGAAAATTGATGAAGAAGCAGGGAAGCTTGGGACCTTTTGGCCAGGGGAATGGCTTTCGGCTGATTTTCCTCAAGCTCGCTTGTTTTCCCTTAAGTACAAGGTTTGTTTAAGTTTGGTGGTAGTTTTCAGAAGTTCAAATTTATAGGTTTTTTTTGCAAGCAATTCACTTCTAGTAATGTTGAGGTCTTCAGCAACTGTTTCTCATACTTCAAGATCTATCTTATTTTATACAGACAAACCTAACACGGTGGTCTGGAGCTTCCCTGCCTCTTCAGGTTGGCCTCTTTTGGTTTATTTAGTTTGTGATTTTTGTCATGCTTCATTTACTCAAGTTGTGGAAGTGTCACCTGAGAAATTCATTTATGAAATACGTATATGCATGTTTAGATTAACTTATGAGTTTTTCTCCTCTTTAAACTCATGCAACATTGGATGCATCTTTTGAGACTCAGTTATTGAAGTAATATGCTTCCATATTTCTTATGATGTTGGTGGGTGTAATCTTGTGGCTATCATATGCTTTTTCTGCTGACTATGTTCATGAACTTTTCATTTTGACTTCCAGGAAGTTAGTTCCATGTTATTGAAGAAGCTGGTTGCTGCTGGCATTGGGAGTCGGCCTGTTGTATTTGTGACCCACAGGTTAATCAATTTAACCTCTCTTTCCTTTTACATTTTTGGCTTGGGGGTTCTAGTGCAAGAGCTATCTTGACTTGGGTGTTTTGGTGCCAGAACCTTTTTTAAACGACTATGGTAGTCTTTAATTGTTCCAATTTTGCCTTATCGTTCAATGCATGACTTTCTCTTATATGTAGCCTGGGAGGTCTGGTGGTCAAGCAGATGCTATTTAAAGCAAAGGCAGAAAATATGGATGACCTTGTGAACAACACTGTTGGAGTTGTAAGTGCTCAAATATTAGAGATTTTCTGTTTCCATTATTTTATTCAAAAACCGAAATACCTTGGTTTAAATAAAAGGAACCTTGAGGTATGATATTAATGTATTTGAACTTCTTGCAGTGGCAAGTTCAACAATAATAATATTTCATCTAATTTCAGGTGTTCTATAGCTGTCCACATTTTGGTAGCAAGCTTGCTGATATGCCCTGGCGAATGGGCCTTGTGTTACGTCCGGCTCCAACTGTTAGTATTTTAATCAATTATGAACTTTTTAATCAGTAAATAATTATATTTCCAAATTTTGGACTTGTAAAATAGTTTCAATTCAGAACCTGATGTTTGAACCATTTCATTGGTTTTCTTTCATAGATAGGAGAATTGAGAAGTGGCTCTCCACGACTTGTGCAACTTAATGACTTCCTTCGTCGCCTTCATAAGAAACAGATGCTCCAAGTCCTTAGTTTCTGCGAGGTAATAGATATGCATATATTGATGATAATCTTTTCTCCTCCCCGTTGAATGCTGCATCATTGTGCGTGTTTGCAATTCTTTTAATCTAATCAAGTGGTAAGGTTGATATGATCTTCAAACTTGATATCTTTCAGACCAAGGTCACTCCAATAGTTGAAGGTTATGGAGGATGGGCGTTCCGTATGGAAATTGTGCCAATTGAATCAGCCTACCCTGGATTTGGTGAACTCGTTGTAAGTGTTTATCATTTCACATAGATACTTGTATTTTCTTTAAATAATAATAATGATTCTATGAAAGTATAATAATCTAAATAGGTAACATCCACAAATTGAAAATGCTACGTCTAAATGGTTCTATTCTCCAAAATTTATTCTTCTTTCGACTGTGAAACAGGTATTAGAATCAACAGATCATATAAATTCATGCAAACCACTCAGCCGATCCGATCCTTCATACACAGAAACATTAGAATTCTTGCGTAAACTGAAAGCTCAGTATACATGAAGAGAAGTTTAGTATTATCCTCGGCATTTGGCATCATTTGTTTCACTTTATTTTTTATTTTCTCTCTGAATTGATGGTTTTATATTTGATTTTTTTTTATGGGAAGCTGGCGGAATTGAAGTTTTACGGTTAGGAGTGGATCAGGTAACTAACCATTAGGTAAAAGTTAGAACCTCCCAGTATATACTTTCATATGCTCAAACATTTGTATAGCATCTTTCTGTACATCATCTCTGTTTATCCTCTACACTGTATATCTGCTTCCTTCATTTAGGAAATAGAAACCCATACAATGAATGGGTTCTCTAAATACACTGTATACACATTTACGAATAAAAGAAAATAAAATGATCGATAAAAAAAAAATTAGACCAATAAATCTATCTTCTTGTTTTACTTTGTTGTTGAATAATTCGTAATTTAAATTCTTTAATCAGATTCAGGCTCCGACTTAGGGTTGAGAAGAAAGCCAAAAAAGATCTAAAACGTGTTTACATTGGTGATGCTTCTTCTTGACGTTGTTGGGGCTTAAAGATGTGCCATTTTATGTTCTAGTGAATTATAAGAAAATAAAACTATTAAAATATGTATTTACTCGTAGCCCATATTCATTTTGATCGTCCCGATACTCGTCTCTTGTTCCTTTTGAGTAACAAAGCTTTGTGGTCACTAATGTTAGTGGTAAAATGTTTAATGAAAGAAAAAAAACACTATTGGATGATGACTTAAAAGAAGTTTATAAATATGCAACAGTGTGGCATCCCCGCTAATCAATTGTAGAGCGTCTTGCTGTGTTTTTCTTGTTATATTTGATACTCTTTTAGGTGTTGTTTGGAGAGTTATATTAAATGTAAAGTAAGGGTTTTGGGAGAGTGATCTGTAATAATTATGGTTCAAGTGTGGGGCTACAATTATTTGTGTAAAAGGGTAGATTTGGCTTAAGTCAATAATTGCTGGATAAATTATTAAGTAAAAATCATTCATTGAGTGAGGTTTCGTAGACGTAGGATTGTCGATTTGAATTGAATTAAAACATGTTGCATGTTATTTTTCTTTTTTACTTTGCTTCTTGCTTTGTTGTTTAAATTGTTCTGTCCCAACAGAAATTAGAACAACAAAGTTGAAACTAGTACAAACCAAAGACTTTTTAAATTGGTATAAAAGCGGGCTCTAGATACGCGCGAAGCAGATTCTCAATTTGGCTTGCCATCAAGAAATCCATGAAGGAAGGTGATTCGATTACTTGACCCTCTTGCAACTTGGTTTAGAAAACTATGTATGTTGGAAGGCTTGAGGGCTTTCATTATGTTTATTAATGAAGCAGCCTGGGAAGTTGTTGAAGATGGGTGGCTTCGACACATTGTGGTGGTTGTTGATAACATCACACGTCATAAAGAAAGAAGCAAGTTATAATACCTTCATTTGACTTGATTGTTGAATTCGGATATAGAGTGTCACAAGAGGGGCATATTTGAACTAAGGACCAAATTATTATTAGCTTAATCAACTATAAGCGACTTTATTAAATAAATACATATCATGTACAACAGAAACTTCGAAGAAAAGTTTACTAACCCAGGTTTCCGGACTCTAAGGTAGATATTAATTTACAATACATTTGACTCCTAGGTGGAGTTTTTAATGGTACCCTCTTCCAATGTGCATCACTCTACTTAAATGATTCATTGTATCCACACGATCTGATTTGATCCCCCCTCGAGTTTTTTCTCTCGCATATCTTGTAATCAAAGGTCAAATCCCTATAAGTTCAATTGACCTTGGTCTTCATTACACAAAACTTTCCTCACCTTGTTGGGGTTCAAATAATAATACAACTCCCTGCTTGTTTGAGACATTTTCCTTAATCTGTCGTAGTGGACTTTATCCTATTCCCGAGCTTGTCCACTAGCGGATAGATCGTTGAGCAATTATCTTTCGGCTATTAATAGTCTTCTTTAACAATTCTTCTAAATGTCTTTCCATCTCTGCAAGCTTTTTTCCTTACTCTTACTTATGCTAAGTGGTTCTTATCTTCTCACCATCAAGCCTTATTAATGTGGCCATCCAACCTATATTCCCAAAGACTCTTAGTGAGTATTCTCGACCTCCTTTGCCCATGGTGGACCTTTTTCTATTTTAATCCCATATGACTTTGTTCATCTTCCATCTTTTGGGATGACCAACAAGGTCCCATGCCATCTTGGTAATTTAAATCCCGCTTAGTTTAAATAATGGTCTGATTACTTCTTGGTAATCTGCTTCAACTGCAAAACCCTACCCTTAAGCGTATCACACCTTTTTGCTACCACCCACTGCGGCCTTCAGTATTCAGTCAAACGTTGAACGACCATCTAAGTTCATGATTTCTGTTTATTGTCTTCTCTCATAACTCGCCACTTGGCAGATACTCCCTAAATGGTTTCCCTTTATGGAAGAATAGTGTTGATCGACATATTTGTCATAGGTGTCGTCCCTCATAAAACTTTTCTATCTTGGGTTTTCAGCTATCCCTTCTTATTTCAAGACCTTTCTTGCCATGATGCTCACGACCTAGACTCTATCTTACCAACTCCACTAAACCTCTCTTAGCGGTTCTTAACGATGAATCCTTACTGCGATTGCCTCATTTTACTTTTTCTTCTGCTTACCTAGTACTATTGGTGCGACAATTCACATGTCTGATTCCCGTTGGTTATCTTCCCTTATGCCTTTTCGACTTCCATAATTTCTGTTTTAGCGAATTATTTTTCTTTCTACTTTTCTTTTTTTTTTCAACTGATTTTCCTTCGTTTGCTGGTTCACTATCGTTTGCTATCGATTACCTTTTCTTCCAACCATTTTTCTTCAATGGTGGGATTTCCCACAATTACTGTCTTGATTTTCCATCCATAATTATTGTCTTAACGGACACTCTATACTTTTATAGTTAATATATGGTCTTGCTCATGTTCAATGTCTCGACGGACTCAATTGGTTGCCATAGCCAAATTATGGTCTTACCCCCCATAATCTTTGCGTTTACTATTCTGGTGGACTACCTCGTATTTAACATCCCATCGGACTATCTCTTATTTAATGTCCCATCAGATGATCTCATGTTTAATGTCCCGTTGGACTAACTATGATGCCACAATATTTTTCAGCCATGGTCTTACATATTATAACCTGTGTTTACTATCCCTACGGACTACACTGGTGGCCATAGTCCAACTATGGTCTTACAGTTTATGTTCCTTGTGTTTACTGTCTCGACGAATTTTCGAAGGATGCTATAGAGTCTTTCAGCTATGGTCTTAGTCCTGTTTATCATGATGCCATAACGTCTTTTAGCCATGGTCTTACTCATTTCCGTCTTGATGTTAAACTAGGGTTTTACTCATTTTTATCATGATGCCATAACATCTTTCAGCTATGGTCTTGCTCATCTTGGTGTATAGCCTCCGATCGGAACCATGGCTTAGCAATGATCTTTACTCTTCCCCTTTCATTCCATCCATTCTTCCATTTATCCATCTTACACCTTGATGCTTGAATACCGTAGTGTCTCCTCTGCAAGGCCCGGAGCTTCGCACATCACGATTTGCACTCAGCAAAACCTTATGACGGTATCTAACATAGTCACTCACTTTTCCCCATTCTTAACTTCGTCTATCCCATCACTAATCCCCTTTTATAGTTCCATATGCGATACACATAATAAATAAACACCATGGGGCCATGCATACTGAACTAGAATGACGGGTACTCATAAACTTATGAAATCATGCATCATACTTTGACACTTCTGCGTTTGAGTAGAGAAACTCACCTGGTGCTTCTTCGCTTTTTCCTTTTAGCTTTTCCAGCCACCAGAGCTTTCATTCTTCTGGCGGCTAAGATTAGCAACCAATTCATGGGGGTAAAAATGTTTTTACCTTAACCCTCGATGTTTCTAGAAACATGCAAAACCCTTAAAATAGTTCTAAAAACTCTTAACTTTGGTAATTAAATCTCATGTACACTAAGGGACTTAGAACTTTACCAATTTACTAGATCCTTTATTTTCTAGAGTTAAATCTCACAATCATCTTTCATTTAGAGCTTTCCAATACCATTGCTTCCTCGAAGCAACCATGGAAGATGAATGAGAGGAGAGGACGAAATAGACTAAGGAATCCGTCTGAGGATTCATTTCTTAACTATTTAAAACCCTTCATATGCAACTTCCAACCGTATATCAACCATTCATCCATATAATCGTTTTGTCTCCTACTAAGGGATTGATTGGTTACATCTTAATCAAACCAAGGTTGATTTCCAATCATATCCCATTTCGTTCCTAAATTTTTCTAGTTTTTCAATAGAGATTGCCAGCTTAAAGTATCTTTCAATTTAACCCCTAAATTTTTGAGCTTAATGGAAATAGGGTGTAACACAAATACACTGCCGAAGAAAGAAAGGCTGTTTATGAAAATTCACAAGCTCTAAATGCTATTTTTAATGGAGCTGACATAGACCATCACAAATTTATTTTGTGTGAATTTGCTAATGAGATAAGAACAATCTTGCAAAACATACATAAAGAAAATGATGTCATGCGCATGTTAAAAACTCAGATTTTAACAGCCAAGTTCGAAAATTTAAAAGTGCTTGAAAATGAAACTATTTTTGAATTTTATACAAGATTATGTGAGACTAATGAGACTTTATGTCTTGGTGATCTCTTTTCTGAGGATAAATTGATATGCAAAGTGTTGTGATCTTTACCAAAACAATTTACCATTAAAGTTATGACAATAGAGGAGACAACAACTCTTAAGTTGGATGAGTTAATAGACTCACTCAAAACTTTTGAGTTGAATTTAGAGGAACCAATATGTGATAAAATGGGTCTTGAAAAGAGCATAACATTCAATTTTCAAAAGTTTGTTCCAACAATGAAATTGATGAGATCACAGGGTAGTTATTCTTGCTCACAAAAAGCATGAAAAGATTTTTTAAGAAGGGAACTAAATCAGGTTATGGTGGGATAAAGAAGACTCAAGGAGGAAAGCTCACAACCAAAAAAGATTGATGTTTAATATTATGAACTAAATTAGTTTTCAGAAACTTTGATTGCTTGTTGATAAAGAATGAGACGGATGAATGCGGAAGTAGATCGTAAAGTTTGTCAAAATCGCAAATTTGACTTAGGGCTGTAGACGTTCGAAAAAAAACTTGAATTTTTGACACAACCTGAAACGCAATCAAATTCAAGTTAGATAAAATAATTAAAATGAATAACTAAGATAATTAAAATAGAATAATAAATCTATCATTAGAATAACAAGGAAGAAAATAAAAAATAGATGGAAAGATAGAACGTGGTATGTAGAAGTCATAAGAAGTCTTGGAAACACGAAGAATCCACAACCCCTTCAAGTGGCTCTAATTTTCCCTCTAAGAAAGAAAACTTGGCAATAAAACTTGGCAAGAATAAGTTTGAAGATGATCCTCACAATCTGAAAAGATTGTTAAAACTCTTCTAAAAGAAACTCAAGAGAAATTCTTAAAAAGAAAACTCAAAGAGAATTTATAAACTTAAAAAAGAAGTTGAATAATAATGAATTCAATGAATTGTGTACAATGCAAAGGCCTATATATTGATTAGCTAAAAAATATGAATAAAACTCTTAACTATACTAGAACTCTAATTTAATCTAAACAAGAAGTAGTTTTAAACTAAACTTTCTTGTTAACATAAAACTCCTAAATAACTTAAAATACTTAATAATCATAACAAAATTGGAATAAAATAATAAGAAAACAATAAGAGCTAATAAATACAATATTGAGCTTATATATAATAAAAATTAAGCCTAAAATCCGAACCCAATATGATTTAAATTCGAATTAAAAGTCTGAAATTCGTAATTCCCGTCATAATCTTTTCAGAAATTTTGCTCAAATAGTCTTCACTAAAATGGTCATAACTTGAGCTTCCGAACTCAAAATTGAGTGATTCAAAATGCGTTTCGAAGCTAAGGGATAGATATTCAAACGCCATGAAGACATCTCAACCCAGAAATGCCAGGATTCCATCCAAAAAGTCGTTGCAAGTTTGCTGATTTCCTAAGCTTTGAAATTGACAGCTTTGATGATTGAAATTTAATAGATTTCACCCTATCTTTGTATGTATCATTTGTACTGCTTGTCCAATTGCATGTTCAAACAACAGTTACAAAATGCTAGTTTGGAATAGTCAAAGTCTTTGTGTTGGCATGTAAACTTTTGATTAAATCTCATTAAAACAATAAATGTGGAGATATTTTACTGCCAATATTTTGGAATAATCATCATTTGGTTGTGTAACTTAGGGAAGAAGTATAGAAGTTTGAAATGTTTGGAGAGGTTATGTTTTTCATTATTTTTTAAGTGTATTAAAAGTTGCTGGAAAATTTGCTGATGAAGATTTTTATGAGGTAATTACTCTAAAACACAGCTGAATGATCACTTGAAGAAGCTCAATGAATTAATTCTAGAATTTTCAACACCAATAAGGAAAACTCATAAATAAATCAAGTAGGATTCAAGCCAAATAGAAGCCAAGCTTTTTTTTTTGGGTGGATATAAGATTTGGAAAGTTCAGCAAATAAGACGAGTAATTAAACAACAAATTCTAGGGTAATAAAAATAAAGAAATTGAAGTCAATAATTGATGAAACCGAATGTATAAGTTGTGTAAGCACTAAATTTTGTTCGGCTTAATTATGAGTTTATTTTTCAATTTTAAAAAAATTAATTAAAATAAAAATAAAAAAATTAATTAAAAATTTTTACATTTCACCCCTAAACTTTCTTGAAATTACATTTTGGCCCTAAAACTTTTTAAAATTACATTTTTACCCTAATACTTTCTTGAAATTATATTTTAGCCTCAAAAGTTTTGCTGCATTTTGATTCAGTCCTTCTGGCAGATTTGGTGATTTGGGACACCTAATTGCCGGATTTTTCGGCCACCAGCATGGGTGGCCACTCCCTCCTCAACTGCTACCTGCAAAAGCATGGGAAAAATGTAAAGAAACACACTATAAAAGGGGATTTTTCCCCAAAAATTGGAACCCCCAACATTCAAAAAAACCACGAAAAAGAAAGAAAAAGAGAAAGAAAAAGAAGAGAAAAAGGGGAGAAAAGAGAAGAGAGAAGAAGAAGAAGAGAAGAGGAAGAGAAAGCGTCACACCGGTGGAGGAGACGGCGACCATGGCGGCGACGGCGGGCTAGGAGAAGAAGGAAGAAGAAGAAAAGGGAAGAAGAAGAAGAAAGAAGAAAGAAAAAAAGAAAGAAAAAAGAAAAAAGAAAGAAAAAAGGAAAGAAAAAAAAGAAAAAAGAAAAAAGAAAAAGTAAAAAATAAATTAAAGTCAGTCGGGTCGACCCGACCCAACCCATGACCCAACCACGTGACCACACAAGAAGACACCAGGCCCATTTTCAAGAGCCCAAAGGCAAGAGCGGAAGAAAGAAGAAAAGAAAAGAGAAGAAAAAAGGAAAAAAAAAGGAAAGGAAAAAAGAAAAAAGAAAAAAAAGAAATGGATCGTGTATCTCGTTCTTCAAGTCCGTAATTTTGAGCTTTTCGGTAATTTTTTTACCCACTTTTAATTTAATTTGTGTATTTTTTTATGACATCTCGTTTTAATATTATTGATATTTTTAACATTTTTATTTTTGAATTGTATTTTATTTTTATTTTAATGATAATGATTTTAATAAATAAGGCAACGAATCGGTTTAACACTTGTCGTTGATCTCATCGCTATGTTGGGTGAATATCATCGGTTCGTGTTAAATACGATACGCCTTTTAAAAAAAATCAAAAATCTAAAAAAAAAAATTTCGTAATCTCAAAAATTTTAATGTTTCAAAATTTTCGTGTTTTCAAAAATTTTCGTGTTTTCAGAAAATTCTCGTATTTTAAGAGTTTCGTGTTTAAATTTCTTTTTTTCGTGTTTTTCAAAAAAATTTTATTTCAAAAACTTCTCAAGTTTCAAAAAAAATTGTTTTAAAAAATTCTTGTATTTCAAAATTTTCACGTTTTCAAAAATTATCGTGTTTTAAAAATTCTCGTATATCAAAAATTCTTGTATTTCAAAATTTTAGTGTTTTCAAAAAATTCGTGTTCAAAATTTCAGTATTTTCAAAATCTCGTGTTTCAAAATTTTCGTGTTTTCAAAATTTCCATGTTTTAAAAATTTTGTGTTTTCAAAATTTCGAGTTTTCAAAAAATTCGTGTTTCAAAAATTCTCGTGTTTTCAAAGTTTCCGATTTCCAAAATTTCGTGTTTTCAAAATTTTCGGTTTTCAAAATTTCATTTTTTAAAAAAATTCTTGTGCTTTTAAATTTCCGTGTTTTCAAAAATTTCGTGTTTTCAAAAAAATTCGTGTTTCAAAAAATTCTCGTGTTTTTATATTTCTAAAATTTCGTGTTTTCAAAATTTTGGGTTTAAAAAATTTCGTGTTTTCAAAAATTCTCGGTTTTAAAAAAATTTCGAGTCTTAAAATTCTCTTTTTTAAAAAATTTCTTGTGCCTCAATTGGATCACGATTAAATATTAAATTGAACTTGTATTTTTAAAAATTAAGACAACACGCGTTTAACGAGATACCAATTTTGGGCATCGTGAGAGTGCTAATACCTTCCTTGCGCGTAACCGACTCTCGAACCCTATTTTTTTCTCCGGAATTTTGATGCAGACTTAAACCCGGCCCTTTTTTAAGAAAATTAAAAAAAAATGATTTTTCTTTAAAAAGAGGATTTATTAGGTGTCCGATCACACCTAGAAAAAAGATCGGTGGCGACTCCCTTTTTTAAATAAAATTGAAACTCTGTTTTTAAATTTTTAATAATTTCCTCAATTAGCGCCCAAGCAATTTTTAGGTCGCTACAAGTTAAAAGATGGCTTGTGACAAGATGGATAATTTGGTTAAGACAAGACATCAACAATGAGCTTTACTCTATGTTTGGATTGAGGTAATACGAAGGAAAAGCTAAAGAAGATTTTTTCCCTCCTTTGGTTAGCATTTTTTATTTATGTAAGGAAAAGCTAAAGAAGATGAGTATCCTTTGCTTTCCTTTAAAATGTCAAAATTTCCAAATAAGAGGGAAAGCTAGTGACAAAAAAAAAAAAATTAAGATTTAAAATATCCTTTATTATTATTATTATTGTATATATATAAACTATATTATAGAAAAGGTTATATGATTGTATCTAATTATTTTCTTTTCTTCCATTGTTTAACTAAATAAAATAGTTAAATCTACTTTCATTTTATCTCAGGTTAATTTTATCAATACAAACAAAATCCATTCCTTTCCTTAACTTTTCTTCTTTTCTTTTTTTTTTTTACAATTATGAATCCAAAAATAGTGTTAGTCACATTTAATTAACTTTCTCAATTCTCAAAGTTATGCAAGATAAAGTGAAAAGAACCCTCAAACAACTTTTAAAGACTTAGAGTCAAAAAAAAAAAAAAAAAAAAAAAAAAACTCCTTCAGAGTAATTTTATTAATCAAAACAAATCAAAATGGTGGCCTGTTATGCCTTCAAATAGGTATATTTAAAGTATTTAAGTAGAAAATAAACTCTAGAAACCCTAAGTTGAATCAAAGTCCTAAAAAAAAATTAAAATATATATCTCGGCTTATAAATAATTAAAATAAACATTAAAATTAATTTAAACATAAATCCAAAGCCTCCAACTCATAGTTCTACGTTTAGAATTTTTTCATTATGTAATCTTTATTATGATAATTGTAATTTGAGCTATCCAACTCGAAATAATGTGTTTCAAATAATGAGTCACTTTTATTATTGTAAATTTTTTTTTATTATTTTGGGTAGATTTTAACAGTGGGTTTTTTGTTATTTTTATATTGGGTATTGTTTTTTTGATTTGGCCAAAGCTAATCTACCCCAAAATATGTAAATCAGTTCAACCGAGTTTTACTAATTTTTCAAGGCTAATCTAAAATGTCCTCATAAACCACTCCGGCAATCCATAACGGATCTTTTTAGTAAATAGCCCTTCAACTCCTTTAAAGTTTCTACGGTGATCGGTGCATGGTTTGGCTATTAGTCAGTCGGTTGCAACCCTGCTCTCGCCTTATTCGTCAGCCATTGTCTCTTTTGTTTTCTCAAAGTATGAAGAAGCACGATTCAAAATAATAAATTCATGGCCTTAGTTTATGTTGTGGTCTTCAGTCGAGGGTGAAGCTTGGACCCTTTTACTAAATTAGTGACGACTCTTTCCATGTTGTCTATGATGGGTTGTTTTCTTAGCTCTCTTCACAATTGTTGTTTTAGGTCAGCAACGACGTTTGTATTGCCATGAGAGCGAGCAGTTTCATATCAATGTGGCTCTGCTCATTTTGCTGGTTTGGCTGCTAAAGTTTTAGGCTCGACTCCTCTCTTTGCTCATTGTTCATGGGCTTCAAGTGAAGGATGCTAGTATTTCATTTGTTTGGGTTTTATGATTACTTATCTCTACAACCATTGTTTTATGTATTGTATATATGAAGCATTGACTTTGATTGCTTGTGATATTTTCCTAAAGAAAACTGGATGCCGGTTATCCTGGGAAACAAATATTTTAAGAAAATGAAATAGATATGACATTAGGGCAGGAATGATGTTGTAAAAAGAAGACGAATTTTTATATACTAACCTGTTTTATTCAATATACAAATACACGTCGGTCTATGTTCACAGAAAATTCGAACAGCGGTGGGTCACCATAACACTCCTACGCATCGGTCCTTACGCTACCTAAGTCTATAATTATAAAATAAACAAGACCTTCACCATGTGATTGAGGACCGAAGAAGATCGAAATTCAAACGTGAAATTGTCGGCTGTTTGGTCGAACAATCAGAACCTTTTATTGCCGCAACTCTCTCCCTCTCTGCATCGTAAAGAAATTGACGAATTTCAGTTCTCAACAACATTTGTGAGCAAGGAAAGAAAGTAAAAAGATGGAAGTGGTGAAACCAAGTTCGCCGATTCCGAGTTTTGATTTCAACAGTGCTCCTCCTTCGCCCAGCCGATTTGGTGAATGTTTCTTCAGTGCACCCACCACTCCTTCACGAATAGCTGAGTTTTATAGTGAATTTGATCGTTTGTCGATCATGAATCATAATCAAACAAGCAGTTCTTCGGCGATTCCTTTTGATTGGGAAGAAAAACCAAAATCAGTAGGAAAAACAAAGATCGATGATGATGATGAAGAAAATTTCGCTTTTGATTTTCGTCAGCCATTATTGGAGAAAACCTATCAGCTTTCAGCTGAAGAACTCTTCGATGGTGGGAAAATCAAGCCCTTCAAACCTCCACAAGTTGTTGATGAATATGATAAGAAAAGCCCATTTTTATCATCACAAGGGAAAAAGATCATCCATGCTTTTTCATCAAGTAAGAAAACGAATACAGAAGATGGAAGAGGAAGAGGAAGAGGAAGAGAGAAGAGAAAGAGAAAGAGTCCATGATATGTTATCAAAGAATTCCAGCCGTAGAGCAACAAGATCACTTTCTCCCCACCGAGTTTCTGATGAAGAAGATGAAAATGATCAAATCAGCAGCAATATTAAGCAATCATCTTCAAAGGGTTCTTCTTCAAGAAAATGGAGATCATTAAGAGATTTGCTGCTGTTTAGAAGCGCATCTGAGGGACATAATAGAGATACATTCAGGAAGTATTCTTCAAGTTTTATCAGAAAATCTGAAGATCATCATCACAAGAGTTCAAGTTTTAAATCCGTTGACAGCTCTGGGTCCGCAAGATCTAAGAGAAAAGTATCGGCTCATGAGCTACATTACACAACGAATAAAGCAGCATCAGACAATATGAAGAAGAAAACATTCTTGCCATACAAACAAGGGATTCTAGGAAGATTAGCTTTCATTCCTGCAGTGGGAACACCTGCAAAATCATATAACAATACTAAGTGATTTCATAATCTCCATTTTCATTTGTTTTTTTTTTTTCGTGAAGATTAATTATCCATTTCATAGTTGTTGCTATAAAAGTGTAGAATTCATGCGAAGAATCATAATCATATAAATTTTAAAATGATCCTTTTAAGAGTTAACATAGAACTTACGGAAAATTTTTAAAGAATATATAAAGCATTCCTCTATTAGTAGAAAGAAATTTAGATGCCCCCCTGGCAATAAAATGGCCAAACATGCAATTTACACATTTTAGATTTTTCTTTTATATTAGAGACATTAATATCAATAGTCTTTAAAAAAATGAAATTCCAAAAGTTGTTCATTTTATCATTATGTTACTTAAAAAATTGCATTAAAGAAGCTAATGTGTATTAGTTAACCAAGTTTAGTAGAAGCTGCTACGTCTACAAAATGCCATATAAACCCGCATCATCAATTTCAAGTTGTAATAAAAAAATTATAAAATTCAAAAATTTAAAAATTGAAGATATTCAAAAATTATTTTATGAATTTTTTTATAGTTTAAAATTTCTTTTTATCCCATTATGCTATGTGGCACCTCATGTACATGTGGCAAATAGCGTCAAAATTTAAAACAATTAGAGAGTGATACTATATTAATAGACAAAAAATAAAAATTTAGTACCACATTAGACATTTTAAAAGTATAGGTATTACATTGAAAATTTTGTTAAAATACAAGAATAAATTTTATCGTAACCTTTTATAAATACTGGTGGCATGAGTTTAAATTAATCTCAACATATGTAAATTTTATATAGGTTTTAGTAAAGTTATAAAAAAGATAAAATTATCCTCGTAATATTATAACTTATTTCAAATATGTAAGGGTAGTTTAGTAATTACACAATTGAGTTGGTTTTAATTGACTTGTGTAACTAAGAAATTACACAATTGAGTTAGTTTTAGTTGACTTGTGTAATTAACTTAGTCTGGGATTTAAATAATAATATATACAAACAATGTGGGTGAAATTTTGTCTAATAACATTGAAATGTATTAAAAATCAAAATAGAACTTTGATTGAAGTGGTAAAGAAAAGATTTTAAAGATGTTGTTTGCATTCAAATCTTATCATATATGCAAATTTTACTTATACATGGAAGGGTATTTTTGTAATTTTCTTAATCGAGTTGAGATTCGATTGAGGGTGACATCAACTCAGTTAGGGCTTTAAATAATAGTATATACAAACAATGTGAGTGAAACAATTTGTGTAATAAAATTAAAATATATAAAATATTTAAATAAAGTTTGATTAAAGTGTTAAAAATAATTTTATAAATGTTGGTGGCATAAGTTTAAATCTTAATTTTTGTAATTTTTTATTAGTCTTTAAATAAGAAAAAAAATAAAAGCATCTTCATAATAATATAATTTATTTAAAATATGTAAGGCATTTTAGTAATTTCCTTGACTAAATTGATGTCATGTTTACTCGTGACATCAATTCAATTACACACTTAAATAATAATATGGACTAGAAAATAAAAATGTAAAAAATTATTTTACCAAGTTAATTTAATTTTGAAACTAAAAATATAATATTTTTGTAAAATCGTTTCAATAGCATTATTTTAAACAAAAAAGTTGACTTTATTTTTAAAATTTTTTATAGTTAATTTATATTATAATAAAAATTCTATCAGTGAAAATCATAAATTTAAAATATAAATGTGTGTTTAAAATAACATATAATAAATAATGATTTATTATAATATAAATATGTGTGTTTAAATAATGTATTAATCTGTGTATCTGTTCTTTGTTTTATAATTGATTAATAGGAAAAATACTTAATATGATTTAATGATGTTGAACTAAAATATTAATGACCTGAGCGATTTGAGTTTTCATGTCTTAAGTATGTTTTTATGTGGTTTTTTTTTTATTTAGATATTTGGCACATTTGGTATATTTTGGTTTTTTTTTTTTTTGACTCTTGAACACTTTGGGATTTGGGTTGTGATGCAAAATTGTATGGTCTATGCATGCATCTAAGTGATACAATTTACTTATCTAGTGAATTTTTTATCCCTTATGTTAATAACCATGTTTTAGACTTGTTTAAGTATATCAAATATGTTTACAATGGATTGGTTGCATGTTCTACGTGTTTAGGTACATTTAGAGACTCAATTGCATGACTTGTAATGCTTAATTTTCGCATATCTAGGCATGTTTCTCAAGACATCGAGCACATGTCTCAAAACCTCAAGAACAATTTCATGAGATTCATGAATTTCTAGGTACAAGTCTCGAGAAATTGAAAGTTTGCCTCGAGACATAATGTGTCAAGTTGAGAAACATGGTTACATTGTCTCTAGACATAAAACAATTAAGCTAAATTCTTAAAATTGAGGTAAAAGTCTCGAGACATGGTGTCATTATGTCGAGACATGGTTCTTTGTCCCAAGACCTGAAACTTCAAAGCTAAAATATGAAAACAGTGGAGGCATATCTCAAGGCATGGCTTCATTGTCTTAAGACAGAGCCTTACATTTTTCTTATTTGACCTAGGATTCATAACCAAACTCCATGTTTAACTATCTTTGAACCCCAGTTTGTTATATGTAAGCTTATTTGAGTTCATTGAAGTTCATTTATCACTTGTAATATCTTTTAATTGTATTCGCCATACTTGACTCATTTTTTTGCTCAAAATTCATGCTTCAATGATTGTTTTAATGTTTGTTTGAGTTGTTTCGTCAATGGATATGTCGTTTTGCACCCTGTTGACTTTGAGGTCTGTGTAGGGTGTTATAGTTATTTTGGGTTGAGTTCGACTCTCCTAAATTTGAAATGCAGAGGATAGGTGTGAAGAAGGCGAGGTTGGCTAAACTTATTTGCAACCTTAAGAAAACACCATGGTAGGGGAACTCTTTGTGCATTTGGTAAAAAAATGGAGTAAATGATAATGTCGTTAGACTGATGTTGTGGTATCATGTTCTTTTTTCTATTTTTTTAGGAAGGTAGAAGAAGTTGCTCACGTTAAACATTTTATTGCACTTGTAATGCGCCTGTTCTGAATATTTTTTATTACTCTTTTTGGCTCTTTGTTGAAGATATCTTTCATATATGCAAGCTTTGCTTTTGGAGTTTATGTCTCATACTTGTGTCCTTTTGAAATTCTTGTTGATAATTTGTTGCATGTTGAAAAGGGGAGTTCTAGCATGATACTGTGTGATAGTGGGGGACTCATTTTAATAGTTGCTATCTAATCATTTACTAAAATGTTTTGTCAAAACACTGGGGGATGAAATAACACAGTTGTATGGTAAGAATTAATCTACACAATTGAAGTAGTGCCTAAGATGGTGGGCACTCCTTCAAGCACTAAATGGAAAACATAAAGCAAAAAAGACACAAGAAGTTATTTATGCATTTAAGTTTTCCTACATCTGGAAAGCTTAACTGAGTGAGAAATATGTACTCTCTTCAACAATTACAAAGTGAACCTACTCAATCACACATAACATGATAATTTCCCTCATCCTTGTACTTTGAGGATCCAATACTCTCACCACTATTTTCACCCATTATAAACATATCAAGCAAAACCATAATACAAAGGTTTTACTTTCAATATAGCACTCTTACAAAATTATTCTCACAAAGAACAAGTTAAGTGTCTAACTCTCAGTACAATTTATCTTATCAAGTATCTCAAATATATAGACTTTAATTTCGAGACTTGCTTACAAAAGAAGATCTGATTCAATCCCACTAAAACAAAAATACCATAAGAATAATTCTTAATATTAATAACATATCAAGTAAATATGGACTCTTGACAACTCATCCAATAGAATCACAATCCAATCTAGAGGCCATGATCCAAGGGATTGTCTTGGGAATTTTTGATTCAACCCAATCACCAGATATGATGTTTCCAAATATTATGATCTTCCAAAATGGGCTAGATGGCAACCAGATAATTTGGATAGCCCAAATATAACATTTAATAAATTGCCAACACCTTAATATGGAAATTGTCTCCATATAAATTTCATAGGGAGGGAATGGGCACTCCCTCTGTCACCAAATTTATATTACACTAGAAATTCTATTATATATATGTGTGAAAATCATAAATTTAAAATATAAATGTGTGTTTAAAATAACATGTAATAACACACAAGGTATGAATAGTCCAACTTTCTTAAAGAAGAAAAAAGATAGGATAAAATTAAAAATGTTGACTTCTTCTACTAGTTCTAGAATCTAGACTTGAATTTATTATCCACATTTAACTAGAAATGAATGAAAAGGAGTGATTGTAGACCAAAGTTAACTGAATAAAAATTATATGTGGCTAATTCGTTTTCTAATTTATTTTTTCAACCAAAAGCAATTAAAATAAGTCCTACCATGAGCATTCTGAAAGTCTCCTTGTTTATTATAAAATTAAGAATTGTATAGGATTGACACTAGTTGTCAACTTCTAGAAATCAGAATGCATTCTTTTATCTGTCCACTATACCTACATTTTTTATTTTATTTTATTTCTGGTATGAATTTGAGAAATATTAAACAAACAAAACTCACCTTTCTGCTTTCATCATAGGAATAATGCAGTATATAATATTAATAAAACTGTGTTTAGTAGCATGATAATATGTGGCGGCCTCACGGTTTAAGATATGAGAAAATTTTAAATAAATTTTATATTTTTTCTTTTTGCTATTTGTCAAAATGTGAGGTCGTTATGTTTCATTATGTTATTGGTCGCTAATGCCATATCAACATATTTTAACTGTATTAGTCGTACTTAAATAAAGTATCAAGTTGGTTTACGATTTCTAAGTTTTAAGTACTAGTTAAGTAAAAAAAATTCAGGTACCAAACACGTACAAGTTGTCAAGTTCAGATATCTCCATATATGTTAACCCTAAAAAAAAAAATATCAATAATAGTAAGAAAAATTCTTTAAACAAGTAGCAAACACATAAAACCTATTTGAATTGTACAGTTGATTAATGGTTGTTGGGTATTCAAGAAAATTAAGGTATGAAAATGAGAGATGAAGCTCAAACTGTTGTTATTGATGCATGCTAAAAACTTGCATCTCTTGGTACGTTAGGCATATATTTATATTATAGAGTGAGCCTAACTAAATCTGTTTAATATAACTAACTAGCTAACTGATTAGCCGATAGTTAATAAATTAACCAAACTAACATTCTTCCTTGATCTTCAACTCAACAGATACTTGTGTATTAGTCCACAAGAAAAGGATCCATGTGGATAAATGTTATACCAACAACGTTGATATAGTGGCTAAAGAGACAATTGAGGGACACTTGGAGAAATCTCATTGGGCGGAGTTGAAACCATTCCAAGAGAAACCGTTAACAAATTTTAGATCTTAAAGTACTTGAGCAAATCAATAATGTAAAGCTCAAATAAAATAGCATAAGCAGTAGCTAGACTGCAACTCACAGCTCAAAGATTATGATACCCAGCCTCCAGCAATCTAATCTCTAGTAGTGAGTTCAACAACAAAGACGAGGAAACCAAAATACAGTTGTAATATCACAAATCAAAGTTGAAACTCAAAACAGATTAAAGGAAATCATGATTCAAGATTAAATTCAAGAAAAGTGGACCAACCATATCCAAATAAATGCCATGGTGCAGATTAGGCCCATGAAAAACAAAGACACATATTGTTGGGGATAAATCCGATTTAAGCAACGAACAAGTAAAATAATGAGGAAATTGAAAAAATTAAAAATAAATATTTCACGTGAAAAAACCTTTCTGAAGAGGATAAAAAAATCACGGGTAAAGATAATTTCACTAAAATGACAAAAATGAAGAGTACAAAAGATAAAAATAAAACTAAACCTCGAATGTGACATCTTATACCCGACTCAGTTGTAGGATCCGAATATAAAATGCCACATTCCGTTGCCAAAGCAGCTTACTTTTCTATCTTACTTTATCAAAATGGAAACATAGTGCTAAATTTAATTTATAAAAATTTTGGCAACATTTTTGCCTAGTTTACGTAAAAACTCCCTACAAAAATTTAGATTTCACAATATATCCACATTCAAATCATCTCCAAATCAATTCCCAACACTTCGATTTCTCAAAACATACCAATAAACTAGATTTCTACGCTTTGGTATTTCATCAAAACATTAGTTATAAAGTACTAGCAAAGAAAACATAACAAACATATTTAAATTCAGTTTACGACACAATATTATATATATACAAGCCTGCCATTTATATCAACTACAAAGTAAACTTTTCACCACCATTGTTTGAGCTGATATTCTGCTCTTCGGATGCTGCTGGAACGACCTACCAAACTTAACCACCTACGCACGGAAAAATAGACAAACTATTCTGGTGCTAATATCATATAAATCATTATATAAGTATTGAATATAAATTAATTGATAGCAATAAATTAAAAAAATGATTATAAATTGTTGCACACACATTAGTAAAATAAACATTAATGTAAAATATATATTTAAATCACAAGATCGAACAAGAACAATATAAATATACATATATTTATATAATAAGAAAAGAACATAAATAAAGACTGGATTGAAATATTATACTAGTAGGTAGGCAAGAAAAATGGACTGGTAGTTAAGGTCTGTTTTCATAGTTTCCTTAAGACAGATTCGACCGCTCCTATGGTGTTAGAGAAACGTTGGTCGACTGTCTCCCAAGATATAACAACAAGATGAGCACGACAGTAGCAAAACAGTAGTTGAGACCTATTTTTTATAGTTTTCTTAAGATAGATTCGGTCGCTCCTATGGTGTTGGAGAAACGTTGGTCAACTGATACAACAACAAGATGAACACGGCAGTAGCACGACTGCAGCAATCAATGAACAGTAGCCTTGCCTTCGTCTATCATCGAATACAATTTGAAAAAATGCAGGGAGAAGATTTCTCGAAATTTTAGAAAATTTTAGTGTGTATCTTCCCCTGTAGATTATTTAGTTTTTAAAATAAATTCAAAGGAAGGACTTTTGGAAATCTTTGACTAATGGAGCCAAAAACATGTCCGTGAATTAAGGAGCCATTTAAACCTAAATTAAATGTTTTAATTAAAGCATTAACTCATTTTAATTCCAAAAAGATAAGCTCTGCTGAGGAAAATTAAGATTACATAAAATATTCGTAGGCCTAAAAGGCCCAAGCGGTCCAGACATTTTGCATCACCCATGTTGTGCGGGTCGCCCCCAACCTCGACGGGTGTGGATTTGTACCCCTTGCATGCGAGGAAGAGTATTAGTTTAGTCATTCAACAACTACCAAGTTGGTTCACATATATAAACATATTCCACACTTGATATCTAACCAATGTGGGACAATTTTCATTTTCCTCAACATAATTCACAAGTGGCTTACTTTGAGCATCAATTTCTCATTCATCACTCAACTATTTTGAGCATATGATATACCGTTGTAAAAGTCTCATGGAATAGAATATAAAACCATAATTTTATGATTCAAATCTCCATCTTTACTAATCGAGAATATGCCTCAAAGTTTCCAAAAAATCTATTTTTTCCAACAATCCCCCACATAAATTAAAATTGATAGTTTTAATGAAAAATATAGAATCGATGTGGTGATAAAATCTACGATTGATAGTTGCATAGGATAGGTAGGCATCAACCTTTGAACCTTCCCTTGTGAAAGTATATTTACTTTACTAGCGAATCAGTAGACGCGATGTCCTTGAACTGTTCTGCCGTTTGTGTAAACGATGATATACCTCACACAACTACCTTCCTAGCAATGTTTTAGTTATCATGGGTATGTTCATATGGCCGTGAACATCTCCTAGTTCTGCAAGAGTTTGAGAGAACTATGCCCCAATAGTCTCCTCGAAGCGGCCCTACTTCACTCTCATATAGGTGACTTATGTTGCTCGGCTCACTGAAACACACAACGGTCATTAAAAGCATTATTTAACATATCCAACTTTTAATCACTGTTTATATTGGAGGAACGAACTTGGGATAAGAACTCCCACAATGACCTCACAAGGTCTATGCAAGTAGGTTGTCCTTTTGAACCTAGATCTTGGGGTTTCTAGTCATCTAGGTTGAGTTTTCCTTTATATAGTGCTTTTAATTTACATGGGCTTTAGTCCCATTCCTTTCGATGTTTTATCAACCTGATATCGATTTAAGCCTTTAGTTAGCGGATCCGCGATGTTTTATATTGATTTTACAAAATCAATAGAGATAACTCCATTTGAGATTAGTTGTCTAATGATATTGTGTCGATGATGCATATGCCTCGACTTACCATTATACATTACGTTATGTGCTCTACCAATTTTTGCTTGGTTATCACAATATATGTATATTGTGGGCACATGCTTTTGCCAGTCAGAAATATCCTCCAAGAAGTTTCGAAGCCATTCAGCCTCTTATCCAAATTTGTCTAGAGCTACAAACTCAGATTCCATTGTAGATCTGGTTATAATCGTTTGTCTTGAGGATTTCCATGATAAGCTCCTCTTCCAATGTAAAAACATATCCACTTTTGCCTTTGGTATCTTAAATATCAGATATCCAACTAGTATCAAAGAATAATTATAAAACAGCAGGATCTTTGAAATAATGCAGTCCGTAGTCCCGAGTATATTTGAGATATCTCAGTATCCTCACAATTACTTTCTGGTGGTAGTATCCTCACAATTACTTTCTGGTGGTTTTCCCCTAGATTTCTTGTGAATCTGCTTAAACTGCTCACAGTGAAAACAATATCTGATCTAGTACAGCTCATAAGATACATAAGACTGCCTATGACTTTTGCATATTCCACTTGGTCAACACTTTCACCTTTGTTTTTGGACAGATGTTGGCTCATATCTATTGGAATTCTTGCTATACCAGAATCATCCACATAGTGTGACCGAGTCAATATGAGACCTTCAGATGACCTCTTGATTTGGATGCCCAAAATCACATTAGCTAGTCTTATATCCTTCATGTCAAATTTTGAATTTAACATGTCTTTAGTACGTTTTACCATTTCATTGTTACTTCCAACAATGAGTATGTCATCAACATATAAGCATAAGATTATATATCCAATGTTGGTAGTTTTGACATACACACATTTGTCACACTCATTAATCTTAAAGCCATTTGTCATCATGACATTATCAAACTTTTCATGTCATTGGTTTGGTGCTTTTTTAAATCCATACAAAGACTTCACCAATTTACAAACTTTCTTTTCTTGTCCTAGAACTATATGACCCTTAGGTTGTTCCATGTAAATCTCTTCATCAAGATCTCTATTTAGAAAAGTTGTTTTAACATCCATTTGATGTACTTTTAGATTTCGCAAGGCGACTATTACAAGTATCATCCTTATAGAAGTTATCCTAGATACTAGAGAAAAAATATCAAAATAGTCAATGCCTTTTTTTTTCTATAGCATTTTATAACCAATCTGGCCTTGTACTTATCAATTGTCCCATCTGTTTTCATTTTCCGTTTGAAAATCCACTTAGAATTTAATGGTTTAATTCCCAAAGGAAAATCCACTAATTCCCATGTATGATTTTGCATGATGGAGTCAATTTCACTTTTAATAACATCTTTCCATGAGGTACTTTCGGATGACCGTATAGCATTATGATACGTTTGAGGTTCGGCCTCTAGCAGAAAGGTTTGAAAATCTTATCCAAAAGATGTAATAGCCCGATTTTTAATGGTGACGCAATAGTGGTTCGGGACCACAAATTTCCATCATGTTGACTCAAAAATATTATTTTTAAAATATTTATGGAGCCATTAGAGTCGTATTAAAATTTGGTTTAGAAATTTTAACGTTTAGATAGTTAATTAAGGAGAAAGGACTAAATTATAAAAAGTGCAAAATATGCTAATTATAACATTTAGGTGATTGAATGGCTTAAGTGGTAAATATGGGAGGCCAATAGGAAAATTAATCCCTATTTTGGTTAGTGGATGGTAATGGGTATTAATAATTAAAGAAAAATTAAAAGAAAATAGGTTTAATGGTAATTTTGTAAAATTTTCAAAATTAAAGAAAACAAATTGAAACAAAAGATTTATTTTCCCATTTTTATCTTCTTCTTGGCTAAACCTCACCATTGATGACCTAGGAAGCTTTGTTCATCTTTTTTCTGTGCATGGTAAGGAAATTGAATCATTTTCTTGTAATTTTTATGTTTTTGAGATCGTTACAACTAGGTCTAGCTAGCCCATACCTTTGTTTTTTATTCTTCTAAAATTTTTGGAAGTTTCCATTGATGAATATTGAATGTTTTTTATGAATACCATGTATTTGGAGTTTTGATTATGCTATTTGATGAATTTGTAAAGTGATTTTTGTTAGATTTTGATTTTAGGATTAAATTGTGAAAATGTAAAAAATTTTAGGGTTTAATAGTTAATTTGATGTTTATTATGGGCTTTTTGAGGTCCTAGTATATTTGGATAAATTATTGATTTGAGAAAATTAGTTAATTTGATGAATTTCGAGTTAATGGACTAAATGGAAAAAATTATAAAAGTTTGGGGTAATTGTGGAAATTTAAAAAATAAAAGGGTATTAATTGAAAAATGGATTTGAAATGAAATACATGCTAATAGTTGAAGAATTTTACATTATAGATCAAGAATCCGCAGATATTCGAAAAAAAGGCAAAATAGTAGAATAACCCCTGAACTTATATAATTTCTATGATTCAGTTTAGGTAAGTTCGTTATATGGTTGCTATTATTCTTATTGAATATTCCATACTATTTCATTATTGGTTGAATTATGGATTTTATTGAGTTGTGTTTATCGTAATAGAAATCTGGTGATTATTCGGGCTATGTGCTTAGCAGGTTGTGTGCCGGTGATTATTTGGGCTATGTGCCTAGCAGGCTGTGTGCCAGTGATTATTCGGGCTATGTGCTTAGCAGGCTGTGTGCCGGTGATTATTTGGGCTTTGTGCCTAGTAGGTTGTGTGCCGGTGATTATTCAAGTTATGTGCTTAGCAGGCTGTGTGCCGGTGATTATTCAAGCTATGTGCCTAGCAGACTATGTGTCGGTGTATTGAAAGTTGCATTAATTGGATAGTCTTTGGTTAATTATTAAAGGAAACTTATATCAAACTTACTAAGCTTGTTGATGCTTATTAGTTTGATTTATTCTTGTAGGACCTTCAGAATCATTACTTTGATTGGATCGACAAGGAAGCTCACGCACTATTATCAACATCTCGATAGTCATTTTGGTTCTTACTAGTTGGTTTAAGTGGCATGTATTAGGAAAGGGTCTATAGTACTTGAATATTTTGTAAGGATGTAAATATTGAAAGTAACTTGTGATTCTTATTGCTAGTAAAGATAGTTGAACTTGTGTACTTAATTAGGTAAACCTTTTGGAACATATATAAGAAGAAGTTGTATTTGGTGTCAAATGATTATGAATGAATACTTGTGTGCTTAATTAGCTTGGTTATAAGTAGTTATGATGCTTAATCTTGATAAGTGTTTGGCATGTTTAGAATATGGTGAATTGGTACTTTGTTGTGAATGAGATTTATGAAAGTTAATGCTAGTAGTTGAATGGCATGTTTTGCACCATTTGGTATGTTTTGGTAAGTAAATTCAATGATATGTATTGATGGAATTATGCTTAGAAGTTAGTTGATTATTTTTGTCAAAATGGGTATATAGTTATACATGTTTTCATGTTGTCATTTGAGGTGCTTAAGGGCATATTGGTTGTATGATTTTATACCATGTTTGAATAGCTAGAATATGTATGATTTTGGTGCCTTGTTATGGCTTATATATAAGTGAAATTTTGGTTGTAGGTACATGCCAAGATGGGTGAGAAAAATGGCTTGTAAAATGATCAACTTTCGTCCACAAGGGCAGAGACATGGACGTGTGTCTCAAGTGTGTGTGACAGGCGACATGGCTGTGTGTCCCCTTAGCTTTCAAAGGGTTGCAAGTCAGGCTGTTACACGGCCTAGCACACGGACTAGCACAAGGGCGTGTGGGGTTATTTCGAAGGGTACAAGGCCTGGCACACGGCGTGTGGCTTGGTCGTGTGACCCAAGTCAGTGAGTTACACGGGCACAGACACGGGTTGGGACACAGCCATGTGACCCCTGTAGTTTTGAAAATTTTCCTTGTTTTTTGAAAACTTCTCTGAGTTTCCTATTTAGTCTCGACTTGTTTCTAATGTGTTTTTAGGGCCTTGAAGGCTCGTATAGGGGATGATATGTATGATTTGGATTGGATTTAATATGATTAGTGATATGATTTTGTAATGTTTGAATTTATGTTTGTTTGATTTGAAAACTCTGGTAATGCTCTGTAACCCTATTCTGGCGACGAATACGAGTTAGGAGTGTTACAAAAGATTTTTCCACCCTTTCTCATTTACTTCTTCTTGACTCTATCTCAGTTTCAACCTCTTGTTGAACGTCTTGACTATTTTTATCTATAGTCTCTGAAGTTTGTTTTGTTAAACTTGAATAAACTTCCCTAGCTTTACAAAGAAATATATTTTCAAAGAATGAAGAATTTTTTGATTCCAATATAGTATTCTTGTGAATGTCAGGATTATTTGATTCATACACAAGTAACCGATATGCATTGCTATGATCCGCATAGCCAATGAAAATACAATACACTGTTTTAGGACCTATTTTCATTTGATTTGATAATAGAGCCATTACCTTTGCAAGACAATCCCATACTTTCAAGTAGTTGTAGGAAGGTTTTCTGCCTTTCCATAACTCATATGGTGTCTTGTCCCTTTTCTTGCGGAGAACCTTATTTAAAAGGTAATTAGCTGATAGAATAGCTTCCCCCCACATGTTCTGTGATAACCCAGAGCTTCCTAGCAATGTGTTCATCATTTCCTTTAGAGTTTGATTTTTTCGCTCAGACACTCCATTTGATTGAGGAGAGTATGGTGGTGTCACCTCATGAATAATACCATGTTATGCGCAATATTCACCAAATGGTTCAACATATTCACCACCACGATCACTTCTCACCATCTTAATCTTTTTATTAAGTTAGGTTTCAACTTCCTTTTTATAGAGAATAAATTTCTCTATAGCTTCGTTTTTACTCTTAAGCAAATATACATAATAATATTTTGTGCTATCATCAATGAAGGTAATAAAATATTTATTCCCTACTCTGATTTGAACAAACTTTAATTTACAAACATCGCTATGTATTAGATCAAGTGGTTTTGTATTTCTTTCAACAGTTTAAAATGAAGACCTTGTTAATTTTGCCTCAACACAAGTTTCACATTTATGTTTATAATTAATGTGAAATGAAGAAATGTGCTCTAAATTAATTAATCAACGTAAAGTATCATAATTAACATGTCCGAGCCTACCATGCCATAAATTAAATGACTCAAGCATATAAATAGAAGAAGAAACGACATTCTTATTTATTGTCTTTTCTTTTACAGAGATTGTATTAAGTTTCCACATGTCATTTAATATATATCCCCTTCCCACAAACATTCCCCCTTTAGAAAAACTAGCTTCTGGGATTCAAACACCATCCTAAAGCCATGTACACTGAGAAGTGTCCCCGAAACAAGGTTCTTGCATATGCCAGGCACATACAACACATTTTGAAGCTTGAGTTCTTTGCCAGAAGTCATATTCAAGACCACAATACCCTTCCCCTTGATCTTGAAAGTCGTAGCATTGCCCATATAGAGCTTCTCCCCCTTGTCACAAGGCTTCGACTTAGAAAAAGAGTCTTTGTAGTAGTAGTTATGACGTGTGGCACCAGTATCAAGCCACCATTCTCTTGGATTTGAGTCAACCATGTTGAATTCAGAAATTACAACACATAAATCCATATCAGACACTTCCTTGAAAATTTCTTCCACAGCATTGGCCTCATTATTTCTGACTTTCTTTGGAAACCTACAGTTAGATAACTTGTGCCCTATCTTGTTGCAATTGAAGAATTTCCCTTGAAATTTTTGCTTCTTGGGTACACCACATTTTGGCCCCAATTTAGACTCATTCTGAGGTTGTTTTCCTTCTTGAAGTACTTTTTTGACTTCTACCACATTTTCTTTAGCACCATTGACATTTGCTGCTTTGTTGAAGCTTTTACCAACACCTCTATTGTCTTCTTCAATTGAAGTCTGAAAATCAAGTCTTCCACTAACATTTCCTTTCTTTTGTGCTTTAGGTAATTCTTGAAGTCATTCCAAGTAGCGGGTAGCTTCTTAATAATGGCTTCCACCTAGAAGTATTCACTTATGACCATCCCTTCAGTAAGAATTTCGTGATTGATTAGTTGAAGTTCCTACACTTGATTCACAACTAGTTTAGAATCAACCATTACAAAATTCAAGAATTTAGTAACTAAAAAATTTTGAGTTCCATCATCTTCGGTTTTGTATTTATAGTCCAATGACGTCCTTAATTCCTTAGCTGTCTTCTTGACACTGTATACTTCGTTCAATGTATCCAACAACCCATTCAGGTTGTAATTTCAGCACAGGAAATCAGAATGCTCCCAAGCTTCAATAGTAGTGAAGGCGGTAACATCATCTACCTCACCCTCTTTAATAGTAAGAGGGTCATCCTTCAAAAATTTGGCCAAGTTCAACATGGTCAAATAGAACAACATCTTCTGTTGCCATGACTTGAAATTTTGTCCAGAGAATTCTACAGGCTTCTCATTGTGGCTTACTACCACCGACAACATTGAGTTTTGATTCGAAGCCTTAGTTGGAACCAACGCTCCAGATTGAGAATTAGGTGAATTGGTGGAAGTTTCCACTTTTTCTATTAAGATTTTAGAAACGAAACCAGAATTAGTAAACAGAAAATTTAATTTCCAATTTATACTACCCTTTGATTCTATTAAACGACAAAATTTAAAATTCTGAAACAAAATTAATAACCAATTTCTGGTAACAACGGAAATCGAATAAATTTTGTTGAACGACAAGAAAAGAATCCTGAAATAGAATTATTCAATTGATTTCTATTTGAAACAAAAATTCAAACAAATCCTGTTAAACGAAAGAAATAAAATCCTGAAACAAAATTGTTCAATTGATTTTTGTTTGAAACAAAAATCAAACAAATCATGTTAAATGACAGAAATAAAATCCTAAAACAAGATTGTTCAATTGATTTTCTGTTTGAACAAAAAATTAAACAAATCCTGTTAAATGACAGGAATAAATCCTGAAACATGATTGTTCAATTGAATTAATGTTTGAAACAGAATACAATTTGTCGTTGATGTCCTGTTTGTCTCGGATTAGAAAGATTTAAAGAGCTCTATCTTAAGATTGCTGCAAACACATTAGTAAAATAAACATTAATGTAAAATATATATTTAAGTCACAAGATCGAACAAAAACAATATAAAAATACATTTATTTATATAATAAAAAAAGAATAGAAATAAAGACTAGATTGAAATATTATACTAGTAAGTAGGTAAGAAAAATGGACTAGTAGTTGGAGCCTATTTTCACAATTTCCTTAAGACAGATTCAGCCACTCCTATGGTGCTAGAGAAACGTTGGTTGACTGTCTCCCAGGATAAAATAACAAGATGAGTACGACAGTAGCACGGCTGCAACGATCAATGAACAGTAGCCTTGCCTTTGTCTATCACCAAAAACAGTTTGAAAAATATGCACGGAGAAGATTTCTCGAAATTTTGGAAAATTTCAGTGTATATCTTTCCCTACAGATTGTTTGGTTTTTAAAATAAATTCAAAGGAAGAACTTTTGGAAATCTTTGACTAATGGAGCCAAAAATGTGTCCGTGAATTAAGGAGAATTAACATTTGAATTAAAGACATTAACTCCTTTTAATTCCAAAAATATAAGCTCTATTGAGGAAAAATTAATATTATGCATTCGGCTTAAATATCCGTAGGCCTAGAAGACCCAACTGGTTCAAACATTTCGCATTGTCCACGTCGTGCAAGTGCACCCTCAAACTCGACGGGTTTGGATTTGCACCCCCTATGTGTGAGGGAGAGCATTAGTTTAGTTATTCAATAACTATCAAGTTGGTTCATATATATAAATATATTCCACACTTGATATCTAACCAATGTGGGACTAAGTTTTCATTTTCCTCAACATAATTCACAAGTGGCTTACTTTGAGCATCAATTTCTCATTCATCACCCAACTATTTTGAGCATATGATATACTGTTGTAAAGGTCTTATGGAGTAAAATATAAAATCATAATTTTATAATTCAAATCTCCACATTTACTAATCGAGAATATGCCTCAAAACTTCCAGAAAATCTATTTTTTCCAACATAAATATCATTAATAACATCACAATAAAAGAAAATTCTAATATTGATAAACTTTAACATTACAATATTGACAAACCGAGTAAAAAATAAATTTTTTTAATCAAATTCAAAATTGCATAATTAATTTAATTCGCATAATATGAAAATTCAATTAAATTCAACTTTTGTTTTTGCTTTTCTTTTAATTTAGACCCATACTAAAGTTTAGACTCATAACCTCATACATGAATCTATCACCCCGAGTTGTTCGGCAACGATGACTATCAGAGTAGTCCATGAGCCTTTGGGAATTGGGATTGCCCACGACCCTCTGGGAATTAGGCTAACAATAATAAAAACTGATTGTCGAACCCATTTTTATAAAGTTTGAAAAAAATGGGGTCCACTTTAAAAAAGAAAATGGGAGTCGCCACCAATCCCTTTTTACTTAGGTGTGATTGAATCACCTTGCAAAACGTTTTATTTTAAAACATTTGATTTTGGTCCATGAAAACAAGAAAATGGGTTCGGGAGTCGGTTACGTATGAGGAAGGGTTAGCACCCTCATAATGCCCAAAAATTGGTACCTAATCGATAGAATTATGTCCAAATTTTTGAAATTTAATAAACATTTAAAATATGACTTAAAAAAACCTAAACAATTTGATTTAAAACTTGAGATTTCTTTGTTCCGAAAGAATACAAACACCATATCTAGCACGTTAGAACATGATATTTTTAAACCCTCGCAACTAAAATCATCTCATGATTTACAAAGTTTTAGTAAAAGGATATTTAGTTATTTAGTCAAACGGAAAATCGAAACCCAGCACGTTAGGGCACTATTTTCCGAATTTCTAAGTACAAAACATTGCCTTATTTTAAAATCTTTAGGTAAAATAGTAATTTTGCAAAATGCATTTTATTTTAAAACGATGATCTATGAAAATATTATATTAATACATTATCAAACATAAATATCAAAAGCAATTGTGAAGTAATAACATTTCATATTGATATAGACAATAAAAATATAAAATAACGACTAATAAAAATAACTACATTAAGGAAATCATAAATAAATGAAAGAATATATAAAAATAGAATATATAAAATGATAAATGGCAAAATAAAAATAAATAAACATGAAAATTTCCCATACAATATTAAACCTTTCATGCAATTACATATACCAAATAATAAATAAAAAATATAGATATATTGAGAAAATAAATAAAATATATTTTAAAATAAATAAATAATTTATAAATTTAAATAAAAACATATTTATAATAATCTAATACATATAAAACTACATTTTTTAAAATAAATAATATATTATACAATATAAATAATTTTAGATAAAATAAACTTTTAAAAAAATATAGGATATAATACTATATAATATACAAAATTTAAAAATATATAAGATAATAACTAATATATATAAGTCTAAAAATAATATGTAATAAAATAATTAAATCGAATAAAATAATAAATAATAATAATTTAAAATACATAAGGATAATAGATAAAAAATATATATACAAGTTTTATACTATTAATAAGTTAATATACAAATAATAAGAGTAATATAATATTTTAACATGATGAAATAATTAAATATAGTATTAGAATAAAATAAAATAAAATAAAAAATAAATAAAGAAAGGAGGATTAACTAGCAAATAGAAATAAATGTAAAAGGATTAAATCAAAAATGCGCGTCATACCGTAGGGACTAAAATAGCAATTATGCCAAATTTTAAAACGAGAACGTTCTGATCTTAGCCTTTAAGGAGCTCGAGGATTTAATTGAAATAAAAAACAAACTCTCAGGGCTATTTTAATAAAAAATAAAAATTTAAATTGGATGAAATTAAAACCAATAAGATTACAGAAGGACTGAAACAATAAATTCTCCTTTTTAATAAAACACGTGGATCCTCTCGGGTTTTTGGGTCAACGCGCGGATCCCATCTTGAAACGTCGTCGTTTTATGCTTATTAGATTAAACAAAAACGACGCCGTTTTCAGTTAGCTATATAAGTCAATTTTAACCCCAAAAATCATTCTGTTCTATTTTTTAAAAAAAAAACTTTAAAAAATCCTCTGAAACCCCTCTGGGCTTCCGATCACCAAACCTCTGGCTACTGCCTCCACGTGCCACATGCCCCACACGCGCCGCCGCTGATGGTGGCGGAAGGTTAAAAACCTTGGTTTTTTTTTCACGTAGGTAAACCTTTTTTTTTATCCTTTTTTTAAAACAGTATGTTTGCATAAAAAAAATAGATCAAAAAAGAAAAAATAAATGAAATAAAATGGGAAATCACCTCTTTGAACGAACTATTGTATTTTATTTCTTTGTATTTTTTTGTATGGATGTATTTCTCTGTATGTATCCTCTTTGTATATCTCCATGTCCGTGTGTTACAAATTGTTGTGGGTTTATATAGCCCCGAAAGAAATTCAAAAAAGAAAGAAATTTGTCTTTGCCATTTCTTTTGCTGTGTTTTTCCTTTTCTGTGCAGGTCGAAGGTGAGGAGAGTGGCGGTGATAGGGTCGTCGCTTGCGTGAATCGCGGCTTGATGAGGGCTGGTGGCTGCGGTGCTTGTGGCGTGAAGGTTGGGTCGCTGGCTCTTGTGGCGCCTAGGGTTTCAAAAAACCCTTAGGCCACTGAAGCTTGTTTAGGCATTGGGCCTTTTGGGCCACGAGTGTGGGTCTGGGTAGAGTAGTTTTGATCTGGGCTAATGGGTTTGTAACAGATTGGGTCTGGTGGTGTTTATTTTGGGTCTATTAGGTAGCTTGTAATTGGGTCGCTGTTAATTGGTTTTGGGCTCTGGTTGTACATGGACTGTAAAGGGACATTTTTGGACATTTGGTATTTATTTATTATTATTTTTTATTCTGGTTTTCAGGGCCGGTACAAATGGGTCACTACAGTTGGCCCTCTTTGCTCTATGTCGTGTAACGAGAATAGAGCAAAGACTATAAAAGGACACATTTTGCCCGATCTTTTCAGATAGTTGCCAACCCAATTGTAACTTCAGGGGACGGGAATGTAGATTTGATAGCTTCTATTTGCTTCACTACAATTTCAGGAAGACAAAATCTGCCATCTTTAGTCTGTTCTACTGCAACTTAGGGAGACCAGACTAATGTCTTCGATCTGCTTTTGCAATTTCAAGAATGCCAAATCTACTTATTTTTTGATTTGCTTCACTGCAAACTCAGGGAGACAAAATCTGATGTCTTCGATCTGCTTCTTGTAACTTCAAGAATGCCAGACCTGCTATCTTTGATTTGCTTCACTGCAACTTCAGGAAGACAAAATCTGCTATCTTCAGTCTACTCCGCTACAACTTCAGGGAGACAAGGCTGAAAGTGTCTTCGATCTGCTTCCTGCAACTTTAGGAAGATGAGATCTACTGACTTTAGTCTACTCTGCTGTAACTTCAGGGAGACAAGGCTGAAAATGTCTTCGATCTGCTTCCTGCAACTTCAGGAAGATGAGATCTGCTGTCTTTAGTCTACTCCGCTGTAACTTCAGGGAGATAAGGCTGAAAGTGTCTTCGATCTGCTTCGTACAACTTCAGGAAGATGAGGTCTGAAACACCCCACACCTGGCCCACGAGAATGGATCGGATCTGGTATGTTCCTCGAAGTAACCCGGTTCAAATTCATTTGAATACCTTGAAAACTGTGTGTTTTGGAAGTCAGTTTGTTGTGGGTTGGGCTCGAATTGAAAACAAATTTATTTCATATCAAAAACCCATTTGTTTTAGGTGACAAAATATTTTAACTTATTTTAAAATTAAATGGGCTTATTCTTTATAAAGCCCTAAATTCATAACATAGTAATTAAAGCGTAAATAAAAGCATCACGATGGCCTTATTACATAAAATGAAACCCAAAAATAAAATTGTTCAAGACTTAAAATAAAATAAAGATTCAAATTAAATTAAACTTCAAGTTTGAACATGGCCACCACAAGTTCTCGCCGTCCTGGCCCATTACCGCTCATCACCAAACATATTCCCACAACGGGTGAGTCGATAGACTCAATGTGTAACCAACACCAAAACATAATAGAAATAGGCATACCATACATATCATATTCATATAAAATTCAAGATAATGATGCAAACCCGAACCCAAACTATATAGCCATCCGCTACACACCACCCGCATTCATCCCGCACACCGTGGGGACTACTAAGTCAACCCTCCATCCGCTACACACCATCGAAGGCGTCATTGCAATCGACGTGCTCATCGCCCACTTATAATATTGTGGCATAGCCACCACTTTCGATAATGTAACCGGGTTACCACATTCACTTAATGTGACCAAGTCACCACATTCACTTAGTGAGACCAAGTCATCACGTTTCACTTAGTGAGACCAAGTCATCACGCTTCACTTAGTGAGACCAAGTCATCACATTCACTTAGTGAGACCAAGTCATCACATTCACTTCCCTTTCTCAATTAACCCGAATGCCCCAAATTATACATATCATGCATATCATATTTAATTTCACTTTCACATCACTTTTCACATGTTAAATATAACATATTTTGAAATCCTAGTAGGAGTAGGAAAATGTACTGAGTACTTTGTACCATAATATGGTACTTTAGCCACATTCTTACACTTTCATATTAACATATATATCATATTTAAGCCATAAATCTATTAGGTTTAGTGTGGTGTATACACTGTACCTTAGCCATATTCTTACACTTTCATATTAACACATATATCAAGTTTAAGCCATAAATCTATTAAGATTTAGTGTAGGGTACACACTGTACCTTAGCCATATTCTTACACTTTCATATTAACACATATAATGAATTAAAGCCAGAATCTATCAAGATTTAGTGTAGGGTACACACCGATTTGCTTATCAATTCTTTGAAATCCCGAAAACTCGATCTATTGCTTTAGATCTCAATTCCTACATTTGATTAATCACTTACTACTTTAATAAAAAACCATTTGACCATAAATCCAAATCCTAGTAGGATTAGTATTCTTAAAACTTACCTTGTTGCCGATTTCAATACTAATCAAATCTCAAATCTATGCTATGCTCCTCCTTGTATTCTACCAATCACTAAATCTCATCGGGGTTAGTTTCGCTTTTAAACAAACAAGAATTAGATCTAATTATCAAAATAGGCCTTAGCCAAAGCTATAGACACTTACCTTGTGGATTTTAAATCCCAAACTCACCGAATAACTAGGGAACACGCACCTATGGTGTACCTTCGTGAAAAGAACTTCTCCTTCCTTGTAGCCTACACTTAGTAAATCCCGAAAGATCTCTTCAAAGTTTCGCAACCATGAACATTAATGGATTAGCCCTAGATTTCGATAAGTCTAAAATATAAAAGAATGGAAACCAAACTTGGATCTTACCCTTATTTGAAGGAATCGATTGCACCTTCACTTCAACCTTCGTGAGATTTGCTTAGAGACTTGATGAACAATCGGCTATGATTCCTTATGTATTTGATTTCAAAGATGAAAGAAGAGAGGAATAATAGGCTTAGAAGAAATCGGCTAGGAGGCTAAAAGAAAAGAAGAAAAGAATGGATGCTCAAGAAGAATATTAGGCAGAGGAAAGAGAGAGGAGAATGAATAATGAATGGCCCTAGTCTCATCCTTTTATAGTCGAAATTACTAGGCCAAGAATCCTTAACTTGGCCACCACTCTTCCTTATTTTCCTAATTAAAGAATAATTCTTCATTTATCCACCTATTTAGCCGAATTTTAAAGAGAATTAAACTCTTCCCTTAAGAGTCCTTATGATCTTCTAATTAGCCGAGTTTTAAAGAGAGTGAAACTCCTCTTTTGCAAGCCTTGTGCCGTCCACCTCTTGGGCTTCTAGAAGCAAAATAAAACTTATTTTATTTGCTTCTTATGTGACTCAAACTCAAGCCCAACACCCTTGCATGTGGGCCATTTCCTGAGGCCTTAAGTGGCATCTTCGCACCACTTTTCCAAGTCCGTTAATGGGTCAAATTTCACATACTTTATATTTTAGGGTCACCGCCCTAAGTTCCCTTTGAACTTTAAAATTCGACATTTCGGGGTCATTTTTAAGTTTCCAAAAATTTTCGCGCGGCTCTGTAAACTTGACATTTCCTGGGTTTCCAAAATGTTTACTTTCCTATTTTGGCTTAGTTTCCAAAATGTTTACTTTCCTCTTTGTTCACTTTCCTCTTTTAACTAATCGTTCCATACATTTCCTTACATTTCCATACATTTCCTTACATTTCCATACATTTCCATACCTTTCCATACATTTCCTTACATTTCCTTACATTTCCATACATTTCCATACATTTCCATACATTTCTTTACATTTCCATACATTTCCATACATTTCCTTTTATTTCCTTTCATTTCTTTACATTTCCTTACATTTCTTTATACTTCCTTTTATTTCCTTACATTTCCTTATATTTCCTTACATTTCCTTAATTTCCAAGGTTCTAAAGATGCACACCACACATCCATATCACAGTAAACATGCTATTTCATTAAGCAAAATGCACACAATGGGATTCAACCTCTTCCTCAAAGTACTTCACGTGATGCCATAACCTTGCCCCTTAGGTGGCGTCCCTTGCCACTTTTCCACATCACTTCTTGTTTTTAACTTAAAACCAATAATTGTCCAAAGCTTTCTTCCATCCTAGGATTTTAAAAACCCTTAATTCACTTCCAACCATTGTCAAAACCTACTACTCATGAATTATGCACAAACGCATAACCCCTAATCTAGGATGTTACAGTTCTACCCTCCTTAAAATAATTTTGTCCTCGAAATTACTTATCGACAACAGACAATCTTTCTCACCAAGACTATGCTTACGTCACAAGACTCGATCTTAATAGAACCATCATACTTTCCAGGCACAATCTCTAAGTTCAAGTCCCTTAGAACTCATTTCTAACGTCCGGATTTAATCTGATTAAGAAGTTTTATGTATTAAAAAATTTGTTTCACTGATTAACCGCGAAGAAGTTTTATGGAAAGAATTTTAGAAGTGGTCCTTTCAGATGCACACGCCTTTACATTCATACATCCATCAATCAATTATGAACTTTCGCTTATTCAGAGAAATGTTGTAGTTTTCATTGTTGTTGTTTTTCCACTACCTGTGGGTATTTTTGTAATTTGTCCCACTGGGGTATTTTTCGTAATTTGTCAAAATAAGGTTCCTTGGTGATTTTGTCACAAAGTATTTTGGTATTTTTAAATTCCAGGGGTATTTTTGAAATTTTTTTTGAAATCCGAGGGTATTTCAAAAATTTTAGACCTTGGGGTTATTTTGGTAATTTTTCCACAAATCGGGGTAAATTGTAAAATTTTAATAAATCAGGGATATTTCAGAAGTTGCAAAACTTTGAGGGTTCTTTTGAGAAATTTATTTTCCAAGACGATGAAGTTGCAAAAATTTTGGAAATGAGGTCATTTTGGAAATTTTGGTAAGTTAGGGCAATTTTATAATTTTCCAAAATCACGGTATTTTGATAGTTTGCAAATTAGGGTTTTGGACTTTTATAACATAATGAAATTTTGGCAAAACTATTGAGTAGTTGGACATTTTATACACCAAGGGCATTTTTATAATTTTACCACTGGGTATTTTAGTAAATTTGTAAATCGAAATATTTCAGAAAATTTATAAAAATATTCTTTTCAAATCAAGAGGGTAATTTAGAAATTTTAAAATTAGGGTTTCCATAAAATACGGCTAGTCCCTTTCGGTTTTAGTTATTGGGTTTAGCCAGTGACTAAGTCCTCTTGGTTAGGGTGAAGTTACACACGCACTGTAGGATTCGAGTAAAGAGGAGGTGAGTCACTAGGACTGGTTAAGTACCAAGCTCTTCATGAATCCACTCCTGACATGTGCACAACAGCTACCACACCCTAGCTCGGTGACTTAATCATAGGTTTGTCTAGTGTATTAAGTCTTATGTATTTGTGTTTGAGTAGACTAATCTTAGGTTCAAGTTCCTATCATGCTATTCTACGCTCCATTCCTTTTTACCCTTCTATAATTCACATAATCACACGATAGATAGAGGTACTTACCGGTGGATCATGGGTTTGAGACTTAGGTGCCATGCCGAAAAACTCGCTTATTTCATAAGATACTTTATAAAGCTTATTTGGGCTCGATTTGAAAACATTTTGGGCCTTAGCCCATAGGCCGAGAGTTTAAAATCGGGCTCGATACTAAATCGAAACACCCCACACTCAAATTTACGAGAATGGACCGGATCTGGTATGTTCTCAAGTAACCTTGTTCAAATTCATTTGAATACCTTGAAAACTGTGTGTTTTGGAAGTCATTTGTTGTGGGTTGGGCTCGAGTTGAAAACAAATTTATCTTATAACAAAACCCATTTGTTTCAGTGACAAAATATTTAAACTTATTTTAAATTAAATGGGCTTATTCTTTGTAAAGCCCTAAATTCATAACATAGTAATTAAAGCGTAAATAAAATGTCACGATGGCCTTATTACATAAAATGAAACCCAAAATAAAATTGTACAAGACTTAAAATAAAATAAAGATTCAAATTAAATTAAACTTCAGGAAGATGAGATCTCATTGTCTTTAGTCTACTCCGCTGTAACTTCAGGGAGATAAGGCTGAAAATGTCTTCGATCTGCTTCCTACAACTTCAGGAAGATGAGGTCTGCCGTCTTCAGTCTACTCCACTGCAACTTCAGGGAGATAAGGCTGAAAGTGTCTTCGATCCGCTTCGCAACTTAGGAAGATGAGGTCCGCCATCTTGACCTACTCCACTGCAACTTCAGGGAGATAAGGCTGAAAGTGTCTTCGATCTGCTTTTGCAACTCCAAAAGATGAGATCTACTATCTTTAGACTACTCCGCTGCAACTTCAGGGAGACAAGGCTGGAAGTCTCTTCGATCTGCTTCCTGCAACTTCAAGAAGATGAGATCTACAAATTCACTAATATTACTACACCGTCCACCGAGGGACGTGTCCTGTAGGCTCGATTTCATATGTTTATGTCACATGACTAAGATGCTATGATCAAAATGAATCAAATTCTTCTAGCTACATGTTTATGAGTGACCTGAATATAACATGTCATGAAAATGATTCCTTTTAAAGGATTAAGATTAGGATGCAATGATCGGAATGAATCAAATGCTCCTAATGAAATTTGCTATGATACAAAAATGTTATGAGTATGATTCCTACTCTAGGTGTTATCACTCATGTGTTCTTCATTCTTGTTCATCAATCATGTTCTGTTCAACAAGGTTGCCCCAATGTAATTTCTGAGTCAACTCCGCTTGAATCTTAAGAACACAAGGCTTGTACCATCCTACCACAATGGGAATTGAAACTTTTTCAATCTGACCCATCTGCAATTTTCAAGGTATAGGGTTTATTTCGAATTCAACCCATTTCACCACAATTCATGGTTTCTTAGTTCGTCACACCATCCCCGAACGTTATTGACCTGATGACATCACTTACTTTCATCACATCAACTCATTATTTTGTCCAATTGTTATTTGGACAGAATTTAAAGAAATAGTCTCTATGGAAATTCTAATTAATTGTCCTATTTCGGTTCCTTGTCTTATCTAGAAATTTCCAAAATAATATGTAGAACTTCTTTTTGTGAAATTATTAGTTCGTCAATCATTATTTCAATGCAACACATTTATGAATAATGGGTAACAAATAAATTAATCTAAAAAAGAGTTAAATGAATTATAAAAAATACAAAGAAAATTAACTAAGAACATATCTTTGAGAAGAAAAAGAATCCCAAGATAGTAAAATGAATAAGAAAAAATCGATGCCCTAGATATCGCCGATTGAGCTTTTATATACAAACTTTATGAAGACTGCCTTAAGCCCAACATGTGTTTACAAGACCCAAAGTACTTTGTTGATGCCCCGATATGCAACATTCTTCATTTCATTGTTGATTCAAGTGTAGCAAGATGACTGCGTGTCCACTCAGAATTTGAGCCACCCTTTTCGGGTTTTCAACTCAAAACCCCTTTGGTCTCAAGGTGCCCTTTGTGGGTTTTCACTTTGGCCTCTTCTCCTTTTCAAGCAAAATAATTTTTGATTGAGTCAGAGTTCACAGGGTTGGGTAAACTTTTCCCATCCATTTTGGTCAAGATCAGTGCTCCTCCAGAGAAAGCCTTTTTCACCACATATGGTCCTTCCCAATTCGGCATCCATTTTCCTCTAAAATCTTTTGTATGGGAAGAATCTTTTTCAATACAAGGTCCCCCTCATGAAACTCTCTTGGGTGAACTTTCTTATCATAGGCTTGCATCATTCATTTTTGGTACATCTAACCGTGACGAATAGCCCTTAGCCTCTTTTTTTCAATTAAATTCAACTGATCATACCGGGCCTGAATCCATTCAGCTTCATCCAGCTTTATTTCTGACAATACCTGAAGAGAAGGTATTTCCACTTCAATCAGTAGAACTGCCTCCATTTCATAGACCAACGAGAAAGGCGTTGCCCCAGTAGAGGTTCTGACAGACGTCCGATAAGCATAGAGTGCAAACAGTAGTTTCTCATGCCAATCTTTATAAGTCTCAGTCATCTTCCCTACTATCTTCTTGATATTTTTGTTGGCCGCTTCCACTGCCCCATTCATTTTTGGACGATATGGAAACAAGTTGTGGTGCTTGATCCCAAATTGTCTACAAATTTCTACTATTGTACTGTTGTTCAAATTTAGTGCATTGTCCGATATGATCCTCTTGGGCATTCCATATCGACAAATAATCTCCTTCTTCAAGAATCGACTAACTGCTGACTTAGTGACGCTAGCATATGAAGCAGCCTCTACCCATTTCGTGAAGTAGTCAATTATCACAAATATGAATCGATGCCCATTCGAAGCTTTCGGTGAGATTGGCCAATAACATTCATGCCCCATATGGAAAAAGGCCATGGGGAAGTCATAACGTGCAAAGGTGACGGAGGCACATAAATTTTATCTCCGTAGATCTGGCATTTATGACATCTCTTAGCATAGTTGATACAATCACCTTCCATGGTGGACCAATAATACCCAAATCTCATTATCTGTCTGGCCATTGTGAATCCATTAGCGTGTGTTCCACAAACGCCCTCATGAACCTCTCCCAGGATTTTCCTAGCTTTAACTGTATCGACATACCTCAATAGTACTTGGTCTTTTCTCTTTTTGTACAAGATATCCCCGTCTAAAACATAGTTAGAGGCCATTCTTCTTAAAGTCCTTTTCTCATTCTCAGTGGCATGCTCCGGGTATTCACGATTTTTTACGTATCGTAATACATCTTGATACCAAGGGTGATCATCTTTTTCCTTCTCTTCCACTTTATAATAATGAGCTGGAACTTCAAAGATACTCATCTGAATAGGTCTCATATCCTCTGGTCTGTTTACTTTGATCATAGAAGACAGGGTTGCCAAAGTATCTGCCATCTGGTTTTCATCGCGTGGGAGATAATTGAAAGTAATGTCATCAAACTCAATCAATCGCAGAATTATTTTTCGGTAATCAATTAGTTTGGGATCTCTTATCTCCCATTATCCTTTAAACTGGTATATTACTAGGGCAGAATCTCCATATACTTTTAGCACTCTAATTTACGCTCTAAGCTTGCTCGAATTCCCATGATGCAGGCTTCATATTCTGCCATGTTATTTGTGCAATCAAAATTTAATTTGCATGTGAATGGATAATGATCACCACTAGGGGTTATTAAGATTGCCCCAATTCCATTTCCACAGCATTTGACGCTCCATCAAAGTTTAGTCTCCACGAACAATCTTCAGTATTTGCCACATACATCAGCTCTTTATTTGAGAAATCAAAGCTCAAAGGTTCATAATCCTCCAAAGCTCTGCTAGCCAAAAATTCTGCTACTACGCTCCCTTTTATAGCCTTTTGGTTCACATAGACTATATCGAATTCAGACAGCAAAATCTTCCACCTAGCCATCTTTCCATTCAAAGCAGCGGACTCCATCATAAACTTTAACGGATCAAGCTTCAAAATTAACTAGGTAGTATGATATAGCATGTACTGCCTCAATCTCCGAGTTGTCCAAATCAGGGCGCAACACAATTTTTCGATTGACGAATATCTCATTTCACATTCAGTGAAATTTTTTCTGAGATGGTATATTGCCTTTTCTTTCTTTCCCTACTCATCATGTTGGCCAAGCACACATCCCATGGAGTTATTGAATCCTGAAAAATACAGTATCAATGGTCTATTTGGATTAGGTGAGACAGTACTGGGGTGTTTGACAGATATTGCTTGACTTTGTCAAAAGCTTTCTGGCACTCATTATCCCATACACCCTGGTTGTGTTTTTTAAGAAGACGAAATATGGGATCACATTTCTCAGTTAATTGTGAAATAAATCGAGCAATGGAATTTAATCTTCCAAGAAAACCTCGAACTTCCTTTTGAGTGCGTGGTGGAGGCAATTCTTGTATTGATTTGATCTTGTTTGAGTCAACTTCAATTCCTTTCTGGCTGACCACGAAACCTAATAATTTCCCTGACCGAGCTCCGAAAGTATACTTTTCCAGGTTGAGCTTCAATTGAAATTTTCTCAACCTCAAAAATAATTTCTTCAAAACCTCAATGTGTTCCTTTTCCGTTCGAGATTTGGCAATCATATCATCAATATATATTTCAATCTCTTTGTGCATCATGTCGTGGAACAATGTTACCATGGCCCTTTGATATGTTGCCCCAGCATTCTTTAGTCCGAATGGCTTTACCTTATAGCAGAAGGTACCCCACAATGTTATGAAGGTAGTTTTCCTTATATCCTCAAGGTGCATCTTGATCTGATTATATCTCGAAAAGTCCGTCCATGAAATAAAACAGTGAGTATCCCGCCGTATTATCCACCAATGTGTCGATATGCGGCAAAGGGAAATTGTCCTTTGGGCTTGCTTTATTTAAGTCCCTATAGTCTATACACATTCAGACCTTTTCGTCTTTCTTAGGGACAAGAACAATGTTGGCAACCCACTCTGAGTACTTGACCACTTGTAGAAAACCAGCATCAAACTATTTCTAGACTTCTTCTTTTATTTTCAACACCACGTCAGGCCTCATTCTTCGTAGCTTTTTTGAACTAGCTTGCACTCTTCTCTTATGGGAAGGTGATGCACCACAATATCAATACTTAGTCCGAGCATATCTTGGTATGACCATGCAAAGACGTCTTTGAATTCTCGTAATAATTCAACAAGGTCTTGCTTCGTCTCTTTAGTTATACGTGTTCCAATTTTCACAACCTTCCCTTCCTTTAAGGTTATGTTCTCTACCTCCTCCTCATGTGGTAAAATTTGCTTCTCCTCTTGCTTTACCATTCTTAACAGATCTGAAGATAAATCACAATCTCGGTCACCTTCAAAATCTTGAGATTCCTCTAAACACATGTCCTGCTCAAAGTGGACCTTTGGATCTATATTATCATTACTCACATCATTGACATCTAGGGACCTGTGATGGGTACCAAAGAATGTACAAAGAACAAATGAATTCGAGGACAACTATTCACATGATATGAATGAGAAATAAAATATTTAGAATGAAATTAGAAAGTCAAAAGAATAAAATGAAAGAATATTTGCTCAAGTTAATTATCAAAAATGTATTTTATTAAAACAATAATTTCCGAACATAAGCCTATTTCACAAAAGAAATCTTATTGTTCCTTGCCTAAAAACAACAAGAGCGTTTTGAATATTACTCTGTATAATCTCTAAAAACTATAGGAAGTTTCTCTACAGTCCAATTGTTCAAAACGCTTCCAGGTTCATAAGGGTGAATGCCCAACAGGTTTCTTTGTTCAACTTCTTCCCCGTGTATGGCATTGATGTGAGAACTTTCCAATAACCCTCTCTCAGGGTGAATTATCCCTCCAGATACAAAGGTCTGAGATATATGGGGGAATATCATTGATTCCCACTAGACTTCTTCTCTATTCAGACGTGCTCTTCTTCTTTCCTGCTTCTTTTCTATTTTTCTCCTCTTCTGTTTAGCATCTGGCCTGAAACTTAGGCCAAAACAGTCTCTTTTCTCCTTTAGCATTGGCACTTAAACTTCCCCTTTAAGATGTCTACCCAGTCCTTTTCTTGGTAAGACTCCCTTCCCTACCATCATTTGTAAACCCATCCTAGTGGTCTTGGATATCTTAGGCACCGAAACTTCATTTCCTTCCAAAATGAATGTTGCGTTGACGAACTCTAAAGATCGAAAAGAACACTCAATGGCCTCCTCATTTGTCTTTACATATGGTGTGTCATTGGTAACAGTCATTGTGATGTCCTCTTCCACATTTATATAACCAATCGACCATCTGTCACCAGTTTCAGTTTTTGATGAAGGGATGAACGCCCCTGCCAAATGAATCCAGGGCCTTCCAAGCAAGAAATTGTATGAGGGCTTGATATCCATCACCAAAAAATCCACTTCATACGTGTTTGGTCCAATCTGCAATGGTATATCAATTTTTCCTATCACTCTTCTCTCGGTGCCATCAAACGCTCTTACTTTGTTCTGGCATGTCTTTATATGAGAACTGTCTATCGGTAACCTCTTCAGCGTCGATAACGGTAAGACATTCAAAGCTGATCCATTGTCAATTAACACACTTGGCAGGGTATATCCCTTGCAACGAGTAGTTATGTGTAGGGCCTTGGTTGACCCCATACCCCCGGTGGAATTTCATCGTCACTGAAGGAAATAAAGTTATCAGCACTTATGTTACTAACCAATCAGTCAAGTTCATTGACAGAAATGTATTTAATCACGTAAGTCTCATTCAAAACTTTCATCAATGCCTCATTATGTACTTCTAAACTTAAGAGTAAGGCTAGCATCGAATAAGGACGCCATATCCTTTCTCTAGTTCAACTGTTACAGTCTTTGATTTCACTGGTTCTGTTCTGACGTTTACCGAATTGTTTCGCCTTCCACTTCGTGTGTAGAATCTATCACTTTGGACCTTCTTGAAAGTGCAATTTAGTTTTCCACTCCCGGTGTCGTCACATTATAGTCATAATTCTATGGTACCATCTTGTTATCCTTGTAAGGAAAAGGCACAGGTTTTTGGATTATAACTTTAGGTGCGATTTGTGCTCCGCCTTTTGTGTTTCTCGGTCGGGAAATAATGACCCTCGAATAATTGAATTTTTGATTTGTCAACTCTCCTTCGGTTGCATGTATGTTTCCTCCCTCTGAACCTTCTTCGTAAAACTCCAGTTCCTTATTGTCCATAAAGCTCTGTATCAGGACCCTAAACTCAGTACATTCCTGGATCCCATGTCCCTCTGCTTTATGGAATTCACAGTAGTTCCTTTGTTCTTCACCTCCTTCCTCAGATATTGATTTTATCAGTCCCCTTCTTACCATTTCCTTCCAAACCATTCTCAACGGAGCTTTCACCTCTAAGATATCCCCTTTGGTCCTTCTCATGAGATTTTTCTCAATCACATTTATCCTCTTATCTCCATGATTGGGTAATGGGTTTTTCGTACTGGGTGTATCATGAAACTTGACGATCCCTATCTTGATGAGTTCTCAACTACCTTTTTGAAGGCAGTGCAATTTTTTATCGAATGCCCCGATATTCCTGCGTGGTAATCACATTGGACATTTGAGTCATACCATTTAGGATATGGGGATTGTAACAGCTATAGATAATATGGGGACACTACGCGTGCATCGAATAAATTTTGATATAGCTCCTTATATGTCATTAGAATTGGCGTAAATTAGAGCTTTTTCAAATTTTGTCTTGGGCCTGATTCCTGCCTTGTCGACCCTTGTTGCCCAAAGAAGAATTACTTTTACCGGCTAACAAGAACTATCTTTGAGTACCCTTTGTTATATGTACTCGTATTGTTCACCTCGTTGTCCTTTTTCCTAGGAGTAGATTTTCTAGTGGTTTCTCCTACTTCAATCTTACCACCCCTTATGGCATTTTCTATCATTTCCCCCGCCATCACTATATCCGTAAAACTTTTAGTGGTGCTTCCTATCATATGGGTGATAAGAGGTGCCTTTAAAGTGTTGATAAATAGCATGGTGGTTTCCTTCTCTAAGAGAGGTGGTTGAACTTGCATGGAAACTTCATTCCATCTTTGAGCGTATTGCCTAAAGCTTTCATTCAATTTCTTTTCTATGTTTTACAACATGATTCTATCAGGCATCATGTCAGTAACATGATTATACTGCTTCATGAAGGCTTGAGCTAAGTCTCTCCAAGAGCTAACGTTAGCGCGGCTGAGTTGATTGTACCACCTAGATGCTGCCCCCACTAAACTGTCTTGGAAACAATGAATCAAAATTTGATCAATATTCACGTAACCAGTCATGCGTCTACGAACATGGTGATGTGGGCTTCAGGGCAACTAGTCCCATTGTACTTCTCAAATTCGGCATCTTGAATTTATGAGGAAGCACCAGATCCGGGACCAAACTCAAGTCCTTTGCGTCAATACCATGGTGATGGTCAGCATTTTCCAAAGTCTTGAACTTTTCCTCCAACCATCTACAACACTCCTCTAATTGTCTTGAAGATTCAGTTCTTATCCCTCTCTTTTGCTATGTCTAGGTCAGGGATAACAAGATTAGCAGGGTTATCCCCTAGGTTGTACCCTGCGCCAACTTGAAAATTCGTGGGCACTTTAGTGTCAGCTTGCCTTTGCTGAGGCCTAATTGTGACAAGTGGCCTTCTGGGATATTCTTCAGGTTGTGTTTGCACGTGTGGTGGAGTGAATCCCCTAGGAAAATCCTCATTGTCTTTAGCGTTAACTATAGGATCATTTCCCTTGTCCATTGCCCCACTCAACATCTGGGCCATTTGAGTCATCATGTTCCTTTGAGCCTCCAACATCTGGTCCCTCATCTCGTGTTGGAGTTTTTCCATTTGCTCTTGCATCTGGTCTTGCATGTATCTTTGGAATTGTTCCAATCTCTGATCCATTTTCTTTGATTTGGCACGTGTACCGTAAGGGTGTTCAGCTTTCAGATTTTTCTTCTCTTTTTTTCTCTCTCTCCCTCTGTTATAATTTTAACTAATTAGACTCTCTCTATAGACTTAAATGCATATGGTATGATGTAATGCAAATGAATGAATGCAAAGAGGCATCGACTCTGATTCAACTTCATTTAGAAAACTTTATTAGAAAACAAAATCCTTTACATAAAACAGATTACAAATATGCTTTCACCTTAAGGCCTAAAGTTTTGATTTTCCCAAACAAAGAAGTTAGCTCTTGACCACGATCCAGCTGTAGCTCATACTTCATGCTCAAAATATCAGCCTGTGCTGCCAAAGTCTGTAGGTGATCATCTACTTATCGAATCTAAACTATTGCTTCACCCATAAGGTAATCCCTACTCCTAACTTGATCATGAGAATGGTGAAGCTCTTCCTTCCAAAGCCCTTCTCTTGTTTCAAGAAGCTCGATTTGAAGTTCACAACTGTGCAATGTTGATTCTAACTCTTCAATCCTACCCTTCATTTCCTTGATCTTGTTCAGACTTGATTTTAGCTCGATCGAGAAATTACGGCTTCGATAGTGATAAAGAGACCATCCAAGTTCAGCCACTCTAACTTTTAATTCTCCCTTTTCATTTAAACTTTCTGCCAAGTTCTTCTCTAAGGCCTTATTTTGCGCATGCATTTCTTGAAATTTCCTCTTCCAATAGTCAGCTTTGGCCTTTTCCTCATAGACTCCTGTTGCCACTGTTCTGAAGTCTTTCCCAATCTGGCATTCTTCATCAATAGACGCATCTTCTTATATTCAGTCTTCAAGCTATCTCGATCTTCTTCAATCTTCCTTTTCTCCTTTCTTACTTTCTCGGCTTCTGATTTTTGAACATCCACATCTAGCCTCAAGTATATCTTTTCTTCTTCTAGCTTCTGTATCTTCTTTCTGAGCTCTAAACTTTGCCTTTCGAAGTCTTACTTTATAATTTCTAACTCTGATGAGACCACTTGTAAATAATCCTTCATTGATCGTGCACCCTCCAAACTTGGCCTAAGGATGTTATCATTGATCCTTTTGCTCGACCACTCCTTGTATTCGGGGTTGTCATTGGTCCTCCAATCAATATCTTCATACAGCGAGCCTACTTCCAAGCCTCAGAAATCTCTCGAATCTTCTTCTTAAAATTATTCCCCTTATAGGAAAATTCACTTTGAGCTAACCCATATGTCGCCGATATGAACTGTCTTGCTTTGTATTGCCTTAGCACGAGCAACAGTGCATATCCAACAGCTCCCCATATTTCAGGCAGAAGTACCCAATCAAAATTTCCACACCGATAAAGGACTTCGTCAGGAACCATCCAAGGGGCTTTCCACTCAACATCTTTCGCTCGAAGGTTTTGAAGAATTTTCATCCATCTTTCCTCTGATATATCTCTCCTTATCGTAGCTGTGGCCTCCTTTAAGGGAGAATTACTTTCAGAAAACACTCGATAAGGAACCCTGTCAACCTTCCAAAAATGGCTATGAAACCAAACCAATAATAATTGTGCGCATTCAATGAATCTACCTTCACTAGCTCTCCGACATGCATTCAAAGATCTGAACGTCTTGGCTAATATTGCAGGTACAGGTGTGACTCCTTTGTTAAGTCGGTCGAATAAATCAGTAACTGCTTCATCTATATATCTTAGAGCTTTGGGAAGATCACCAAACCGTAAATGCATAAGGCAAAGACATCGATCCTCTTCTCTTCATCTGGATGAGCTAGGATCAGGTCTCTCAAACTCACCAAAGGTATGTATTTACCTTCACCTTTCTCTTGGATTTTAGTTGTAACCCACTGTTCACTCATCCTTGTGATAGTCATCAACTTCTTCACAAAAGTTGGAACATTGGTAGCCCTAAAATAAGCTTTGTCGACTTGGACCATCGAACAACAAAGCAAGGTCGTATATTCCTCCAGTGTGGCCACTAAATCTACTTCCCTGAAAGTGAAACAACTATAAGAATAGTTCCAAAATTGAGTCATATCCGGAATAGATGCTTATCTACCTTGATGTCGAGTAAGTAGGGTAGATCGCTATAATTACGATAGAACATCTATTTTGACTCATCGTCCCACTGGGTCCATATCTCTTTCAACTCTTGGAACTCATTCTATGTAATACTAATACGAGTAAAATCCCATAGTTCAGATACATACTTGTCAATTAAGCTATTCCTTTTCTCCAATTGCGTTTGCACGGACCATGTTCGAAGAGCTGCATTGCCTCCCACATTATTAAGGAACTCATTCTTCATAACTAGCTTTCTAACTTAGAAACTGACCGTGAATCGATACCTCTAAAAATATGAAATGACATGTACAAAAATGAAACACAACGAGTTAGTACCACTGAATAAAATATAAAGCAAGTGAAATAAACACACACCTATCTGGGTAACTACTAAAGTTTGGCATAGCTCTACCTAAGGTGGGTTCTTAGGGTTTACTATATGCGGTTTAGTTCTAAAGTTGTTAAGGTACTTGAACTAGCAGATTCCTCGATCCTTACCCATTATAGGCTCATACGGACCGAGTTCGATTCAGGGGAATACATTTCCCTATGGCCATGCGGAAGTGAAAACTTCACGAAGACACAAGTACAGATGTATCTTGAAAGCAATCCATTAGCCCATGCGGAGGTGAAAACCTCACGAAGGCATAGCTTCTCGCTCCCACTTAAAGGCACGACCACAATGATCATGTATTGCAATGCAGAGATATATATATTAAAACTATATGCAATAAGGGAACATGTTTTTTTAAAAAAATTAGAATTTTAAATTCGAACAAAAGGACATGAAATTATCGATTTTATGGCTTGACTCTCTTATTGGTCCCCAGTGGAGTCGCCAAGTTGTCGAAACCATTTTTATAAAGTTTGAAAAAAATGGGGTCGACTTTAAAAATGAAAATGGGAGTCGCCACCAATCCCTTTTTACATAGGTGTGACTGGATCACCTTACAAAACATTTTATTTTAAAACATTTGATTTTGGTCCATGAAAACAAGAAAACGGGTTAGGGAGTCGGTTACGTATGAGGAAGGGTTAGCACCCTCATAACGCCCAAAAATTGGTACCTAATCGATAGAATCATGTCCAAATGTTTGAAATTTAATAAACATTTAAAATATGACTTAAAAAACTGAACAATTTGATTTAAAACTTGAGATTTCTTTGTTCCAAAAGAATTCAAACACCACATCCAGCACGTTAGGACATGATATTTTTAAATCATCTCATGAACAAAATTTTAGTAAAATGATATTTAGTTATTTAGTCAAACTGAAAATCGAAACCCAACACTTTAGGGCACTATTTCCCGAAATTCTAAATACAAAACATTGCCTTATTTTAAAACCTTTAGGTAAAATAGTAATTTTGAAAAATGCATTTTATTTTAAAACTATGATCTATGAACATATTATATTAATACATTATCAAACATAAATATCAAAAGCAATCGTGAAGTAATAACATTTCATATTGATATAGACAATAAAAATATAAAATAACGACTAGTAAAAATAACTACATTAAGGCAATCATAAATAAATAAAAGAATATATAAAAATAGAATATATAAAACGATAAATGACAAAATAAAAAATAAATAAACATGGAAATTTCCCATACAATATTAAACCTTTCATGCAATTACATATACCAAATAATAAATAAAAAATATAGATATATTGAGAAAATAAATAAAATATATTTTAAAATAAATAAATAATTTATAAATTTAAATAAAAACATATTTATAATAATCTAATACATATAAAACTACATTTTTTAAAATAAATAATATATTATACAATATAAATAATTTTAGATAAAATAAACTTTTAAAAATAATATAGGATATAATACTATATAATATACAAAATTTAAAAATATATAATATAATAACTAATATATATAAGTCTAAAAATAATATGTAATAAAATAATTAAACCGAATAAAATAATAAATAATAATAATTTAAAATACATAAGGATAATACATAATAAAAAATATATACAAGTTTTATACTATTAATAAGTTAATATACAAATAATAAGAGTAATATAATAATTTAACATGATAAAATAATTAAATATAGTATTAGAATAAAATAAAATAAAATAAAAAATAAATAAAGAAAGGAGGATTAAATAGCATATAGAAATAAATGTAAAAGGATTAAATCGAAAATGCGCGTCATACCGTAGGGACTAAAATAGCAATTATGCCAAATTTTAAAACGACAATGTTCTGATCTTAGCCTTTAAGGAGCCCGAGGATTTAATTGGAATAAAAAGCAGACTCTCAAGGCTAATTTAATAAAAAATAAAAATTTAAATTGGATTAAATTAAAACCAATAAGATTAAAGAAGGACTGAAACAGTAAATTCCCCTTTTTAATAAAACACGCTGATCCTCCCAGGTTTTCAGGTCAATGCGCGGATCCCATCTTGAAACGACGTCATTTTATGCTTATTAGATTAAACAGAAACGACGCCATTTCCAATTAGCTGTATAAGTCAATTTTAACCCCAAAAATCATTCTGTTCTATTTTTTTTAAAAAAAACTTTAAAAAATCCTTTGAAACCCCTTTGGGCTTCCGATCACCAAACCTCTGGCTACTGTCTCCACGCGCCTCACGCCCCGTCGCTGATGGTGGCCGGAGGTTAAAAACCTCGGTTCTTTTCATGCAGGTAAACCTTTTTTTTATCCTTTTTTAAAAACAGTATGTTTGCATAAAAAAATAGATCAAAAAAGAAAAAAAAAATAAAATGGGAAATCACCTCTGTGAATGAACTATTGTATTTTATTTCTCTGTATTTTTTTTGTATGGATGTATTTCTTTGTATGTACCCTCTCTGTATATCTCCGTGTCTGTGTGTTACAAATTGTTGTGGGTTTATATAGCCCCGAAAGAAATAAAAAAAAAGAAAGAAATTTGTCTTTGCTATTTCTTTGCTGTGTTTTTCCTTTTCTGTGCAGGTCAAAGGCGATGAGCGGCGGTGATAGGGGCGTCACTCGCGCGAATCGCGACTTGACGAGGGCTGGTGGTTGCGGCGCTTGCGGTGCGAAGGTTGGGTCGCTGGCTCTTGTGGCGCCTAGGTTTGCGGCGCCTAAGGTTTCAAAAACCCTTAGGCCACTAAAGCTTGTTTAGGCATTGGGCCTTTTGGGCCGCAAGTGTGGGTCTGGGTAGGGTAGTTAGGATCTGGGCTAATGGGTTTGTAACAGATTGGGTCTGGTGGTGTTTATTTTGGGTCTGTTCAGGTAGCTTGTAATGCCGTTGTTAATTGGTTTTGGGCTCTGGTTGTACTTGGGCTGTAAAGGGACATTTTTGGACATTTGGTATTTATTTTTTATTATTTTTTATTCTGGTTTTCACGGCCGGCATAAATGGGTCACTACACTGACCAATTTGACCTTTCCTCCCTCGACCCTCTGGGAATTGGGGAGATCTAAATCCTCTGATGTAAAAACTCTATGGCATGCTAACTATATCTGATTTAGTCTAACATAGTGTAGCGGGGCAAAAACCAAGTTTCATGATCCGTTTCAATTCAGTTCCATTTTCATATCATTCTTATTTCAGTTTTATTTCATATTCAAATCATATATCACTTAATGTAAAATTAGGCTTCCAATTCAAAACATATTAAACATTTTCTTGTTCAATCATCTAAAATCATAATACTCAAATTCAAATTATAACCATGAATTTCCTAATTTAATCATTTGAAAAACATAATCTTCATATCAAAACATAATTTTATAAATATTAACTAAACCATTCAAACTCATCCAAAACTTATAAAAATAAATGTAAAATAAAATAAATATAACTAGTCATAGTACACTAAATATTCTAAAGCTTTATGTAATGAAAAAAGATATTAGCACAAACCGAGTTTCAATCATTTTACTCCTCTTCGCCTTTCTCCTTCAAGATGCTTGCTTTGTTTTTAGCTACAATAGGAGCAATTCAATACAAAACAATGTTATTTATCCATTCTAATATTAAAACTAATAAAAACAAACTTAAATATACATGGTTAATCAATTTGACAAATTAAGTTTCCTATTCTGAAATTCGCATATCTTTCGACTTGATTATTTATTTTCAATTTTGTCTTCACCGGAATACTCACTTCTTCACAAGGTATTATTTTGCACCAATATTACACAAAGTGGCCAAGGTTCTCTACTTCTCCTTCACCATGGCCAAATGTACCAAGCAAACTTTCTATCCATTTTTATTTCTTCTTCGCACTTCTAACAAGATAAAATTTATCTTCTAATCATTTCCTATCCAAAATTGTACCTACTTCACTTAAGTTTTCTAAGCTTCCATCAATGTCCTTTAATGGAAACTTTTAATATACTTGATAAAATAAACAACTATTGGTATATATATGTAAAACAAGATTTAAAGATTCAAAATCTATGAAAAATTTGAAGAAAAAAAACCATACCTTATGCTTTAATTTGAAGGAAAATGATGAAAGAATTCGATTTTTTCTTCCCCAACTTTCATGAATAAGAACGTAAAGAAAAGAAAGATGAACATCTTTCTTTTATCTTTATTTATATTATAATACTTAATAAAATACTAATATTTTAAATAAAATATTAAATAATAATTATTTAATTAAAATATCATTTAAAAGCTATAATGAAACCATTGATTTTCTTAAGTAATGTAAAATTTCTATTAAGTATTTTCCATCAAAATAAGTTTAATAAAAATAGGATAATTGCACTTTAGTCTCTTTACTTTTCCAACTTATTCAATTTAGTCCACGGATCCCTTGTAGCCCTCCTTAGGCGCACCAAGCCACTCACGCCAAATACATTCTTGTGTCATGTTCCTCCTAAATTTTATTTAATCCCTATTCCCTAGCTTCCTCCTTTTAAGTACTTTAATTAATTTTTTAAACCCAAATTGACCTAAACTCGATACCAAAATTTTAACTTAACCAAATGCTCCTACTAATAATTCAAAATAAAAATAGAATAATTGCACTTTAGTCTCTTTACTTTTCTATATTTTCATATCATATCGACAATTTCCTCTAAAATGATAGTTATATTTAGATCACTTATTTAAGGACTTCTACTATAAATACTTTTTTTAAAAGTGAGGGTGTTACACTAAAACCCGAAATAAGAACCCTCAAAATGTGAACACAAAATTCTCTGAAACCTTGTAAAAGCTAATACATAAATGTGTAATGGGTTATCTTTCTAGGGTGGAAAAAAGGGCCTCTTTATAGGGTAAATTTGTGAGTTAAATAATATTAAAATAACCTACACTAGTCAGAGTTTAAGTGGGAAACTAATATTAAAATAACATATACTAATCAAAGTTTAAGTGAGAAACTAAAAACAAAGTTTAACTTGGAGAAAAAAATATGAAAAATATGAGGCATAACTCCACAAATCTCCACCTTGACTCGTATTTCCACAATGTCTTCTTTGCCAAAGCCCACCACGGGCCTATCTCGAGCTATGCAAGATGCTAACTAAGTCAAAGCTATGCTTAAAAGCTAAAAGTCTTCTAGTCTTCGACTTGTGCACTGACAAATCAAAATTGACCCAAGTATGATTTTTATGAATGCAGTGCCCTATCTTTTCAAAACCTACACCCAAAAGAGAACCTCTCTTATATGAAACGGTAATATCTTTTTCCCTCCTATGAGAAAATTGTCTTTCCTTCAAACAAGTCAACTACGACCCTTAAAAGATGAAGGACATCCTGTTTCACTAGTCACCGTTGATCCTTCTAGAACATAAAGACTTCCAATCTTTTTACCTTTCATCAAAATGAGAGCCCCATAAGATACATTAATTCTACAAGCTTTCGAGTCCAAAATTCCCAATGAGATGAGATTTTTCTTTGAGTCAAACACCTGCTTAACACCTGACAGTGTCTTAATTGTATCTTCATGCATCCTGACCTAAATAGTACCAATATCAGTTACCTTACTAGGTGAACCATTCCCCATGCACACAACTCCACCTTCAACTGAAACTGTATATGGAGAACCAATTTCTGTTGGGACACATGTGGAAAGAACACCTCGAATCCAGGACCCACTCAGACGTAAGCTTGGATTTTCACTTGTTAACATCAAAAAGAAATCATCACCCTTGTCATTGGCCAAATTAGCATAAACTAAATATTCCTCGTTGCTCTCAAAGCCCTTTTATTTCACTGTTTGTAACAATCTGCCTTGATGTGACCTAACTTCTTACAATAGCAACATCTCTTGTCTCACTTTCTTGATGCTACCAAAACCGATGGTTGCCTATCTGACTTGCTGTTCGAACCAAACTTATTGTCGAGTTTGTTTTTGCTCAACAGATGAACCTTCACATCATCGAATGAGAGATTATATTTACCATAAATTAGGGTTTCCCTAAAAAACATGTATGAAGGGGGTAAAGAGTACAATAATAGCAGAGCATGATCTTTATCATTAATCTAAGCATCAACATTCTTTATGTAACAATCGAATTTGACCCTAATCGGAACAGTGGTTTTGGGACCACAAATCCGAGTCTGTATAATAATTTAATATTATTTTCTATGTCGTTGATATGTGGCTAAGCAAATGTTAAATTTTCATGAGCTAAATCGTTCGTTTGTGTGTTTAATTTTAACAAAAGGACTTAATCGCGTAAAGTGCAAAAGTTGCAGACTATAGTGAAAAGTGTTTAATTGATAGTGGCTTTTTAATATGAAGTCCTTAAGGGGAAAAAAGCCCATTTTGAAGTTAGTGGACGGTAGAAAGACAAAGAAACCAATGTTTATGTTTTATATTATTAATTAGAAAAGGTTAAAATAGTAAATTAGTAATAACATAATATAAGTTAATAATTAAATAAAACAAAAAGGCCATTATCATCTTTTTCTAATGACCGAATGTTTAAAGGAGGAAGAACTTAGAATTTCTTCAATATTTCGGCAACTTGAAGCTTGATTAAGGTATGGTTAGTTTTCGGTTTTTGATTTTTTTATGTTTTTGTGATCGTTGCTTCGAATACTATCCGACCCATGCTAAAATTTTTGAGATTAGTGTGTATGTGATGTTCAACCATGGATGGAAGCTTATGCTTTGTGATGTTTGATGATTATATGTTAAAGTTATGTTATAGATTAACATGTTTTGTATTGGAAATTTTGGTGAAATTGAATATTTTGGGCTAAATTGCAAAAATAAATTTTTGAGGGTTAAAATACAAAATAAATGAAATAAATGGACTTGTATAATCCCTATGAATATTCGGCCCTTAGGTTGTATTATGAAATTTTGTGTATTTTGTGTTTTATGCAAATAGGACGAAATTGAAAAAATGTGAAACATTAGGGGTATAATGGTAATTTGCTCATTTATGTGTTTTGGGACTAAATTGAAATGAAATGTGCTTGAATGAGCTTATTTTTAATATGTTTAGATCAAGAACAAAGAAAAATAGACTTGGATCGGGGGAAGGCAAAAGTTATCGAATAGTCGGTCTTCGTTGTCTGTCGATAGTCGAGGTAAGTCTTTAAGCAAATATATGTCAAAAATTATTTACGAAATCTAATAAATGTTGAAGTTTAAAAGTTATGGGAATATACATGAAAATGCCGAATGTTGGTTAGTAGTATATGTGAATTGAGTTTTTGATAATGTAATGTGATTAAAGTTGTTCGAAATTGATAAGTGATAGTGTTATGAAACATATGTGATATATGTGATTTTAGTATTAAGAAAAGGTGTATGAAATGGTTTATTTATATTGATACTTGGGCTTTGAGCCTAGCAGGCCTTGTGCCGGTGATCTATGTCGGGCTTAATGCCTAGCAGACCTTGTGCCGATGAATTATATCGGGTTTATTGCCTAGCAGGCTAAATGCTGGTGATCAAATTTCAGACCTTTGGTCTAGGTGCTTAATGCTTGGGTGTGTATTTTGCTTTGATACCTAGCAGGCTTAATGCTGGTGATGTGTGATAAATAGAGAAATTCATGAATCATTACATGGTGGAACATAATTAATGCAATGAGCTAAAAGCTCGAGTAAGTATAAGCCTTTTATATTTGCAAGGGATAAGGTAAGTTGATCTATTACCATTCAATTTGAATATGATGTAATATAGTTGATGATTTGGTAAAAGTTTTATAGGTGCTATTGAGCTTACCATTGATGAGTATGAACTATATATAATAGAATGCGAGCTTATATAGGTTATTTTGGAGAATCGGCTATAGATGAAAATGTTAAAGGTGAAAACGGTTGAATGTGTTTGTATATGTATACGAATGATATGTGATGGGTATGTTTGTTGTAATCATTCGATTTGGATTATGCGAATACATATTATATTTATGTGATTCGATGAGTTACATGCTTGTAGTAATAAAGTGATGATACTTAGGTAAATTGTATTGATTGCATTCTGCCATGATGAAATTTCAAGTTAAAATATTTATAAGCAATGCAATAAACCCAATGATTAAAATGCTTAAATGTTTGAATGTTATATCAAAATTGCTTAAACTTACTAAGCTAGTAAGCTTACTCTCTGTATGTGTTCAATGTTATGTTTTATAGATTTTGGACAAGCTACGGGCTCAGAGGATTGTCAGAGAAGTCAACCACACTATCATCTCCTTTGGTACTTATAAGTTTAGTTTTTGAATCAAAGGCATGTATAGGTTAGACTAAGTTTTGAAACTTATGATATTTGGTCTTGTATATAAATATAGCCTTGCGAAAATGGCTATTTCTTTTGGTTAGTTTCATTTCTATGTTTTGATATAATGGCTTGTTCATAATGCTATTGGATGTTTTAAATTCGGTATGGTTTATGTCATATATGGAAGGTGCTCATTTGATATATATATATATATGTTATGGGTTGGTTTTAGCAAACTTGGTCTTTACTTATTATATGTAAAACATGGTTGCTAAGTTTATGATGTGTGCATGATCTCAACTAAGGTGAATTTGGGTGTTACTTGTTTAATATACTTTATTAGTGATAGTTGGCTATATAGATCCGATTTTTAATGGTAAGAAATGACTATGTTTCATGGTTGGTTAGGTAAAAATCCAAATGAAAAGTGAAACAATATGTTCAGTCAAGATATAATATTAATATGTTTGTATATGCAATTGTTTATTAAATGGTATAAATGGTTCGGTTGGTTTAATATGTATATGTATTATAGTAATATGAATGAAAATCAGCTTATGTTATATGAGTTTTAAATTATGTCCGATATATGTTATAAAATGACATTGGTTGGGATATGGTTTAAATGTATATATGTCATGAATGCTTAAGTCATGTGATTCAGACATTTGTATGTATTAGGTACCGGTAATAAAACTTGTTGCACATTATTTTAATTTAATAGGTTGTAATGTTTTATGAAATAGAAAAGATCGCATTTCTTGTGCTTGAATTCAAATGAAGGTCTATCTGGAATTGAGTTTAGTTCGGTAATGCCTCATAACCCAAATCTGGCGACGGATACGGGCTAGGGGTGTTACACTTTAAATCATTCAAAAGAGTAATTAATTGACTGATGTGATCTCTAAGGTGCTCATATTCATTCATGTGGAATGTGTACAATCATTGTTTCAACACTAATCAGTTAGCTAGAAACTTTTTCGTGTAAAGGGTTTCTAATCTTTTCCATAAGGTGAGTATCGTTTTCTCCATCAAAACCTCCTACAACACATTATTTGTTAGACATAATTGAATCGTGGATAGAGCCTTTTTATCTAACCTATCCCATTTTGATTTATCCATGTCTGTGGGCTTCTTCTCTATAAGGACCTTCTTAAGGTCGCCCTGAATCAAAATTACCATCATCCTAACTTGCTATAAATTGAAATTTGTGATACCATCGAACTTATCAATATCAAAACTTGTTGCTGTCATCTTTGAATAGGTTGATTGCAAAATTGAACTAGCTCTGATACCAGTTTGTTGAGGATAAATCTGATTTAAGTAACGAACAAGTAAAAGAGCGAAGAACTTGAAAAGATCGAACACAAATATTTTACGTGGAAAACCCCTTCGAAGATGATAAAAAAATCACCAACAAAAATAATTTCACTAAAACAAAAAAATGAAAAGTACAAAAAATGGAGATAAAACTAAACCCCAAAATTCAAAATAAGAAGCCTTAAAATGCTTAACACAAAATTCTCTAAAGCTTGTACAAGCTAATAACTAAATGTGTAATGGATTATCTTTCTAGGGTGGAAAAAGGGGCCTATTTATAGCTAAAATTGTAGGTAAAATAATATTAAAATAACATATACTAATCAAAGTTTAAGTGAGAAACTAATATTAAAATAGCCTACACTAATCAGAGTTTAAGTGGAAAACTAAAAATAGAGTTTCATTGAGAGAATAAAAGCCAAAAAATATGAGGCATAATTCACACATATTTACTCAATCATTAGTAAATTACATTCAACTAGCAAAAACAATTGAGTGTTAGGTTTTTTTTGCCCTTAATGTAGTAGTTTCATCATATTTGATAAATTATTAAAATGATTAAATTGATTATTCATGAAAAGAAATGCATGAAATTTATTATCTCTATGTTAGATTGTCTTTAATGGTTTTTCACATGTAAAGTAAAATTTATTAGCAAATATTGACTCATTGATTACTTAAGTTGCATTATATGGATGGATTTTAACGTAAGAAGATAACTTATATTGGTAAGTAATCTAAATTGTCCATAGTCTGCATAATCAAATTTAGTAAATGATTCAAATAATAGGAGACATTTATGCCATCTATAAGTCCAATTGGAGAGATAGCTTGTCTTGGCTATCATAACGAGATTAATTCTGAGAAATAGAGACATGGATGTGATTTTTTGGACTGGAAGTACATTGAACAAGACCCAAGTTGAATTTATCATAGATCTATTTATGAATTTATTTAGTTTTGATGTTCATGGTGTAACTTACCTAAATCCTAAGAAAGTGAATGATCATATGTGTAACTCATGTGTTTTGATATATTGAAAACATGTGCTCTCATGGTAGTGCGCCTAAAGTTGGTTTGTTGGGTACATGACTTATACATCATATGGCTTCAGTCACAATAGTGGAACCATATCTTGATAAAAAAAGTAAATGATATTTTCTCGATGACATTGTATTGATTATGAAAATGGAACATGACTGTAAAGCACCCAATTTTGGGCCTAAAAGTTTAGGGTCTTTGAGCCTAGGGCTAGTGAGGGGTGGCATGTATGTGCATAATTGTGCAATTTAGTGTCAGAATGGGCCTGCTGGTCTGGTGGTTAAGTGGAGTGTTGGAGTGTTAGAGGTCTTGTGTTCAAGTCTTTGCGTGAGCGTTATTTTTGTATTTAGAGCTATCTAAATTAATTTCTTCATTTTTTAACAAGTAATTATTGCTGGATATTTCCATTTTTGGGATTACTTTCTATTAGTTTCACGTTTCCTCTCCCCCTCTCTCCTCTTTTTCTTTTTTGTTGGTTCCACCTGATTTTTCTTCTGTTAAGCTGATTGCCTGTGGATTTCGAGATTGTCGCTCTTCCACCGTTCTCTTCATTGTCAAATCAGGTGTGGGATTCTAATCTAGTTACTACCTTCTACTCTTAAATCGTTTGCTATCTTGTGTTGCGAATCCCTTTCCTTCGGCTTTTAGTAACTTTGCAATAACCCTGTTGTTTTTTTGAGCTTTTAGAGGTTAAAAGTGAAGGGGAAACATTGTTTTCTGATATATGCTGATAGGGCAAGGGTTAGGGACTATTACTGCGGCTTAAATGGGGTTTTCGAGATTATTTTAGAGAGCTTTTGTGGTTGCCCCGATGGCCAGTACACACCCGTGTGGATTTGGGAACTTAGAGTTTCTAGTTAATTTTGGGTGCCACACGGCTTGGCCACACGGTCGTGTGGCTGATTTGGGGATTTTTGTTGACTTTCAAATGGCCGTGTCCCTCGGGCACACGAGCTTGTGAGATTGAAAATTAGGGCTTCTACACGAGTGGGTGTTTCGGGACACATGGCCGTGTAACTGATTTGAGGATTTAGGGATCCCACACAGGCGTGTGTTTTGGAACACACGGCCATGTCTAATGGGCACACGGACGTGTGAAATCCTCACACGGCCGTGTCTATTTTGCACCTAATATTAGTGAATTTGGACAGTGAGGTACATGGCCTACTCGCACAGCCATGTCCCTGCATCACACGTGTAACACCCTTTACCCGTGTCCAATGTCGAGACAGGGTACGAGGCATTACCGGACTTAACTTGCTTTAACATATATTATCGGGCTATAAAATTTCTTTTCAAACTTAAAATTTTGCATTCATATTCATAACATCCTTATTATGGGCCTATGAGGCCCTAAACATTCATATGAAAGGTTTTAGAACTAATCCAAAAATTTTACACTCTTAGAAGATTTTTGCCTAAACAGGGGCCACACGCCCTTGTGAAATGGCACACGCCCGTGTGGGCAGGCCGTGTGGTCACACACGCCAATGTTCCTAGCCATTGTGGAATTTATTTTTCATTTTGAACCTACAGGGGTTTTCACACGGCTGGACACACGCTCGTGTCTTTAGCCCGTGTCCATCACACGGCCTAGACACGCCCGTGTCCTCACCCGTCTGTGAAAACCTTAGCATTCTTTTTATGACATCAGCAAACTCTTAAGGGCACATGGCCTAGGCACACGCCTGTTTGCTGGCCCGTGTGACGAATCAGATTCTCATAAATTTGATGCAGGGGATACACGACCTATCAACACACCCATGGGAGTTGATCGTGTGTCACACACGGCCTAGACACACGCCCGTGTGGACAATTAAAAGGCTATTTACCAAGCCAGTTGCCACCTTGAAACATAAACACACATATACCACACCAGCAATACATGATGTTACAATAATACCCTATAAAGAACCACTAATCATCATTCAAACACTTCACATTTTACCTTATCATTTGCATAAACTTTCCTTTCATAAAATTTATCATCATTAAAATATGAAACTTGACAAATATTGGCCGATTCCCTATGGCCATATACAAAATGGGTGTATAACATTAGTAGCCAACACTTTGGCTCTCAAATATGACCAAGTTCCTATACATGCCATAATCAAACTAAATCAACTTTATTATACCAAAAGAATGATTGATAGTGTGATCCGAGCTCCGACGTTCTACGATTCTCGAGCTAGCTTGGCGATACTACAAGAAAAAGGGAAAAGAGAGGGGTAAGCATATAGCTTAGTAAGTTTGCTTGAGTATATATAGAAACAATAATACTCATAGTAAAATCCATTCATCATGGAACATTAGCAACACAACTTCTCAAGTACTTGACATACTTACTCATACTTATTCTTACCCATCATATATCACATTACGGATTTCATAACTCATATTTTACTAATGGTACCTGTATCACTTCAGCACATAATTTAGCACTTATGCTAACTTGAACATAAACTTAAATCATCATCATCCTTAACATAAATGGAACTCATTATTATCCTTGTATAGTTTATCTCTATAGAATCTTTGCATACTTAGCTCTTTTGCCCGTTGAACTACTCGGAATATCAGAGGATACTCAATCTCATCATAAATGTATCACGATGCCAACGCCATACCCCAGATATGGTCTTACATGGGATCACCTCATGATGCCGATGCCATATCCCAGATATGGTCTTGCAGGATCTCTTAGCTCGATGTTGATGACATGTCTTAGACATAGTCCTATACGAGATCATACTTAGATGTCGATGCCATGTCCTAAACATGGTCTTACACGAGATCTTTCTTTGGTGCCGAAGCCATATCCTAGATATGGTCTTACACGGGACCTTCCTTATTCGATGCCGATGCCATGTCCTAGACACGGTCTTATACGAGATCTACATTTGGTGTCGATGCCATGTACCAGACATGGTCTTATACGGGACCTTCCTTTTCTCATGTTGTGACATAGGTATCCTCGTTATTCCGAAATTTCAACCGGGACTTTACTTACCATATTCTCATTCATTTTCTCATCAAGACATTATTCATAAATTTCATGGAAATGATATGCATTTCTCAAAATAAAAAATAATTTAAACATAATAACACATGTAACCTTAATTTCACACAAACTTACCTCGATAATCAAAATGTGCGTAGATGTTTGATTTAGTCCAACACTTTGTTCTTGCCTCAGTTTTGGTCCGGCTTTGTGTTTCTTGATGTATAATAACAATTTCACTTGTTTAATACTCACATTAGCTAAATTGACTCATGAATTATACTTTGGAAAAATTATAATTTTGTCCCTAAACTTTCACATAATTACACCTTTTCCCCTAGGCTCGTAAAATGATTTTTATTCAACTTTCTTGTATTTTAAGCCTAGTCGATTCATTTCCTTAACAACAACAGCCTTCAATTTCTACCATTTCACAAATGTATGACCACTTTTACAACTTTTACTATTTGGTCCTTTTTATGCATTTTTCATGAAAATCACTTAGAAAAAGATGTTATCTTACATCAAAATTTCATATTCTTCCATAAAACATCAAATTACATGCATTTCATACATGGGAAATTTTTTGAACATAAACCCTAGCTCAAAATATAGCTAGAAATAGCTAAATCGAGCTACAAGGATCTCAAAAATATGAAGAACATTAAAAACGAGGCAATGATGCACTTTATATCAAGCTTGGAAGTTGAAGAAACCCTAGCTATGTCTCCTTGCAAATTTCGGCACTGAGAGGAAGAAGATGGACAAGATTTTGGCTTATTTTTCCCTTTTTAATTCACTAATTAAGCAAATGACTAAAAATGCCCTTAAGGTCATTTCTTGAGATTTTTCCTACTCATTTTCATTTTTGTCCATCTTAACATATAATGGTCTAATTGCTAAATAAGGACTTCTAATAATTTTTATGATTCTATCTCATACTTAAATATTCTTGAATCTCATATTTTCTAATCTTTGCAATTTAGTCCTAATGGACAATTTAATCGCTAATTCATAAAATTTCTTCATAAGATTTTGACACAATCATGCAAACACATTATAAGCCTCATAAAAATCTTAAAACACATATTTCTACTTTAGATTTTTGGTCTCGTACCACTATTCCAACTAGGCGCTAAATCGGGCTATTACAATTCTCCCCTAGGGATTTTCGTCTCCGAAAATCTTACCAACAAAAAGGTTTGGGTACTGGTTCCTCATAGCCTCCTCGGGCTCCCATGTAGCCTCTTCTACCCCATGTCTATGCCATAATACTTTCACAATAGCTATACTTTTATTCCTTAACTATTTGACTTCCCGTACTAAAATCTTTACTGGTTCTTCGCCATATGTCATGTCGGGTTGAATGTCAAACTCTTTAGGTGCAATCACATGCGAAGGATATGATCGGTAATGTCGTAACAAAGACACGTGAAACACATCATGAATCTTTTCTAACTCAGACGTCAAGGCCAATCTATAGGCTACCGGCCTTATCCTCTCGGTGATTTCATATGGTCCGATAAAACGCAGACTCAATTTGCCTTTTCGGTCGAATCTGAGAACTTTCTTCCACGGTGACACTTTCAAGAACACCTTATCACCAACTTGAAATTCAATCTCTTTTCTTTTCAAATTCGAGTAGGGTTTTTATCTATTAGAAGCAGCTTTTAAACAATCTCGTATCACCCTTACTTTCTCTTTGGTTTCTCTAACCAGATTGACCCCGTGAATCTGATTTTCTTTGAGTTTAGTTCAATATAAATGTGTTCGACACTTACGCCTAGATAAAGCCTCGTAAGGCGCCATTTTTAAACTCGACTGAAAATTGTTATTGTAAGCAAACTCTACCAATGGTAGATACTTTTCCCAACTGCCCTGAAACTCAAAAACACAATATCGGAGCATATCCTCAAGTATCTGTATTAACCTTTCAGACTGTTCGTCGGTTTGGGGGTGGAAAGCCATACTAAAACTCAACTTTGTGCCCAAAGCTTCTTGTAAATTTTTCAAAAATTGGGATGTGAATCTCAGATCTCTATCCGACATAATCGACAATGGTACTTCGTATAGTCTTACAATATCTGAAACATACAAGTCTGCCAACTTATCAAGTGAATAATCGACACATACGGTATAAAGTGGGCCAACTTCATAAGTCTATCTACCATGACCCATACTGTATCTTTCTTACTCGGTGTTAACGATGAACCCATTACAAAGTCCATAGTAATACGGTCCCATTTCTACTCGGGAACCATAAAAGGTTGAAGTAGACCCGAAGGTACTTGGTGTCCAGCCTTCACCTGCTGACAAATCAAGCATTTTGATACAAATTCATAAATATCTTTCTTCATACTCGACCATCAATACCATTTCTTCAAGTCATTATACATTTTTGTGCTGCCCGGATGTACAGATAAACATCCACTATGTACCTCGTGTAAATTCTTTCGAATAAGCTCAGCATTCCTCAGTACACAGACTCTGTCTCTGAACATCAAACATCCATCAGGATTAATTCAGAAATCAGACTCGCACTGAACTCTTTTGGCTTGCAAGTCACTGTCATCTTTTTGAACCTTATAAATCTCTTGAAGGAACATCGGTCTAGCACTCAACTCAGCTAGAATGGAACCATCGTCTGACAAAGTCACCTGTGTATTCATAGCTCTCAATGTAAATAGGGATTTTCTACTCAAAGCATCGGCGACTACTTTCACCTTTCCCGGGTGGTAATCAATAACTAGCTCATAATCCTTTATCAACTCTAGCCACCTTCGTTGCCTTAAGTTCAATTCATTTTGAGTCATCAAGTACTTTAGGCTTTTATGATATGTGAATATCCGACATTTCTCACCATACAAATGGTGTCTCTATATCTTCAATGCAAACACAATGGCAGCCAACTTTAAGTCATGTGTCGGGTAATTCTTTTCATGTGGCTTTAATTGTTTAGAGGCATATGCTATTACCTTGCTCTCTTACATAAGCACACAGCCCAAACCATTCAAGGATGCATCGCTATAAATCACAAATTCTTTTCCTAGCTCAGGTTGCACTAGAATTGAAGCCTCTGTCAACAATGCTTTTAGTTTCTCAAAACTTTGCTGGCACATTTCTATCCACTCAAACTTTACATCTTTCTGTAACAACTTCGTCATCGGAGTAGCTATCATAGAAAACCCCTTGACGAATCGTCTGTAATAGCCAGCTAGGCCTAGAAAACTTCTAACCTCTGATACATTCTTCGATAGTTTCTAATCAAAAATAGCTTAAATCTTACTTAGGTCGACTCAGATTCCATCTCCCGAGACAATGTGCCCCAAAAATCCAACCTCTTTGAGCCAAAATTCACTCTTACTAAACTTGGCATACAACTGATTATTTCGTAAAATCTGTAAAACCGTCCTCAAGTGCTCGGCATGTTCGTTCTCATCATGAGAATAAATCAGTATATCATCAATAAAAACTACAACAAACTTATCCAAGTATGGTCAAAATATACGGTTCATCAAATTCATAAACATCGCAAGGGCATTTGTCAAACCGAAAGGCATAACTAAAAATATGTAATGCCCATACCTTGTCCGAAATGTAGTTTTCGGCACATCTGAGTCTTTAACTCTCAATTGATGATATCCTAACCTCAAATCTATCTTGGAAAACACAGTGGCTCCTTCCAATTGATCAAATAAATCATCGATCCTCAGTAGTGGGTACTTGTTCTTCACTGTAACCTTATTAAGCTATCGATAATCTATGCATAGTCTTACGGAACCATCTTTATTTTTCATAAATAGCATTGGAGCACCCCACGGAGAATAACTCGGCCTTGCAAAACCTTTGTCCGTCAACTCTTGCAACTGTGCCTTCAATTCCTTCAACTCAGTTGGATCCATTCTGTATGGAACAATCGATATCGGTGCCGTACTAGGAACTAAGTCGATACCAAATTCAACCTCTCTAACCGGAGGAAACCCTGGTAATTCTTCAGAGAAAAAATCTGGATATTCACATACTATCGGTATTGATTCAAGTCTTAACTCGGTTTCTTTGGAATTCATCACAAAAGCAAGATATGCCTCATACCCATTTCTTACATACCTCTAAGCAGACATGTGAGAGATCACTACAAGCGATCTGTCTTGTTCATCTGATTCAACATGAAGAGTGTCCCCATTTTCACATCTCAATTCAATGTATTTCTTTCCACAATTTACTGTCACATCATGAGTGGTTAACCAGTCCATACCGAGAATTATATCAAAATTATCAAATGGCAATAGCATGAGATTTGCCTTAAAATAATGACCTCTAATCATCAATGGGCAATCTTTGCATACCTTATCAACTAATACACATTTTCCTAAGGGATTGGACACTTTAATCTTGAACTCTGTACACTCAACAGGCATGCTCATACTAGATACTAATTTCATGCAAATATATGAATGGGTAGACCCCGGATCAATTAAAGCAACAACATTAATGTCATGGAGAGAAGATGTACCCGTAATTACATAAGGGGATGACGCCTCTTCGCGAGGGCGAATGGCATAAGTCCTTGCAGGCACTCTACCCTTAGATTTTGCAGTTTGTTCTCTGGGAGTATTCTTACTACTCGTCCCACTTCCCGGGTTTCTCTGTTGTCTCCCTCTAGTAGTGCTTCCTGTTCTTGCACTTCAAACTTTCTCTTTTTCAATCATCTCAGGGCATTCTCTAATAAAATGATCTTGGGAACCACACTTAAAACAAGCTCTCTAATGGGCTCGACACTCATCGGGATGATGTCTACCACACTGTGGGCACTCCGGTCTATTAGGTCGCGTGTTCCTAACACTAGCAACTGAGGTAGTCTGAGCTTTAATCCCCAAGTACTGTTTACTCTTACTTCTATTTGAGAACCCAGCTGAAGTAGCTGATTGGGTAGGGAAGTCTCTTGACTTCTTGGATGAAGATTGAAATGACTTGCTCAATTGTCTCTTTTCTGAGTCATGAGACTCCATCTCAGCTTTTCTTTTCTCTTTAACCAACTCCTCGGCTTTACAAGCCCGGTCCACTAGCACAACAAATTCTTTCAACTCAAGGGCACCAAAAAATAATTTGATATCTTCATTTAATCCGTCCTCGAACCTCTGACACATGATGGCTTCAAAGGACACGCACTCACGAGCGTACTTGCTGAGTCTTACAAATTCACGCTCATACTCAGTTACTGTCACCTTACCTTGTTTCAGTTCAAGGAATTCCTTTCTTTTCTAGTCGATTAATCTTTGGCTAATATACTTTTTTAGGAATTCTTCTTGGAAAAACTCCCATGTGATCCTTTCCCTTGGTACGACGACACAAGGGTATTCCACAACTGATAAGCAGAATCTTTCAGAGGAGACCTTACATATTTCATCCACTCCACAGGCTACAAGATAATTCATCAAATACCCTGATTGTATTTTCAAGCCAAAATTCTGCTCTTTCCGGATCATCATCTTTACTAGCTCAAAATTTCTAGGCCCTTTGTTTTCGGATTCTATCGATCGAAGGCTTTTCTCTTCTTACTACTTCTACCACTTGGGGAGCTACATGAGTAGGTTGAGGAATAGGCAGGGGTAGAGGGGGTTGTGCATTCAGGTTCGCATGAACGAACTCTGCATACCATGCATTCATCATGTGGAGAAAAAACTTCCCTAGCCTCTTCTCCTCCTCTTTGACTCACGATCGTAGGACTATTCTCATTTTCATTCAGCACCGTCCCTTCAGCGGGAGCCGGTGTGTTACTTTCCACATCATCCGCCACAGCTCTATTGGGATCCATTTACTATATGAAAACACAATTTAAATCGTCAGGAGTCGTCACACTATCGTTATATAAATACTCATGTGTATGGAATGTATAGCTAGACTAATGCATATGCTACGTCAGTCAGAGAATTAACTAAATAGTAGCTCTGATACCACTAAATGTAACACCCTTTACCTGTGTCCAACGCTGAGACAAGGTACGAGGTATTACCAAACTTAACTTGCTTTAACATACATTATCGGGCTATAAAATTTCTTTTCAAACTTAAAATTTTGCATTCATATTCATAACAACCTTATTGTGGGCCTACAAGGCCCTAAACATTCATATGAAAGGTTTCAGAACTAATCCAGAAACTTTTACACTTTTAGAAAATTTTTGCCTCAATAGGGTCCACACACCCGTGTGAAATGGAACACGCCCATGTGGGCAGGTCGTGTGGTCACACACGCTTATGCTCCTAGCCATTGTGGAATTTATTTTTCATTTCGAACCTACAGGGGTTTTCACACGGCTGGACAGAGGCCCGTGTCTTTAGCTCGTGTCCATCATACGGCCTAGACACGCTCGTTTCCTCACCCGTGTGTGAAAACCTTAGCATTCTTTTTATGACGTCAACAAACTCTTAAGGGCACACGGCCTAGGCACACGCCAGTGTGTTGGCCCATGTGACGAATCAAATTCTCGTAAATTTGATGCAGGGGACACACAGCCTATCAGCACACCCATGGGGGTTGACTGTGTGTCACACACGGCCTAGACACACGCCCTTGTGTCTACCCGTGTGGACAATTAGAAGGCTATTTACCAAGCCAATTGCCACCCTGAAACATAAACACACATATACCAACACCAACAATACATGATAAGACAATAATACCCTATAAAGAACCATTAATCATCATTCAAACACTTCACATTTTACCTCATCATTTGCATAAACTTTCCCTTCATAAAACTTATCATCATTAAGATATGAAACTTGAAAAATAATTGCCGATTCCCTACGACCATATACAAAATGGGTGTATAACATTAGTAGCCAACACTTTGGCTCTCAAATATGACGTAGTACAAAATGACCAAGTTCCTATACATGCTAACTTAAAATAAATCAACTTTACTATACCAAAAGAATGATTGATAGTGTGATCCGAGCTAGCTTGGCAATACTACAAAGAAAATAGAAAAGAGAGGGGTAAGCATATAACTTAGTAAGTTTGCATGAGTTAATATAGAAACAATAATACTCATAGTAAAATCCATTCATCATGGAACATTAGCAACACAACTTCTCAAGTACTTGACATACTTACTCATACTTATTCTTACCCATCATATATCACATTACGAATTTCATAACTCATATTTTACTCATGGTACCTGTATCACTTCAGCACATAATTTAGTACTTATGCTAACTTGAAAATAAACTTAAATCATCATCATTCTTAACATAAATGGAACTCATTATCATCCTTGTATAGTTTATCTTTATAGCATCTTTGCATACTTAGCTCTTTTTCCAATTGAACTACTCAGAATATCAGAGGATACTCAATCTCATCATACATGTATCACGATGCCAATGCCATATCCCAGATATGGTCTTACATGGGATCACCTCATGATGCCGATGCCATATCCCAGATATGGTCTTACATGAGATCTCTTAGCTCGATGTCGATGCCATGTCCCAGACATGGTCTTACACGAGATCTTTCTTTGGTACTGAAGCCATATCCCAGATATGGTCTTACAGGGGACCTTCCTTATTCGATGCTGATGCCATGTCCCAAACATGGTCTTATACGAGATCTACATTCAGTGCTGATGCCATGTCCCATACATGGTCTTATACGGGACCTACATTCGGTGCCGATGCCATGTCCCAGACATGGTCTTATACGGGACCTTTCTTATCTCATGTTGTGACATAGGTATCCTTGTTATTCCGAAATTTCAACCGAGACTTTACTTACCATATTCTCATTCATTTTCTCATCAAGACATTATTCATAAATTTTATGAAAATGATATGCATTTCTGAAAATAAAAAATAATTTAAACATAATAACACATGTAACCTTAATTTCACACAAAGTTACCTCGGTACTCAAAATGTGCGTAGATGTTTGATTTAGTCCAGCACTTTGTTCTTGCCTCAGTTTTGGTCCGGGCTTTGTGCTTCTTGATCTATAATAACAAATTCACTTGTTTAATACTCACATTAACTAAATTGACTCATGAAGTATACTTTGGAAAATTACAATTTTGCCCCTAAACTTTCACATAATTACACTTTTGTCCCTAGGCTCATAAAATGATTTTTATTCAACTTTCTTGTATTTTAAGCCTAGCCAAATCATTTCCCTAACTACAAAAGCCTTCAATTTCTACTATTTCACTCATGTATGACCACTTTTACAACTTTTACAATTTGGTCCTTTTATGTATTTTTCATGAAAATCACTTAGAAAAAGATGTTTATATTACATCAAACTTTCATATTCTTCCATAAAACATCAAATTACATGTATGTCATACCTGGGAAAATTTTTGAACATAAACCCTAGCTCAAAATATAGCTAGAAATAGCTAAATCGAGCTACAAGGATCTCAAAAATATGAAAAACATTAAAAACGAGGCTAGGATTCACTTACTATCAAGCTTGGAAGTTGAAGAAACCCTAGTTATGTCTCCTTACAAATTTTGGCACTTAGAGGAAGAAGATGGACAATATTTTGGCTTATTTTTCCATTTTTAATTCATTAATTAACCTAATTACTAAAATACCCTTATGGTCCTTTCTTGAGAATTTTCCTTCCCATGTCAATTTTTGTCCATCTCTACATATAATGGTCTAATTTTTAAATAAGGACTTCTAATAATTTTTATGATGCTATTTCATACTTAACTCTTCTAGAATATCATGTTTTCTAATATTTCTAATTTAGTCCTAATGGACAATTTAATTGCTAATTCATAAAATTTCTTCATAAGATTTTGACACAATCATGCAAACACATCATAAGCCTCATAAAAAATCATAAAACACATATTTCTACTTCAGATTTGTGGTCTCGCACCATTATTCTGACTAGGCCCTAAATTGGGCTCTTACAACACGAGCGTGTGCCTTTGTCACACGGCTATGTGCCACCCCTCACACGGGCGTTTGGATCCCCACATGGCCTGTATTTTTCCACAAGGTCGGAGCACTGCAGGCGTGTGGCCCTAACTTGTCAGATTTAGATTTTTTGACAAATCGAATGCCATCGTGACTCGGTGTGTTTCAACCCTTGGCTAAGCTTTAGCAAGGGTAGTTATGACTCTGCTCTGACTTTGATTTATGTGTGTTAATTGTGGTTGGTTGTGTGACAAGCTCGATACCAAACTTGAGTTGTGAATGTGCACATATTTGATTCTGTAGCTGACTGATTGGAGGTGAGTGTTTGCTTCTGATTAACTATCTGTAACTGGTGTTCTAATTGTGTTCATCTGACTGCATACCTACATATGCATTCATACATTTGCATAAAATTATTTTGGGTGGGATGTTGAAGAGAACGGAGATTCACGATTTGGCAGTTTATCTGTATTCTGATAGTCTCAATACCCTGAGGGTCGTGGACAACGCAGATAATCATTATTGCCAGGAAACCCGGGATGACATCATAACGATATAACAGAGTACCGCATTGCATTGTACCGCATGTACGTTAGCTACGCTACGTACCATTATCTGATCTGGTAGTTTTATTGTAATTTACCAGTATAGTGGATTATCGCATTGCACTGTACCGCATTTATGTTAGCTACGCTACGTACCATTATCTGATATGGCAGTTCATACTACATGTTTGTACCGTGGTTTAGCGCATTGCACAGTATAGCTCATATGCTAGCATTGCTGCGTAATATATGAGACTGGCAGTTTATCTGCACACTGATGGTCCCAATTTCCTGAGGGTCGAGGATAATGCTAATGATCATTGTTGGCAACTCGGGATGACATCCTATGGAGTATAAGGTTGGATGGGCTTTTCGAGGTCCTACTCTAAGTGCAGGGATGGGTGGGTTGATTAAATCCCCACAGTAAGTGTAGGGTTAGACGGAGATGGTGTGTTGGCTGGATGGGTGGGTTGCTTTATAACCCATTTGCACTCATATGCATCTGGATGAATCTATGTGACTGAGTGTGATTGTACTATTTAACTGAAATGTCTAATTGATTGTACTGCTGAAAGGCACTTGTGCCTATGTGAATTTTGTTAAACTCTGATTGAATCTGACTGAATCTGACTGAATGAATTGAGACTTGTGACTGAATGAGAATTACTAATTCTGTGACTGATTAGTATTGCGACTGTGTTTACTGAGTGCGTTTGTAATATGCACTACGCATTTCTATATCTTTGGTACGCTCGCTTTAACGTACTAATCATATCTCAGATAGCTCGTAAGTATGTTCTATTTCTGAACTACTTTCTATTTTCTTGTTTACGATTCTATAGGTAGCCAGTTTGATCTCACACTAAGCTCAAGTAGCTCACCCCCTCTTCTGTTTCCCCTTTTAGGTACTATTCTGATTTTTTATGTTGGACTCAGTACGCGAAGGTCTCGGACAGCTTCAACAAATTGGATTACCAGTTTGTGTTTTCTAGTTTTTACATTTGGTTTAAACTTTAAAGATTTTTAATACTGTGGTACCATTACTATTTTAAACTTTGTTCGTACATTATGTTTGTTACGTTCGCTAACGGTATTTTTAAACGAATAAACGTTTTGGTTGGTTTTGAGATTAATATTTTTAGAAATGGAATTTTGAACGACTGTTTTTTGTTAAATTTTCCTACGATCACTTCAATGATCAATGTAGCATCCTGGATTCGGTCTAGACTTCTAGGTCAGGTTTGGGGTGTTACAATGACCATGACTCATTTGCATAGGACAAATGATTTTACCGTTACTAGTATCAATAATGATCATTTTCATTGCATAAGATGCAATGGTAGTTATGTGATAAAGTGGATCAATTAGGTGAATGAATTTAACTTGAACGGATCATGGATATCTTATGACGGTAATACACAAATGACAAGTTCATTGGACTAAAGCTTAAGTAAGTAGCTTTTATAATGGTATATTGTAACAACCCGATTTTGGGCCTAGTCAGAACAGTGGTTTCAGGGCCACAACTCTGATGAGGAAAATCTAATGTTTACTATATTTTTATGGTCTACAATTTCACAAAAAGATTTCTTGAAAATTTCATTTAGAAATTTTGACGTTTGGGCACTCAATTTAGTTAAAAGGACTAAATTGTAAATAGTGCAAAAGTTGAGTTCCACATATTAGAAGTGCCCAATTTTTATGAAGTATTAAATTAGAGGTCTTTAAATTGTGATTAGACCATTAGTTAAGTTGTGGACAAATATGGACATGGTAAGGTGTGTTTTAAATTATTTTTCTTTAAGGGTATTTTAGTCATTTGGCTAATAAAGCCAAAATAACATGAGAAAAAAGATATCATCTTCCTCATTTCTCATGCCTTGGCCGAATATACCATGGAATCCATGGCTAGGGTTTGTTAAAGCTTTCCAAGCTCCATAGTAAGTGCATCCTAGCCTCGTTTTTAATGTTCTTTGCATTTTGAAGTCCTCAGAATCTTGATTTACCTATTTCTACCATTATTTTAAGTAGAGTTCATGATTAAAATTTACCCATGTGAGACATGCATGTGTTTTGATGTTTAATGGTAGAAAATGGATGTTCATGGTTAGAGAAAGCGGCTTTTACTAAGTGATTTTGGGTAAAATTGTCAAAAGGACTTATTTGTAAAAGATAAGAAAATGTGTTAAAAATATAATTTATGGAAAATGTGGGCTGCTATAAGCAAGTGTTGAGGGAAAAGCAGTTATATGCCAAATTGATGAAGTGCGAATTTTGGCTAAGGAGGTGGCTTTCTTGGGTCACGTAGTGTCGGTGGAAGGATTAGAGTGGATCCCATAAGATTGAAGCGGTGTTGGAGTGGAAACCGCCTAAGTCGGTGGCGAGAGATCTGAAGTTTTACGGGTTTAGCGAGGTATTATCGGAGGTTTGTGGAAGGGTTCTCTCGATCGCAGTTGCAGATTGACTAGGTTGCTAAGGAAAGGTGTTCTATTTGTATGATTAGAGAAGCGAAGAAAGTTTTGATAAGTCGAGGAAGATTACGGCGAAGCTCGATTTTAGTACAACCCGAGGCGGGAAAGTTGTTCACGATCTATTGTGATGCATCTCACACCGATGCAGGATGTGTCTTGATGATGAGGAAGGGAAGGTAGTAGCCTATGTGTCCGTCGGTGAGACCGCATGAGGTTAACTACCCAACTCACGACTTGGAGTTAGCAGCGGTCGTCTTCACCTTGAAAATATGGAGACATTATCTTTATGGGGAGAAGTCGATAGTCTACACGGATCACAAAAGTTTGAGGTATCTTGACTCGAAAGACTTGAACTTAAGGCAGCGGCGATGGATTGAACTATTGAAAGACTACGATTGTTCAATCGAATATCATCGAGTAAGGCTAACGTGGTGGTGGCGCGTTGGCCGGAAGGTTGTGGCGGACTTAAGAGCAATGTTTGCTCGTTGAGCCTATATGATGATGGAAGCCTTTTGGCGAGCTTCAAGTTAAGCCAACATGGATCGAGGAAATTAAGGACAAGCAGTTAGTGGATGAAGGGTTAAATGCTAAGAGGATGCGAGTTCGGATGGTGGTTTAGAAGAGTGCGGATTGGCCGGTGATGGTGTATTATGTTTCCAAGGGCGGCCTGTATGCAGAAGGATGTGGAATTGAGACAAAAAATTCTCCGGGATGCTCATAGCAGCCCATACGCTATGCATCCCGGAGGCAGACAAAATGTACGAGATTTACGGAGCAGTTACGGTGGCCGAGGTTGAAGCGTGAAGTGGCGAGTTCGTAGGAAGGTGTCGACATGTCGGCGAGTTAAGGCTGAACATCGATTGCCATCGAGGTTACTTCAACCGATAAAAGATCCTCGATGGAAGTGGGGCGGATCACTATGGATTTCGTCGGTGAGCTACCTTCGCCATGACAAGAAAAATGCGATTTGGATAATCGTAGACCGTCTAACTAAATCAGCTCACTTCATACTGGGTGAGAATGGATTACTCACTCGAAGCTAGCAACGTTATCGTGGCGAGATAGTCGATTACATGGTGTACCGTATCGGTTATCTCGGATAGGGACCCAAGGTTCACTTGAGGTTTTGGAAGCGTTACATCAAGCGTTGGATGCGCGATTAGATTTCAAACGACTTTCCATCCTCGGTCGACGGGCAATCCGAAAGGGTCATCTGAGATCTTAGAAGATATCTTTGAGGGTTGTGTCTTGGAATTCGAGGTAGTTGGGAGAATTTTACCTTTAAGAAGTTCGCCTACAACAATAGTTACCAAGGGAGTATTGAGATGGCACCATCTGAAACCTTGTATGGGCGAAAATGCCGAACTCCAAGCGTGTTGGGCGGAGTTGGGTGAGCAACAGTGTTAGGTCCGAATTGGTAGCAGGCGAGGATAAAGTGAAGGTGATTCGAGCCGTCTTAAGGAAGCATCGAGATAGCGAAGTCTATCTTGATCTTAAGCGCAAGGAAATGGAGTATCACGATGGGGATAAGGTTTTCTGAAGGTGTCGCCTTGGAAGAAGGTACTAAGGTTTGGGCGAAAAGGAAGCTAAGCCCAAGGTTCATCGAACCATATCTGGTTGTAAGCGAGTGGGACCGGTAGCTTATCGACTAGAGTTACGGCGAAGCGAAGTCGGATACATGGCGTCTTTCACGTATCAATCTTGAGGCGGTATCGGTCGGACCCATCGCGTGGTACCGATGGCGGAGATCGAGGTGAATCGGATTTATCTTTTGAAGAAGAACGGTTCGGATCTTAGATCGTGATGTGAAGGTTCTGCGTAAAAAGTCGATGCCCATAGTGAAAGTCTTGTGGCGAGAACCATGGTGTGGAGGAAGCTACGTGGGAACACGAGGATGTGATCGGTGACAATACCCTCATCTGTTTAGCTAAGTAATTTGGGACGAAATTTATTTTAAGGGTAGAACTGTAACATCCCAAAAGTGGGGCTATTTGGAATTTAATTATTTTTCTTATGTATGGATCTGTGATTTTATTTATTGAATAATAGAGCTTAATTTAAGGCCTTGAGTGTGCACGGTTTGGTAGAAAATTTCAGTTTGTAACTTTAAAGGTAGGGAGCCTTAGCGAGGAGGTGTTATAAGAATAAATGAAGGAAATTGGACACCAAATGAGGCCTTGGCAAAGTGGCAAAAGTGAGGCCACTTAAGAGCTAGTGTGGCGCCACCAAGGAGCAAGGGAGAACCTTGGTTGAGTCACGAAAATCCTCCCTTTTGCTCTTTATTTGGGCGGCACAAGGGAGAGAAATTCTCTCCTTAGATTATTATTATTTTTATCTATTTGGATAATAAGATAATATGAGCATTTTAATTGCTTAATTCTAAGGATAATTAGGATAATATTAGTTTTATTTTGATAATACAAGATAATTAAGGAGATTATTGGATTAAGAGGATTATTTGATATTATTTGGGATATTAGGGATACTACATGGATTATGAGGAGATTATTATGTATCATTAAAGATTAATTCAAGTTATTTGAATTAAATTAAATGATGGGTCGAGGAACAATTAGGGAAGATTGATGAAATTTGAACTCCTTGGTGGAGTAGTGTGGACTGACAAGCTAAGGGGAGGTGTCGAATGCTTATAAATTGCATCGACTTAGCACTTGTTTTGTTTTTCTCCATCTTGGCAAGCTAGAAATTCTCAAACCTTCCATCTATTTTCTCTCCTTTCTTTTCTCTCAAACAACCGCTAATGAAAACTCTCACCATCTCCTCCTCTCCATTAGTTTTCTACCATTATTTCTCCTCTATTCTTTTGGCCGAATATCCACTCCTCTTGTGCGAAATCCTCTTCTCTGTTAAGACTCACTTTGGTAGAATATCGAAGTCATAAGAGTTTCTCGGATTTCTTCTTCGAATGGATTAGCAAGGGTAGGTATGCCAAAATCTTTCATCTTATTATCTCCTATGTCGACTTGGTCAAAAGGAAAAGCGAATTATCTTGATGGCTAATTAATGTGGTAACGATTACATTTAGGTCTTAGAGATTTTAAGGTATTCGATCTAAGTCTCTATCCTCCATCAGCGAAGTTGGTAAGTGTGGGTAAGGCCTATGTTAGTATTCAAAAGCGAAAGCTTTGGTTATGAGTAATAATGACTAATCGATTATTTTGGAAAAGCAGATTCAAGTATCGGTCTAGTGGTTAGTAGCCAAACGAGGAAAGGTAAGATCTGGGTTCATAAGGAACCCTTTCGATAATTTGGTTTGGCCGATTAGGCCATAATATTAATCTAAGAGTTGGCGAATATAGGTGCAGATAGATCTAGGTGGCGACTCCTCTTCGGGATCTAGACTCCTCGTTGGTGTCGGTGTGTACATACACGTATAATTTATTAAATGTGCTAAATATTGTGAATGCTAATTTGGTTATTGTAGCATTGGATAATATACCATATCGGTATAGTTGGCAATTCGTAAGTACACGATTGAATATGCTATTTGATGCTTTTGGTAAGCATAATGTATTGATGCATGAGATTTAAGCATGTGATGGCATGAAACATATATGTATATATGGTGATGTGGGATTAGTGAGTGGAGGCGGTATTATTGTGCCGAGCGGGCACCGATGTTTTGGTAACACACGTGACTACGGTCACGGAGGTTTGGTACCTCAGGAGGTTTGGCACCTCATAGCGACTTATCCACATGGTTAACACCACCGTGGGTTGGCCCCACTTGAGATATGGGATCGTCTGCGCGGTGATTTGGTATCACACGATGGGTTGGCCCCATCAATTGATCCGTGTCTCACGGACACCGGTGTTTTGGTAACACATTGTGACTATATGTCACCGAGTGGTTTAGCACCACCGATTGGTTTGGTACCACAAGGGGTGAGCGGTGGCGTTTGGATGGCTAGGATGGGTATTTAATAATCTGCATATTAATGGTTATGTGTTGTGTATGAAAATGTTTAAAAGCAGGGAAGGGTTACATCTTGAGTCTTGGTGACTCACCTTCTCCATTATTTTTTCGGTGATGCATAGATCGCGGATATGGAGTAGGAGGGACTTGAGGTGGCCATGCGGTGGATTTGAAATAAATGAACTTTAATTTAGTTATATTATTTTATTATTGGTTTGTTTTATTTGGATTGTAATAAGGCCTCCATAAACTTTATTTTTGTTACTATTCATATGTGGGATACTTGCTTTTAAATACACTATTAAAATTAAATTAAAATCACATGCTTTCCCAAAATCAACACGAAAATGTTTTATCGTGTCATCACACTCAAAATTGGTTTAATAATTTGACTTCATTTAAATTTCGAATTTAACCTAAGTATGATTTCACCGGATAACCAAAAGCGAAGTTTTTAACAAAACTTAAATTGGATTTTAAAATGGGTTTCAAAAAGTTTTCTCAAGTAACGACCCATATTCGGTCCTAACGTTTGGTAGGGTTTGAAATTATTACAAATTAGTATCGAGCCAGTTCAAAGCTCATTTGTGGGGCCCAAGGCCCAAAAATGTTTAGTAGGCCTTATCAATTGTTTTGGGTTTTAAGCGGCATGGCCCAAAATGTGTTAAATTGTTTTGGGCCTAGTCGAGCAGATGGTTTGGGGCCACAACTCCGATGAGGAAAATCTAATGTTTACTATATTTTTATGGTCTACAATTTCACGAAAGATTTCTTGAAAATTTCATTTAGAAATTTTGACGTTTGGGCACTCAATTTAGTTAAAAGGACTAAATTGTAAATAGTGCAAAAGTTGAGTTCCACATGTTAGAAGTGCCCAATTGTTATGAAGTATTAAATTAGAGGTCTTTAAATTGTGATTAGACCATTAGTTAAGTTGTGGACAAATATGGACATGGTAAGGTGTGTTTTAAATTATTTTTCTTTAAGGGTATTTTAGTCATTTGGCTAATAAAGCCAAAATAACATGAGAAAAAGATATCATCTTCCTCATTTCTCATGCCTTGACTGAATATACCATGGAATCCATGGCTAGGGTTTGTTCAAGCTTTCCAAGCTCCATAGTAAGTGCATCCTAGCCTCGTTTTTAATGTTCTTTGCATTTTTGAAGTCCTCGTAACCCGATTTACCTATTTCTACCATTATTTTTAAGTAGAGTTCATGATTAAAAATTTACCCATGTGAGACATGCATGTGTTTTGATGTTTAATGGTAGAAAATGGATGTTCATGGTTAGAGAAACGGCTTTTACTAAGTGATTTTGGGTAAAATTGTCAAAAAGGACTTATTTGTAAAAGATAAGAAAAATGTGTTAAAAATATAATTTATGGAAAATGTGGGCTGCTATAAGCATGAAAATGATTCGGATATGCATGGGTAGTAAAGAAATTTAACACATTTCATTTTATGAGCCTAAGGGAAAAAGTGTAAATATGACAAAGTTTAGGGGTAAAAATATAATTTTTCATAGTATGATTTTTGGGTCACAATGAATAATGTGACTAATAAATAATCTAAATTTGATGTTATAGATAAAAGAAAACGAGATTCGAACCTAGAACGGGGGAAAAGAGAGAAATTAACGATTAGGCCTTTTTTACCTTTTTAGTATCGAGGTAAGTTCATGTGTAAATAATGCAACCTTATGTGATGTATTTGATATTTTGATATTGTATGAATTGTATAATGTCTCTATGAAATTTATTATTAACAAGTTTGACGAGATCCCAAGGAATGAAAATCTTTGATTTAACTTTAAGAATGGTTAGAATACAAATGCCATGATATTAAGGTTATTAAGGTTCCGTATAAGACCATATCTGGGATATGGCCTCGGTATGAGATTTTGTATAAGACCATGTTAGGGACATGGCGTCGATATGATATCTCATGTAAGACCATATTGGGGATATGGCGTTGATACAATATCATATGTATGAGACTCACGAGTATCTTTCAGTATTCCAAGTGATTCAAAAGGTATGTTGAAAATGAGAAAGTATGTGGCTATGTCACGAGTGGTACAGGTATGTACCTAGAACTCATATGAAGTGAATTCAATATATGATGAAATTATGGTAATAATGTATACGAATAAGTTATGCTTGTGAGATATTGATAACCTTGAGGTCAATAATCTCCATTTATTATGAATCGATGTATGTCAAGATTTGAAGATGATCATATGTCAGGCTTATGAGCCTAATTTGGATTGTGATATAGATTAATCTATATGATTAAATTTGATTCATTGAGTATGAGAGAGAGGAAAGGCATGCATAGATGCCGAATAAAGTCACTATGAGAATATAGTATAATACGAGCTTCGACAAATGAAAGGTGGTTAAACCAAATGTGGAAACTATGATCCCTAATAAATGATGAGCATGTGATTAAGAGGATGGAAATAACTTACTAAAGAATGTAACAAGTTATAATTAAGAGACTATGATGTTAAGGCTAATACCAAGGCATGTAAATGGTATTTATAAGACAAAAGAGTGAGCATTATGCATGATTAAGTGGTAATCATAAGTTTAAATACAAATTGTATTATAGTACCTTTGTGGTTGAGTAAAATAAATGAATGGTAATAGTTGTTTACTATTTTCTTACGAACTTACTAAGCTTTATTGCTTACTCCTCTCCCTTTCCTATCTCTTATAGGTTAATTTAGCTAGCTCGGGTTAGAGATCGCCGGAGATGCTTTCACACTATCAAGCAATCACTTTGGGTATAAGTATTCAAGCCTTCTTGAGATATGGCATGTATAGGGATCTTATCTTTTGATTAATTAAGTCATTGTTAATGTAGCCAAATGTGTTGGCCTAAAATGGTTTATGATTCAATTGTATATAGCCAAGGATGATGGCTTATGTTGGTGCTAGTGTTCTCTCGTGAATGTGAAGTTAGTGTGGTTAACATGGACTAAATGTGATAATTAAGTATTATAAATGATGGTATGTGAATGATATGTGATGTTGTGTGAATGTGTACAAGTGAGGGTGGCAAAATGGCTTGGAAAATAGCCTTAAAATTGTCCACATGGGTAGACACACGGGCATGTGTCTAGGCCGTGTGAGACACACGGTTAGCCCCGAGGGCGTGTTGATAGGCCGTGTGTCCCCTGCATCTAAATTGCAAGAAATTCAATTTGCCTCACGGGCCAGCACACGGGCGTGTGACTAGGCCGTATGCCTCTAAGTGTCTACTGATGTCATAAACAGAATGTCAAGGTTTTCACACACGGGCTAAGACGCGGACGTGTCATGGCTGTGTGAGAGACACGGGCGTGTGCCAGGCCATGTGAAAACCCCTGTAGGTTCAAAATAAAAAATAAAATCCACACAGATAAGACAAATGGGCGTTGAGACCACACGGCCTACCCACGGGCATGTCCATATCCACACTGGCGTGTTTCCCTGTTTTGAGTAAAAATTTTTCTAATTGTTCATAAGTTTTCGATTCAATTTTAAACCATCCTATATGTATGTTTTAGGTCTCGTAGACCCATAATAGGGACGTTGTGAATACGAGCAAAAGGTTTTAAGTTTGAATGAAAATTTATGGTCCAATATTACATGATGAAGTATGTTAAGTCCGATAATGCCTCGTACCCGGTTCTAATGTTGAATACGGGTAAGGGGTGTTACATATATAATGGGGAGATCAATCATTGTACTTTTGGTGGATGGACTCCATGACTAAATAAATATGTAATTAAGGTCAAAATTTAATTACATGTTACTTTAGCCTTAATTATACATATCCAATTGGTCTCTCCACTAGCTCAACATAACTCTTAATGGATTGTATTTGATATAAACAATTTTAAGGAATTGTAAATGAATGAACAAAGAGAAATGATTAATTGGATTTACTCATCAGAATAATAGGTGTTTTCTCAATTTAATTTAGTTACTTTGGGTATCTATTTAATTGAATTATATGATGAATCTAAAGTGGAGCTATATTAAGAGATCATGTTATCTAGTTATTTCTAATGGAATAAAATTAATTCAATAAATTTACTCATGCATTTTAATATGTTAAAATCGTCACAACTTTAACAGAAATTAAAATAGGGCTTGTTTAAATTATGTATTTGGGCCATTAATTTTAGTTTCTTAACGAAAACTATTTAAGAGTCCAGAACGTATATTTTGGCCTTAAGGTGACCAATTAGAGTCAAGAGGTCGCTAACACATATGTGAAATATGCTTTTGGTCTAAACAAGTAAGTGTGCAGCAAGGGAGTCCTTGTAGGACTAGGTTTGCCACTCACGATAATTAATTCAGCTTAGGACTCCATTTTATTGGTAATTCTAAATAATTATATCTTTATAAATATCTCGCATTAGTTGAAGAGAAAGATGGACATATTGATGAAAATCTACAAATTGATGAAAACCAAAGAACCTTAGTTGCCAATTTGTTCATCCAACTAAAAGAGAGTTTATTTGAGATCATTTTTTATGGAATTTTTATTTAGTACATGTGTTTGTGTTTGGAAAAAATGCCCACTACTTGTGTGTTTATGACTAAGAGAATAGTGGAGAAGATCTAATCAATTGAAAGCTAGGATTGAAGTTATGTGAGAATCAGAAACCAATATCATTGGATTTCGTAAGGTCAACTTCAACTGGACTTTTTAAGATGCTTCAACTAGCTTTTTGTGTGATTATGGTGCCTAAATCATAAAGCTTTGAGTTGTCTTTGAAACAATTTTTTGAATCACTTGATTTGGAGGTCTACAACTCGAGATATGGTCATTTTGTAAAGCAGTGCAATTTCATAAAAAAAATTCAAAATTAATTGTAGGGGTTCATAAGGGTTACTTTGAGGACTTTTAGAGACTTACTGATCTCCTTTTTGGAGGGATTCTTGTACCCAAATCATAGATTTTCAAGTCTTTTTCACAATGATATTTAAATATCTAGATTTGGTGTTCTACACCCCAAGATATGTCGATTTTTGTATGGAATGTAGTTACTGTAGGCAGTTTGTAATTAATTGCAAATAAAGTTCTTCAAGTTGTGAAAATGGATCGAAACACATCCAAGTTGTAACAGCCCGTTTTAGTGTAATCAAAACAGTGGTTCAGGACCACAAATCCGATGAGTAAATTATCATTTTACTATAAATTTAATTTCTATGGGATGTTAGTAAGGTCATATTAAAATTTCGTCAAGAAATTTTGATGTTTCATGATTAATTAAGTGAAAAGGACTAAATCGTAAAAAAGTGTAAAAGTAAAGTTCCATTAGCTAAAAGGATCAAATGGCTATGAAACTTTAAAGTGAGTGGACTTAGATGGTAATTATACCATTCATATAGTTAGTGGATATTCATGGCAAGGTTTTATTGAAATTATTAAATTTTTTAAAGGTTAAAATGGTAATTAAGTAAATTAAGGTTTAATTAAATAAAAAAATCACTTCATCTCTTTCATTTACCATCCACCATCGAAATTAAAAGAGGAAAACACCATTGAAGCTTGCCAGGGCATTCGGCCAAGTTGTTTTGCTTGCATTGTATGTATTTCAACTTCATTTTTAATTATTTTTATGTTTTTAAGGTCGTTTTAGCTTAATCTAGCTAGCTTAGGGATTAATTTGCAAAATTGTTAAAGATTGAGCATTATTCCATGAATGTTCTTGTATGATTCTTGATGTTTATTGATAGATTATGAGTCCTTGTTAATAAATAAACAAGTTCTGTAAAATGATTTTGATAAAATCTACATATAGGGATTAATTTGTAAAAATAGTAAAAATTCATGTTAAATTTATGAAATAATAATTGGTATGGGTTGATATAAGTCCATTGTAAATTCAGTTAGCTTGAATGGGGGATTAAAATGCTTAGATTGCAATTTATGAGCTTAAGGACTAAATTTTAAAAAGTTAAAATGTTAGGGGAAAATAGTAATTTTGCATAAATATGAAATGTGGATTGAATTGAATAATATAAGTATTAAATGGATTGAAATTTTCTATTAGATTAAGATAGACCACGTACGGACTTAGATCGAGGCAAAGCTAAAGCTTCGAAATAACCCGTTTATCTTCACGTCCCTAGTTCTTGAGGTAAGTTCGTATGAACGGCTATTATTATGTTATTTTTATTCAAAGGTATGTTATCATGTATTCATAATGTAATTGAATAATGTATATCCAAATAAATGCGATGATGGTTATTGAATCTCGGTTGAACCTTAGGAATTCGTAGGATACAAATGACATGTCATTATGGATTTCACGTTTCGGGTGCTAGTCTTGAATGTCCTACCGATGGCTGAGGTCCTACATTAGTTGTGTAACGGAGACACAAAAATATTCAAACTTTTTCATGCCTTTTTAAACTCAAATTCATGCACTTTTGGCAAAATTATTGTCGAAAAATAATTAATTTTTATAAAATAATTAAATTGCACTTAAATTATGAACATGTTGAATTTTAATTAATTTTATAATTAATTTTGATCATTTTTTGACAGATTTGCACAAAGGGCAAATAACGACTCGGCAAACACTGCTAGAAGTTCAAAACCAAGAAGCAATTTGAAGTATCAAGGCGAATTAATTTCAGCCTAAGTCGGTCCAATTATGTGTAATAATTCATGATATAATTAATTTTAATTTATATCCAATTTCATTTGGATTAAATAAATTATTATTAATTAATTATGAAAAAGTGGTCCAGTTGAGCCGAACCGACCAAGAAGTGGACAGCCCAAAACCGTCCATATGTTGACCCAAATCAGCTTATTGGTTGATTATTTAGCTTGCAAAAAGGCCCTTGAAGACTTGTTCAAGTTGCAAACAAACCCTTCCACAATTGGCGGCTTTATAGATTTGCCCCAAGCCTAAATTAGCAAAGTTGAAACTATCAACCTTGCCACATGTGTGGCTGGCCAAGGGAGGGCTCTTTGGCTGATAATTTTAGCTATTTTTAGCATCTCTCTTCAGCTATAAAAACCCCCTTAGGCTGGTCATTTGAAACACATCTCAAGCATTCACATCTTTTCTCTCTTCTCTCCACTTTCTCTCTTCTTTTCCATTCCAAATTCCCTTGCTCTCTTGTCAATTTTTCCTCTTGGAAAAGGGCATTCATCAACCATTTGAAGCAGTAATTAAGTGTTCATAGCAGCCTTTGTTGATGAGGACAACGGATAAGGAAGAACAGAGCAAACTAGTCAAGCCAGGAAAAAACACCGAATTTGATTCTTTTTCCCTATCTCTTTAATTTTTGTTGTTGTTATGATGAACATATCTATGAATATTTATGTTTTTGGAATGGTTAATTTAATCAATTTATCTTGAATTTAATTCGTGTTAGGTTGATTGCATTTCATTTGTTAAAATTATTGAAATTGTGTTTATGTTGTTATAGGCCCCAGTAAGATGCTTGATTAAGTAAAATCATGACTAAGTTATTCTTGCATTACAATTGTGAGGTAGCTAATGAATTAATTATTTAAACGGATTGAAATTGTAATTAATGGACACAGTACTTAATCAGTGCATGTTTAATCATCTAAGGTAGCTGGGTTAAATTAGCAACAGTATCTGACGGTACAATTGCCTTGCATAACTTGCAAGATTATTGTGATTAAATTGTTTCAAGGTAGGGATACTTTGTTACCTCACGTAGTCTTTTATGTGCTTATTAGATTTAATTAATCGTTTGAATTGACATAGGGATATGTACAAGAGATTATTTCGATTTAATAAGTATGTATGTGCAATAACATATTTGCCTATTAAGATTTGTTTAATCGGCTGAATTGACATAGAGATATAGTCAAGAGATGAATGGATTTTGGTAGGTGAGTATGTTCATAAGTTAGCAAATTACCGAGTTGCCGTGAATTTATTTGTAACAATATAAACATGATTTTAATAATTCTAAGTTAAGAAATGTAATTAATCTAACACAATTATGTCATTTTGATTAAAATCATATTTTGAAATCGTATTTAATTAATCTAAGTTTTTAATCACCCTCTTCAAACAAAATATTTTTCTTCACCGAAGTGTTTTAAATAACATTCATAAATAATTCTTTTCACAGTCCTTGTGGGTACGATAACTCAACATTTACTTGTCACTTTATTACTTGTTGCGATTGTGTACACTTGCAGATTTCCGTCGTTCCAAGTTTTTGGCGCTGTTGCTGGGAACTATTTTAAAAAGTCATTATTTGTGAATTTGTTAGTTTTGCATTTTGGTTTAATTTTCTGTTTTAATTTTAACTTAATTAATTTTTCTGTGATTATTTCAGGTGTTTATGAGTATTGACCGAATTATTGACTTACTTCCTGTAGACCCTGAGATAGAAAGAACTTTTCGACAATGAAGAAGACAAGCAAATTAGAGAAGGACCAAAGAGATGAACCTTGAAAATTTGAATCAAGGAAACGGAGCTAACCCTGCTCAAATCCTATCCTTATTGCTGATGATAGGGATAGAGCTTTAAGATAGTATGACATGACAGTGTTTCATGATCTTAATTCGGGTATTAGGAGACCCGAAATTGAGGCACAACAGTTTGAGTTGAAGGCAGTCATGTTCCAAATGCTTCAGACAGTAGGCCAATTCAGTGGAATGCCTACCGAAGATCCTCACCTACACTTAAGATTATTTATATAGGTGAGCGACTCTTTCAAGTTAGCCGCAGTACCCGAATATGCATTAAAATTGAAGCTGTTCCCATATTCACTAAGGGATAAAGCTCGAGCCTGGTTAAACTCATTGCCACCAAATTCAATTTCCACATGGCAAGAGTTAGCAAAAATATTCCTTATGAAGAATTTCCCTCCTAGTAAGAATTCTAAGTTGAGGAATGAGATCACTGCCTTCCAACATATGGATGATGAGTCCTTGTATGAGGCATGGGAATGGTCCAAATAATTATTACGGAAGTGCCCTCATCATGGAATCCCACGTTGCATCCAACTTGAGATGTTTTATAATGGTCTTAATGCTCACATGAGGATGGTAGTGGACGCTTCTGCTAACGGTGCTCTCCTTTCTAAGTCTTATAATGAGGCTTAATAAATTATTGAGAGGATTGCCAGAAACAATTATCAATGGCCAACCAATCGAGCAGCGTTAGGAAGACGAGTTGCTGGAATACATGAAATAGACGCTCTTACTTCACTCGTATATCAGGTATCATCATTATCCTCAATGTTAAAAAATCTTACTACTAATGGATCTAATATTTTTGTAGCACAGCCACCAAATCAATTTGAAAATATAGCCTATGTTTATTGTGGGGAAGGACATTTGTTTGAAGAATGTCCATCAAACCTAGAATCCGTATATTACATGGGTAACCAGAACCAAAATCGAGGAAGGCAAGGACTGCAATCCAATTTCTATAACCCATCATGGCGAAACCACTCGAATTTTTCCTGGAGTAACCAAGGGGCTGGAACCAATAACACTTACGCCCAACCTAGATCGACCTAGCCACCTAGTTTTCACCAACAAGTTCAGAAACCAACCCAAGCTGAACCATCCAATGGCTTAGAAAATTTGTTAAAGGCATACATGGCGAAGAATGATGCATTAATTCAAAGCTAATCAGCTACATTGAAAAATCTGGAAAACCAAATGGGCCAGCTTGCTACTGAACTCAGGAACTGACCACAAGGTGCTTTACCTAGTGATACGGAGAATCTGAGGAATCCAGGGAAGGAGCATTGTAAAGTGTTGACATTGAGGAGCGGAAATACTTTAGAGCCCAATTCGTCGAAGTTGAGAAGAAGCCAGCTGACGCTCAAAACTCAGAGGAAGTTGAATCGAGTGTTGAAATTCCAGTTTCACAAGAACTAGAATCTATAAAAATTTGATAATGTAACTTTAGAACCAGCTAATTCTGATCAACTAATAACTCTTTAGATGCAGAATTACCACAGAAGACGAATCAAACAGTTCTAGTAAAGAAACCTCCACCACCCCACCCTCAAAGACTTTAGAAGCAGAAGAGGAAATTCAATTCAAGAAGTTCCTAGACGTACTCAAGCAACTTCATATTAACATTCCTTGGTTTAAGCACTTGAACAAATACCGAACTACGTCAAATTCATGAAGGATATCCTATCTAAAAAATGAAGACTTGGAGAATTTGAGATGGTATCCTTGAAAAAGGAATGTAGTGCATATCTTCAAAACAAACTACATTCAAATTTGAAGGATCCTGGATGTTTTACCATACCTTGCAACATTGGAGCAACATATTATGGTAAGGCACTATGTGACTTAGGTGCGAGTATCAACTTGATGCCTATGTCAATATTTAGGAAGTTAGGGATAGGTAAAGTTAGACCGAATACGGTTTCACTTCAATTAGCAGATCAATCCTTAGCACATCCAGAAGGAAAAATCGAGGACGTATTGCTACGTGTAGACAAATTTATCTTTCCTGCTGACTTTATGATTCTAGACTTTGAAGTAGACAAAGAGGTGCCAATCATCCTAGGAAGACCGTTCTTAGCAACCGGAAGGATCCTTATTGATTTGCAGAAGGGTGAGCTTACTATACGTGTTCAGGATGATCAGGTAACATTTAACATTTTTAAGTCTATGCGATTTCCTGACATAATTGATGATTGTTCTGTAGTGTCCGATTTAGAGGATTTAATCATGGAGAAGGAACTCAACTATGTTGAGGATCCATTAGAAAAATTTTGACATCAAACCCTCCAAATGATGAAGAGGAGGATGAATACTTAGCTTTGTTAGAAGCTAATCAAAGGGGATTTAATCCGCAATCCCGCTTTAAATATTTGGAGTTAGAGAAAAGCGATTATGCCCAACCAAAAGCATCAATCGAGGAGCCACCTAAATTAGAACTGAAGGTACTTCCCTCACATTTGAAATATGTTTATTTAGGTAACTCTTCTACTCTGCCTGTGATTATTTTAGTAGAATTAACCAATGAGCAAGAAGAGAAACTCATCCTTGTATTGAAACAATTCAAGAAGGCTATCGGATGGACCATGGACGATATTCACAATATTAGTCCATCTGTATGCATGCACAAGATCATACTAGAAGATGGCGAGAAAGGGACAATTGATGGACAACGAAGATCGAATCCCATCATGAAGGACGTAATCAAGAAATAAATCATTAAGTGGGTAGATGCGGGTATAATTTACCCCATCTCAGACAGTTCGTGGGTAAATTTGGTCTAGTGCGTGCCAAAGGAAGGAGGTATTATGGTCATTGAAAATGAGAATAACGAGTTGATACCGACTAGAATGGTTACGGGATGGAGAATTTGCATCGATTACTGGAAGACGGACAAGGCGACTAGGAAAGATCACTTTCCTTTGCCGTTCTTGGACCAGATGCTGGATAGACTCGCGTGGCAAGACTATTAATGTTTTCTTGATGGATACTCTGGGCATAATCAGATTACAGTAGCATAGAATATCAACACAAAACAACATTCACCTACCTGTATGGTACATTTTGCATTTAGGCTCATGCCATTTGGTTTATGTAATGCACCTGCTACATTTCAAAGATGTATGATGTCTATTTTTATTGACATGCTTGAGAAATATTTGAAAGTTTTTATGGATGATTTTTCAGTATTCTGAGATGCATATGATGATTTCCTAGCCAATCTAGCCAAAGTACTAAGGCGATACGAAGAAACAAACCTTGTACTTAACTAGGAAAACTGCCATTTCATGGTACGAGAAGATATTGTTCTAGGGCATCGGATAACGAGACATGGAATCGAGGTAGATAAAAAAGGTAGACGTTATTGAAAAACTCCAACCTCCAACATCTATAAAGGGTGTTAGGAGCTTTTTGGGCCACGCCGGTTTCTATCGAAGATTTATCAAGGACTTCTCCAAGATTGCTAAACCTTTATTCAAATTATTGGAGAAGGACAAGATATTCAAATTTGATGAAGAGTACTTAAGAGCATTCAACAATTTGAAGAGTCAGTTAGTTTTGACACCCATAATCGTCACACCAGATTGGGATTTTCCATTTGAATTGATATGCGGCGCAAGTGACTATGTGATAGGAGCTATCATGGGCCAGCAAAAGAAAAAAGTTTTTCATCCCATCTACTATGCAAGTAGGACTTTGACAGGAGCTCAACTAAATTATCGGTAACAGAGAAAAAGTTACTTGCTATTGTGTTTGCTTTTGACAAGTTTTGATTCTATCTTGTAGGTACTAAAGTGACCGTATATATAGACCATTCGACAATTAAGTATTTACTTACCAAGAAAGACACTAAGTCGAGACTGATCTGGTGGGTACTTCTACTTTAAGTGTTCAATCTAGAAATTCAAGATCGAAAGGGAGTAGAAAATCAAGTAGCAGATCACTTGTCCAGATTGGAGCCGCAAGAAGGGAATTCTCCACTTATACCAATTCAGGAGACATTTCTAGATGAACATATACTGAAGGTAAATCATGTCCATAATACCCCTTGGTTTGCTGATATTGCTAACTATTTAGCTTGTGGTTTAATGTCGATTGATAAGACATATCATCAAAAGAAAAAGTTTCTTTATGATGTGAAGTACTATTTCTGGGAAGAACCAATTTGTTTAAAAAGTGTGCAGATCAAATGATTAGGAGATGCATGGTAGAATATGAAGTACATAAAATTTTATACTACTATCACTCAGCTCCGAGTGGGGGACACTTTAGAGGAACACGTACTGCAACCAAATTTTTGCAAGTCAGATTCTTTTGGCCAACACTCTTTAAAGATGCCTATGCTTACATAAAGAGTTGTGATCGATGTCAAAGGGTCGAAAATGTCACCAACAGAAATGAGATGCCTCAAACAAACATCATTGAGGTAGAATTGTTCGATGTTTGGTGTATTGACTTTCTCAGTCCTTTCCCTCCGTCTTTTGGTCACAAGTACATCTTGGTAGCTGCAGACTACGTGTCTAAGTGGATTGAGGATAAAGCATATCCGACAAACGATAGTAAGGTTGTGATGAAGTTTTTGCAAAAGCATGTGTTAACAAGGTTTGGAACCCCACGAGCCATCATCAATGATGAAGGGTCCCATTTTGTGAACAAATGGTTGAAATGGTTACTTGACAAACATGGAGTGAAGCACAAGGTTGCCGCAGCTTACCATCCGCAGACGAATGGTCAAGCTGAACTGGCAAACAAAGAGATCAAAGGCATACTTGAGAAGGTAGTTTGACCGAGCCAATGAGATTGGTCCAAAAGACTGGATGATCTTTATGGACCTACAGGACAGCATACAAGACATCTTTAGGGATGTCACCTTATAGGTTGGTCTTTGGGAAAGCCTATCATCTGCCTTTGGAGTTAGAGCACAAAGCTTACTGGGCTCTCCAACGACTCAACTTGGATCTTAAAATTGCTAAAGAGAAATAGATGCTGCAACTTAACGAGTTAGAAGAATTCCAAATCTCTTCATACGAGAATGAAAAATTACTTAAGGAGAGACTCAAAAAATGGCATGACAAGCACATTCGAGTTCAAGAATTTGAAGTAGGTCAGCAAATCTTGTTATTTATTTCCAGATTAAGGTTACTTCCAGGTAAGCTAAAATCACGTTGGTCCAGTCCATTTATGATTTATCGAGTCTATCCATACAGAGTTGTTGAACTTCAAGGTAAGGGAAGTAATTTTTGAGTTAATACTCAACGCTTGAAATAATACTTTGGAGATAAAATTGAACGGGATCAAATCTTGTTAATTTTATCAAATGATTAAATTTTCTTATTGTAACATCCCAAAATTGGGCCTAGTAGGATTGGGCCCAATAGGCCTTGGGCGTAGGAATGTTTAAAATTTGAGAACAAGAGAATCGAATTATGGAAAATTGGACTTTTTAGTTAAGTGAATTTGGAGTTTACGGGGTTTCTATGAAGTCTCGAGTTTAATTGGACCTTAGGAAAAATTTGGTATTTTAACACTTTAAGGAGAGATGGTAAGTAGCTTCAATGCTTATTGAAATAAATGAATAAATGGTTAGCATAAATGAGCAATTGGTAAAGAGGTTATGGCATCAAGTGAAGCACCTGGAGGGAAGAGGTTCAAATCCCTTTGTGTGCAATTTTGACTTTTATTTTTGCACTCTTTCCTTAAGTGTCGGCCAAGGACTATTTATGGCAAGGGTGGACTTCATTATTTTTGGTAAGGTGGCTATAAGAATAAGGCAAGGTTGAAGTTGGGGAAAGGAATCAAGAGAAATATGTAAGTAAGAGGGACAAAAGGCTTATTTTGTGGATGGTGTTTCGGAAAGCTTGGGTGGCCAAACTCTTATCCTAAGGGGGGATGCATGTGGATGGTTTTGAGGTAGATAGGTGGCTGAAAATTTTACCTTGGCATTTGGTAAAGTCTTGGTTTTTTTTTGGCAAAATTTTCCTTTGACAACTTTGTGGCATCTCTCCCATTTTGCAACTCTCCTTGCCGAAACATATTAGCACAATAGTGCATTTTCTCTTCTCTTGAATTGGTCACATATTCATCTTTTGTCTAATCTCCTTGATAGCCGAATATCATTATTCATTCTCCTCCATAACCGAAACCTTTCCATCATTCTTTCTTTCTCATTCCTTAAGAAATCGGTAAGTATTCTTTCCAATGTTTTATTTTCTCCTCTTATGACCGAATCCATACTTTGGTTTTTGGATGGTCATTTTGGCCGAGACCATCACCTAACTTTCTCTCATACGAGATCATTTTCTTCTTCATAGTGATATAGAGGGAGGCCGAATACCACAACATCGCCTAATCATCTCTAGTCATAGGATGATCGTGAGAAACGGGCTTATAATCGATTAAGGTAAGATCTTTCATAGTCCGTTCAATATCTCCATTTGGTTATTGAGTTAATCGGATTAAAGGTTGGCTAATTGATATTGTTGGTAGGATCAATTCTTGGTGCATCGAGGGAGATCACAATCATGGTAAGTGGAGTTAGCCTAATAAAGTGTTTCTAGTTAGGATTATCGAAGTTGAGACTAACCTTCTATCAACTATCAATATAGGTGTTGAAATCGGTAGAAAGCACAACTCGTAATCAAGGTGTGTAATCCCATACCCTTCCGAATATATGTTTGAAATGGTGAGTAAGTCTCACATCTCTTTGAAATTTTACATGAAATATTCTGTGATTCGGTAGAAATACCGAAGAAAATCGATAACCGCATCCGTGATCACTCGGACGTGCGTATGCTCGTAGTGGTAATCATGTTTTGTAATAAAATAGTTTCGGTTAGAAATAGTGATGTGTAATTGAAAAATCACGAAAAATTGGATAAAAGGAATTACAAAGTGAGTAAGATATCAAATTAAATATTACTGTGTCTACTTTAATATGGAAGAAACGGAGAAGGAAAAGGAATATTATACTCTGACATATGTTAATTTTAGTGAGACTGGTTCCGAATGACTTCGGGGTATTCTGTTTTGTCTTGGAAAAATCGTATAAAATTGTAAAAAGTGAATTATGGGACATAATTTATATGTATGGATTCTTTAGTGAGCCTATTATTAATAGAGACAAGTGAGAGAAGTATATGAAAACTGTACTGTGAGATATTTGGATTTTGGGTAAGAGAGGTCAGAATTGTTGGACAGTGAAACAAGGGAAACTTTAAGGAATAAACTGTACTAAATGGTTAAGGTAAAAAATCTAGAAAAATTGTAGTAAGAAGAAATATGAGTCTAGTTTCAAGGAAAATTTATGGATTTAGATTTCGAGATTCCTAACATGAGTTATAGTCAATTTAGTCAGTATGACATAGATGGACATTTTCAAACTTTTATGCCCCAAATTAGTAGTTAAGCCTAGGTTACGAAATTACCATAATACCCTTAGAGGGTAAATTACCGAAATACCTTTGGATTGCGAGATTACTGAATTACCCTCGACAGGTAAAATTACAAAAATGCCCTTATGGGCTGAATTATGAAAATGCCCTTATGGGTCGAATTACGGAATTGCCCTCAATGGACTAAATCGATAAAAGTGATATATGGGCCAATTGTGATCTTTATTATATGGGCCAAATGTGATATTTGATATATGGGCCAAATGTGATATTTGATATATGGGCCAAATGTGATATTTACTATATGGGCCAAAATGTGATATGGGCCCAATGGGCCTTGGGCGTAGGAATGTTTAAAAATTTGAGAACAAGAGAATGGCATTATGGCAAATTATACTTTTTTAGTTAAGTGAATTTGGAGTTTACGGGGTTTCTATGAAGTCTCGGGTTTAATTGGGCCTTAGGAAAAATTTGGTATTTTAACACTTTAAGGAGAGATGGTAAGTAGCTTCAATGCTTATTGAAATAAATGAATAAATGGTTAGCATAACTGAGCAATTGGTAAAGAGGTTATGGCATCAAGTGAAGCACCTGGAGGGAAGAGGTTCAAATCCCTTTGTGTGCAATTTTGACTTTTATTTTTGCACTCTTTCCTTAAGTGTCAGCCAAGGACTATTTATGGCAAGGGTGGAATTCATTATTTTTGGTAAGGTGACTATAAGAATAAGACAAGGTTGAAGTTGGGGAAAGAAATCAAGAGAAATAGGTAAGTAAGGGGGACAAGAGGCTTATTTATGGATGGTGTTTTGGAAAGCTTGGGTGGCCAAACTCTTATCCTAAGGGGGGATGCATGTGGACGGTTTTGAGGTAGATAGGTGGCTGAAAATTTTACCTTGGCATTTGGTAAGGTCTTGGTTTTGTTTTGGCAAAATTTCCCTTTGACAACTTTGTGTCATCTCTCCCATTTTGCAACTCTCCTTGCCGAAACATATTTGCACAATAGTGCATTTTCTCTTCTCTTGAATTGGTCACATATTCATCTTTTGTCTAATCTCCTTGATAGCCAAATATCATTATTCATTCTCCTCCATAACCGAAACCTTTCCATCATTCTTTCTTTCTTATTCCTTAAGCAATCGGTAAGTATTCTTTCCAATGTTTTATTTTCTCCTCTTAAGATCGAATCCATACTTTGGTTTTTGGATGGTCATTTTGACCGAGACCATCACCTAACTTTCTCTCATACGAGATCATTTTCTTCTTTGTAGTGATATAGAGGGAGACTGAATACCACAACATCACCTTACTTTCTCTCATATGTATGGATTCCTTAGTGAGCCTATTATTAATAGAGACAAGTGGGAGCAGTATATGAAAACTATACAGTGAGATATTTGGATTTTGGGTAAGAGAGGTCAGAATCATTGGACAGTGAAACAAGGGAAACTTTAAGGAATAAACTGTAATAAATGGTTAAGGTAAAAATTCTGGAAAAATTGTAGTAAGAAGAAATATGAGTCTAGTTTCAAGGAAAATTTACGTATTTAGATTTCGAGATTCCTATCATGAGTTATAGTCAATTTAGTCAGTATGACGCAGATGGACAGTTTCAAACTTTTATGCCCCAAATTAGTAGTTAAGCCTATGTTACAAAAATACCATAATACCCTTAGAGGGTAAATTATCGAAATACCCTTGGATTGCAAGATTACCGAATTACCCTCAACGGGTAAAATTACGAAAATGCCCTTATGGGACGAATTACTAAAATGCCCTTATGGGCCAAATTACGGAATTGCCCTCAATGGACTAAATCGATAAAAGTGATATATGGGCCAATTGTGATATTTGTTATATGGGCCAAATGTGATATTTGATATATGGGCCAAATGTGATATTTGATATGGGCCAAATTGATATTTGATATATGGGCCAAATGTGATATTTGTTATATGGGCCAAAATGTGATATGGGCCAAAATGTGATTGCGGATTTAAATTTTATAATGGGCCATATGTTTGTAATAATTATATGGATGAATTAATGTAATGAATATGCATACATGATTTGCATGGGTTGGGATTTTAACGAAGAGAAGTTTTGGTAGCTTTGCTACAAAATTCTATTATGATTTGATATATGGCTTAATGATTTGATATATGGCTTAATGCCCGTTTTGGTGTGTTGGCGGGGTGGGTGACTAACGCTCCCCACGGTGTGTTGGATGGTACGGGTGGTGTGTAGTGGATGGAAAACTAGGTTTGGTTGGGAAATTGTATTTCATACACATGTTATATTTGATACATTATTGTTATTGTAAATGGGCTTAGGCCCAAAATATTGCTATGTGTGTTTCGACCCAGTGGATGATGGTAATGGGATTTCACACTGAGTTCTTGTAACTTACCCCCTTCTCTTAACCCTTGTAGATAATCCTCAGTGACGAGGACTTCGAGCCATGGATGACTCGGTGGAGACCATGCTTGAAATAACATTTTGAATATTAGTAAACTACCTTTCGTTTTTTTGATTACTTTTATTGTTTCATGTTTTAAAGTTGTAATAAGGCCTCGGACTATTTTTATTTTCTTTATGTTTGGGATGTTTTTATTATTATTCTTAAATTGTTTAAAAAGGAATTTTCTAAAAATATAAATAATGGTTTTCAAAATTGATTAATAAATGGATTTTATAGCAAACTTTTACAAATAATTTAACTCGAATTCTCTTTCAAAATTTCAACGCCATTTTCAAAAACCCTGATTTTAAAGTCCACTACTTCGATTTTTGACTCATCAACCAATCTCTCAAAAATACTTGTATTTTATCTACGTTTCCGCAATGTTTTCAAAATGTTTCTGCAACTCTATTTCCAAACGTCATATTTTCGTAAATTGTTATTTCAAATATATTTTCGTAACCAAAAATGTTTTTAAAGATAATTACGTTTTCATGTAGATAACAATTGCTTAAAGTGTTTTGGGTTTTAACAAAGAGGCTGTAATTCTCAAACAAGTTTTTAACAATCGCAAAGATAGTTTTGAAAAGAAAAAAAAAACTTCCATGTGACACGCCAGATTCGGGCCTAACTTTTAGGTCGGGTTTGGGGTGTTACACTTGTTTTCTTTTTAAATAAATGATTTAGGATGTATTTTCGAGATTAGTATGTTTAAATAAATTCTGTCTAGGAGATTGGAACTTAAGTAGGACCACTTGTGACCCCGCCAATCTTTCCTAGGAATTGATTTTGACATAATTTTCTGAGAAATTATTACCTAAATGGAAAAATAACTTTTTAAATTTTCAAATAAAAGGGTCATTTTTTATCCAAGTTTTAAAATTGCAACTCATTTTCAAATTTTCATTAAGTCTAGGGACTTAATTAAAATATTTTTAAAATTTGGTTGCTCATTTTGAAAATATTAGAAATTAGATGGCTCTTTTGTAAATATTGTCAAAAGGCTTCTACAATAAATATTTTTAATTTAATAAAAATATGATAGTTATTAATATATAATTATATCTATTATAATATATATTAATTATTATCAACTTTACATAGAGTTAGGATTAGTTTTAATTTAATCATATTTTATTTTAATCAATTTTTATCTTTAATAAATTAATAACAAATAATAATTTAATATGCCTTATATTAATTATTAAATGTTGTTAACTTTGTATAGGATTAGAACTTAGAATAATTTAATTATTAAATTGCTCTAAGAATTCTACTTTACTTCCTACTTCTCTCATTATAAATACCACCAACCCTCTCCATCATTCATCACTCAAAACCCATTCCCACCAAATATCGAATCATCGAGTGCCGCAAGCTTCCAAAACTACCTAGCTACTCAAAGACACTCACCCAATCACCAGATTGACCCCACGCCCTTGTGTGCACCCTAGATTGCTCCTTAGCGCCACACCTGCGCACGTCCAGCTCCAGCACTTGTCAGGCCTGCTCGACACTCCCACAAGGATTCGTGCGCCTAGTGCTGCTTGCTCCCATGCTACTGCCTCCTCCCACGCACATCCGTGCGGCATACCAGCCCCGCACCAACATCCTTAGCCGACAACCCTCCAACCTACCCTAAATCAACCTATTTTGTTTTCTAATTATTTTTTTAGTTCTTAATTTTTATAAAAAGGTGGTAAGACAATTTTTTCTCTTAAATTTTAAATTTTATTTAATCATTTAGTTTTTCAATTTATTAAATTATTAATATTTTATAAATTAAATTTTTAAGAAATTATTTTCCATCTTATGTTTAGGTTAATCATGCCTCGCAAAAGAACTCGTGCCTTTGCCTAAATTGACGAATCACAAACCAAATTCCACTGTGAATAAGCCAAAGCGAGATATGAAAGTGTTTTCAAGATTCAATAGATGCATCCAGAGAAAGGCTTCACATTGAAAGAAATCAACTATATTGATTTTATGGCACATATTCGTCTGGTTTTTGAAACTCTCAATTGGGAGTTGTTTTGTGAAAAGAGACCTAGTGTGGATAAAGAGTTAGTGCATGAATTCTATGCGAATTTAACCTCAAGCGAGTTGATGGAAGTTCCAGTTCGCGGAATCAAGGTACCAATAACTTCAAATGCTATTTATAAGTTCTTTGAATTACCTGATTTCGAAAGCAATGAATATTCTTCCTTAATGAGCAATATCGAGCCTGAAAATTGCAAGAAATACTCGAGTAACTTACAGCTCTAGGTTCTAAGTGGTCTGTGTCAAAGCAAGGAATTCGCACTTGTAGAAGAGAATATTTGACACTACTCGTAAAGGTAAGGTTCTATTTTATCTGTTTCAACCTTATTCCTAGTTCGCATGGAACTACAATCTCATTAGAGTGAATGGCCTTATTATACTCGATTTTAACTGGAAAGACCATTGATGTGGGAAAAATCATCCTGAGAGAAATGCAAAATTGTGCCATTAGACGTTCTGGCCTAGCTTACTTTTCGTTTACAATAACAATTCTGTGCTTGAAAGCTAAAATTCTTGTAAACGTAAAGAAGACAGGATATAGCCAAGGTAATATCACAGATTGGAACCTCTATCAAATAGCTGGAGACTCTATTCTACAGCAACGAGTTAAAGAAAGTGAGGATCCCAAAGAAGAAGAAGAAGATCCCACAGAGATCGAGCCAGTGCAATCGGCTAAAGTCCTTGATAAGGTGCAACCAATGGAACCAGAAGCTAAACCTGATGTCGAGACTTCAATGTTCAGAGCTCAACCGCCTCGCCCAGATCTTCGAGACGAGCCATCAAATTTTATGGACACAATGCAACATATGTAGTGGTAGCAACAAGCTTAATGAAGATACTAAAAAATAATGGATGACTCGATGAGAAGTGCTCTTATGAAAATTTACAATAACCCATTTATTTTTGTGCCTGAGTTTCTAGATTACATATTTGAACCATGGAGCCCATTATCAAAAAAGGAGCAAAGCGATTCATGCAAAAACAATAATCATGGAGCAAAAGATGAGTCAAATTCGGAAGGATCTACAAATAAATAAAGGAGGATCTCGACTTTATTTTATTTATGTTCTTAGGTTATTTTAGGATTAAGTTAGTTAGGAATTTTTATTCTCACATAATAAAACACGAGATGGAAATCATTAATAAAATTGAACAAGTTGTAATGCCCCGAATTTCTTTATTTTTAGCTTTTTTAATTTTGTGACACAACTGTTTGTCTGCTTCAGTGGTTAGGTGTTCTGGGAGTGTCTAAGGAGTCTTGGGTTTAAGCCTTGGCTTGGACAAATTTTGGTATTTTTATGAATAAAGCCTAAACTCTAGTTAGTAGGCTTATAAGTTAAAGTGTGTAAGTAATTAGCAGAATAGGCCTGCTGGTCTAGTGGCTAAGTGGAGTGTAGAGGTTGTGGGAGTTCTAAAGTTTGAATCCCTGTGCGAGCAAGGGAATTATTTTGCTGCTAGTGTTGTGTAGGAGTTTGAGTTTTAGTTAAACACTGATGGTGGAGTGTTTGAAGGAGAGAATTAAGGAGTATGGGAGGGGGAGTTATCAGAGTCTGATCAGTGGTTCAATAAGGCAATATTCGACCTCTCTCCCTCTCTTCTCTTTTCTTGTTGATTTTCCCCCTTTCTATTGGCTGCCAAAATTTTGCTCTCTCACACCCCTCTTTTCTCCATTTTCCTTTTCTATCTCATCCACTCTATGCTAGCGCGCTGTCGATAAGTTATGCTATTGTTTAGGTTTATTTGTTCCTCTTAAATGGTTACTAAAGAGGAGTGTTTTCATGTTTAGGAGTGTTGTAAGTGGCTGTGGTTTCTAAACTGTGCCAACTAAGTACATGTTAGTCGGTATCCGCTCAAAGGTAAGGGTTTTCGTTGTAATTTAGGTCTTATCTATTCATAATAAATCGTTTTAAGTGACTGATTTTGGACTCAGGATTATCGATTTTAGGTTCTAGAGTGCTCGGGAATCATTTTAGCTTCACTCGAAGCTAGGTGTGTACTTGAAAATACAGAAAATAAGGTTTCAACGAAAGCCAAAAACCTCACTGTCGATGCCACACAGGTGTGTGGTCGCCCATGTGGTAGGCTGTGTGCAAGACTGTAAGTCACTACACAGCCATATGATCCACACGGCCAAGGCCAAATTGGGCCATGTGGGCCACACGGGCGTGTCAACCCACATGGGTAGGCCACATGGGCTTGTGAGCCCCTTTATATGAGATGTTTTGAAAGGTTGCACGGGTCGCCCAAGTCGACTCTGAACCTAATGAAGGGTCGGTAAGCAGTACTTAGACCGTAGTTATGTGAGTTGATTATGTGAAATCTGTATTGAACATGTTACACTTAGCATGTATACTGATCTGAATGTATGGATTGTTATTTGCATATTAGCATGACATTTTATGTATGTTTCATTCCATCGGGGTGGGATTGATGATATTTGGAGGAAGTATCTGAAAGGCTCTTAAGCCTGTCATCTGGCAGCTCAGCTGCAAATTATTGATTATGTGCCGCATTTGGTACAACATGGTGTGTAGGGATGGGTGGGTTGATTTTATCCCAACATGGTGTGTAGGGTTGGACGAAGTTGGTGTGTAGAAGTTGGTGTGTAGAAGTTGGTGGGTAGGATTCTGCTTTTCTATTATGATCTGCATGATTATATCTGAAATGGGCTAAGGCCCTAGAATATATTTGATTCTGTATCTGAGTGGGCTAAGGTCCACACTATTTCTGTAATGGGCTCAGACCTGAATTGTAAATGCATGGCTATTTTCTGATATGATACTGTATACATTTTTCTGTGGGGATTTCACACTAAGTTTGTAAAAACTCACCCTTTTCTATTTAATTTTGTTCAAGTAATCCCCAACAGTAGACGGGTCGGTGCGGCGAAGGACTCGGTGGTACCATGATTCTTGATATTTGTTTATGGTTTTGTTTTTATTTATGGTTTGATTATGTTTGGGTAAATTTTATGTAATAAGGCCTTTACGGGTTTAGTTTTAATATGGGATTTGTGACGATTATGGTATTACGACTAAGTAGGAAAACTCGAGTTTTTAAAATAAACAAATGTTTTATTAAAATACATACGAACTCGTAAATTATTTTAAAAGCTTCTATAAATGTCTAATGTTTTGGAAATGGAAAATGAATGAATAAACGACACGTTTTTTATGGTAGCCTAAGATATCAAAAAATGGTTTTATAGTAATTACGTTTTCTAAAGCACTATCAAGTGACATCACCAAATTCAGCCATAACGTCTAGGCTGAGTTTGGGGTGTTCAATTTAGTGGTATCAGAGCCAGGTTGCAAAACTTGGCTATAAATTTGAGTTTTAAAAATTGGTTTTTTCGAAATGAGTCCTAAAAGATTTAAAATATCTTTTGGACTAAGTATGTGGTACACTAAGTCTCCAGTGCCGATCCTGTAAGTGTTTTGATCTCTTTTTAGACTTGTTTAAAATACTACTTGCTTGCTTGAAACAACCAATGGGTAGTATATTGTACTAAAACACTCTAGGTAGTGTAAACTGAAAACTGTAGCGAAACAAAAATGTAGTAAAACTGCGATTCGCGATAAAGAACTCGAACTTCTAATACTGTTTTGCATAAAACATCTGTTAACAAAAATTGGAATTGTAACTAATATATAAAACTGTTAAACTAGATAAACTTTGAATTTACGATGAGCACACGAGGTATCCGCAGACAGGGTACTAGAGGCCGTGGTAGAGGCCGTAGAGTGGCTTGAGCTGGGTCCTCAGCATCTGATAATCTGCCTAATCAGGATACGAGCGAGACGCCGATCTAACTTGCTATAGAGATTGGGACTCAGGATCGTGAGGCTGGGGATGACGCACTATCATAAGCCATGCTACAGATTTTAGAGAGGGTCGCTGGGCCTAACACCGGATCTAAGGGTCTTGGGTCGGTTACGGAACGACTCTGGTCCAATAGGGCAGAATTATTCAGGGTTTCACTGGAGTCACCCCTAGTGTGGCCGAATATTGGTTGGAGGCCACGGAAAGAATCATGGATGATCTGGATTTTACTGCGGAGCAGAAGCTTAAAGGGGTTGTTTCTCTACTTGCGATGAAGTGTACCAGTGGTGGCTGATGGTTAAGGGGGCACTCAGCCAGACCATTTGGCTTGGGACTATTTTAAGATGGCGTTCGAGTAAATATTTGAGGGCTAGATACATTGATGCTAGGAGACGCGAGTTCCTTAATCTCACCTAGGAAGACCGTTTAGTGGCTGAGTATGATGCCGAGCTTGTGAGATTGAGTTGGTATGTTTGGGGCATGGTGGCAATCGAGTATGAGCATTGTGTCCGTTTTGAGGATGGACTCAGGGACAGTTTGTAAGTCTTGATAGCTCCACAGAGGAAATGTGAGTTTACTATACTAGTGGAGAAGGTGAAGATCACCGAGGAGGTTAAGCGCGCTGAGCTCCAAAATCGTGAGAAAGGAAAGAATAAGAGGAATCAGAGCCCTCGAATTCTGTGATGAGGCCTAAGAAAAAGGTTGGATCTGATGGGCCAGTGAGAGTTGGGCCTCCTGTTGCCCCTATTGGAGTGGTGCTTTGTGGGCACTATTGTAAATGCCATCCGAGCGAGTGTTGAGGGACGAATGGTGCATGTTTGAGATGTGGGTCGATTACACTGTGTTCGAGATTATCCGTAAAGAATTGATCAGGAGCAAACTACATGTACTAATGCTGTACAGCCGCAACGAGTAGTGTAACAGCCACCTAGGGGCCGAGACATACCAGGGATGGTAATGGCATGGGCCTAGGACAGAGAGCACCGGACAGAGATGCGGGATTGACTGAGGGTAGGCAACCTGTACTGGTTTATGCTTCACGTCGCAGAAAGGATGGTGATGCTCTAAACGTCATTACGGGTACATTCTTAATTTTTAATGTACCCTATACTGCATTGATAGACATAAGCTCTACACACTCTTACGTAGCTAGCTCTATGTTTGGAACTCTGGAGATTTCGGTTAAGAGTACTTCTAGTGAGGTAACTATCGTGAGTCCGTTGGGACAATCTATTTGGGTTAGTAAATCATGTAGAGACGTCCCGTTAGAGGTGCAGGGGATGGTATTTTTGGCTGATCTGATGGAACTTCCATTTGGGAAGTTCGATTTGATTTTGGGAATGGACTGGTTGGTCAAGCACCGAATAAGTCTGGATTGTATGACAAAAAAAGGTTTTTTGAGAACCGAGGAGGACAACGAGGTAGTGGTGATTGGGAAACGTCGAGACTACTTGACGAATGTGATTTCTGCATTGATGGTAGAAAAGTTGGTATAGAAGGGATGTGAGGCATTTTTGGCCTATATCAGTGTTTCAGATTCTAGGGACTCTTCAGTTAAGGACGTCAGGATCGTAAGAAACTTTTCAGATGCTTTTCTTGAGGAATTACTGGGTCTGCCTCGAGCCAAGAAGTAAGATTTAGGATTGAGCTCATTTCGGGTACAGCTCCGGTGTCAATTGCTCCCTACCGAATGGCACCAAAAGAGCTTACAGAGCTTAAGGCTCAAATCCAAGAACTGTTAGATCGTGGATTAATCCATCCCAATGTGTCTCCATGGGAAGCACCGGTGTTGTTTGTGAAGAAGAAAGATGGGACAATGGGAATGTGTATCGACTACCGGCAGCTGAACAAGCTAACAATCAAGAACAAGTACCCACTACCGAGAATAGATGATCTATTCAACCATTTCAGAGGGGCTTCTGTGTTCTCCAAGATTAATCTACGATCAGGATACCATCAACTAAAGGTTAAGGAGGCGATGTGCAAACGACGGCATTCAGGACTCGGTATGGACATTACGAGTTCGTAGTTATGCCTTTTGGGTTGACCAATGCACTAGCGACATTTATGGATTTGATAAACCGTGTGTTCCAACCTTATCTGGACCAGTTTGTGGTGGTATTGATCGATGACATCCTAGTGTAATCCAAGACTAAGGACGAGCACAATGAGCATCTCCGAGTGGTATTAAAGACATTTCATAAGAAGCAGTTGTACGCAAAGTTTAGTAAGTGCAAATTTTGGCTTTGAGAAGTAACTTTTCTGGGGCATGTGGTTTCTGCGAAGGGGATTCGGGTTGATCCTCGTAGGATTGATGCTATGTTGGATTGGAAAGAACTGAAGAATGTGTCTAAAATTCGTAGCTTTCTGGGGCTGGCGGGTTATTATTGATGCTTCGTAGAGGGATTCTCCTTGATCGTAGCACCATTGACCAATCTTTTGTGCAACGGAGTTTCCTTTGTCTGGACTGATAAGCAACAAGAGAGCTTCGAGAAGATCAAATCTATTTTGACACAGGCTCTGGTTCTGATACAGCCTGAATTTGTGAATGATTTTGTGGTATACAGTGATGCGTCGCATGTGTGTCGGGGTTGCGTACTAATGCAGGATGGTAAGGTGGTAGCTTATGCGTCACGTTAGCTTAAGACACATGAGGCTAACTACCCGAAGCATGATCTGGAATTGGCTATTGTAGTCTTCATTCTGAAGATTTGGAGGCATTACCTGTATGGTGAAAAGTGTAGGCAGTGTAGATTTGTTGAACTACATAAGGATTATGACTGCACCATTGAGTACCATCCTAGTAAGGCTAATGTGGTGGCAGATGCTTTGAGTTGTAGGGATATGACTGATCTGAGAGCGATGTTCACTTGACTCAGTTTATACGACGATGAGAGTCTATTAGCGAAACTTCAGGTTAAGCCTGTATGGATTGATCAGATCAGAGGTACGCAGATGGGGGATTAGTCGCTTGAGTTATGTTTCGTCAGGTTGAGAATGGGGATACTACTGATTTTGAGATTAACAGTGATGGGGTACTTTGTTTCTACGGTCGGATCTATGTGCCGAATGATAAGAATTTAAGACAATTGATTCTGAGGGAAGCGTATACTAGCCCTTATGCTATGCATCCTGGCGGGAATAAAATGTACCAAGATCTGCGAGAGTTGTACTGGTGGCCAGGGTTGAAGCGTGAGGTTACTGACTTCGTTGCTTGATGTCTGACTTGTTAGCAGGTTTAGGCTGAGCATCAATTGCCTTCGGGGTTGCTATATCCTATAAAGATACCGATATGGAAGTGGGAGCGAGTAACGATGAATTTCGTTAGTGGATTACATTTAACACCCACTTAGAAGGATTCGGTTTGGGTCATCGTGGATCGATTGACCAAGTCTACTTACTTCATTCGGTCAGGGCAGACTTTTCTCTCCAAAAGTTGGCTAAGCTCTATGTACTTGAAATAGTGAGACTTCATTCCTATCTCGATCATCTCCGATAGGGATCCTCACTTCACGTCTCAGTTCTGGAAGAAATTACACGAGGCTCTGGGTTCAAGGTTAGACTTCAATAATGCTTCCATCCTCAAATAGATGGTTAGTCGGAGAGGGCGATTCAAGTACTGAAGGACATGTTGAAGAGCTGTGTTATAGATTTTCAAGGCAGTTAGGAGGAGTATTTACCGTTGGCAGAGTTTGCCTACTACCAAGAAAGCATTCAGATGGCACCTTACAAGGCCTTGTATGGTCGTAAGTGTCATAGTCCCTTGTGTTGGACTGAGTTGGGGGAATGATGTGTTATGGGTCCGAAGTTGGTTTCTGAAACTGAGGATAAGGTCTGATTGATCCGGGACCGACTGAAAGCGGTATTAGATAGGTAGAAGTCCTATACGGATCTGAAGAGAAAGGATATTGAGTATTTCGTGGGGGACTTAGTTTTTCTCAAGGTCTCACCATGGAATAAGGTCTTGAGGTTCGGTTGCAACGATAAGCTGAGCCCCCAGTTTATTGGGTCATACCGCATTCGAAAGCGAGAAGGACCATTTGTATATCAGTTAGGGCTTCCTCTGGAGTTAGACCGCATTCATGATGTGTTCCACGTCTCGATGTTGAAATGCTACCGCTCTGATCCCACGCATATTGTACCTATTGAGGACATTTGAGGAGGAGCCGATCCAGATCTGGATCGCGATATTAAAGCTCTTCGAAGGAAGTTTATCCCCTTAGTGAAAGTGATGTGGTAGAATCATAGCACTGAAGAGGCCACGTGGGAGCCGGAGGATTCGATGCGTCAGCAGTATCCTCACCTTTTTTGATTAGGTAAAATTTTAAGGACGAAATTTTCTTTTAGGGGGTAGAGTTGTAACGCCCCGATTTTCTTTGGTTTCGACTTTTGTAATTTTGTGACACAACTGTTTGTCGACTTCAGTGGTTAGGTGTTTTGGGAGTGTCTGAGGAGTCTTGGGTTTAAGCCTTGGCTTGGACAAATTTTGGTATTTTTATGAATAAAGCCAAAACTCTAGTTAGTAGGTTTATAAGTTAAAGTGTGTAAGTAATTAACAGAATGGATCTATTGGTCTAGTGGCTAAGTGGAGTGTAGAGGCTGTGGGAGGTCTGGAGTTCGAATCCCTGTGCAAGCAAGGGAGTTATTTTGTTGCTACTATTGTGTAGGAGTTTGAGTTTTAGTTAAACGCTGATGGTGGAGTGTTTGAAGGAGAGAATTAAGGAGTATGAGAGGGGGAGTTATCAGAATCTGATCAGTGGTTCAATTAGGCAATATTTGGCCCTCTCTTTCTGCCTTCTCTTTTTCTGTCGATTTTCCCCTTTCTATTGGCTGTCGAAATTTTGCTCTCTCACACCCCTCTTTTCTCCGTTTTCCTTTTCCATCTCATCCACTCTACGCTAGTGCGCGGTCGGTAAGTTATGCTATTGTTTAGGTTTCCTCTTAAATGGTTACTAAAAAGGAGTGTTTTCTTGTTTAAGAGTGCTGTAAGTGGCTGTGGTTCCTAAACTGTGCCAACTAAGTACGTGATAATCGATATTCGCTCAAAGGTAAGGGTTTTCATTGCGATTTAGGTCTTATCTGTTCATAATAACTCGTTTGAAGTGACTAATTTTGGACTTAGGATTATCGATTTTAGGTTCTGAAGTGCTCAGAAATCATTTTAGCTTCACTCGAAACCAGGTGTGTACTTGAAAATATAGTAAACGAGGTTTCGATAAAAGCCAAAAACCTCACTGTCGACGAGCCAGGCCGTGCGTCACCACACGACGGTGTGATCGACGAGCCAGCCGCTGCGTGAGTGACACAGTCGGGCAAAGCCGTGTGCGACATAGGGGCTCGACCAATTGGGCTGTGTGGGCCAGACGGGCGTGTGGGATTTTGGGCGGCCATGTGATCCACACGGCCATGGCCAAATTTGGCCATGTGGGGCACACGGGTGTGTGGGCTCATACGATTACATGGGCATGTGAGCCCATTTATATTACATGTTCTGAAAGGTTACAAGGGTTGCCCAAGTCACTGTAAACCTAATAAAAGGTCGGTAAGCAGTACTTAGATCCGTAGTTATGTGATTTGATTATGTGAAATCTGTACTGAACATGTTACACTTAGCATGTATACTGATTGGAATGTATGGACTATTATTTGCATATTAGCATGACATTTTATGTATGGTTCATTGCATCGGGGTGGGATTGATGATATTTGGAGGAAGTATTTGAAAGGCTCTTAAGCTTGTTATTTGGCAGCTCAGCTACAAATTTTTGATTATGTGCCGTATTCAGTACAGCATGGTATATAGGGATGGGTGGGTTGATTTTATCCCCACATGGTGTGTAGGGTTGGATGGAGTTGGTGTGTAGAGGCTAGTGGGTAGGATTCTGCTTTTCTGTTCTGATCTGCATGATTATGTCTGAAATGGGCTAAGGCCCTAGAATATATCTGATTCTGTATTTGAATAGGCTAAGGTCCACACCATTTCCGTAATGGGTTTAGACCCGAATTGTAAATGCATCACTGTTTTCTGATATGATACTGTGTGCATGTTTTCTGTGGGGATTACACACTGAGTTTACGAAAACTCACCCTTTTCCGTTTAATTTGTTTAGGCAATCCCCAGTAGTAGACAGGTCGGTGCGGTGGAGGACTCGGTGGTGACCACGGTTTTGGATATTTGTTTATGGTATTTTTTTTATTTATGGTTTGATTATGTCTGGGTAAATTTTATGTAATAAGGCCTTTAGGGATTTAGTTTTAAATATGGGATTTGTGACGGTTATGGTATTAAGACTAGAAGTAGGAAAACTTGAGTTTTCAAAATAAACAAATGTTTTATTAAAATACATACGAGCTCGCAAATTATTTTAAAAGCTTCTGCAAACGTCTAATGTTTTGAAAATGGACAATAAATGAATAAACGACACGTTTTTTACGGTAGCCTAAGATATTGAAAAATGGTTTTATAGTAATAACGTTTTCTAAAGCACTATCATGTGACATCGCCAGATTCGACCATAACGTCTAGGCTGGGTTTGGGTTGTTACACAAGTCGCAAAGTATAAAGTGTGGCAATAGATATATACATGTCTAGGATTGGATTTAGAAAGAGCTTGGTATTTAAGCAGTCAAATTGACTCACCTCCTCTTTTCTAGAATCCTACCTGGTGTATAGTATCTATTCACTTTATACAATAAGGACATTGTTCATTTTAAGTAAGGGGGACCAAAAAATAGAAATTATTTCCACTCAGAATAAATAGTTCATTTAATTATGATTAAGAAATATTTTGTTCAATAATTTGAAATTTTGCTAAGTATGCTAAACTTTAGTATAAATAAAGTTCTATCATTTCAATAAACTGTTATGTTAGCTTAATAATGGTATAAATGTATTTTTAATAAAGCATGCAAATTGTACCATAAAATTTTTAGTTCGTTAAGAAAGTTAGGCATGCATGAAAGTTTAAGTCTCTAGAATTGACTTAGTAGTTTCTTGAGGTGAAATCCTAGGAAGCATGGAATGTTGAAAATGATTTAGGCAACTCTTGTTTGGACTGTTTGAGCCTTTCAAGCCAACCTTGATGAAATTTTATCCTTTGAAACCTAACTTTGAGACTATATGGCCTAATTTTACTTGAACCCTTTCAATATTTAGCCATCACTTCCCTCTTAATTATCTTTAAATTGTCCCAAACACTAGACTCAGTACTATTCAGAATATTCTTTGAAAATAAGTTTGGGGGAGCTAAAAAGAAGTATCAAATGCTCAAAAATTTTGTAGTACATAAGCAAAATGCTCGAAAAAAAGAGAGCATACGTACTTGAAAGAAAATAGATGTACAAAATGAGCATGTGAAAGCAAAGTAAGTTGGCGTATTGAAGGTAATTATTCTGAAGGTCCGATTGAAGTTGAGTCTAGGGGTTTTTAGCCTAAATTTATCTATCTTTTACCTACCCCTAGCCTAGCCACTTTACAACCATTTTAAATACCTATTGATTCAAGTTTTCTATGCTTCCTACATTAGTGAAGAGAAATTGATATGTTCAACATATGAAGGCATAAGTTAAGCTTAATGATTCAAGCTTAATCTTGAATAAGGAAATAAAATCAAATTGGTAAGGGTTAGTCTAATTTTGCTATCATAATAGTTGTTGAGATTAATTTGAATGATATGTATACTTAAGAAGCATAAATATCAAATTTCTTGTTTTTGAGCATAAGTATACCAAATTCATAATTTTGGGAAGAATGTTGTTTTGAAGGAATTTTTCAAAGGTGTTTTCGAGAAATTATTTTCAAGTTGTGCATTTCTCGGGATGAGCAATGCATTAAGTTTGGGGTGTGGAAACACAAAAATATACACACTTATTCATGCCCTTCTTAACTCAAATTCATGTAGTTTCAGCAAAATTATTGTCGAAAAATAATTAATTATTATAAAATAATTAAATTTCACTTAAATCATGAATATGTTGAATTTTAATTAATTTTATAATTAATTTTGATCATTTTTAAATGATTTGCACAAAGGCGAAAAAACAACTTCGGCGGAACATCGCTAGAAGTTTAAAACCGAGAAGTAATTTGAAGTATCAAGGTGAATTAATTTTCAACCTAAGTTGGTCCAATTATGTGTATTAATTCAAGATATAATTGATTTTAATTTATATCCAATTTAATTCGGATTAAATAAATTATTATTAATTAATTATGAAAAAGTGGTCCAGTTGAGCCGAACCGACCAAGAAGTGGATAGCCTAAAACCATCCATATGCTGACCCAAATAAGCTTATTGGCTGATTATTTAGCTTGCAAAGAGGCCCTTTAAAACTTGTTCAAGTTGGAAACAAACCCCTCCACAATTGGCGGCTTTATAGATTTGCCCCAAGCTTAAATTAGCAAAGTTGAAACTATCAACCTTCCCACATGTGTGGTCGGCCAAGGGAGGGCTCTTTGGCTGATAATTTTAGCTATTTTTAGCAGCCCTCTTCAGCTATAAAAACCCCCTTAGGCTGGTCATTTGAAACACATCTCAAGCATTCACATCTTTTCTCTCTTCTCTCCTCTCCTCTTTCTCTATTCTTTTCCATTCCAAATTCCCTTGCTCTCTTGCCGATTTCTCCTCTTGGAAAGGGGGAATTCATCAAACATTTGGATAAGCAATTAAGTGTTCATAGCAGCCTTGGTTGATGAGGACAACGGAGAAGGAAGAACGGAGCAAACTAGTCAAGCCACGAAAAAACACCGGATTTGATTCTTGTTCGCTATCTTTTTAATTTTTGTTGTTGTTATGATGAGCATATCTATGAATATTTATGTTGTTGGAATGGTTAATTTAATCAATTTAGTTTGAATTTAATTCGTGTTAGGTTGATTGCATTTCATTTGTTAAAATTTTTAAAATTGTGTTTATGATGTTATAGGCCTCGGTAAGATGCTTGATTAAGTAAAATCATGACTAAGTTATTCTTGCATTACAATTGTGAGGTAGCTAATGAATTAATTATTTAAACGGATTGAAATTGTAATTAATGGACACATTACTTAATTAGTGCATGTTTAATCATCTAAGGTAGCTGAGGGTTAAATTAGCAATGGTATCTGACGATACAATTGCCTTGCATAACTTGCAATATTATTGCGATTAAATTGTTTCAAAGTGGGGATACTTTGTTACCTCACGTAGTCTTTTATGTGCTTATTAGATGTAATTAATCATTTGAATTGACATAGTGATATGTACAAGAGATTATTTTGATTTAATAAGTATGTATGTGCAATAACATATTTGCCTATTAAGATTTGTTTAATCGGTTGAATTGACATAGGGATATAGTCAAGAGATGAATGGATTTTGGTAGGTGAGTATGTTCATAAGTTAGCAAATTACCGAGTTGCCGTGAATTTATTCGAAACAATATAAACATGAGTTTAATAATTCTAAGTTAGGAAATGTAATTAATCTAACACAATTATGTCATCTTGATTAAACTCGTATTTTAAAATCGTGCATTTGAGATTTATTTATGTAGTTTACTTAGTTTAAAATCTTAATTTTTAATCACCCTCTTCAAACGAAATATATTTCTTCACCAAAGTTCTTTAAATAGCATTCATAAATAATTCTTTTCACAGTCCCTGTGGGTACGATAACTCAACATTTACTTGTCACTTTATAACTTGTTTGCGATTGTATACACTTGCACATTTCCGTCGTTCCATGTAACAACCTATTTTTCAGTGAAATCGGAACAGTGGTTTAGGGACCACAAATTCGAACCGAAAATAAATTTTATTTTCATTTTATTACATGGTCAGTAATATGTTAGAAATGTCATGTGAGAATTCTGATAAGAAAATTTTACTAATTATGTGCTTAATTACGAGAAGGATTAAATCGCATAAAATGCAAAAGTTGAATTCTAGTAGCTATAAGGATTAAAAAACTTGAGTTCCTTATATGGTAATTAGACCATTAAAGAAAAGGATGTAGATATTTTGGTGACTCATCCATGGAAACTTAGAAAAAGGGTAAGGACTAAATTGGAAATTAAAATAATTAAAATAATTAAAAAATGATAAAAGATATCATCTTATTTTCATGTCATCTTCAACCTAAAATACATGGAATGTAACATCTCAAACTCGACCTAGACATTATGGCCGAATTTGATGGTGTCACATGGAATGGTTTGAAAACGAAGTTTGTCTCGCAAAGTAGTTTCAGTTAACTGACTCATATGCTTTATCTCCATTTAAGAAAACATTAATTAGCTGGTTTATTTGTCAAAAATCTTATTTACAGCGGAAACTATACTCGTTTAGGTTCGAAATCACATTCGTGTTTTTAGGAAAACCATTGTTGTGCAAAAATCGTTGTTTTAAATAAAAATGTTTTCTCTAAGTAATTAAATAGCAAATAATCCAAAAATAACTCTCAAAACCAAACAGTCCAAAGAGTCCTCAAAAAATTACAACTCTCAAAAGATTACCAAAAATATAAATAAAAACCATAAATTATTGACTTAAATTAGTTTTACGAAAATGTGGTCATCGTTGAGTCCCGTTGCCCCAATCCGCCTAAGACTGAGGATTACCTAAAAGAAAAACAAACAGATATGAGTTTACGAAAACTCAATGTGTAACCCATCAGAAAACAAACAGATGTGAATTTACGAAAACTCAGTGTGTAACCTATCAGAATTAGGCATGCAAGCATACAAACATCATACACAGAACCAGAAATAGATACAGACACAGTTTCATGCCCTTTTCAGATACAATAGCAGAATCAGATACAGATACAAATATGCAAAATCCTACCCCTATGCTATACTCACCATCTCTGACCATCCCATCACACCATGTGGGGTTAAAAACAGCCACCCATACCTACACACCACGTCGTGTCGTTAAGACACATATCAGATAATATATGCAATCAAGCTGCCAGAATAAATGCTTTTAACGCCGGTCAGAATACTTCCTCTTCATATATTTGTCCAACCCCAAAACAGATACAGAACATACATACGGAATTAATAGATAGAACATGCTTATATAAAAAGATAGCAGATAAACATGGCATAGGCCTGCTCAAAACAATACTATAGTATAACAAATCACATAGTTATAGGGTTTAGTATGTAACACCTTACTTATAATCCATTCCGAAATCGGGCCCAAGGTGTTACCGTAATAAAACCACGTGATCTCCAATTAGGCTCATCGTGACTACTCTCTTAAGTCACCTCAACAACCTCATTCTCGACTTATGAGGGCTCACTCAAACTCTCGAGGGTTCTCGAGACCTTATCGAAAACTTCTGCGATTTTAAAAATTTTCCATCTAAACAAGGACTACATGCCTGTGTAAGGTGAGACACGCCCGTGTAAGGTCACACACGCCCATGCCCTTAACCCGTGCATGAAAACCCAAGCATTCTACCAATGCCCCATGGCAAAGGCACACGTCCCGTGGTGAACACTGACTACACCCCACGGCCTGAAGTCTAGACACACCTCGTGTGGCTAGCCCGTGGCCTATATTGCTTGAATCTATCAAAGAGACACTGCCAAGGTACATGCCCGTGGGCTTGCCGTGTGTCACACATGGCCTAAACACATGCCCGTGTGTCTGTACACATGGACAAGAACAAAGCTATATGCTAAGCTCTTATCACCCCTCAAGTTCTTATAACATATACTCAAACAACACATCAATAATCAATTCAAATTCAAACACAATCTCACATGGATAACTACATCTTTTCATATAATAAAGCAGCCAACAACTATGGCATTATACAAAATAGGTTATCCATCTGTAGGCTAACACATCTTATCCATTTACAAAAAAATTCACTAACTTGTCTTGCCCCTATACATGCCATATACAAAACATTTAGTCTAATGTACCGGAGTGAGCTGATAGTGTGGGCGATCTTCCGATTAATCCACGTATGTTGATTCAACCCTCTTTCTCTATAAGACAAGGGAAAAGAAAAGGAGTAAGCCTTGAGCTTAGTAAGTTTACACATAAACAATTTAAGCATTCTAGTATAAACTAATCAACAATTAGCATTATACTACCAAATAAATTCACATCCACAATTATGCTTACTCTTTTTATCCCTTACCATATTTCCAAAACATCATGAGTCACATACTCATAACCATTGACATGCACCACTGCACTTAATACCACATTTACTCGAACATACAACACATCATTTTACCACACTAATACATCCACATAGCTAAATTACTCGGTGGTTTCGCATTCAGCCCACCACAATCAGGTAATAAGGTAGTATCGCACATAGCCTACCAAGAGGTAATCATAGTGGTTTCGCACATAGCCCACTAAATAATATACTTAACTATGGTATCGCACACAACCCATAGTTGTTAAGTATTAAGGTGGTATCGCACTTTGTCCACCATTCATTCATTCATGATATCTACCACATTCATTCCACTTGAACCATATAGGTTCTCAATCATTCTCATTTATTCTCATTCATGCTACACACTAGCTAGCATTAAGAACGTATAAGTATAACGCATTGATTACGCATAAACTTACCTCGGTACTAAAAAAGTATAAAGATGTGCAATTTAGTCCACCACTTTGCTCTTGCCTCGGTTTCAATTCGGGCTTCTTCTTTTTTGATCTATAATGATAAATCAACTCATTTAATACACACATTGACTAAATTGACCATTATCTCATACTTTAGCAAAATTACTATTTTGCCCCTAAACTTTTTCATATTTACACTTTTGGCCCAAGGCTCGTAAAGTGATTTTCATTCAACTTTCTAGTCTTTCATGCATAGCCGAACCATTTACTCAACTTCAGAAATCACCAATTCTCACTAAATCTGACATTTATGACCAATCTCAAGACTTTCACAAATAAATCCCTACATGCATTTTTAATGAAATTCTCTTAGCAAAAGATGTTTTTACTACATCAAGTTTTCATATTCTTCCATAAAACATCAAAACACATGCATGTCATACATGGGTACATTTTTCAACATCCATCTTAGCTCAACATATAGCTAAAAATAGCTTACTCATGCTACTAGGACTTCAAAAATACGAAGAATATAAAAAACGGAGCTAGAATACACTTACTAGCTAGCTTAGAAAGTTGAAGAGCCCTAACAATGGCTTCTCTCAATTTTTGGCAGCCTTGGGGAAAAAGATGAATGAAAATTCTATCATCTTTTTCCCATTTTAATCATTTAATTGACAAATGACCAAAATGCCCTTTTGTCAAACTTTCAAATTTTAACCCATTCATGCCCAAATTTGTCCAAAAATTAGAATTTGGGAAAATTACTATTTAAATACCTCTAATTGATAATCCAATGCTATTTCACACAAATAGCTTCTAGAATCTCACATTTTGCAACTTTTGTAATTTAGTCCTTTTGGACAATTCAACCGCAATTTAATAAAATTGCTTTATGAAACTTTCACACTGACATGCAAACATTGGATAGACCTCAAAAACTCATAAATATATCTCAGATTTATGGTCTCACACCACTATTCTGACTAGGCCCTAAATCGGGATGTTACATAGTAAGCCTTTACCGACCCTACAGTAGGTCCACAGTCGATTAGGACGACCATGTATAACATCCTTGAATAAGGGCTATTATGTTTGAACTATTTGCATAGGTATGGCTTGAGTTGCGTTATTGATTGAGGTGTTTTAGGGTCTAGATATGAGCCAAGGGTAGGCCCGAACTATAGGGAAATTTTATTTTCACGCATTGGTTCAGGGGAGCTGAAGGAGCTAGGGGTTTAGAATATTTTGTGGTAAGCGTAGCACAAGTAAAGCCTTGGTAAAGTGTCAAAGGCGCAACTTGGGGCCTTAGTTAGTGGCATACAAGCAAGGGAAGGAGAGCTTGGGTTGATTGCAAAATCTCCCTTGTGCAATTATTTTGACTCGAGAGAGGGAAGAGTTGTGCTCGGCTCAAACTCGATGAATAAGCATTGAACAAGTCAATGATTTAAATGGTGGAGAAGAGAGAATTTAGGAGTTTGATCAATTCAAACTCACTTGAATGGTTGGCCAGGAGTGATTTGGGGAGTTTGCCGAAATCTAAACTCTGGGGTGAGAGGAGTAATTGGTTGGGAGACTTAGGAGAGGTGCCGATTTTCTATAATCATTCTAGGTAGGCACTTTCGGCTAAGCAAAATTTTGAAGCAAGTTGTTTGAGGCAGAACTGAAACCTCTAGGCTTTAGTGACTTCACTCTCCAGCATCCAAACCATCGTCTTTTTTTCTCTCTTGAAACCAAAACTGTGCCTGCATCTTTTCCTTCTTCTATTTTTCAGTAATAAGGGGGTTGTGACCGAATCTCTTTTGCCCTTCTTTCAAAAGCCATAGCCGAAACCCCCTTTGACTGTTCCATCACCATTGCCAAAACCCCTCTCAACCATTAAAGATCTCTTCTTTGCTCTCCTCTTCTTTTTCTACACTTTGGCCAAATATCAACCAAGGGTGGATCTCTTTGGTCTTCTTCTCTAATCGATTTTGGAAGGGGGTCTCCAGGATTTTGAAGCGGTGGATCGGGGTCATCTATTCTCTGCCAATCGGTCTTAGTAAGTCAGTGGGAAGGCTCTATCTCATGATCAAAATGCGTTAAGGAGGGGGATCTAGTGCGTTAGATCTTGATCTTTGAGATTCGATAGTCGCGTTAGTAACCAGGTGTGTAGCTTGCACACTTCTAATCTATGCAAACTTGTTAATAACCTAAAACTTTATTAAAAGCCAAAACTGTGTAGATTTTGATTTGGTACCCTTATGGGTATGAGCAAGGATTCGGGTAAGTCCGTTTGATAAGTTTACGATATTTGAATCTGATAAATCGCATATGCTATGGTTTACTATATGTTTAATGATTAAGCATGATGGCATGATTTGTATGTGCATGAGTATTAATGTGGGTGACATGAGAGGAGGGGAAAGATTGATATCTGTGACTTTGGGTTACCAGTGGTTTGGTACCACAGTTGAAATTCGTGACTTTGGGTCACGGAGGTTTAGCACCTCAAAGCGACTCGTCGTTGGCTTAGCAACCACGATGGGTTGGCCCCACATTTGATAAAAGCAGGATTATCGCCGGTGATTTGGTATCACAACATGGGTTGGCCCTACATATGGATTATTTGTGACTTTGGGTCACCGGTGGTTTAGCACCACTTTATATTGATATCGGTGACTTTGGGTCACGGTGGTTTGGCACCACCGGTGGTTTGGTACCACACGGGTAGAAAAAGGAGTTGTGGATGGTTAGGTTTGGGTGCATGATATGTTTGCTTGATTATGATCTGTGTAAGCATGTTGCTATAATCGGGAGGGGGATTATGCACTGAGTCTTGGTGACTCACCTTCTCCCTTATCTTTTCAGGTGACTCGTATGGATGAGGAGTCGGGTGGACTCGAGGTGGCCATGCGACATCTATTTACGATTTTATTTGGATTTTCCGATTTGGGTATCACCACTTTAATTTTTGGTTTTATTTGGGTTTGTAATAAGGCCATTAGTATTTTTATTTAGGGTTTTATTATACCTACTTTAAATTTTCTGAACGTTGCTAAATAAATTGTTCAATATGTTTTAAATAACCCGATAACAAAGTTAACTTAAACGCTCTTCAAAATCTAAGCTTTCCAAGCTCAAAACTAGACGATTTTAAATTAATTAAGTAAGAATTCACTCGGGTTTCAATAAACTTCAACGTTTTTCTTAAGCAATGAATGAAAAATGAGTTTTAAAAAGCCTTTCGGGATTTCAAAGCAAATAAAGAAGTTTTTTCGCTAAAACTAAATCGGCAACTTGTTTTCTTCGAAACATTTTCACTCGGTGACATGCCAAATTCGATCATGGTGTGTTGACCAGGTTTAGGGTGTTATATTTTTGGTATCAGAGACAAGTTCAAAAGCTCGATCTGTGGGCCCAAGGCTCAAAATGTTTAAAAGTAGGGTTTTGAAAAGTTTTGTGGGAAATGTACATGGTTTGAATAGCATGGCACCAAGTCTTCGGCACCAATCCACCCAAGTAAGTATCCCTAACCATTTTGTGATTTGTATATGGAAGAAATGGGTATTTCGAGATTGTAGATTAAGAGTTATTGAACCCTAGGAATAGCCTACTCCAACACAAAATTACATAAGACTTAAAGATCAACTAAACAAACCTGTGAGTATGTCGTTGGGTTAAGGGTGTGGCTACAGTTGTGTGCATGTCTAGGAATGGATTCAAGGGGAGCTTGGTATTTAAGCAGTCCTAGTGACTCACCTCCTCTTCGCTCGAATCCTACCTGGTGCGTAGTGACGGTTCACCCTAACCGAGACAACCTATTCACAGGCTAAATTTAATAACTAAAACCCGAAAGGGACTAGCCACCTTGTTTTGTACAACCCTAAAATTAAACCTTGGTTTTGAAATTACCAAAGTACCCTTGATTTGAAAAAATTTCGATTTGGAAAAAATGACCAAAATACCCCTGATTTGCAAATTGACCAAATTACCCCTGACTTGTAGAATTGCCAAAATACCCTCGGTATGAAAAGTTATCGAAGTACCCCCGAATTGAAAATTTCAAAATAACCTTATTTCGTAAAATCACCTGGAACCATATTTTGGAAAATTATGAAAATACCCCTAGTTTATGAAATTACCAAAATACCCCCGGGTAGTGAAATGACGAGAATACCCCTACAAGTGGAGTGTGGGTGGAGGATGTTATTGATGAATGAATGTGATTCACTGAATTAGGGTAGAAGACTTGAAACGAAAACTTTGTAATGATCGAAATAATTACTGTTAAACTTATTTACATAAAACTTGTTCGTGGGTAATCAGTGGAACAGAAGCTAATGCATAAAATTTCTTAAAGTAGATTAAATCACGATCATAGACATGAGTTCTAGGGGCGTGGTCATAATGTGCGAGGGAAGGGTAGAAGCGGAATGACCGTATCGAAAGCTGGTTAGAGTCGGTCAAGGGTCGAGAATGAGATGCCACCACCACCATTCTTGGTGTTGAGTATCGAGGATCGAGACGGGGATGATGCGATGTCGCGGTGATGTTCTGAGTTCTTGAGAGAGTGGTGGAGCGGTGGAGGTCTGGCTCGTAAATCAGTGTCGGTGACTCAGAACCAATAGAGATGAGGTATTACGAGGTGTATTTGGTGTGGCGTAATCTGGTGAGTATTGGTTGGAGGCGAAGGAGTGAATCATGGATGATTTGGATTTGACGATTGAGGAGGCGAAAAGGGTAGTGTCGCTTCTCGAGATGATTCATATCAGTGGTGGCTCATGGTTGGGATAATCTTTGCCGCGGATGATCTCACAGGATTATTTCAAAGTGACTTATCGGAAGAAGTATGTTGGGACTAGTTATATTGATGCACAGAGGAAGGCATTTACGAAATTTGGTTCGGGGAGTAAGTCCGTATCGGAGTATGAGGCAAAATTCTTAAGGTTGAGCCGATATGCTCGAGGCATCGTGGCTACGGAGCATGAGCGATGTGTCAGATTCGAGGACAGACTGAGGGATAATCTGAGATTGCTGATTGCTCCACAGCAGGAGCGAAAGTTTATCGTGCTGGTAGAGAAGGCTAAGGTAGCCGAAGGGGTCAAGGAATCTGTGAGACAGAATGCGGATAGGAATAGACAAAAGAGAGGTTTTGGATCATTTGGATCAGCCAGAAACTCTCAGAAGAGGGCTAGACATGGTGGGTCGAATTAGTCTAGGAGGCCTGTTGCTGCTAATCGGGGACCCGCGTAGTGTAATCGGTATGGAAAATCTCATTGGGGAGGATGTTGGATGGGTGACAAAGGATGTTTTGAGTGTGGGTTGCTGGATCATTGTGTGAGGGACTATCCACGAAAATTAGCCAGGATTCAATTTGAAGGTCAGGGCTGTGCTCAGTTCAGGAATGAGGGACCGCAACCGCGAGAGGGTCGTGGTTCTGGTAAAGGAGGTAATGGTTACGGTCGGGCGCGGAGCACCAAGCGGAGGTGCAAGCAATAGTGAAGTAAGACGACCTAGATTGGTATATGCGGTGAGGCGTCGAGAGGAAAGCGACGCACTGAACGTCATAATCGATGCGTTTTTAATCTTTGGATTACCATATACTACTTTGATAGATGTGGGTTCAATGCATTCGTATGTTGCTAGTAGCATAGTGGGAACCATGAACCTAGACTTTGAAACTACTTCTAGGAGATGCGATGAATTAGCCCTCTAGGTCACTCTGTGAGAAGTAAATAAGTCGTATAGGGATGGACCCTAGAACTCAAGGGGTAGTATTTGTAGGCGATCGATGGAGCGCCGTTTGGGGAGTTCGATCTGATTCTTGGGATAGACTGGCTGGTGAAGTACCAAGCAAGTTTGGATTGCACGACTAAGCGTATGGTTTTGAAAATGGTTGAGGGTGAAGAAGTGGTGATGATAGGTAATAGAAGAGATTATCTATCCAATGTGGTGTCTGCTTTGAAAGCTGAGAAGATGGTCAGGAAGGGCTGTGAGGCGTTTATGGTTCGTGTGTGTGCCTTGGAGGCCAAAAAGTCAGCCGCGAAGAATGTCCAACTGTGAAGGAATTTGCTAATGTATTTTCAGAAGAACTTCTGGGTCTGCCTCCGGATCGAGAAGTTGAATTCGGTATAGACCTGTTACCCGGAGCTGCGCCAGTGTCTATTGCCCCATATAGAATGGTGCCAAAGGAATTGGTGGAGCTGAAGGCTTAGATTCAGGAGTTGTTGGACCGGGGTTTTATTCGGTTGAGTGTTTTGCCTTGGGGAGCGCCAGTGCTCTTTGTTAAGAAGAAGGATAGTACAATGCGGATGTGCATAGACTACCGCCAGTTGAATAAGCTGACGATCAAAAACAAGTATCCGTTGCCGAGGATAGACGACTTGTTTGATCAGCTTAAAGGGGCATCGATTTTCTCGAAGATCGATCTAAGGTCAGGATATCATCAGCTTAAGGTGAAAGAGGCTGATATCCACAAGATGGTGTTTTGTACTCATTATGGACACTACGAGTTTCTGGTAATGCCATTCGGGTTGACCAACGTGTTGGCAGCATGCATGGATATGATGAATCGGGTGTTCCAGCAGTACTTGGACCAGTTTGTCATGGTATTTATAGACGACATATTGGTGTACTCCAGGACTGAGGAGGATCATGATACGGACTTGTGGGTGGTTTTGCAAATTCTGAGGGAAAAGTAGTTATTTGCCAAGTTCAGTAAGTGCGAGTTCTGGCTTAGGGAGGTGATTTTCTTAGGTCACGTAGTGTCAGCTGAAGGGATTAGAGTGGACCATCGCAAGATTGAGGCAGTGTGGGACTGGAAACCACCTAAGTCGATTGCCGAGATTCAGAGTTTTCTAGGTTTGGTGGGGTATTACCGAAGATTTGTAGAAGGATTTTCTCTGATCACAGCAACATTGACCAAGTTATTGAGGAAAGGAGTTCCATTTGTATGGTCTGAGAAACAACGGAGAGTTTCGAAAAGTTGAGGAAGATTCTGACGGAAGCTCCAGTTTTGATTCAGCCGGAGGCAGGAAAGGTTTTCACGGTCTACTGTGATGCATCACATACTGGCTTGGGATGTGTCTTGTCTGAAAGGGAAAGTAGTGGCGTGTCGTCTCGGCGGTGAGACCGCATGAGGTAACTACCCGACACATAACTTGGAGTTAGTTGCGGTGGTTTTGCCACGAACATATAGAGACACTATCATGCGGAGAGAAGTCGATAGTCTACGGACCACAAGAGTCTGAAGTACCTTTTGACTCAAAAGAACTTAAATTTGAGACGGTCACGGATGGATTGAGCTATTGAAGGACTACGATTGTTCAATTGAGTATCATTCGGGCAAGGCTAATGTGGTTGCAGATGCGTTGAGCCGTAAGGTAGTGTCGGACTTAAGAGCGATGTTTGCTCATCTTAGCTTGTATGATGATGGGAGAGTTTTGGCGAGTGCGAGTTAAGCCGACTTGGGTAGAAGCAGATTAAGAGAAAGCAGTTAGTGGATGAAGGTTTGAATGCTCGGAGGTTGCGAGTGCGAGTGGGAAGTGCGGAAGGTTATAGCTTGACCAACAAGGGAGTGTTGTGTTTTCAAGGAGAGCTTGTATGCCAAAGGACGTCGAGTTAAAGCGGAGGATTCTTTAGGACAAAATCGCATATGCATCATCCTAGAGGTAGCAAGATGTCTGGGATTTGCGAGAGAAGCGATTCGGTGGCAGTGCGAAGTGGGAAGGGACTGAGTTTGTGGGTAAGTGTCTGACGTGTCAGCAGGTCAAAGCTAAACATCAATTTTTGTCAGGTTTACTTCAGCCGATGAAGGTTCCCCAGTGGAAGTGGGAAAGGATCACTGTGGACTTTGTCAGTGGGTTACCCCTTACGCCTAGTAAGAAGGACTCAGTCTAGGTGATTGTGGACCGATTGATGAAATTAGCTCATTTCATACCGGTAAGGGTTGTTTACTCGCTTCAGAAGTTAGCTAAGCTGTATGTGGCAGAGATAGTGAGGTTGCACGGTATGCCAGTGTCAATTATCTTAGATAGGGATCCCAGATTCACGTCGAGGTTCTGAAAAGCATTACATCAGGCATTGGGTACGCGGTTGGATTTTAGCATGGCATTTCATCCACAGTCGGATGGATAGTCGAAAAGAGTTATACAAATCTTGGAAGACATGTTGAGAGGCTGTGTTTTGGACTTTAGAGGTAGTTGGGAAAAATTTCTACCGTTAGCAGAGTTCGCGTACAACAATAGTTACCAGGCAAGCATTAAAATGGCACCATATGAGGCATTGTATGGTAGGAAGTGTCGTACACCTACATGCTGGACAGAGTTGGGTGAGCATCAGATGTTGGGGTCAGAGTTGGTTGTTGAGACCGAGGATAAAATCAAGTTGATTCAGACTCGCCTGAAGGAAGCTTTGGACAGACAGAAGTCATATGCCGATCTTAAGCAGAGAGATATTGAGTTTGCAGTGGGTGACAGGGTTTTCCTGAATGTCTCGCCATGGAAGAAGGTGCTGAGGTTTGGGAGGAAAGGCAAGCTAAGCCCAAGGTTTATTGGCCCATATAAGGTATTGAGATGAGTGGGACCAGTAGCTTATCAGCTCAAGTTGCCAGCAGAGCTGAGTCAGATACATGATGTATTCCACGTCTCCATCTTGGCGCCTGAATTCGAGATCCATCGCATGTTGTATCGGTGGAGGAAATTGAGGTGAGCCCAGATTTGACCATGGAAGAGGAACTAGTGCAAATTCTAGATCGGGATGTAAAGGTTTTACGCAGAAGTCAGTTCCATTAGTGAAAGTGTTATGGCGGAACCATGGCATGGAAGAAGCTACGTGGGAACCCGAGGATGTGATGAGGCAGCAATACCCTGAACTCTTTTGACCAGGTAATTTCGAGGTCAAAATTATTTTAAGGGGGTAGAACTCTAACATCCTTGAATAAGGGCTATTATGTTTGAACTATTTGCATGGGTATGGCTTGAGTTGCGTTATTGATTGAGGTGTTTTAGGGTCTAGATATGAGCCAAGGGTAGGCCCGAACTATAGGAAATTTTATTTTCATGCATTGGTTGTGGGATTTGAAGGAGCTAGGGGTTAAGAATATTTTATGGTAAACTGTAGCACAAGTAAAGCCTTGGTAAAGTGGCAAAGGGGCGCCACTTAGGGCCTTAGTTAGTGACGCCACAAGCAAGGGAAGGAGAGCTTGGGTTCGAGCTACAAAAATCTCCCCTTGTGCAATTATTTTTGACGCCAGAGAGGGGAAGAGTTGTGCTCAGCTCAAACTCTGATGGATAACTGTTGAACAAGTCAATAGATTTAAATGGGTGGAGAAGAGAGAATTTAGGAGTTTGATCAATTCAAACTCACTTGAATGGTTGACCAAGAGTGATTTGGGAGTTTGCCAAATCGAACTACAGTGTGAGAGAATGTCGGTTGGGAGACTTAGGAGAGGTCCGATTTTCCATAATCATTCTAGGTAGGCACTTTCGGCTAAGCAAAATTTTGAAACAAGTTGTTTGAGGCAAAACCGAAACCCCTAGGCTTTAGTGACTTCACTCTCCAGCATCCAAACCATCGTCTTTCTTTCTCTCTTGAAACCAAAGCGTACTGTACATCTTTTCCTTCTTCTATTTTTTGGTAATAGGGGGTTGTGACCGAATATCTTTTGCCCTTCTTTCAAAAGCCATAGCCGAAACCCCCTTTGACTGTTCCATCACCATTGCCAAAACCCTCTCAACCATTAAATATCTCTTCTTTGCTCTCGTCTTCTTTTTCTACACTTTGGCCGAATATCAACCAAGGGTGGATCTCTTTGATCTTCTTCTCTAATCGGTTTTGGAATGGGGTCTCCGGGATTTTGAAGCGATGGATCGGGTCATCTATTCTCTGCCAATCGGTCTTAGTAAGTAGTGGGAAGGCTCTATCTTGTTATCAAAAAGTGTTAAGGAGGGGGGATCTAGTGCGTTAGATCTTGATCTTCGAGATTCGATAGTCGGGTTAGTAACCAGGTGTGTAGCTTACACACTTCATAATCTATGCAAACTTGTTAATAACCTAAAACTTTGTTAAAAGCCGAAACTGTGTAGATTCCGATTTGGTACCCTTATGGGTATGAGCAAGGATTCGGGTAAGTCCGTTTGATAAGTTTACGATATTTGAATCTGATAAAATTGCATATGCTATGGTTTATTTTATGTTTAATGATTAAGCATGATGGCATGATTTGTATGTGCATGAGCATTAATGTGGGTGACATGAGAGAGGGGGAAGATTGATATCTGTGACTTTGGGTCACCAGTGGTTTGGTACCACAGTTGAAATTCGTGACTTTAGGTCACCAGAGGTTTGGCACCTCATAGCGACTCGTCCTAGTAGCTTAGCACCACAGTGGGTTGGCCCCACATTTGATAAAACGGGATTGTCACCAGTGATTTTGTATCACAATGTGGGATGGCCCCACATATGGATTATTCGTAACTTTGGGTCACTAGTGGTTTGGCACCACTTTATATTGATATCAGTGACTTTGGGTCACCAGTGGTTTGGTACCACACGGGGTAGAAAAAGGAGTTGTCGATGGTTAGCTTTGGGTGCATGATATGTTTGCTTGATTATGATCTGTGTAAGCATGTTGCTATAATCGGGAGGGGGATTATGCACTGAGTCTTGGTGACTCACCTTCTCCCTTATCTTTTCAAGTGACTCGTAGATCGCGGATGAGGAGCCGGGTGGACTCGAGGTGGCCATGCGACATCTATTTACGGTTTTATTTGGATTTTTCGATTTGGGTATCACCACTTTAATTTTTGGTTTTATTTGGGTTTGTAATAAGGCCATTAGTATTTTTATTTAGGGTTTTATTATACCTGCTTTAAATTTTCTGAATGTTGCTAAATAAATTGTTCAACATGTTTTAAATAACCTGATAACAAAGTTAACTTAAATGCTCTTCAAAATCTAAGCTTTCCAAGCTCGAAACCAAACGGTTTTAAATTAATTAAGTAATAATTCACTTGGGTTTCAATAGACTTCAACATTTTTCTTAAGCAATGAATGAAAAATGAGTTTTAAAAAGCCTTTCGGGATTTCAAAGCAAATAAAGAAGTTCTTTTCGCTAAAACTAAACCGGCAACTTGTTTTCTTCGAAATGTTTTCATTCCGTGACATGCCAGATTCAGTCGTGGTGTGTTGACCGAGTTTGGGGTGTTACACCATATGACCCTACAAAAAATTTCAGTATAACATGCCCACATGCCCGTGTAGGCCCACACGCCCAGATTGGCTGGCCCAAAATCCACCCGCCTTGTAGCATGGTCGTGTGGGCCCACACCCCCTACTTGTTTTGGCCCCGTGTGGCCCACACGACCACACTCGAGAAACCACATGGCCGTGTGTTGCGCACGACCATGCCTTTGTCAACTACACGGTTGTGTCCTCACACACGAGCAACCACACGCCCGTGTGGCGTCGATAGTGACCATTTTCGGTTTTTGCCGAAAATTTGATTTTTGCATTTCGGGTACACACCTGGTATCGATTTGATGCGAAAACTATCCCGAGCCTTCCAAAACCTAAAAACGACAAAACAATGCTAAATTTCAATCTCTACGTACGATTAAACCGAAAACCTGAAACCAATTCCAACATAAATCAAACACTTACCGCTACTCCAACACTCCAAAAGATTAACTATTATCCTGCAGTATTAACTACTATCCTGCAGTTGTAGAATCATGATCTTCTCAACTTGCTGCTACCCAAAACAAAGGTATAACTCCCAATCAACATTTGGAAAAACCACAAGTCACCGAATAGAAAACCCCACTTACCAAAACATGCGATGAAAGTAGGAATGAGAGAACAAAGGTATGAACGTAGAGCAAAAAGGAAGAAAAATCGAAGGAGAGGAAAAGAAAAACAAACAGCAGAGTAAGACCAAGAACCAATGTCAAATGATTTTGGGAAAGAGGAAAAATTTGGAAAAAGAATAAAATTAAACTAAATCTAACTATGACACTACTCCCCTGATTTACTCCCACTATCTCAACCTCCTCAGACTTTCAGTACAACCAGAACTCTTTCGATTCACTGAGACAAAAATATTAACATTCATGCTAGCATTGGGACTCAAACACAGGACCTCCAACACACCAACTCCCTTACTACTCGAACCAGCAGGTTCATTCTAATATTAAATTATAGACAATTCAAAATAAGATCGCTGACCAAAAATAAGTCTTGGGTTAAAAAATAACCAAAATTAGTTAAAGCTAAGTCTTGAACTTGGGACCTCACACACACACCCAGAACACTTAACCACTGAAGCAGATACACAATTGTGTCAAATATTTACAGGAATATAGATAAACTTTTTGGGGCGTTACAACTCTACCCCCTAAAAGAAATTTTGACCTCGAAATTTACCTTATCAAAATAGATGAGGATACTGCTGATGCATCGAGTCCTCAGGTTCCCACGTGGCCTCTTTAGTAGCATGATTCCACCACAGAACCTTTACTAGAGGGATGGGATTCCTTTTCAGAACCTTGATGTCACGATCTAGAATCTGAACCGGCTCCTCTTCAAAGGTCAAATTCGGCCTAACCTCAATCTCCTCAACAGAAACAACATGAGAAGGGTCAGACTGATATCGCCTCAAAATCAAAAAATGGAAGACATCATGGATACGGTCCAACTCTGAAGGTAGCTCCAACTAATACGCAGCTGATCCCACATGCTTCAGAATCCGATATGACCCAATGAACCTAAGGCTCAGCTTGCCCTTACGATCGAATCTTAGAACTTTCTTCCACGGAAAAACCTTAAGAAAGATGAAGTCCCCACATAATACCCAATATCATGCCTCTTCAGATCTGCATATGATTTTTGTCTATTAGAAACCACTTTCAGACTATCCCGAATCAATCTAACCTTATTCTCGGTCTTAGACACCAACTCAGGACCCAAAACCTGACATTCACCTAACTCAGTCCAACATAGCGGAGTGCGACACTTATGACCATACAAAGCCTCGTAATGGGCCATCTGGATGCTAGACTGAAAGCTATTGTTGTAGGTGACCTCGACTAGCGGCAGATAATCCTTCCAACTACCTCGAAAATCAATCACGCAACTCCGAAGCATGTCCTCTAGTATCTAAATCACCCTCTCCGATTGACCATCTGTCTGAGGATGGAACACAATACTAAAGTCTAACCTCAAACCCAGAGCCCCATGTAACTTTTTCTAGAACCGAGAAGTGATGTGAAGATCTTTATCAGAAATAATTGACACCAGAACTCCATGCAGTCTTAAAATTTTAGAGATGTAGAGCTTTGCCAACTTCTGTAGAGAATAGTCTATCTAAACAAAAATGAAGTAAGCAGACTTGGTTAATCGATCCACGATGACCTAAATCGAATCCTTCTTAGTGGGTGTCAAGGGCAACCCACTAACAAAGTCCATCATTACTTGTTTCCATTTCTATAAAGGAATATTAACTGGTTGTAATAATCCTGATGGTAACTGGTGCTCAGCCTTAACCTACTGACACGTCAGAAAATGAGCCAAAAAGTTAGTAACCTCACTCTTCAAACCTAGCCACCAGTACAGTTCAGGGAGATCACGATACATCTTATTACCGCCTGGATGCATAGCATAAGGGCTACTATGTGCCTCCCTCATAGTAGACTTCCTCAAATTAGTATCATTTGGCATCAGATTTGACCTGAAAACATAACACACCATCATTATTAAACCCAAAATTAAAAGTAGTACCACTCTCAACCTAACAGAACCGCACACCTAGAGTCCCATCCACTAACTTTCTATCTCGAATCTGATCAATCCAAGACGGCTTAACTTGTAACTCGGCCAACAAACTCCTATTATCAAACAGACTAAGGCGAGCAAACATCGCCCTCAAATAAGACATCGCTCTTTGACTGAAAGCATCAACCACCACATTAGCCTTACCAAGATGATACTCAATGGTGCAGTCATAATCTTTAAGCAGCTCAATCCATCGCCGCTTCCTAAGGTTCAACTCCTTCTGAGTGAGGAGATATTTGAGGCTTTTGTGATCAGTGTAGATGATACACCTCTCACCATATAGATAATGCCTCTAGATTTTCAATTTAAAGACCACCGCAGCCAACTTGAGATTATGCGTCAGATAGTTCTCTTCGTGTTTCTTAAGCTGACGGGACACATAAACTACAACCTTACCATTCTGCATCAGAACGCAACCCAAACCAACGTGCGACGCATCACTGTATACCACAAACTCCTTACAGATTTGGGTACATGTCGAGCAGGGCACGAGTCAAAATAGACTTGAGCTTCTCAAAGCTCTCTTGTTGTACATCATCCAGAAAAAGGGGACACCCTTACGCAGCAACTTAGTAAAAGAAGCTGCAATCAGAGAGAACCCCTCCACAAAATGTCGATAATACTGCGCCAAACCCAGAAAGCTGCAGATCTCAAATACATTCTTAGGCTGTTTCCAATCAAGCACAGCCTTGATCTTCCGAGGATCAACTTGAATCCCCTCAGTAGAAACCACATGCCTTAGAAAAGTTACTTCACGCAACCAGAACTCACACTTGATTAACTTAGCGTAAAGCTGCTTCTCACGTAGAATCTGTAGCACAACTCTAAGATGATCATCATGCTCATCCTTAGTCTTAGAGTATACCGAATGTCGTCAATGAAAACCACGACGAACTACTCCAGATAGGGCTGAAACACTCGATTCATCAGATCCATAAATACGGCCGGAGTGCTCGTCAATACAAAAGGCATAACTAGGAACTCGTAATGCCTATAACGATTCCTAAATGTAGTCATATGAACATTAGCCTCCTTAACCCTCAACTGATGATACCTAGATCGAAGATCAATCTTGGAGGACACAAAATCCCCTCGAAATTGATTAAACAAGTCATCGATCCTCGGAAGTGGATACTTGTGCTTTATAGTCATCTTTTTCAACTGTCGATAGTTAATACACATCCTCATGGTCCCATCCTTTTCTTCACAAATAAAATCGGCACCCCCCACGGAGACACACTAGGACGATGAAACCACGGTCTAGAATTTCTTAATGTTGAGCCTTAAGTTCTGTAAGCTCCTTCGGTGCCATCTAGTATGGAGCGATAGACGCATGAGCTGTACTCGGAAGAAGCTTAATACCAAACTCCACTTCTCTATTCAGAGGTAAACCCGGTAACTCCTCAGGGAAAACATCCGAAAAGTCCATTACCATTCTGATATCCCCAATAGAAAAACCCCTAGAATCAGAAACACTGACGTAAGCCAAGTACACTCGCACCATTTCTGAACCAATTTTTTTAGCCACAAGTGCGGAGATCACGTTAGACAAATAATCTCGACGCTCGCCGATCACAACCACCTCCTTATCATCCTCAGCCCTTAGAATGACCCTCTTATTTGCACAGTCCAAGCTGAATCGATGCTCAACCAACTAGTCCATGCCCAGAATTAAATCGAACCCCCTAACTGGAAGCTCGTATCAGATTCGCTAGAAATATCTCCCCTTGCACCTCTAACGGAATGTCTCTATAAATTTTACTAACCCGAACAGATTGCACCAATGGACTCAGTACAATAACCTCACTAGTAGTGCTCTCAACAGAAATCTCCAAAGTTTTAGATATAGTACTAGCTTCATAGGAGTGAGTAGAACCTATGTCTATCAAAGCAGTATAAGGCACATTGAATATAAGGAACGTATCGGTGATGACATCAGGAGCATTTATATCTTCTTAATGAAGTGCAGCATAAACTAGTCCAGGCTACCTCACCTCGGTCTAACCAGCACCTCTGCCCGACTCTCTGCCCACGACCTACACCATTACCACCCCTAGCCACTCTATGGCCCCTAGGTGGCTGCTGAACTACCCTCTAAGGCTGCACAGGACCCTATGCTGACGCTTGCATCTGATTTGCCCAGTATGGACACTCTCTGATACGATGCTCCAACGACACACACCTCAAACAAGCCCTTATCTTTCTCTAACACTCGCCTAGATGGTGCCTACTGTAAACGGAAAAATATATAAGATTTTTCCTATGTAATTTTTCACCTTTTTACTTAAATCCGTTGTTAAAACTAGGTAATTGTTTAATAAATTAATGAAATATGTGAAAATATGAAATTAAGACATAGAAATTATTAAAATGTGATTTTATGTTTTATTATATAGTTTTCATGCAATAAAGGTTTATTTTATATTAATTTGAATATAATATATTTTTAAGACATAAAGTGAGCCATGCATAATTAAATTAAATAATAAAATATAAAATTATATTTAATAATTAATTTTAAAATATTTCATTAATAATTTGGGTTTTAATAAATTAATTAAATTAGATAAATTTTATTCTTTGGTCCTCTAACTTGTTGATTTATTCTAGAAAGGTCTAATAGCTTTGCTGGATTACAAAATCGTCCAAATTGGATACCAAGTCAACCCAATATTCGGCTACACATGGCTGTCCATTTAAACCATTCTTTGGTTTAATTACACAAGGTCCTTGAAGTGTTGAAGAAATTAGATATTTTCTCGAAGATTTACGTTTGACCAAGTCTCAGTCCTGAGTTGTGTGGCATCCAAAATTGCTTAAAAATCAAGTAAAAATCAAGTTAAAAGCCACTAAGCATGGCTGGACACAATTTGAGGAGATTTGAAGAGGTTAACATCCACTATTTTTGCAAACTATCCCTCTCGCCTCACCTATAAATAAGGCCCTCTCATTCCCTCATTCATCATCCCTCAATCATTCCTCATTCATTCTCATCATTCATCATTCCCTCTTCTCTCCAAATTCTCTTAGTGTTTTCCATTCCCACACCTAGCATCATCTCTTCATACATGTTTTAGCAATTAAGCCTCTTAAAGAACCCTTGGTCGGCCACCTTAGAGAGCCATCAGCAAAGGAGCAAAGCAAAGGAACAAAGGAGCCTCGTCAGTCAGAGTCTTGGGTGACAGCAACTCTGAATTGGGTTTCATCTTTCTTTTCTTTAATTTAATCTAAATATGTTTGCTATATGTTCTTTGTTCTTGTTTACAACAATGTTAGCTTAATTTATTTAAGCTAGGATGATTGCTTTGATTAAATAATATTTATTTGATTCATGCTTATAATGTTTGTGCCTCAATCGATCATCTTTTCAATTAAAATCAAGTCTGTATTTCATTCATATGTGATTGAAATGCATTTTAATTAGCTGTATGATCCTGACCAGACGACGGCTAATGGACACATAATTGAAATGTGCATGCTCAATTTAGATCCTAACCCGATTAAATTGTATGTTGCATAACAACTCTGGCCAAGCTCTGTTATCTGTATAGTTTTTAGATTTGTATGATTAAACTGCTTCAAACTTGGCATGTCCCTATTACCTCACACGAATGATAAGAAACCCTTAGTAAATAAGGATTAGTAAAATGCATATTTACTAAGTAAAGGATTCCAAAAGGACCTAATGTGGTTTCCAAACTCATGAAAGATCGAGTTGCCATGGAATGTTTTTCCAAATGTTATTAAGCATGTTGATAATAAATTGAGATTAATTAAAGTAATTGTCCTAGTTTATTTATGTTATAATTATTGCAAATTGTGTTTAATTTTGCTAAAATCTATTTCATTCATATAGTTTGCATACTTAGATAATCTGCATTAGGGATCATTGTATTTAGTTTAATATATTTTAATCACCACTTCTCAACTATATTGTGTTTTTATTTACCATATTGTTAATATAATTTTACAAATTAAGTGACTAAGCACAAATACAATCCCTGTAGAGACGATAACTCGGTACTTACTTATTACTTGATAACGACTGTGTACACTTGCACAAACCTACGAGTTACAAGTTTTTGGCGTCGTTACCTAGGATTGTCAACTGTTTCCATAGTCATTTTTTTCGTGAAATTATTTATTTTCAGCTTGATTCATTTCTAACATTACTAACTTATTCTTTTTAATTTCTGTGAGTTTTTCAGGTGTTTATGAGCATAGATTGAATTATCGATTTACTCCCTGTAGACCTTAAATTGAGCGAACTTTCAGACAAAGAAGATGTGAATGAACAGCTTAAAGACAAGTCGAGATGGACCTTTGAAATCAGAATCAAAACCAAGGTAATGAAGCCGATCATGTACGAAATCCCATCCTTATTGCCGATGATAGGGATCAATGCATTAGACAATATGTTATGCCACTTTTCAGTGAGTTAAATCTAGGAATTAGAAGGCTAGATATTGGGGCAACCCAATTTGAATTGAAACTAGTGATGTTTCAAACGCTACAAATGGTGGGCCAATTTAGTGGTATGCCTACGGAAGATCCACATCTCCACCTTCGATTGTTTATGGAGATGAGTGATCCATTCAAGATAGCTGGTGTGACTGAAGACGTACTGAGGTTGAAGTTTTTTCTATACTCGTTGCAAGATCGAGCACGAGTATGGCTCAATTCATTGCCACTAAGTTCCATATCTACATGGCAAGAATTAGCAGAGAGATTTTTGGTTAAGTATTTCCCACCTAGCAAAAACGCTAAGTTGAGGAATGAGATCACAACTTTCCAACAATTGGATTATAAGTCTTTGTATGAGGCTTGGGAGTGATTCAAGTAGTTACTTCTTAAGTGTCCTCATAATGGGATTCCTCATTGTATCCAGTTGGAGACATTCTAGAATGGTCTAAATGCACATACAAGATTGATGGTAGATGCTTCCGCGAATGGTGCAATTTTGTCTAAGTCTTATAATGAGGCTTAAGAGATCATCGAGAGGATCGCGAGTAATAATTATCAATGGCCAACAAATTGAACAACTTCAGGAAGACGTGTAGCCGGAGTTCATGAAGTAGATGCCCTCACTTCATTATCAGCTCAAGTACCATCTATTTCCTCTATGTTAAAACATTTTACCGCTAATAGTGCTAATAATTTTGCAACTCAGCCACCAAGTCTGTTTGAAGTAGTTTCCTATGTGTACTATGGGAAGGTCATTCTTTTGAGAATTGTCCATCAAATCCCGAGTCAGTGTACTATGTGGGGAACCAATATCAAAATAGGAGTGGACAAGGACCCCAATCCAACTTCTACAATCCTTCATGGCGTAATCATCCTAACTTTTCTTGGAGTAACCAAGGAAATGGACCGAACAAGAACTTATTGTAGCAAAGACCCAACCAATCTCAAGGGTTTAATCAGCAAGCTCTAAAACCACCTCAAGTTAAGGCATCAAATAGGTTGGAGAACTTATTGAAAGCGTACATGGCAAAGAATGACGATTTGATCCAAAGCTAAGCAACAACACTAAAAAATTTGGAAAACCAAATGGGTCAGTTAGCTCCGAGCTTCGTAATAGACCCAAAGGAACCTTGCCGAGCGGTTCTGAGAATCTAAGAAATTTGGGTAAAGAACATATCAAGGCAGTGGCATTGCGAAGTGGTAAAATTCTAGAGCCCTGATTGATTGATGTTGAAGATAAGCCTGTTGAGAAGAATCAACCAGCTGTTGAAATTCCTACACCAAAGGAATCAGAATCTGCAAAGTTTGACAAGGTAAACCCTGGCTTAGTGAATTCAGATATTTTAACATCTTCTTTGGATGCAAGTTTCCTACTCAGAAAAGTTGTCATGTTCAACCGAAAGTTCCATCAGCTCCATATCCACAAAGATTGCAGCAATACAAGCAAAAACATGAGGTGCAATTCAAGAAGGTTTTGGATGTTCTGAAGCAGTTACACATCAATATTCCATTAGTAGAGGCTTTACAACAAATGCCAAATTATGTGAAGTTTATGAAGGATATATTGTCCAAGAAGAAACGACTGAGTAAGTATGAGACTATTGCCTTCACAAAGGAGTGTAGTGTGTTCCTGCAGAACAAATTGCCACCAAAATTGAAAGACCCATGAAGCTTTACTACCCTGTAACATTGGTGAATCTTACTGTGGTAAAGCTTTTTGTGACTTAGGGGCGAGTACCAACTTGATACCTAAGTCTATTTTCACAATGTTAGGGATAGGTGAAGTAAGACCTACAACTGTGACGCTTCAGCTTGCGGATCGATCTTTAGCATATCCCGAAGGAAAGATCGAGGATGTTTTGGTAAGAGTTGATAATTTTATTTTTCTTGCTGATTTCATTGTCTTAGATTTTGAAGCAGACAAGGAAATGCCGATCATTCTTGGGAGACCTTTCTTAGCCACAAGAAGAATGTTACTTGATGTGTAGAAAGGTGAACTCACCATGCGAGTTCAAGATGATCAGGTAACCTTTAACATTCTTAAAGCAATGAAATTTCCCAATCCGAGTAGAAGAGTGTTTAGTTATGGAAGAGATAGAAACCTTAGTTTTTATGGAAAGAAATTTTGAAGAAGATCCATTGAAGAAAGCCTTAGATCTTGGCCCTTTGGAGGATGAAGAAGGTGAAGAAAACATGGCTTTGATGGAAGTCAATCCCAGAAATTTTATTCAATCCATACAGTTTGAACTGTTGGAGTTGGAAGTCAAAGAATTTGTACAACCCAAGTTGTCAATTGAAGAACCACCTAAACTCGAACTAAAGGTACTTCCTTCCCATTTGAAATACATTTATTTAGGTTACTGTTCTACTTTGCCTGTGATTATTTCAGTAGAACTGATGAAAGATCAAGAGGAGCAACTAATTGTTGTTCTAAAAAAATTTAAGAAAGCAATTGGTTGGACCATAGCTGATATTTGAGGTATAAGCCCTTCTTTTTACATGCATAAAATTATTTTAGAAGAAGGTGAAAAAGCTCGAATTGATGGGCAAAGGAGGTCGATCCCATTATGAAAAAAGTTGTGAGAAAATAACTAATCAAATAATTAGATGCAGGAATCATCTATCCTATTTCAGATAGTTCGTGGGTAAGTCCGGTGTAGTGTGTGCCGAAGAAAGGTGGAATAACGATTGTTGAAAATGAGCGTAATAAGTTAATTCAACGAGGCTATTACTGGGTTGGAGAATCGTATTAATTACAAAAGTTGAACAAAGCCACTCGAAGGACCATTTTCCATTGCCTTTTATGGATCAGATGTTAGATCGAATGGCAGGTAATGAATTCTATTATTTTCTAGATGGCTATTCGGGATATAACCAAATAGTTGTAGCCCTAGAAGACCAACATAAAATAACCTTTACTTGTCCATACGGTATGTTTGCTTTTAGGCGAATGCCTTTTGGTTTATGCAATGCACCTGCAACTTTTCAACGATGCATGATGGCAATATTTACTGATATGGTTGAAAATTTTGTTGAGGTTTTCTGAATGATTCTTCTATTTTGATAACACTTATGATATCTGTTTGAGTATTTTGGCTAAGGTAATGAAGAGATGCGAAGAGACGAATCTTGTCCTTAATTGGGAAAAATGTTATTTTATGGTCAAGGAAGGGATTATCTTAGGTCATAAGATCTCAAAGAAAGGAATTGATGTCGATAACACGTAATTGAAAGATTACTGGCCCCAATGAATGTGAAAGGAGTCAGAAATTTCTTAGGCCATGCCAGTTTTTATCGAAGGTTTATCAAAGATTTCTCAAAACTTTCTAAACCGTTGTGTTTGTTGTTAGAGAAAGATTACTCGGGACGAGCAATGATTTAAGTTTGGGGGTGTGTAAATGGAAAAATATATAGGATTTTTCCTATGTAATTTATCACCTTTTTACTTAAATTTGTTGTTAAAACTAAGTAATTGTTTAATAAATTAATGAAATATGTGAAAATATGAAATTAGGACATAGGAATTATTAAAACTTGATTTTATGCTTTATTATATGTTTTCATGCAATAAATGGCTTATTTTTATTAATTTGAATATATTACATTTTTAAGACATAAAGTGGGCCATGCATGATTAAATTAAATAATAAAATATAAAATTATATTTAATAATCCATTTTAAAATATTTCATTAATAATTTGGGTTTTAATTAATTAATGAAATTGGATAAATTTTATTCTTTGGTCCTCTAACTTGTTGATTTATTCTAGACAGGTCTGATAGCTTTGCTGGATTACAAAATTGTCCAAATTGGATACCAAGTCAACCCAATATTCGGCTACACATGGCTGTCCATTTAAACCATTCCTTAGTTTAATTACACAAGGTCCTTGCAGTGTTGAAGAAATTAGAGATTTGCCCAAAGATTTACGATTGACCGAGTCTCAGTCTTGAGTTGTGTGGCATCCAAAATTACTTAAAAATCAAGCAAAAATCAAGTCAAAAGCCACTAAGCATGGCTGGCCACAATTTGAGGAGATTTGAAGAGGTTAAATCCACTATTTTTAGCAAACTATCCCCCTCTCCTCACCTATAAATAAGACCCTCTCATTCCCTCATTCATCCTCCCTCAATCATTCCTCATTCATTCTCATCATTCATCATTCTCTCTTCTCTCCAAATTCTCTTAGTCTTGTCCATTCCCATGCCTAGCATCATCTCTTCATAGAGATTTTAGCGGTTAAGCCTCTTAAAGAACACTTGGTCGGCCACCTTGGAGAGCCATCAGCAAAGGTCCAAAGCAAAGGAACGAAGGAGCCACGTCAATCAGAGTCTTGGGTGATAGCCACTCTGAATTGGGTTTCATCTTTGTTTTCTTTAATTTATTCTAAAGATGTTTGCTAAGTGTTCTTTGTTCTTGTTTACAACAATGTTAGCTTAATTTTATTTAAGCTAGGTTGATTGCTTTGATTAAATAATATTTATTTGATTCTTGTTTATACTATTTGTGCCTCAATTGATCATGTTTTCAATTAAAATCAAGTCTGTATTTCATTCATAAGTGATTGAAATGCACCTAAATTAGCTAAGCGATCCTAACCAGACGACGACTAATAGACACATAATTGAAATGTGCATGCTCAATTTAGATCCTAACCCGATTAAGTTGTAGGTTGCATAACAACTCTAACCAAGATCTGTTATCTGCATAGTTTTTAGATTTGTGTGATTAAACTATTTCGAACCTGACACGTCTCAGTTACCTCACACGAATGCTAAGAAACCCTTAGTAAATAAGGATCAGTAAAATGCGTATTTACTAAGTAAAGGATTCTGAAAGGATCTAATGTGGTTTCCAAACTCATGAAAGATCGAGTTGCCATGGAATGTTTTTCTGAATGTTATTAAGCATATTGATAATAAATTGAGATTAATTAAAGTAATTGTCCTAGTTTATTTATGATATAATTGTTGCAAATTGTGTTTAATTTTGCTAAAATCTATTTCATTCATATAGTTTGCATACTTAGGATAATCTGCATTAGGGATTATTGCATTTAGTTTAATATATTTTAATCACCACTTCTCATCTATATTGTGTTTTTATTTACCAAATTGTTAATATAATTTTACAAATTAAGTGGCTTAGCACAAATATAATCCCTGTGGAGACGATAACTCAATACTTACTTATTACTTGATAACGATTGTGTACACTTGCACAAACCTACGCGTTACACCTACCACAGTCACTACACGGTTGAATCCTGGTAGGGGCAACAAGAATCCCCACTCTAATCGGCCCATCAGATCTGGCCTTTTTCTTATGCCTCTGAATAAAACTTGAGGGCTCTGAATCCCTCTTGTTCTTACCTCTATCTCTGTCCCTATTCTGGTGCTCCACGCACTTAACATCCTCAGCAATCTTCACCTTTTCCACCAGAACAGCAAACTCTCGCTTCCTTTGTGGAGAAATCAAAACCCTTAAGTTATCTCTCAGTCTGTCCTCAAAGCAGACACACCTCTCATACTCAGATGCCACCATGCCTCGAGCGTAGCGGCTCAACCTCAGAAATTCAGCCTCATACTTGGCTACAGACCTATCCCCTTGTGTGAGATTCATGAACTCACGCCGACGAGCATCCACATAGCTCGCTCCCACATGCTTGCTTTGGAAGGTGGTCTTAAAGAAGCCCCAGGTCAAGCGATCAGGCTGACTACCCTCCACAATCGTTAGCCCCCACTGATAAGCCTCATTGTGAAGCAAAGAGACTGCACCCTTCAGTTTTTGCTTAGGAGTGCATTCTAGATCATTCATAATCCTTTTCATGGCCTCCAACCAATACTCGGCCACACTAAGGGTGACTCTAGTGACACCCCAAACAGCTCAACTCCATTAGACCGAAGTCATTCAGTTCCCGCCCATAGCCCCCAGCTCTAAAATGGGGTCCAGCGACCCTCTCCAATATCCTCAACATGTCATGGGACAGTGCGTCATCCCCAACCGAATGAATCTGAGACCCAGTTTCAGAATAGTTCAATCTAAGTATAGAGATACTTACAGGATTGGCGTCGAAGACTCGGTGAACCACACATTTTTTTCAAAATTTTCAAGATATTTGAAAACCAATTCTTTCTAAAACATAATTTTGGAACCCAAAATTTACAGCTCGAGTTTTGTAACTTGGCTCTGATACCACTAAATATAACATCTCAAACCCGGCCTAGACGTTATGATCGTATCTGATGGTGTCACACGGAATGGTTTGAAAACAAAGTTTGTCCCGCAAAGTAGTTTCAGTTAAATGGCTCATATGCTTTATCTCCATTTAAGAAAACATTAGTTAACTAGTTTATTTTTCAAAAATATTATTTACAGTCGTTTAGGTTTGAAATCACAGTCGTGTTTTTAGGAAAACCATTATTGTGCAAAAACTGTCGTTTTAAATAAAAATGTTTTCGCTAAATAATTAAATAGTCAAATAATCCAAAATAACCAGTTAAAACCAAACAATCCAGAGAGTCCTAAAAAAATTACAACTCTCAAAAGATTACCAAAAATATAAATAAAAACCATAAATTATTGACTTAAATCAGTTTTACAAAAATGTGGTCACCGTTGAGTCCCGCAACTCTTATCCACCTAAGACTGAGGATTACCTAATAGAAAAACAAATAGATGTGATTTTATGAAAAATCAGTGTGTAACCCATTAGAATTAGACATGCAAGCATGCAAACATCATACACAGAACCTGACAAAGATACAAACACAGATTCATGTCCTTTTCAGATACAATAGTAGAATCAAATATAGATACAGATATGCAAAATCCTACCCTCATCCTCTACACACCATCTTTGACCATCCCATCACACTATGTGGGGTTAGAAACACCCACCCATCCCTACACACCATGTCGTGTCATTAAGACACATATCAGATAATATATGCAGTCAAGTTGCTAGAATAAAGGCGTTTAACGTCGGTCAGAATACTTCCTCCTCATGTAACACCCTAAACCCGGCCTAAAAGTTAGGCCCGAATCTAGCGTGTCACATTGAAGGAAGTTGAAAAGCTAAGCGATTGTTTAGAAAAGTTTTATCAGATTTTTGCACTCCGGTTCATTGTTTGATTGAGAAAAACATGATTTACTAAATGACCGTTTAAAAGTTGTTATTATTTTGAAAAATTGTTTTGTTATGAAAGTTGAACTTGCATCGTTGCGTAAACATGATATTTTAGAAAATGATTGCTAATGTTTTAAGAAAACCCCGTATTTATAAGTTTAATAGTTATAAATGAAAACTTAGAAAAAAAAATAAACCAATGGCCTTATTACAAAATATTAACCCAAAATAAATAATCTAAAATAAAAGGTAAAAATCAAAATTACTAAAGTTCACGAGTAGTATCTCCGATGTATAGCCACCCCGAGTCCTCTATGGCTCCCAATCCTCAATCGCTGGGAATCACCTGAAACATTTAATAAAAAGAGGGGGTGAGTTTACGAAAACTTAGTGTGCACAACCCTCATCGGTAAGAACATGCATCATAATAATCCGGGTCAAAGCCTATTACAATAACGGTGGAAATTGGGCCTTAGCCCAAAATAGACTCAGTTGGCCTTAACCCATAAATGTCACAAATCATGTTTATCTGGGCCTGAGCCCATCTCAAATAATACCACATATGCAATGCACTAATGCCCATACCAACCCTGCACTCCGTCTCCTGTCCAACCCTACACTCTTGTGGGGATTTAATTGACCCACCAATCCCTACACTCCTTACGTAGCACCGATTGCGGCACTAACTTATCGGTCTTGACATAGATTTTCGGTGGCTAAAAGCCTTCGGTGGATCCACAGTCGTCAAGCGACCATGCGATCCTATCTACACTTCCCCTTTCGAATAATCCCATCCCCATGCAACATAATAACACATGAATGCAAAATCATACGATAACAATCTTAAATCACATACAAGAATAATCATATAACATGTAGGGGCGTTTTTGTCATTTTTGCCTTTCAAGGGCATATCGGTCATTTTACCCATCAAGGGTATTTCTGAAATTTACCTACCAAGGGTATTTTCGTAATTTACCTACCAAGGGTATTTTCGTAATTTACCCACCATGGGTATTTTCGTAATTTACCCACCAAGGGTATTTTGATAATTCTACCCTATAGGGGTATTTTGGTAATTTCTTAAATCAAGGGTATTCGGTAATTTCACAAACTGGGGGGTACTTTGGTAATTTTGCAAACTAGGTGTATTTTGGTAATTTCATAAATTAATAGTATTTCGGTAATTTCACAAATCGAGGGTATTTAGGTAATTTTACAAACTGGGGTTATTTTGGTAATATCACAAATCGAAGGTATTTTGATAATTTTGCAAATCGGGGGTATTTTGGTAATTCACAAGTCAGGGATATTTTGGTAATTTTACAAAATAGGGGTATTTTGGTACTTTACCAATATAAGGGTATTTTAGTAATTTTGATAATATAAGGGTATTTTAGTCCCTCTCGAATTTTAGTTATGAACTTTGGCCAATCAACAAGTCCTCATGCTTAAAGTGAACAGACACTACGCACCAGGTAGGATTCCAGAGAAGAGGAGGTGGGCCACTAGGGCCGCTTAAGTACCAAGCTCTCCTAGATCCAATCCTGAACATCGTATGCCCATTGCCACACCCTAACCCAAAGTGACTTGTTCACGAGACATGTTTAATTAGAGAAATTAAGTCTTATGGAATTTAAGAGTTGTTCAAACTAGACCTAAGGTCCATAAACCCTAACATACATGTCTACGTCCCCATAAGCCCATGAAGCCCAAATCACTCCCCTACAACCCATTAGGCCCAAATCTCATCATATGGCCTATTAGGCCCAAAACAAATCCAAATCATTTATCATGCATGACTAATTCAATTCGTATAACCAACCAAACCATTTCATCAATTCTTAGCCTTAGGGCCCACCGGGCCCATTTAGCCACTTTTGGCTTTTCAGCTTTTCGGCATTGTCGATATCGTGTGTGTAGTGTTTGTACACACCTGGTAACCACGCGCGCTGCAAATCCGTCAATCACTAACCTACAATCGACATCACCTAACAATTAATCATAACTTAATATACACCTATCGAAAACTGAAACCTCACCGTAACCTTACCGTGTACCTCACATTCTAGTAGCCCTTCCTTCGATACTATTGGCAATTATCCTCTAGGTCTGCACCCAAATGCCCACCAAGGTATATTAACTCTCCTCATAGAGTGCTCTATATATAGCTAGCTTCTCACCTTCCTTTTTGTATCTTACCGATGTGGGATCCCTCCGTTAGCAGTGTTTAAATAGAACCCAAACTCTTCCCGTCCAATCCGAAAAATAAATACTCCCTTGCTTGTCATGAGATTCGAACCCAAGCTCCCTTGCACCCTTAATGATGCCTTGCCACTAGACCACTCACTTTCTTGTGTCTAAAATCATGCACAACTAAATATAACCCTAGGGCAAAATTCTAGAGTCATTTAAAAAGAAAACCAAAATGCAAGAGCCAAGACTTGAACCTTGGACCTCTTTCCTTCCTTGTGGTGTCACCCCCTTCCCTTTTATGTGGCGCCACTTTGCCACTAGACCACACACTCCACTTGTGTCATTTTTCTCCATATTTTATTCTTAAATCCTACTACTAACTCCTAGGGTTTTATTCACCTAAAACCAAAAATTTTTCCTAAAGCCAAAGTTTAAACCCGGGACTTCATAGAAACCCTCTAACCTTCCAAAATCACTCACCTAATAGGTCCAACTAGCACTAAAGCCGTTCTCTTATTCTCAAAAATTTTAAACGCTCCCGTGCCCAAGGCCCAATTTTGGGATGTTATAAATCTACCCTCCTTAAAGAAATTTCGTCCTCGAAATTTCTAGCTATAGAAACAGTTTCACATCCTAACCTACAATACTACACTCACGCTACGCACTCTGATTCTAAAATAGTAATACACTTTCTAACTTAAACTTGGAACCTCTTCACACAACCAAATATCTAATACAGAAGCAAAAAGATATTTAACACTCATACATAAAAATTTTTCATTCAAACATCACATCTAGAACATACACAAAACAAATACAGTCATTATAGCATTTAATAATAAGTAAGGGGACTTACGGATTTGGTGCCGGAGACTCGGGTGCCATACTTCCAATAAAGATAATTTTTTTAAAAGAACTAAATTTCAAATAACTTTGAAAAAAATATTTTTCGAGCCCATTCCACAGTCGAGTTTTGCAACCTAGGCTCTGATACCAAAATTGTAACACCCTAAACCCAGCCTAGAAGTTAGACCCGAATTCGCCGTGTCACATTGAAGGAAGTTGAAAAGCTAAGTAATTGTTTAGAAAAGTTTTATCAGATTTTTGAACTCCGAGTTCATTATTTGATTGAGAAAAACGTGATTTACTAAATGACCGTTTAAAAGTTGTTATTATTTTGAAAACTGTTTTATTATGAAAGTTGAACTTACATCATTGTGTAAACATGATATTTTAGAAAACGATTGCTAATGTTTTAAGAAAACCCCGTATTTATAAGTTTAATGGTTATAAATAAAAACTTAGAAAAAAAAATAAACCAATGGCCTTATTATAAAATATTAACCCAAAATAAATAATCTAAAATAAAAGGTAAAAATCAAAATTACTAAAGTTCACGAGTAGTATCTCCAATTATAGCCACCGTCGAGTCCTCTACGGCTCCCAATCCTCAATCGCTGGGAATCACCTAAAACATTAAACAAAAAGAGGGGTGAGTTTATGAAAAGTCAGTGTGCACAACCCTCATCGGTAAAAACATGCATCACAACAATCCGGGCCGAAGCCCATTACAATAACGGTGGCAATTGGGCCTTAGCCCAAAATAGCCTTAGTTGGCCTTAACCCATAAATGTCACAAATCATATTTATCTGGGCCTGAGCCCATCTCAAATAATACCACATATACAATGCATTAATGGCCATACCAACCCTGCACTCCGTCTCCTGTCCAACCCTGAACTCCTGTGGGGATTTAATCGACCCACCCATCCCTACACTCCTTACGTAGCACCGATTGCGGCACTAACTTATCGGTGCAGCATAGCTGCTCGGTGGCTAAAAGCCTGCGGTGGATCCACAGTCGCCAAGCGACCATGCGATCCTATCTGCACTTCCCCTTTCGAATAATCCCATCCCCATGCAACATAATAACACATGAATGCAAAATCATACGATAACAATCTTAAATCACATACAAGAATGATCATATAACATGTAGGGGTGTTTTTATCATTTTTGCCCTCCAAGGGCATATCGATCATTTTACCCATTGAGGGTATTTCGTAATTTACCTACCAAGGGTATTTTCGTAATTTACCTACCAAGGGTATTTTGTAATTTACCTATCAAGGGTATTTTCGTAATTTACCCACCAGGGGTATTTTCGTAATTTACCCACCAAGGGTATTTTGATAACTCTACCCTACAGAGGTATTTTGGTAATTTCACAAATTAAGGGTATTCAGTAATTTTACAAACTGGGGGCTACTTTGGTAATTTTGCAAACTGGGGGTATTTTGGTATTTTCACAAATCAAGAGTATTTCGGTAATTTCACAAATTGGGGGTATTTCGATAATTTTGAAAATCGAGGGTATTTTGGTAATATCACAAATCGAGGGTATTTCGGTAATTTTGCAAATCGAGGGTATTTTGGTAATTTCATAAATCAGGAATATTTTGATAATTTTACAAAATAGGGGTATTTTGGTACTTTACCAATATAAGGGTATTTTAGTAATTTTAGAAATATAAGGGTATTTTAGTCCCTCTCGGGTTTTAGTTATGATCTTTGGCCCATCAACAAGTCCTCGCGCCTAAAGTGAACAGACACTACGCACCAGGTAGGATTGCAGAGAAGAGGAGGTGGGCCACTAGGGCTGCTTAAGTACCAAGCTCTCCCTAGATCCAATCCTAACATGCGTATGCTCGTTGCCACACCCTAACCCAGTGACTTGTTCATAGACATGTTTAATTAGAGAAATTAAGTCTTATGAAATTTAAGAGTTGTTCAAACTAGACCTAAGGTCCATAAACCCTAACATACATGTCTACGTCCCCATAAGCCCATGAAGCCCAAATCACTCCCCTACGGCCCATTAGGCCCAAATCTTATCATATGGTCTATTAGGCCCAAATCTTATCATATGGCCTATTAGGCCCAAAACAAATCCAATTCATGTATCATGCATGACAAATTCAATTCGTATAACCAACCAAACCATTTCATCAATTCTTAGCCTCAAGGCCCACTGGGCTCATTTAGCCACTTTTGGCTTTTCAGCTTTTCGGCATTGCCGATATCGTGTGTGTAGTGTTTGTACACACCTGGTAACCACGCACACTACAAACCCCTCAATCACAACCCTACAATTGACATCACCTAACGATTAATCATAACTTAATATACACTTATGGAAAACTGAAACCTCACCATAACCTTACCGTGTACCTCACGTTCTAGTAGCCCTTCCTTCGCTACTATTGGAAATTATCCTCTAGGTCTACACCCAAACACCCACCAAGGTATATTAACTCTCCTCATAGAATGTGCTCTATATATAGCTAGCTTCCCACCTTTCTTTTTGTATATTACCGATGTGGGATCCCTCCGTTAGCAGTGTTTAAATCGAACCCAAACTCTTCCCGTCCAATCTGCAAAATAAATACTCCCTTGCTTGTCATGAGATTCGAACCCAAGCTCCCTTGCACCCTTAATGACACCTTGCCACTAGACCACTAACTTTCTTGTGTCTAAAATCTTACGCAACTAAATATAACCCTAAGGCAAAATTTTAGAGTCATTTAAAAAGAAAACCAAAATGCAAGAGCCAAGACTTAAACCTTGGACCTCTTTTCTTCCTTGTGGCGTCACCCCCTTACCTTTTATGTGGCGCCACTTTGCCACTAGACCATACACTCCACTTGTTTCATTTTTCTCCATATTTTATTCTTAAAGCCTAATACTAACTCCAGGGTTTTATTCACCTAAAACCAAATTTTTTCCTAAAGCTAAAGTTTGAACCCGAGACTTCATAGAAACCCTTTAACCTTCCAAAATCACTCACCTAATAGGTCCAACTAGCACTAAAGCCGTTCTCTTGTTCTCAAAAATTTTAAACGCTCCCGTGCCCAAGGCCCAATGGGCCCAATTCTTCTAGGCCTAATTTTGGGATGTTACACCTCATATATTTGTCCCACCCAAAATAGAAACAGAACATACATACGGTATTAACAGATAGAACATGCTTAACATGCTTATATAAATAAATAGTAGATATACATAGCATAGACATGCTTTAAACAGTACAACAGTCTAACAAATCACATAGTTATAGGGTTTAGTAAGCCTTGACAGACCCTACGGTAGGTCCACAGTCGATTCGGGCAACCCACGTGACCCTATAGAAAATTTCAGTATAACGGGTATACATGCCCGTGTGACATGCCCATGTGGGCCACACGCCCAGATTGGCTTTGCTCATGTGGCCCACATGGCCTGGCCCAAAATCCATACGTCCGTGTGGCCTACACGGTCACACTCAAGCAACCACACTGTCGTGTGCTGCGCATGGCCATGCCTTCGTCGACCACATGGCTGTGTCCTCACACAGCCTATCACACGGGCAACCACACGTCCGTGTGACATCGACAGTGGCTATTTTTAGCTTTTGCTGAAACCTCAATTTTTATATTTTGGGTACACACCTAGTATCGATTTGATGCGAAAACTATCCCGAGCTTTCTATAACTTAAAAATGACAAAACAAAGCTCAATTTCAGTCTCTACGTACGATTAAATTGAAAACCCGAAACAAACTCCAACATAAATCAAACACTTACCACTACTCAAGCACTCCAAAAGATTAACTACTATCTCACAGAGTAGAAACGCGATCTTCTCAACTTACTGCTGCCCAAACCAAAGGTATAACCCCCAATCAACGTTTGGAAAAACCACAAGTCTCCGAATAGAAAACCCTACTTACCAAAACATGCGACAAAAGTAGGAATGAGAGAACAAGAGTATGAATGTAGAGCAAAAAGGAAGCAAAATCGAAGGAGAGGAAAAGAAAAAGAAACAGCAGAGTAGGACCAAAAACCAACGTCAAATGATTTTGGGAAAAGGAAAATTTTGATAAAGAATAAAATTAAATTAAATATAACTATGACACTACTCCCCTGATTTACTCCCACTATTTCAACCTCCTCAGACTTTTAGTACAACCATAACTCTTTCGATTCATTGAGACAAAAATATTAACATTCATGCTAGCATTGGGACTCAAACACAGGACCTCCAATACACCAACTCCCTTACCACTCGAACCAGCAGGCCCATTCTAATATGATATTATAGATAATTCAAAATAAGCCCATTGACCAAAAATAAGGCTTGGGTTCAAAAATAACCAAAATTTGCTAAAGCTAAGGCTTGAACTTGGGACCTCACACACACACAGAACACTTAATCACTAAAGCAGATACACAATTGTGTCAAATTTTTACAAGAACATAAATAAACTTCCCCGGGCGTTACATGGAAACCCTAGTAGAGAAACTTTCATGGCTTAATTGGGTAAGTTTCCTTCTCCCTTTTTTTAGTAATTTTGATATTTTTGAAATCAGGATAGCTTAATCTATCTATTTGGGGGATCAATTTGAAAAGTTATCAAAGTATGGAAAATGTTTCATGGATGAATATGCTGAAAGTTAGAAATTTATCATTTAAAAGAAAACCAAAATGCAAGAGCCAAGACTTAAACCTTGGACCTCTTTTCTTCCTTGTGGCGTCACCCTTACCTTTTATGTGGCGCCACTTTGCCACTAGACCATACACTCCACTTGTTTCATTTTTCTCCATATTTTATTCTTAAAGCCTAATACTAACTCCGGGTTTTATTCACCTAAAACCAATTTTTTCCTAAAGCTAAAGTTTGAACCCGGACTTCATAGAAACCCTTTAACCTTCCAAAATCACTCACCTAATAGGTCCAACTAGCACTAAAGTCGTTCTCTTGTTCTCAAAAATTTTAAACGCTCCGTGCCCAAGGCCCAATGGGCCCAATTCTTCTAGGCCTAATTTTGGGATGTTACACCTCATATATTTGTCCCACCCAAAATAGAAGCAGAACATACATACGGATGATAATGGATAGAACATGCTTAACATGCTTATATAAATAAATAGCAGATATACATGGCATAAACATGCTTTAAAAAGTACAATAGTCTAACAAATCACATAGTTATAGGGTTTAGTAAGCCTTTACAGACCCTACGGTAGGTCCACAGTCGATTCGGACAACCCACGTTTCCCTATAGAAAATTTTAGTATAACGGGTCTACATGCCCGTGTGACATACCCATGTGGGCTACACGCCCAGATTGGCTTTGCTCGTGTGGCCCACATGGCCTGGCCTAAAATCCACATGCCTGTGTGGCCTACACGATCACACTCAAGCAACCACACTATCGTGTGCTGCGCATGGCCATGCCTTCATCGACCACACGGCTGTGTCCTCACTGACCTATCACCTGAGCAACCACACGTCCGTGTGACATCGACATGGCTATTTTTAGCTTTTCTGAAACCTCAATTTTTATATTTTGGGTACACACCAGTATCGATTTGATGCGAAAACTATCCGAGCTTTCTATAACTTAAAATGACAAAACAAAGCTCAATTTCAGTCTCTACGTACGATTAAATTGAAAACCCGAAACAAACTCCAACATAAATCAAACACTTACCACTATTCTAGCACTCCAAAAGATGAACTACTATCTCGCAGGAGTAGAAACACGATCTTCTCAACTTACTGCTGCCCAAACCAAAGGTATAACCCCCAATCAACGTTTGGAAAAACCACAAGTCTCCGAATAGAAAACCCTACTTACCAAAACATGCGACAAAAGCGGAATGAGAGAACAAGAGTATGAATGTAGAGCAAAAGGAAGCAAAATCGAAGGAGAGGAAAAGAAAAAGAAATGATGGGACCAAAAACCAACGTCAAATGATTTTGGGAAAAGGAAAATTTTGATAAAGAATAAAATTAAATTAAATATAACTATGACACTACTCCCTGATTTACTCCACTATTTCAACCTCCTCGGACTTTTAGTACAACCATAACTCTTTCGATTCATTGAGACAAAAATATTAACATTCATGCTAGCATTGGGACTCAAACACAGGACCTCCAATACACCAACTCCCTTACCACTCGAACGATGAGCCCATTCTAATATGATATTATAGATAATTCAAAATAAGCCCTTGACCAAAAATAAGGCTTGGGTTCAAAAATAACCAAAATTTGCTAAAGCTAAGGCTTGAACTTGGGACCTCACACACACCGAACACTTAATCACTAAAGCGGATACACAATTGTGTCAAATTTTACAAGAACATAAATAAACTTCCCCGGGAGTTACATGGAAACCCTAGTAGAGAAACTTTCATGGCTTAATTGGGTAAGTTTCCTTCTCCCTTTTTTTAGTAATTTTGATATTTTTGAAATCAGGATAGCTTAATCTATCTATTTGGGGGATCAATTTGAAAAGTTATCAAAGTATGGAAAATGTTTCATGGATGAATATGCTGAAAGTTAGAAATTTATGGTAGAAAATGAAAGGTTGTTGATAGATAAACAACTTTTACAAAGTGAATTTTGATGAAAACATGATTTAGGGACTAAATGTAAAGTTTTGAAAATTGATGGAAAATTCTAAAATTTATAGAAAATATGTGTTGTAAATTCTATATTGAAATTTTAGTTAGGCTTGGAATTAGAGAAATTGCATAAATTTCATTTTTCAAGCCAGTATGATTAATAATTTATGGAAAGTTGGCAAATGGTTATTTTGCCTAGAAACTTGAGTCCAATCTAATATGAAATGTGTGAAATTGATGAGTTAAGTTATTTATATAGATCCAAACAACAAAATTGAGGTTAGCAGGAAAAAAAAGGTTTGAATTAGTAGATTTTATACGAAGCAAGGTTGGGTAAGTTCGTCAGTAACTTAATCGAGCATGTAATTATGTTAAATTAAATGTTTTGTTGTATGAAATGTGATTATTATTTAAGTGAATTGTTTGGATGTTACGATATAAGAATGAATACATGCTTGAAATTATTGAAAAGGGTTAAGTTTCGTTTGAATATTGAATTCCGATGAATATATGTGTTTTCTCGAAATGCATGAGGTCCTGCATTTTTTGCTAATAGATTTAGCTCACACGAGTAATCCTGTTGACCTAATTATATAAAGGATTTAACCCGGACTGGTAATCCTGATATAATACCTCTCAAGTATACGTTACAATTAAGATTTAGCCTAGACTGTTAATCCTAATTGATCTCTTCTGAGTATACGTTAAATAAAGGATTTAGCCTGGACTGGTAATCCTGTTATACGATATGTGGCTCAAGAGTGTGTTCCTTGATTAAGTGCCCTAAAGGGTACGCTTGAAAAAGAATTGACGGGTTATTGAATCGTACACCTCTAGTGTACCACTTGGGCATCAATCGAACTTCAATGGTTCAATGGACAAAAATCTTGGCATGATGAGATAATTATGAGATGAAATGATAATGTCTTGAAAGAATATTGCTTGATGAGCTCATCTATCATTACTTGATGCATATGTGAACATTATGTGACTAACTTGTTTCATTCAGTGTATGTGTTTAGGTAAATTTGCCAAATTGATGAAAAGCATGTTATTGAACGCTTATTGTTAATAAATGTGATTTGGTAAGTTTAGTTTCTGTTATACGAACTTACTAAGCATGTAATGCTTACTTCATTTTATTTTTTCCTATTTTATAGTACTCAGAAGCTCACGAAGGTTGGAGATCATTGGAGCATCGTCACACTATCTACTAGCTTATTTTGGGTATACATAGTAAAATCGTTTTGATATAATGGCATGTATAGGAAAAATTGGCCATTAGTGGCTTAATAATGATGTTTGTAATCTAGCTATTAGAATGTGTAGTAATGGTTGGTTTTGATGTACTTGTAATGTCATACTATGGTAGCTTCATATATGTTAAGAAATTGATCAAATTATGTCTAACATATGGATTAAACCAAGGTAAGATTATAAACATGTATGCATGTAATGATATGCCTTGTGGAATGATAAAGTTTTCTTAATTTGAATGCTTGAAATGGTTGGTATTTAGATGTGAGTTTTAATGCAGGATGTTGGTGTGATTTTGGGTGAGAAATGAAGCTAGGAATGGCTTTATTTTGTCCACATGGGCGAACACTAGGCAGTGTCTTGACCATGTGTGACACACGCTGTACATGGGCGTGTGGTTAGGCCGTGTCCCTACACAAAATTGTGAGAAACAGAATGCTCAGAATTGAGCACACGGGCAGAGACACGGGCATGTGTCTCAGCCATGTGTGCCACATAGCCTAGAACACAAGCGTGTGTCTTGGCCATGTGAAACCTGCATCAGATTTTGAAAGAATTTAATTAACCACACGGCCTAGCATACGGGCGTGTGGCATGGCCATGTGCATAAGTCAGAGAGTTACACGAGGTCAAACACGGCCTGTAGCACAGGCGTGTCCTAGGGTCACACGGGTGTGTCCCTTGGACCACACAAGTATGTGAGCCCTGTAACTTAGAAAATTTTTAAAATTTTGCAAAAATTCTTAGATGTTTCGATTAAGTCCGACTTGATCCGAATGCAAGTATTAGACCTCGAGGGTCCATTTAAGGGACGATATGAATAGTCTTTGTTAATGAGTAAAATTTACAATAAATATTTTTGAATGTTCTGAAAGTTTTGGTAATGCTTTGTAACCCTGTTCTGGTGACAGATACGGGTTAGGGGTGTTATATTTACTGGTATCAGAGCTACATTTAGTCAATTCTCAGATTGAAGTAGTAAACACGAGTTTAGCTATACATGCCATTAAATAAATTGTGATAGTGTGATGAATCTGATCATTTTTAATGTGTTTTTCATATAGTAATGTCATCCAATCGAGCTAGAGCTGAATCTGAGGAAGCTAAGAGAAATGCTTCAGCTTCAGTTCAAAGAGTTGCATTTGATTTTGGTAGTGATAGGCCCGTATTTGAGGGCCAAAGTGAGGGCAAAACAAGCCTTCTTTCAAATGATGAATGAATGGTTAACACAGTATCTAATAACAAACTCTGCTGTACAACGACCTCCTCCACTTGCTCCACAACCGGTTCCTGGGGTACCACAGGGTGCTAAACCCGTTAGAACTGGTAAGCCCTCAGTAGATAAAATTCGTAAATATGGGACAGAAGAATTTAGAGCTACTGTAGATGATGATCCGAAAAGGGCTAAATTTTGGTTAGAAAATACCATCCGGTTTTGATGAATTATCCTGTACACCTGCTGAATGTTTTAAATGTGCAATATCTCTACTGAAAGACACAGCTTATCATTGGTGGAATACCATAACTTCAGTGGTGCCGAGAGAGAATGCTATATGGCAATTTTTCCAGGCTGAATTTAAAAAGAAATATGTTAGTTAGAGGTTTATGGATCAGAAAAAGAAAGAATTCTTAGAGCTCAAACAAGGAAATATGACTGTATCTGAATATGAATGAGAATTTTTTGTTGAGTAAATATGCCAGAGAATGGATCCAGTTGAGGCCGAGATGTGTAAACACTTTGAAGAGGGTTTAAATGAAGACATCAAATTATTGACTGGAATTCTCGAAATAAGGGAATTTTTGGTATTGGCTGAACGAGCACATAAATCTGAAGAATTAAGTAAATAGAAGAAACAGACTGAAAGAGAAGCTTGGGTTTCTGGAAAAAGAGCTATGAGTAAGTCACAATCATTTGTTTCTAAGAAATTAAAGAATTATTATGATCGTGTTACCACCTCTACGGGATATTCTAGAAGAGAGCGGGGCTCTCAATGTTTTAACCAGAGATTTTTATCTCCATCGTGTGAGCTTTCCGAGTATCTGATAATATTCTAGATGGTTCAGCGGGCAAGAAAAGGGATTGAAATTGTAAGTTTTCAAATAGAATTATACATATGCTTATGAAAGAATAAATGAATCAAATGATGTATGTTCATATGGAAATGACTAATCATATGTTTAATCCAAGTGAATTATGTATAAATGCACTAACTTGTGTATTGATGATGATGCATAAGCTAGTGCTAAGCTTGTGGTTTGGGTTATATTATGCTTATACTTAATGTTATATAAATGAACTGGTAAGTTATGGTTCATGTTCTATGAACTTACTAAGCATTTTTTGCTTACGTTGCTTCTTTTCTATGTTTTATAGATTATCAAAAGCTCGATCAGTTTGAAAGCTCATCAAAGATCTATCACACTATCCAGCATAAATACTGGTAGTTTTTGAATGTTTTTGCCAAGGTTATAATGGCATGTATAGGTGGACTTATAATGATGTTTAGTTTAATCTTTAATAGATGATGTGGTATGTATAACTTGTGCAAGTTGTCTTGGTTGGTACCATTTGATACCTTATTGGATTGTGTCATCTTGATTAACTTGAGATTCATGATTTGAATGGTTCAAATGGTTTGTTTGAGGTGATGTGTTAATGGTTATGTTTGTGGCATGTTTTGGTAAAAGATGAACTATAATTGATGATAGAAATGTGACCAAATATGCATGTTTAGTTAAATCTTGATGATTGCATTTGAGGATCCTTAATTGGCATATCGGTTAGTTGATTTTAGGAATCTTGAATTGGTCATTATATTTATGTTTTGATAGGGTTTTGATGTCTTGATTATGTGCACAAAAGGTCTAAAGGTCTATGCATGATGTGGTGTTGGAAATGGATTGTTTTAGATAAAATTTTAGGTCCACATGGCTTGAGACACGAGCACGTAACTCAGCCGTGTGTGACACACAGCCTGGAGATACGTTGTGTGTCTTCTGACAGGCCATTTTATGCAAGTCAGAGAGTTACACGGCCGTGTGATCCTACTTAGAGAGTTATATGGGTAAGGATTGTAATAGTCTGATTTAGGGGCTAATCGAAACAGTGGTTTCAAGACCACTAAACCAAGGTTGAGGAAAACTATTTTAATGTTATTTTATGTGTTATGGTATTAATATATGGCTAGGTGAAAATTATGGTGCTTTAATTTGATTGATAGCGTGCTTAATTGTGAAAAATGACTAAATCGCATAAAGTGTAAAAGTTCTATTTTTCAAGGTAGAGGTGTCCAATAGTAATAGATTACTAAATTTGAGGTCCTTAAAGTGCAATTAGGCCCTAGATAATGTATTGGCCAGCCATAGATAGCAAAAGGGGACAAGAGCATTAATTGTAGTCAAATTGGGTGAAATTAGGTGAGAAAAGATGAATAAAATATGGTATCTTTCACTATTCACTCATCTTTTTCCACCGAAAATTGAAGAGAAAATAGAGGTCTTTGAGGTTAAAACTTTCAGGCACTCAATTCTCATTCAAGTAAGTGATTTAGGTGGTTTTAATTGATGATTTTTGTGTTTTTGGAGTCCCCAAAGCTTAAGCTAGCTAATAAGGGGACTTATTTGTGATATGGTTGAAAGTCTAGGGACATTCCATGAGAATTTTTATGTTGTTAGCTGAGTTTTTATGGAAGAAAATGAATGTTAGGAAGATGAGAAACAACTTTTGTGAAAGGTGTTAGCATGAAAACACCTAAATAGGACTTAAATGCAAAGAATGAATTTGTGTCATAAATACATGAAATGGTTGGAATGGTGAGTAGTTGTAAGAGAAAAAAATGTTTAGCTAGGCTTGTTTATTGATAAAATGTGTTGAAAAATGATTTACGAGCCTAGGGTAGAATCGTAATTTTGCCATAGTGTAAGGGCAAAATGGTCATTTTTGCCTAAGTGTAGATTTTGATGCATTATGATCATTAAATGATCTAAATGGATGAATCTTATTGTTATAGATCAATAAGAACGCAGAATTAACCTTGACCGAGGAAAAGGAAAGGTTACGGAGTAAATCACAATTCAATGCGTTTTGCACCGAGGTAAGTTTATGTGTAAACGATGCATTATATATATACACACATTGTTGTTGCTAGCTAGTACATGGCACAATTGAGAACATGTATGTTTCAAGCGGGTAGAATGTGGTAGTTATTGAATAACTCTAGTGTGAATGATGGAATGGATATGTAAATGTGTTATATCAATATTTGATGGTGGGCTAAGTGAGATACCACCTTAATACTTAATTACGATGGGCTATGTGCGATACCATCATATATTTATTAATTGGTGGGCTATGTGCGATGCCACCGTAACTAACCTCTTTGGTGGGCTATGTGTGATACCACCTTAATAAAGACTGATGGTGGGCTAAGTGCGGAACCACCGAATAATTCGATTATGAGTAGTTGATTGAAAGATTGTGATGCGTTGTATCATGTGACATTGTGGTGCTAAGTGCCGGGAGGCATGCTAGTAAATGTGTACATTAAGCTTGTGGTATGGTTTGCATGTGGATATGGAAGAAATGAGTTAGCATGATTATGAATATGGAATGCTTCTTGTTTAGTACGTATTGCTGTTTATTGTTTAGCACATACTATAATGCAAATTGTTTATATGTAAACTTACTTAATTTAAAGCTTACTCCCCCTTTCTTTTTCCCTTGATTTATGGAGTTTAATAGTGAGCCGAGATATGCCAATAAGCAAAAAGATCGCCCACACTATCAATTCACCTCGGTATATCTAGAGTTAGTGATTTTGTATATGGCATGTATAGGGGCTAGATTAGTTAGATTATTTTGTTATTTTGGCCAAAAAGTGTGTTGCCCTTATTAAGATAACTATTTTGTATATTGCCATGGTTGATGACTCACCTTGTCATTTATGAAAATATGAAGTTATTCATGAAAGTTCATGTTGCAAATTATGAGTTGTTTATTCATATGTTGAATGGATTCATGTGGTGTGAACTAGAGGGGTGCAAAGAGCTTGGAAAATAGCATCGTTTTTGTCCATATGGGTAGACACACGGGCATGTGTCTAGGCCGTGTGTGACACACGTTCAGTCTATGGGCGTGTGCCTAGGCTATGTAAAGTATGTACTTAGGATTTAGAATTTGAATCGCCACACGGTGAAAGAACACAGGCGTGTGACCAACTATGGATTAATCAGAGACGACTACAAGCATTAAACACGGGCGTGTGTATAAGCCATGTGAAGGAGTCAGAATGCCAAGGTTTGGCACACGGGCCAGGGCCACGGACGTGTCCAAGCGTGAAATTAGTCAGTGTTGACCACGGGTGGAAGACACGGGCATGTCTTAGGGGCACACGAGTGTGTGGCCCCTGTTTAGGTGAAAATTTTCTAAGTGTTTGTAAAGTTTCATTTTGGTCCCACAATTCCCTGATCGGGTGTAAAGGGTCTCGTTAACCCATGATAGGGATGGTATGATAGTGAACAAAAAGTTTTAAATTGGAGAAAAATTTTATAGCCTACAGTGGAATGATCAATAAGTTAAGTCTGGTAATGCCTCACGCCGATTCTGGCGGAGAACCTGGGTAAGGGGTGTTACAAGGAAATAGGCTGGAACATAGTCGTGTGTCCCTAGTTTGAAGGTTACACAGCCTAAGACACACGCCCGTGTGACCCCTGTATTCCAAAATTTGTAACTTTTTCATAAACTTTCTAAATGATTTCAAATTGGTCCCGAATTGTTTCTAAAGTATTTCTAGGGCCTCGAAGGATCAATTTAGGGGCAATATATATGTGAATGATTGGTTATAATATGTTTATGATAATGTACGAAATCTATGTTTAAATGTTTCATTTGTATGGTAATGCTCTATAACCCTAATTCGGCGACAGATACAGGTTAAGGGTGTTGCACAATTACTATATTATAAATGATTTATTGTTCTTAACTAATCGAGATGATCTTGGATGTATTAAAATTTTAAAATTTCACTACACACACCTTTCATTTTTTCAACAATTGGTATTAGAATTAAAGCTAAGCAAAAAAATTTGTGAAAAAAAAAACTTATTCGAACCAAAGCATTCAATTTCAATTTTGTATTATTCGATTCAATTTAGTTTGATGTTATAACTCAAACATCACAATTCAGTTTAGGTTCAATTTTTTTCAATTGGAACCATTTTACCCACATTAAATCGAATAAAAACAAAATCATATTTAAAATTAATACGCCAAATAAATGGACTTATTTTAAAAGTAATTCCCAATTCATTTAACCTAATTATTATATTATTAAAATAAAAAATCCTAAACTAAATTTCACAAAACATCTTTATAGTATTTCTCTAGCAACATATCTTAATCTCAAACCTTCTTCTTCTCATTCTCTTTCAAGCTTCAAACTTTGTCTATCACCCTCACCAAATCACACTTCTAGTTACCATACCAGAGTTCATGGACTAAGATACATTTTGTGAAATTGTCAACTTATCAATATATAGTAAGTTATAATAATCTAATGCTCTCTTTTTTTTTCTCTATTGTCATTTTTTTCACGTGATCTTGTTGGCTCGTTGTTATGCCCCGTGGCACAATAGAAAAAAAACTCTAATAGTTTCAACCTATGGATCCATGTACGAGGAACGAACAAAAGTTGAGAAAGGTTGAAAATATACCTTAAAATAATCTGGAAGAAAGCAACACTGGTATGAATGTGAAACTACTGTCAAGATGTCAAATCTCAGCTATAACAAAATGCCTTGACCTTTATATGATCCACCCAAAAGAGAACGATACTCTCTAAACTATTCAAAAAAAAAAAACTAGAAATTTTAGGCTACTCGAAGTGATCTATCAGGCAACCTAAAAATTGGTATCCTAGCTTCCTTTTATTCAAAATCCTACGTTGAATAAAATCTTTCCATAGATGGATTTAAGGAAAAAACCATAAAACATGATGTCCTTACCATAAAGTTATCATTTTCAATAATCCATTAAAACGTATCTTTGATCGAAAAATATTAAATTGTGATTTAATAATTTTGGTAAAAATATTCCTAATTAAAACTTATATGAATCCAATTCATATATTATTTTACTAATATCCTCTATGCGTACATCAAGTATGCACATATATTGCATTTAATATTTAACTTTGTCAATTTAAATTAATCATAAGAACATTTCTATAGTTAATTTGATCCATGTGACGTTTAAATATAATCCCAACTTTCTTTGGATTCTAATTAGCCAATCATAGGTGTGACCCTATAAACTCCTACAACATTGGCAATAATATTAGAAAATTTCTAATGTTACAAACAATGAGTGACATCTAGAAATGCATCATTGTTATACAAGTTATAAGATGTGGTTCGACATAGCCTTTCCATGATAATGCTATCAGTCACACTTGTATAGTCCAATCTCTTGTTTCTTTATATCTTGAGTAGTCTACGATAAACAAATAAGTGTGATATATCATTTCAACTCATTTGAGCATGACCATGCATTTCCAATCTTACACAATCAAGAGACCTAAGATATTACTCCGTTATGTAAGAGGAACAATTCCTATATTTATCACTCACATCCCACTACAGCATATGGCATACCCAACATCAAGATTTATAGTAAAACCACTTACGTAAAGACGCTTGATTGTGTCAAAGCATATGACTTACGATGTTGGAATGATCTCAAGTCTAAGTATTATACATACATTTATCACTATGAGAAATGCCATGACTATTAAATAATAATCAAGAAATATTCTCACTGGGTCATCCAGTATATTTTCTCTAACATATACTTACGTGTTGACTTGATACCACATATCCATAACAACACTTGTCATTTGTAACAACCCGGTTTCTAGTGGTATCAAAAATGTGATTTTGGAACTCCATCTCCATAAACCAAGTCTATAAATATAAAATAAGAATATTTATATAGTTAATTTAAAATATATTAAAATCCAATTAAGTAATTTAACCAAAAATTAATTAATTAATGCTCAATAACTAAATTGTAAAAGTCCAATTGCTATATAGTTTTAATTAGGAAAAGCTTGGGAGACCTATATATCAATTATTGATCAAAAACTAAAATGAATATTTATCCAATTTTAAATAGATGTTAGTGTAATGTGATGATTGATTTCACTTAAACTAATTTAATAATTAATAATGAATTAATTATAGAAATACGTAGAGTTAATTAAGGTTAATTAATCATTAATGATGATATATAAACCAAAATAAATTAGTTCATTATTAGTTTCACCATCCATTAGAAAATAAAATAAGAAAGGAAAAACACCATTTATGAGTTAAGCTTTTAGCAAACAAATACATAAGGTAACCAAACCCTTGTATTTTTTATAGATTTATGATCATGGAGCTTAATTTAGCTAGCTAATGTATCAATTTCTTCAATTTTTGAATTTTAGCATGTTACCATTATTAAGAAATTGATGAATTAGACTTGAATTGATATATATTAAGCTTAAATTATGAAAAGACTAAATTGTAAAGCTTAATAATATTGGATGTTAACTTTGTAACATTAGGGAACAAATTGAATAAAGTGAAAACCGCCATGAAAATTATGCTATGAATAGAAATTATAAGGTCCCTAATGAGTGAATGTGAAATTGGATTTTAATCCAAATCTATATATCGAAATATATGCTTATCCCGAGTTTAAGGGCTAAATTGAATGAAATGAAAATATACTTGACTTTCTATTTAAATGTGAATTGGATGAAAATTGATGTTGTTTATTTGATGTATTATTGTACGAAGTTAAAGACGACGCCAAGCTCAAGAGGAAAAGGGAAAGTGAGAGTCGAGATGAGTGACACAAGATTCTCGATTTGTACTTTTATGATTCAAGATCAATCTATTTATTTGCATATTCATTTTAATTACATGAACCTTTATATGATCCACCCAAAAGAGAACGATACTCTAAACTATTCAAAAGAAAAAAACTAGAAATTTTTACGGCTACTCAAGTGATCTATCGTGCAACCTAAAAATTGGTATCCTAGCTTCCTTTTATTCAAAATCCACGTTGAATAAAATCTTTCCATAGATGGATTTAAGGAAAAACCATAAAACATGATGTCCTTACCATAAAGTTATCATTTTCAATAATCCATTAAAACGTATCTTTGATCGAAAAATATTAAATTGTGATTTAATAATTTTGGTAAAAATATTCTAATTAAAACTTATATGAATCCAATTCATATATTATTTTACTAATATCCTCTATGCGGTACATCAAGTATGCACATATATTGCATTTAATATTTAACTTTGTCAATTTAAATTAATCATAAGAACATTTCTATAGTTAATTTGATCCATGTGACGATTAAATATAATCCCAACTTTCTTTGGATTCTAATTGCGTCAATCATAGGGTGTGACCCTATAAACTCCTACAACATTGGCAATAATATTAGAAAATTTCTAATGTTACAAACAATGAGTGACATCTAGAAATGCATCATTGTTATACAAGTTATAAGATGTGGTTCGACATAGCCTTTCCATGATAATGCTAGCATGAAGTATATCCCTTTGTCCTCGATATCTAGATCGAACACAAGTCATGGAATCAGTCACACTTGTATAGTCGAATCTCTTGTTTCTTTATATCTTGAGTAGTCTACGATAAATAAATAAGTGTGATATATCATTTCAACTCATTTGAGCATGACCATGCATTTCCAATCTTACACAATCAAGAGACCTAAGATATTACTCCCGTTATGTAAGAGGAACAATTCCTATATTTATCACTCACATCCCACTACACAGACTATGGCATACCCAACATCAGTATTTATAGTAAAACCACTTACGAAAGACGTTTGATTGTGTCAAAGCATATGACTTACGATGTTGGAATGATCTCAAGTCTAAGTATTATACATACATTTATCACTATGAGAAATGCCATGACTATTAAATAATAATCCAAGAAATATTCTCACGGTGGGTCAGCCCGGTATATTTTTCTCTAACATATACTTACGTGTTGACTTGATACCACATATCCATAACAACACTTGTCATTTGTAACAACCCGGTTTCTAGTGGTATCAAAAAATGTGATTTTGGAACTCCATCTCCATAAACCAAGTCTATAAATATAAAATAAGAATATTTATATAGTTAATTTAAAAATATATTAAAATCCAATTAAGTAATTTAACCAAAAATTAATTAATTAATGCTCAATAACTAAATTGTAAAAGTCCAATTGCTATATAGTTTTAATTAGGAAAAGCTTGGGAGACCTATATATCAATTATTGATCAAAAACTAAAATGAATATTTATCCAATTTTAAATAGATGTTAGTGGAATGTGATGATTGATTTCACTTAAAGTAATTTAATAATTAATAATGAATTAATTATAGAAATACGTAGAGTTAATTAAGGTTAATTAATCATTAATGATGATATATAAACCAAAATAAATTAGTTCATTATTAGTTTCACCATCCATTAGAAAATAAAATAAGAAAGGAAAAACACCATTTATGAGTTAAGCTTTTAGCAAACAAATACATAAGGTAACCAAACCCTTGTATTTTTATAGATTTATGATCATGGGAGCTTAATTTAGCTAGCTCATGTATCAATTTCTTCAATTTTGAATTTTAGCATGTTACCATTATTAAGAAATTGATGAATTAGACTTGAATTGATATCTATTAAGCTTAAATTATGAAAAGACTAAATTGTAAAGCTTAATAATATTGGATGTTAACTTTGTAACATTAGGGAACAAATTGAATAAAGTGAAAAACCTGCCATGAAAATTATGCTATGAATAGAAATTATAAGGTCCCTAATGAGTGAATGTGAAATTGGATTTTAATCCAAATCTATATATCGAAATATATGCTTATCCCGAGTTTAAGGGCTAAATTGAATGAAATGAAAAATATACTTGACTTTCTATTTAAATGTGAATTGGATGAAAATTGATGTTGTTTATTTGATGTATTATTGTACGAAGCTAAAGACGACGCCAAGCCGTCAAGAGGAAAAGGGAAAGTGAGAGTCGTAGATGAGTGACACAAGATTCTGATTTGTACTTTTATGATTCAAGATCAATCTATTTATTTGCATATTCATTTTAATTACATGATTGAATATAGATATGAGTATATATTAGTGTATGAATTGATTCGTTATGATGGATTATTAATATTGAGATAGTGGACTAAACTGAATAAAACATAAAGTATCATGAGCTAGTTGAAACATGATATGTGATATGAAAATTATTGAAATATGATATATGATATTGTTAGAGTATTCCTAAAGACCAATCATGAGATGATTGTAATAACATACTTGTTTTACCTCGCTTATTAATATAAGGCATTGCCATTATTATTTAAATTTCTTTTATGTGTATATAAATAAATTGTTTTTATAATAATGGCCTGAGAATAATATGATTATTCTTACAAGGTCTATTAGAGTATTATTATGGGCTTGGACAACAATAATACATTAAGACTAATGTGTAGTTTATTGATGAAATAGTGTCGTCATTGACATGGGATGTAACAGCCCGATTTAGGGCCTAGTCAGAATAGTGGTTGGAAGACCACAAATCTGAAGTAGAAATATGTGTTTTATGACTTTTATGAGGCTTATGATATGTTTGCATGATTTTGTGAAAATTTCATAAAGAAATTTTATAAATTAGTGATTAATTAATTCATTAGGACTAAATTGCAACGATTGAAAAATATGAGTTTCTAGAAGATTCAAGTATGAAATAGCATTAGAAAAATTATTAGAGGTCCTTATTTAGCAATTAGACCATTATATGTCAAGATGGACAAAAATGGGCATAGGAAGGAAAAATCTCAAGGAAGGGGCCTTAAGGGCATTTTAGTCATTTGGTTAAGTTAATAAAAAGGGAAAAAGAAGTCAAAATTGATGTCCATCTTCTTCCCTAAGTGCTGAAATTTGCAATGAGCCATAGCTAGGGTTTTGCTTCACTTTCAAGCTTGATTGTAAGTGCATCCTAGCCCCGTTTTTAATGTTCTTCGTATTTTTTAGATCCTCGTAGCTCAATTTAGCTATTTCTAGCTATATTTTGAGCTAGTGTTCATGTTAAAAAATTTTACCCATGTATGACATACATGTATTTTGATGTTTAATGGAGGAATATGAAAGTTTGATGTATGATAAACATCTTTTTCTAAGTGATTTTCATGGAAAACTCATAAAAATGACCTAATTGTAAAAGTGATAAAATGTGTAGTGAAAATCAGTTTTGAAAGAAAATATGAGCTACTATAAGCATAAGATAGGTTCGGCTAGGCTTGGGTAACCAAAGAAATGAGTGTATTTCATTATACGAGCCTAGGGACCATTTTATAAATATGAAAAAGTATAGGGACAAAATTATAATTTTTCCAAAGTATGATTCATGGTTCGATTTAGTCAATTTGATCATTAGAAGAGTGAAATTGTCATTATAGATTAAGAAACACGAAGTCCGATCAAACCGAGGAAAGAACAAGGTGGTGGACTAAATCGAACAATTATACACATTTTGATAACGAGGTAAGTTTGTGTGTAATAATTCAACATCATGTTATTATGCTTAAATATGGTTGACATTTCATGAAATATTATTTCTATGAAAATGATCAATGTTGTTTTGATGAGAATATGATGAAGATTTATGGCGTGAAAGTCCCGATTGACCTTAGAAATAGAAATGATATCATCGTCAAGACATGAGGTTTATAAGGTTTCGTATAAGATCATATCTGGGATATGGCCTTGGCACCAAATTGAGATCACGTATAAGACCATATCTGGGATATGGCATCGGCATCGAATAAAAGATTTTGTGTAAGACCATGTCTGGGACATGGCATCGATATACGATCTCGTATAAGACCATATCTAGGATATGGCATCGACATCGATATGAGATCCTGTATAAGACCATATCTGGGATATGGCATCGACATCGACATGTGATCCCATGTAAGGCCATATCTGGGATATGGCATTGGCATCTTACTATGTGCGTGACAAATTTCGGGTATCCTTCGACATTCCAAGTGGTTGAACGGGTAAAGAGCTAAAAGTTTATGCTAAAGACGATAAAAAGCTAAGTTTATGTTAAAGATGAAAAAGTGTTAAAGTTATGTGATGAGTGATACAGGTATACATGAGTAACTCACGAGAAATAAGTTCGATGTGTGATATGTGATTGGTAAGAGTAAGCATGAGTAAGCCATGTTAATGCTCTTCAGATCTTGTGCTATTACTTAAAGTAAAGTATGAATGTATCATGAGTTTTTATGTTGCTATTTATTGCATGCAAACTTACTAAGCTTTATGCTTACTCCATCTCTTTTCAATTTCCTTGTAGTATAGCCAAGCTAGCTCAGGGATCGAAGGACATCAGAGTTTGACTCACACTATCAAGCTATTCTTTTGGTATAGTAAAGTTGATTATTTTGGGTATGACATGTATAGGTACATGGTAAATTTTGTTTATGTCATGTTGGTTAGCCAAGGTGTTGGTTATTAATGTTACTCAATTCATTTTGTAAATGGCCATTGGAATTGGTCAACACTAGTTAAGTTATACCAATTCAATGATGATGAAATTCATGAAATGCAAGCTCGTACAATTGAATGAGTAATGTGTGAAGTATTTGTATGATGAATGTAGTGTGAATTTAAGGTGTGGATGTCTTGATTTTGGTTATTAAAGATGCCTTATTGTCATGTGTGTGTTGCATTGAAATGGTATAAGTGTGGTTTCTTTTCAGGGTGGCAATTGGCTTGGTAAATAGCCTTATAATTGTCCACACGGGTAGACACACGGGCGTGTGTCTAGGCCGTGTGTGACACATGGTCAGCCCCGAGGGCGTGTTGATTGGCCGTATGTCCCTTGCATATAATTTTTGAAAAATTTAGTTCGTCACACGGGCCAGCACACGGGCGTGTGACTAGGTCGTGTGCTTCTAAGTGTCTGCTGACGTCATAAATAGGATGTCAAGGTTTTCACACATGGGCTAAGACACGAGCATGTCATGGCTGTGTGAGGGACACGAGCCATAGACACAGGCGTGTCATGGCCGTGTGAGGGACACGGACGTGTGCCAGGCTGTGTGAAAACCCCTGTAGGTTCGAAATGAAAAATAAAATCAACACGGGTTAGGAACATGGGCGTGTGTGACTACACGGCCTACCCACACAGGCGTGTTCCTTTCCACATGGAGTGTGGCCCTATTTTGAGCAAAAAAAATTAAGTGTTTGTAAGTTTTAGTTTAGTCTCGAGCCATTCCATATGTATATTTAAGGTCTCGTAGACCTATAATAGGGACGTTATGATTTCAAATGAAAAGTTTTAAGTTGGGATGAAAATTTATAGCCCGATATTGTATGATGATGTATGTCAAGTTTTGTAATCCCTCATACCCGATTCGGCGTTGGTTACTCGTAAAGGGTGTTACATTTAGTGGTATCAAAGCTACGGTTTAGCCGATTCTTAGACTAACGTAGCGTAAGCATGAGTCTAGTTATACATGCCATAGGTATGAGTATTTATATAATGATAGTGTGAGGACTCCTGACAACTTAAATTATGTTTTCATATAGTAAATGGATCCCGACAGAGCAATGGCGGATGATATAGAAAGTAATGCGCCAGCCACCTCCTAAGGGACGGTGCCAACCGAAAATGAGAATAGACTAGTGACTGTGAGTCAAAGAGGAGGAGAAGAGGCTAGGGAAGCCTTTCTCCACATAATGAATACCTGGTATATGGAGTTCGTTCGAACGAACCCAAACACGCAACCCCCTCCACCCCCACCTATTCCTCAGCCTACTCTTGTAGCTCCCCAAGTTGTAGAAGTGGTAAGAAAGGAAAAGCCCTGTTGATAGAACTCGAAAATAATGAGCTAAGGAATTTCGAGCTAATAAAGATGATGATCCGAAAAGAGTAGCGTTTGGCTTGAAAATACCATCAAGGTATTTGATGAACTATCTTGCACACCCGAAGAGTGTATGAAGTGTGACGTGTCTCTTTTAAGAGTTTCGGCTTACCAGTGGTGGGACACCCTTGTGTTGGTTGTACCAAGGGAGAAAGTTAATTGGGAATTTTTCAAAGAAGAGTTTCGAAAGAAGTACATTAGCCAAAGGTTCATCGATCAGAAAAGAAAGGAATTCCTTGAGCTAAAGTAGGGTCGAATGACGGTAAGCGTGAGTTTGTAAGGCTCAATAAATATGCTCGAGAATGTGTATCCACTGAAACCATTATGTGTAAAAGGTTTGAGGATGGGTTAAATGAGGATGTCCGATTGTATGTTGGTGTCCTAGAACTAAAGGAATTTGACGGGTTATTATATAGAGCTTGCAAGGCCGAGGAGTTGGCCAAAGAGAAAGAAAGGATGAAATCGAGTCTCGTGACTCGAGGAAGAGACATTTGAGCAAGTCACTTCAATCCTCATCCAAGAAATCAAGAGAGTTTACTACTCGATCAGCCACTTCATCTGGTTTCCAAATAAAAGTAAGGGTAAACAGTACTCGGGTCTAAAGCTTAGACCACTTCAGTTGCTAGTGTTGGTAACACTCGACCAAGTAGACCAGAATGTCCACAGTGTGGCAGACGTCATCCCGGTGAGTGTCAAGCAAATGAGAGAGCTTGTTTCAAGTGTGGATCCCCAGGTCATTTTATTAGAGATTGCCTCGAGATGGGTGAGAAAGAGAAATCCCAGAGTGCAAGATCGAGGAGTACCGCTAGAAGAAGGTCACAGAGAAATCTGGGAAACAGAACTTGTAGTAAGAATACATCTAGAGAGCAGACTGCAAGATCTGAGGGTAGAGTGCCTGCGAGGAATTACGCTATTCACGCTCGTGAAGAGGTGTCCTCCCCTGATGTGATCATGGGAACATTTTCTCTCTATGAGACTCATGTTGTTGCTTTAATTGATCTAGGGTCTACCCACTCATATGTTTGCATGAAATTAGTATCTAGTATGAAAATGCAAGTAGAGTCTACAGAATTTATGATAAAGGTGTCAAATCCCCTAGGCAAATGTGGTGTTAGTTGATAAAGTACGCAAAGATTGCCCTTTGATGATTAGAGGTCATTATTTTCCGAAAAATCTCATGCTATTGCCATTTGATGAATTCGATGTAATTCTTGGTATGGATTGGTTAACTACTCTAGATGTGATAGTAAATTGTGGAAGGAAATTTATTGAGTTAAAATGTGAAAATGGGGATATTCTTTGTGTTGAATCAGATGAACAGGATAGATTACCTGTAGTGATTTCTCATATGTCTGCTCAGAAATATATAACAAAGGGATATGAAGATTATCTTGCCTTTGTGATGAATATCAAAGAGACTAAGTTAAGAATTGAATCAGTGCCCATAGTATATGAGTATCCAGATGTATTTCCAGAAGAATTGCCGGGGTTGCCTCCAGTGAGAGAGATTGAATTTGGTATTGAATTGCCCCTGGTTCTGCCCTTTTCAATTGCTCCGTACAGGATGGCTCCAACCGAGTTGAAAGAATTGAAAATATAGTTACAAGTGTTGACGGGTAAAGGTTTCGCAAGAACTAGTTATTCTCCGTGGGGTGCTCCCGTATTATTTGTGAAAAGGAAAGATGGTTCCATGAGGTTATGTATAGATTATTGGCAGCTTAATAAGGTAACATAAAGAACAAGTACCCCTTTGTTTGACCAATTGACGAGAGCCATTGTGTTTTCCAAGATAGACTTGAGGTCTGGATATTATCAATTGAGAGTCAAAGACTCAGTTGTGCCGAAAACCACATTTCAGACAAGATATGGTCACTACGAGTTTTTAGTCATCCCTTTCGGTTTAAGAAATGCCCCTGCCATGTTTATGGATTTAATGAACCGTATCTTTCGGCCATACTTGGATAAATTTGTTGTTGTCTTCATTGATGATATATTAATTTACTCTCTTGATGAGAACGAGTATGCTGAGCATTTGATGACAGTCTTACAAATTTTATGAGATAATCGATTACATGCCAAGTTTAGTAAAAGTGAATTTTGGCTTAAAGAAGTCAGATTTTTGGGGCATATTGTCTCGGGAGATGGAATTAGAGTTGACCCGAGTAAGATTTCAGCAATTGTATATTAGAAGCCGCAAAGGAACATATCTGAGGTTAAGAGTTTTCTGGGCCTAGCTGGTTATTACAGATGTTTTGTCAAGGGATTTTCCATGATAGCTACTCTGATGATGAGGCTATTGCAAAAAGATGTGAAGTTTTAGTGGACTGAAAAGTGCCAATAGAGTTTTGAGAAATTGAAGGCATTGTTGACTTAGGCTCCAGTTTTAGTGCAACCTAAACCCGAAAAAATTGTGGTTTATAGTGATGCATCCTTGAATGGACTGGGTTGTGTACTTATGCAAGAGGGCAAGGTGATAGCATATGCCTCTAGACAGTTAAAGTCGCACGAGAAGAATTACCTAACCCATGATTTAGAGTTAGCCGCTATTGAGTTTGCATTGAAGATATGGAGACACCATTTGTATGGCAAAAAATGTCAAATATTCAATGATCATAAAAGTTTAAATACTTGATAACGAATTGAATCTAAGGCAACGAAGATGGTTAGAGTTGATAAAATATTACGAGCTAGTGACTGACTACCATCCGGGAAGGGCGAACGTGGTCGCCGATGCCTTGAGTAGGAAATCCTTGTTTGCATTAAGAGCCCTGAATACACGGATGGCTTTTTCAGATGATGGTTCTATTCTAGCCGAGTTAAGAGCTAGACCAATTTTCTCCAAGAGATTTGTGAAGCTCAGAAAGGCAACGCTGATTTGCAAGCTAAAAGAGCTCAATGTGAATCGAGCATTGAGTCAAACTTTTGGATTAGTTCCGATGGATGTTTAACATACCAAGACAGAGTCTGTGTACCGAGAGATGATGAAGTTATTCAAAAAATTTTACACGAAGCACATAGCGGATGATTATCTGTGCATCCAGGCAGTACAAAGATGTATAATGACTTGAAGAAATGGTATTGGTGGTCGAGTATGAAGAAAGATATCTCCGAATTTGTATCAAAATGCTTGATTTGTCAGCAAGTGAAAGCTGAACACCAAGTGCCTTCGGGTCTATTTCAGCCTTTTATGGTTCCCGAGTGGAAATGGGACCATATTACTATGGACTTTGTGACGGGTTTGCCTTTGACACTGAAAAAGAAGGATGTTGTATGGGTTGTGGTTGATAGACTCATGAATTCGGCCCATTTTATACCAGTATGCATTTACTATTCGCTTGACAAGCTGGAGGAATTGTATGTTTCAGAAATTGTGCGACTTCAAGGGTTACCGTTGTCAATTATATCGGATAGAGATCCAATATTTACATCACGATTTTGGAAAAAGTTGCAAGAAGCCTTGGGCACAAAGTTGAGTTTTAGTATAGCTTTCCATCCGCAAACCGACGGACAATCGGAGAGGATAATACAAATACTTGAAGACATGCTCTAATGTTGTGTTTTGGAATTTCAAGGTAATTGGGAAAAGTACTTACCATTAGTAGAATTTTCCTACAATAACAGTTTTCAGTTGAGTTTGAAAATGGCGCCTTATGAGGCATTATATGGGTGTAAGTGTCGAACGCCCCTGTATTGGACTGAACTCAAAGAGAATCAGATTTACGGGGTAGATTTAGTCAGAGAAACTGAAGAGAAAGTAAAAGCGATTCGAGATTTTTTAAAAGTTGTTTTTGATAGAAAAAAGTCCTACGCGGATTTGAAACGGAAAGAGATTGAGTTTCAAGTTGGTGATAAGGTATTTTTGAAAGTGTCACCATGGAAGAAAGTTCTTAGATTTGGCTAGAAAGGCAAATTAAGTCCGCATGTTATCAGACTGTATGAGATTACCGAGAGGATAAGGCCGGTAGCTTATCGTTTGGCTTTGCCATCTGAGTTGGAAAAGATTACTAATGTGTTCCATGTATGTATGATATGTCGCTACCGATCAGACCCTTCGCATATCATTGTACCAACAGAGGTTGAAATTCAACCGAACATGACTTATGGTGAAAACCGATTAAGATTTTGGTACGAGAAGTTAAACAGTTAAGAAATAAAAGTATAGCCCTTGTGAAAGTACTATGGCAAAGACATGGGGTAGAAGAGGCTACATGGGAACTCGATGAGGCTATGAGAAACCAATATCCCAACCTTTTATCGGTAAGATTTTTGGGACAAAAATCCCTAAGGGGGAGAATTGTAATAGCCCGATTTAGGGCCTAGTCAAAAAGTGCTTGTGAGACCACAAATCTGAAGTAGAAATATGTGTTTTATGGCTTTTATGAGGCTTATGATATGTTTGCATGATTTTGTGAAAATTTCATGAAGAAATTTTATAAATTAGTGATTAATTTATTCATTAGGACTAAATAACAAAGATTAAAATATGATATTCTAGAAGATTCAAGTATGAAATAGCATTAGAAAAATTATTAGATGTCATTATTGTAACATCCCTTACCCGTATTCTATGCCGGAGCCGGGTACGAGATGTTACCATACTTAACTCACATGGTCATACAACTTTGGGTTACCAAATTTCATTCCCAATTTAAAACTTTCCCATTCACATACCTAACATCCTTATAATGGGCCTACGAGGCCTTAAACACACTTCCGGAGGGTTTCTGAAATAAATTGGAAACTTGAATGCACTTAGGAAATTTTTACCTGAATAGGGGCCACACGTCCGTGTGAAAAGGGACACGCCTGTGTGGTATTTCACACGTTCGTGCTTTGCACTCGTGGTCGACACTGACTTGCATCACATGGTCAGCCACACGCCCGTGTGCTGTACCCGTGGTCGACACTGACCTATTCCACATAGTCTGTCACACACCTGTGTGCTTCAACTGTGTGGCGATTTAAATTCCAAATTCAAGGTGTAGACTTTACACACTGGGCACACGCCCATGCTCGTGGCCGTGCCTCCCATACTCTGAGACACATGGCCGTGTCTCTTCTTGTGTGTTTACTACTGAGCTTACTGATTTGAAATTCTAACATGCAAGGGACACACGGCCTACTCACACACCCATGCAATTTACCGTGTGTTACACACGGCCTAGACACACACCCATGTGCCTACCCGTGTGGACAACAACAAGGCTATTTGCCAAGCTCTTTCATCACCCTAACTCACTCAAGCCTAATTCACCCTCCACCAACAATTCAATCATGCATTTTCATAGCCAAACAAACCATTCATATACTCTACACAATCATGATTAACCTCTTCTTATCATTGATCGATAGTAAAGAGCCATTTACTATGGAAATATACAAAAGATTTCATCTACAAGGAGCCAACACATTTGGCTATAATAACAAAATAATGTGCCTAGTCTAGCCTCTATACATGCCATTACCATACTCAAAATGTTAGTTCTAGATATGCCAAAATGAGCTGATAGTATAGGTGGTCATCCAATTATCTTCGTATCTCGACCCGGCTCTTGAACACTATAAAACAAGGGAAAAGAAAGGGAGTAAGCTTAACGCTTAGTAAGTTTACATGTAAACAAAAACATCATACTATATGCTAATCAATAAATAGCATTTCACAATTCTAAATCATGCTTACTCATTCATCTCTTACCACTTTTCAACCATATCAAAACACAATGCTCACATTCATTAACATATATTCCTGCACTTATTACCACTAGATCACATGATACAACACATAGCAATTTCACAATAAATCATTCATAGCAATGTCAAACACTCGGTGGTTTCGCACTTAGCCTACCATTAATCTTTAACAGGGTGGTTTCGCACATAGCCCACCAATAAGAATATTTATGGTGGTATCGCACATAGCCCACCAAATGATATTATAAACGATGGTATAGCACACATCCCATCGTAAATAAATAATAAGGTGGTATCGCACATATCTCACTAACAAGAATAATTAAGGTGGTATCGCACACAGCCCACCATTAATTACTACGAGTAATATTCCACACTTACATATCTAATTCAAATTATTTGAATCATATATATATTCTCAATCTTACAATGCACCAATAAATAACAACATGAGTATTTAAAATGCATCGTTTACACATAAACTTACCTCGATGCAAAACGTATTGGTCAACGGTCTATTCTGTAACCTTGCATTTTCCTTGGTCAAGGTTGATTCCACGCTCTTCTTGGTCTATAACAAAAAAATTCACTTATTCAACCATTTTCTAATCATAATATATCATAATCTCTACCTAGGCAAAAATGACTGTTTTGCCCTTGTACTATGGCAAAATTATGATTTTTCCCCTACGCTCGTAAACCATTTTTTTTCACATTCTCTCATTAAACAAGCTTTGCTGAACATTTATTTCTCTTACAATAACTTACAAAATCATTTATTTCATGGATTTATTACACAATTTCAATCTTTGCAACTAAGTCCAATTTAGGTGTTTTCATGGCAACACCCTTCACAAAAGTTATTTCTCATCTCATTAACATTCATTTTCTTCCATAAAAAATTAGCTAACAACAAAAACTCTCTCATCGAAATTCTCTAAACTTTCAACCAGTTAACAAATTGGTCCCCTCATTAGCTAGCTTAAGCATTGGGGACTCTAAAAGTATAAAAATCATCAAAAATCATCATCAAAATGACTTACTTGCAAGAATGAAATGTAGCTGAAAATTTGAACTTCAAAAACCCCTATTCTCTCTTCAATTTTTGGTGGAGAAGAAGTATGAATAGTAAAAAATGACAACTCTTTCATTCATCTTATTTTATTCATTTTTTTTATCACCTAAAGTCACCAAATTTTGACTAAAATTAATGCTCTTGTCTCCCTATGCTCTATTGCCGCCATCACATATCTAATGGCCTAATTTCACTTTAAGGACCTCCAATTTGATATTCTTTGGCTATTAGACACCTTTACCACTTATAATGGAACTTTTGCACTTTATGCAATTTAGTTTTTTTTACAATTAAACATACAATTGCTAAAATTAAAGCACCAAAATTTTCGTATAGCCATATATTAATGCCATAACACATAAAATAATACTAAAATAATTTTTATCAACCTTGGATTAGTGGTCCCCGAGACCACTGTTCTGACTAGCCCCAAAATTGGGCTGTTACAACTCTCCCCCTTAAGGGATTTTCGTCCCCGAAAATCTTATCGATAAAAAGATTTGGATATTTTTCCCTCATGGCTCCTTCCGGTTCCCACGTAGCTTCTTCCACACCATGTTTTTGCCATAGCACTTTTACTAAAGCTATGCTCTTATCCTCAACTGTTTAACCTCCTAAGTCAATATCTTAATCTACTCTTCTTCATAAGTCATGTCCGATCGTATCTCAATTTCCGTTGGAGGGATCACATGTGAAGGATTGGAACAATATCGCCGCAACATCGATACATGGAACACGTTGTGTATTTTCTCCAACTTTATCGGAAAGGCCAATCGGTATGCCACTGGGCCAATCTTTTCGGTAATCCCATACAACCCTATGAATCGTGGACTCAATTTTCCCTTTCTACCAAATCTCAATATTTTCTTCCACGGGAATAGTTTCAAAAATACTTTGTCGCCCACTTGAAACTCGATTTCTTTTCTTTTCAAATTCGAGTACGACTTCTGTCGGTCCGAAGTGGCCTTTAGAATATTATGGATTATTTTCACTTTCTCCTTCATCTCTTTAACTAGATCAACCCCATGAATTTACTTCTCACTAAGCTCGGTCCAGTATAAAGGAGTTCAACACTTGCGACCATATAAAGCCTCGTACGATGCCATCTGTATACTCGACTGATAACTTTTTTAGTAAGCAAACTCAACCAAAGGTAGATATCTTTCCCAACTACCTCCCAACTCTAACACACAGCATCGGAGCATATCCTCAAGAATTTGAATCACTTTTTCAGATTGGCCATTGGATTGAGGATGGAACGCAGTACTAAAATTCAAACTTGTACCCAAGGCTTCTTGTAACTTCTTCCAAAATCTTGAAGTAAATCTAGGATCTCTATCCGAGATAATAGATATAGGCACTTCATGTAATCTCACCACTTCAGCAATATATAGCTTGGCCAACTTATCAAGGGCATAATCAACACGTAACGGTATAAAGTGAGCCGACTTCGTTAGTTTATCGACAATAACCCACAAAGCATCTTTCTTTTTCGAAGTCATAGGCAACCCCGTCACAAAATCCATGGTGATCCGATCCCACTTCCACTCATGAACCATCACCGGCTAAAGCAATCTTGATGGTACTTGATGCTCGGCTTTCACTTGTTGACAGATCAAACATCTTGTCACGAACTCAGAGATGTCTCTTTTCATACCCGACCACCAATAAAATTTTTTCAAATCATTGTACATTTTCATGCTACCGGGATGTACTGACAAGTGACCATTGTGTGCTTCAAGCAAAATTCTCCGAATCAATTTATCATGTTTAGGTACACAAACCGTCGCGAAATATCAAACAACCATCTGAACTCACCCAAAAGTCAGAATCATTTCCCAAATCTCACTGGGCTCTTTTAGCATGCAGCTCGCTATCATTCTTTTGATTTTCACATATCTGCTGAATAAATAACAATTTAGCCCTCATCTCGGCCAATATAACTCCATCATCAGACAACGCTAAGTTTGCACTCATAGTTCTCAAAGCATGCAGGGATTTCCTACTCAAGGCATTCGCCACTACATTTGCTTTCCCCGGATGATAATCAATTACTAGCTCATAATCCTCCAATAATTTGAGCCACCATCGTTGTCACAAATTCAAATCCTTTTGATCCATTAAATACTTCAAACTCTTATGATCAGTGAAGATTCAGTATTTCCCCATATAAATAATGGTGCTAGATCTTCAAAGCAAAAATGATCGCAGCCAACTCCAAGTCTTGAGTCAGATAATTCTTCTCATGCAGTTTTAGTTGTCTCGAGGTGTAAGCTACCACCTTACCCTCTTGCATCAACACACAACCGAGACCGTTAAAAGATGCATCGATGTAGGCTACAAACTCTTTCCCCGACTCAGGTTGTACTAAAACTGCGCTTCAGTCAACAAGGTTTTTAATCTCTCGAAACTCTATTGGCATTTCTCAATCCATTCAAACTTGACATCTTTATGCAACAATTTCATCATCGGGGTAGCAATCATGGAAAACCCCTTCACGAACCATCTGTAGTACCCTGCTAAACTCAAAAAGCTTCTGACTTCTGACACATTTCTTGGTGGTTTCCATTCCATAATAGCCGAAATCTTGATCGGGTCAACTCTAATACCATCACCCGATACAATGTGTCTTAAGAATCTGACCTCTCGGAGCCAAAACTCACTCTTGCTAAATTTAGCATACAACTGCTTGTCTCTGCTTGTCTCTTAAAGTCTGCAAGACAATTCTTAGATGCTTCGCATGTTCACTCTTATCTCGAGAATAGACTAATATGACGTCAATAAAAATGACTACAATTTGCCCAAGTACGGTCGGAATATGCGATTCATAAAATCCATGAAAATTGAAGGGCATTCGTTAAACCAAATGGCATGAAAAGAAACTCGTAATGGCCATACCTCGTCCAGAATGCAATTTTTGGCACATCTTGCTCCTTAACTCTCAACTGATAATAACCAGACCTTAGGTCTATCTTGGAGAACACCGTAGCTCCCTTCAATTGGTCAAACAAGTCATCTATCCTGGGCAAAGGATACTTATTATTCACTGTTACCTTGTTGAGCTATCTGTAGTCTATACACAATCTCATCGATCCATCTTTCTTTTTCACAAAAAGCACCAGAGTACCCCACGGGGAATAGCTCGGTCTTGCAAAACCCTTATCCGTTAGCTCTTGTAACTGAACCTTTAGTTCTTTTAACTCCAATGGTGTCATCCTGTACGGGGCAACTGAAATAGGTGTTGTTCCCAAAATTAACTCAATTCCAACTCGACCTCTCTAACTGGAGGCAATCCAGGTAACTCCTCTAGGAACACATCTGGATATTCGCACACCACCAGCAATGATTCGATCTTCACCTCTAACTCTTGAGTATTCAGCAAGCACAAAAGCAAGACAAGACTCATATCCTTTCCTCAAATACTTCTCGGCCACCATAGTTGAAATTATCACTGGCAGATTATCCGATCTACCTGATTCAACCCGAATGACATCTGAAGATGATGCCTCCTCGCATACACGAATGGTATAAGTCCTCGTGGGTGTTCGACCCTCCGGTCTCATAGTAGAATCTCGAGGCATACCTCAACTACTAGTCCCACCTCCCGGGTTCTTTTGTGATCTACCCCTCAAAGTTACTTTGCTTGATCTCACTTCTTGCTTTCATTCCTTCTCCTCCCTCTCTGGTAAATTTAAGATAAGATGGTCGGGTGAACCGCACTTATAACAATTCCGATTGTTTCCCCAACACTCCTTAGTGTGCTGCTTACCAAAGTTTGGACACTCCGGTTTGGACTTCGGGTTGCCTACACTTACCATCAAAGTGGCTTGAACTCTCAATCCCAAGTATGTGCTACCTCGATCTCGATGTGAATGTCCAAATGATGTTGTCGTCTAAGGGTCCATCACCTTGGACCTCTTTGATTGAGCTTGGTATGATTTTCTCATCGGTCTTTTTCTTGCATCCCAAGCCTCACTCACAGCTTTCCTCTTTTCCTTATTCAGTTCTTCGGCCTTACATGCCCTATCAACCAACTATACAAACTCTTTTAATTCTAAAATCCCCACTAGGAGTTTAATATCCTCATTCAGCCCATCTTCAAACCTCTTGCACAAGATAGATTCTATAGACAAACACTCTTGTGCATACTTACTGAGCCTAACAAACTCGCATTCATACTCTGCCACAGTTATTTTTCCTTACTTCAACTCAAGAAATTATTTCATTTCTGATCCACAAACCTTTGGCTTATATACTTCTTTTGGAGCTCTTCCAAAAAGAAGCTCCATGTTACCCTCTCTCTTGGAACCACCGAAGTCAACGTCTTCAACCAACGATAGGCCGAGTCCCTTAGCAATGGCACGACACATTTCAAGCTCCCCTCAGGTATGCAGGAGAGTTCATCAAATACCCTCATGGAGTTTTTAAGCCAGAACTCCGCCTTCTCTAGGTCATCATCTATGTTAGCCCTAAACTCTTCGGCCCCTTGTTTTTGAATCTTATCTACTGGGGGTTTGGTCATCCTCACCAAATCTATACCTTGAGGAGCCACAGGAACTGGCTGAGGTATAGGAGTGGTTAAAGAATGTTGATCATTAGGGTTCACTAATACATACTCCGTGTACCAGTTACTCATCATTTGGAGAAAGGCTTCCTAGCCTCTTCTCTTTGACCCCTAGTCTCGGGTCCACTCTCTACAGGCGTGGTCCCTTGCGCGGGAGCCAATGCATTACTAGCTATATCATCAACAGCCGTTTGATCGAGTTCCATTTACTATATAAAACCAAAGTTTATAATTTTTAGAAGCCACCACACTATCAATATACTTATGGCATGTATAGCTAGACTCTAACACACGCTACAGTAGTCTGAGAACCGACTAAACCATAGCTTTAACACCACTAAATGTAACACCCCTTACCCGTATTCTACACTGGAATTGGGTACGAGACGTTCGTACTTAACTCACATGGTCATACAACTTTGGGTTACCAAATTTCATTCCCAATTTAAAACTTTCCCATTCACATACCTAACATCCTTATAATTGGCCTACGAGGCCTTCAACACACTTTCGAAAGGTTTCAAAAATAAATCGAAAACTTGCATGCACTTAGGAAAATTTTACCTGAACAGGGGTCACACGCCCGTGTGGTACTTCACACGCCCAAGCGTTGCACCCGTGGTCGACACTTATTTACATCACACAGCCAGCCACACGCCGTGTGCTATACCCATGGTCGACACTGGCTTATTCCACACGATCTGTTACACGCCCGTGTGCTTCAACCGTGTGGCGATTTAAATTTAAAATTCAAGGTGCAAACTTCACATGACCTGGGCACACACCCATGCCCGTGGCCGTGCCTCCCACACGGTCGTGTCTCTGCCTGTGTGTTTACTACTGAGCTTACTGGCGTGAAATTATAACATGCAAAGGGACACATGGCCTACTTACACACCCATGCAATTAACCGTGTGTCACACATGGCCTAGACACACGCCCGTGTGCCTATCCCGTGTGGACAAGAGCAAGGCTATTTGCCAAGCTCTTTCATCACCTTAACTCACTCAAGCCTAACTCACCCTCCACCAACAATTCAATCATGCATTTTCATAGCCAAACAAACCATTCATATACTCCACACAATCATGATTAACCTCTTCTTATCATTGATCGATAGTAAAGAGCCATTTACTATGGCAATATACAAAAGATTTCATCTACAAGGAGCCAACACATTTGGCTATAATAACAAAATAATGTTCCTAGTCTAGCCCCTATACATGCCATTACCATACTCAAAATGTTAGTTCTAGATATACCGAGATGAGCTGATAGTGTAGGTGGTCTTCCAATTATCTTTGTATCCGACCCGGCTCTTGAACACTATAAAATAAGGAAAAAGAAAGGGAGTAAGCTTAAAGCTTAGTAAGTTTACATGTAAATAAAAACATCATGCTATATGCCAATCACTAAATAACATTTCACAATTCTAAATCATGCTAACTCATTCATCTCTTACCACATTTCAACTATATCACAACATAATGTTCACATTCATTAACATATATTCCTGCACTTATTTCCACAATATCACATGATACAACACATAGCAATTTCACAATAAATCATTCATAGCAATGCCAAACACTCGGTGGTTTCGCACTTAGCCCACTATTCATCTTTAACAGGGTGGTATCGCACATAGCCCACCAATAAGAATATTTACTGTGGTATTGCACATAGCCCACCAAATGATATTATAAACAATGGTATCGCACACAACCCATCGTAAATAAATAATAAGGTGGTATCGCACATATCTTACCAACAAGAATAATTAAGGTGGTATCGTACACAGCCCACCATTAATTACTACGAGTAATATTCCACACTTACATATCTAATTAAACTTATTCGAAATATATATATATTCTAAATTTTACAATTCACCAATAAATAACAACATGAGAATTTAATATGTATCGTTTACACATAAACTTACCTCGGTGCAAAACGTATTGGTCAACGGTCTATTCCGTAACCTTGCCTTTTCCTTGGTCAAGGTTGATTCCATGCTCTTCTTGGTCTATAACAAAAAAATTCACTTATTCAACCATTTTCTAATCATAATATATCATAATATCTACCTAGGCAAAAATGACCGTTTTGCCCTTGTACTATGGCAAAATTACGATTTTTCCCTTAGGCTCGAAATCATTTTTTTTTCACATTCTCTCATTAACAAGCCTAGATGAACATTTATTTCTCTTACAACAACTTACAAAACCATTTATTTCATGGATTTATTACACAATTTCAATCTTTGCAACTAAGTCCAATTTAGGTGTTTTCATGGCACAGCCCTACACAAAAGTTGTTTCTCATCTCACTAACATTCATTTTCTTCCATAAAAACTCAGTGAACAACAAAAACTCTCTCATGGAAATTCTCTAAACTTTCAACCATTTAACAAATTAGTCCCCTCATTAGCTAGCTTAAGCTTTGGGGACTCCAAAAGTACAAAAATCATCAAAAATCATCATCAAAATGACTTACATGCAAGGATGAGATGTAGCTGAAAATTTGAACTTCAAAAACCCCTATTCTCTCTTCAATTTTTGGTGGAAAAGAAGTATGAATAGTAAAAAATGATAACTCTTTCATTCATCTTATTTTATTCATTTTTTATCACCTAAAGTCACCAAATTTTGACTAAAATTAATGCTCTTGTCTCCCTATGCTCTATTGCCGGCCATCACATATCTAATGGCCTAATTTCACTTTAAGGACCTCTAATTTGATATTCTTTGGCTATTAGACACCTCTACCACTTATAATGGAACTTTTTCACAATTAAACATACAATTGCTAAAATTAAAGCACCAAAATTATCATCTAGCCATATATTAATGCCATAAAAAATAAAATAATACTAAAATAATTTTTTTCAACCTCAGAATAATGGTCCCGAGACCACTATTTTGACTAGCCCCAAAATTGGGTTGTTACACTTATTTCGCAATTAGACCATTATATGTCAAGATGGACAAAAATGGGCATGGGAAGGAAAAATCTCAAGGAATGGGCCTTTAGGGCATTTTAGTCATTTGGTTAATAAGTTAATAAAAAGGGAAAAAGAAGTCAAAATTGATGTCCATCTTCTTCCCTAAGTACCAAAATTTGCAATGAGCCATAGCTAGGGTTTTGCTTCACTTTCAAGCTTGATTGTAAGTGCATCCTAGCCCCGTTTTTAATGTTCTTTGTATTTTTGAGATCCTCATAGCGCAATTTAGCTATTTCTATCTATATTTTGAGCTAGGGTTCATGTTCAAAAATTTACCCATGTATGACATACATGTATTTTGATGTTTAATGGAGGAATATGAAAGTTTGATGTATGATCAACATCTTTTTCTAAGTGATTTTCATGGAAAACTCATAAAAATGACCTAATTGTAAAAGTGATAAAATGTGTAGTAAAAATCAGTTTTGAAAGAAAATATGAGCTACTATAAGCTTAAGATAGATTCAGCTAGGCTTAGGTAACCAAGGAAATGAGTGTATTTCATTATACGAGCCTAGGGACCATTTTGTTAATATGAGAAAGTATAGAGACAAAATCATAATTTTTCTAAAGTATGATTCATGTTTCGATTTAGTCAATGTGATCATTAAAATAGTGAAATTGTCATTATAGAACAAGAAACACGAAGTTCGGACGAAATCGAGGAAAGAACAATATGGTGGACTAAATCGAACAATTATACACATTTTGATAACGAGGTAAGTTTGTGTGTAATAATTCAACATCATATTATTATGCTTAAATATACTTGACATTTCATGAAAATATATATTATTTCTATGAAAATGATCAATGTTGTTTCGATAAGAATATGATCAAGATTTATGATGTGAAAGTCCCAGTTAACCTTAGGAATAGAAAGGATACCATCGTCAAGACATGAGATTTATAAGGTCCCATATAACACCATATCTGGGATATGGCCTAGGCACCAAATTGAGATCTCGTATAAGACCATATCTGGGATATGGCATCAGCATCAAATAAAAGATTTTGTGTAAGACCATGTCTAGGACATGGCATCGATATTCGATCTCGTATAATACCATATCTGGGATATGGCATCGACATCGATATGAGATCCCATATAAGACCATATCTGGGATATGGCATCGGCATCGACATGTGATCCCATGTAAAGCCATATCTAGGATATGGCATTAGCATCTTACTATGTGCATGATGAATTCGGGTATCCTTCGACATTCCAAGTGGTTCAACGGGTAAAGAGCTAAAAGTTTATGCTAAAGACGATAAAGAGCTAAGTTTATGTTAAAGATGAAAAAGTGCTAAAGTTATGTGATGAGTGATACAGGAATACATGAGTAACTCACGAGAAATAAGTCCGATGTGTGATATGTGATTGGTAAGAGTAAGCATGAGTAAGCCATGTTAATGCTCTTGAGAACTTGTGCTATTACTTAATGTAAAGTATGAATGTATCATGAGATTTTATGTTGCTATTTATTGCATGCAAACTTACTAAGCTTTATGCTTACTCCCTCTCTTTTCCATTTCCTTGTAGTATCGCCAAGCTTGCTCGAGGATTGAAGAACGTCGGAGTTCAATTCACACTATCAAGCTATTCTTTTAGTATAGTAAAGTTGATTATTTTGGGTATGGAATGTATAAGTACTTGGTCATTTTGTTTTTGTCATATTGGTTAGCCAAGGTGTTGGTTATTAATGTTACTCAATTCATTTTGTAAATGGCCATTGGAATTAGTCAATACTAGTTAAGTTACACCAATTCAATGATGATGAAATTCATGAAGTGCAAGCTCATGCAATTCAATGAGTAATGTGTGAAGTATTTGCGTGATGAATGTAATGTAGAATAAGGTGTGGATGTCTTGATTTTGGTTATTAGAGATGCCTTATTGTTATATGTGTGTTGCATTGAAATGGTATAAGTGTGGTTACTTTTCAAGGTGGCAATTGGCTTGGTAAATAGCCTTATAATTGTCCATACGGGAGACACACGGGCGTGTGTCTAGGCCGTGTCTGACCCACGGTCAGCCCAGAGGGCGTGTTGATAGGCCGTGTGTCCCCTGCATCTAATTTGCAAAAAATTTAGTTTGTCACACGGGCCAACACACGTGCGTGTGACTAGGCCATGTGCTTCTAAGTGTCTGCTATTGTCATAAACAGAATTTTAAGGTTTTCACACACAAGCTAAGACGTTGGCGTGTCATGGCCATGTAAGGGACACGAGCCATAGATACGAGCATGTGCCAGGCCGTGTAAAAACTTTGTAGGTTCAAAATGAAAAATAAAATCCACACAAGCTAGAAACATGGGCGTGTGTGACTACACAGCTTGCCCACACGGGCGTGTGGCAATGTTTTGAGCAAAAATTTTCTAAGTGTTCGTAAGTTTCCAGTTTAGTCCGAGCCACTCCATATGTATGTTTAGGGTCTCGTAGACCTATAATAGGGACGTTATGATTTCAAATGAAAAGTTTTAAGTTGAGATGAAAATTTATAGCCCGATATTGTATGATGATGTATGTTAAGTTTGGTAATGCCTCGTACCAGGTTTCGGCGTCGGTTATGGGTAAGGGGTGTTACATATGATGTCAAAATCAATGCTTGAGTATGTGCGTTAGAGAATAACATATTGGACTGACCCGCTATGAGTATATTTTGTGGATTATTGTGTTATAATCACAACATTACTCATAGTGATTACTATGTATACGATCTTCAAACTTGAGATCATCATTATCCCAACATCGTGAGTCGTATATTTTGATACAGTCAAGCTTCCATCACAATTGGTTGTTCTATAAAGGCTGATCTTGGATATACCACAATCTATGTAGTGGGATATGGTTGATCAATATAGGATTTGTCCCTCTTACATAATGGGAGCAATATCTTGGCCACTTAATTGAATGAGACTAGAAATGCATGGCCATGCTTGAATAAGTTGATATGAGATATCATACTTATTTGTTTATCATAGTCTACCCAGGATATCAATAAACATTAGATCAACTATGCAAGTGTGACTGTTCCATAACTTGTGTCCTTTCTAGATATAAAGGACAAAAGGATTTAATACAAGAAGGGTTAATCACAGAAAGGTTATGTCGAATCATGACTTCTTATATCTTAGGTAGCCATGATGCATTGCTAGATGCCTCTCATTGTTGGTAATATTAGAATCATTCTAGTATTACTGCTAACATTACAAGAACCTACAGGGTCACACTTTATGGTTGAAACAAACGGAATCCAAACATAGTTGGTATTGTTTTTAGCTGTCACATGAATTAAATTGATTATAGAATTAATTTAACTAGGCAGTTAAATATCGAACGAATTATATGTACAAGTATGTTCTACACGTAATGAGAACATGGTTAAATTAACTAAATATAATTTCTAAATCCTTGTTATAATTATTGTAATAATAATTTGCAATTGAATATTATTATAATTATTATAATTGTAAAATTTTAGTCAAACTTTATTATAATTATGGTAATTATAATTATTATATTTAATTAATTATTATAATGAATTTTGATTTATATTAGAATATCTATTATTCTGAATTAGGAAATATAGGGTTTTAAGAAAACCTAATATACCTAAAATAAAAAAGAGTGAGGTCTAGCAGTCGTTATATAGTGAATTCTCTTTGAAAAGTTTAAAAGAGTTCTTTCCATTCGTTATCACACTATATGGATTACACAGTGGCTTGGAATCGACATACAATTGCGTAATTAGTTTCACAAAAATTATCTTTGGTTTTCCAAACGATTAAAGGTAATCGTTCATACCTTTCTCACCCTAATTCGCTCCTCACACATAGATCCTTGGATGTGATCGTCATATTTAAATTTTTTCGATGTGCCATGGGGTGTACTAGTTTTCTTATAGATATTGAATGATTGGTCTTGTCGTACTTGAATATATGTTGGAAAACATTTGCTTTGAGCTTATAAGAAAGTGAATTATCTCATTATATGTATGTTTGTTGCAATGTAAATGAAATTGATTTGTTTGATATATGGGGTTAATTGTTTATGCCTAATAATGAAAAGTTATGTTTTCATGGTAAATGCCCTAGTAAACCTTATTAGAAATGGTTCGGGTATAGTTGGCATGGCATATGATTGTTATGTTGGGAGATGGAGCATGAAACTTGTAACAGTCTGTTTTTCAGTGGTGTCAAAATAGTATTTTTGGGACCACAAACTCGACGAGTAAGTTCATAAAATTAGTATTTAAATTATACGAGTAAATAATAATTTTTATATTGAATTTTGATTTGATGAAATTTAATTAATTGAATTCATGGTTAGTATAAGTGATGCAGTCCAAAACTCAAGTGGTTTTTTAAAATGAGGTATTGGGACCCCGTTTCCGTAATTTAAGGCCGTAAATATTTTTATGAAATGTTTATAGAGTCGTATTATAGGTGAATTAAGGTTTGATACAGTAATTTTGATGATTGGTTGCTTGATTAAGGTAAAGGGTTTAAATTGTAAAAGAGGTAAAAATTAATTGTTACAGATTTAAAATAATAAAGGGACTAAAATGGTGATTAAACCATGGTCAAAAATTCCAAGCGGTAGTGGACATGATTGCTCCAATAGCTTTTGGTCTATTTACTTATTAAGTCTTAAATAGTTTAGGGTTAAATTGAAATTAAATTTCGTTTTGCTAAAATTTAAAATAATTAAAGGACTAATTGTGCAATTAAACCCTCCTTAAATGGTAATTATGCCATTTGAATAGACAGTGGACGGTTTGGTTAACTAATAACATGAAATTTCATTAAAATTTTAAGGTTATAAAGGTAACTTTGTAATTAAGTAATTGTAAATAAAATAAAAGCTAAAATAGCTATCGTCTTTTTATTTTTCTTTCAAAATCCAAAATCACAATTGCTATAGTAGAACAAGATTTGACCAAGCTAACGTTATTTGATTTGGTAGGTAAACTTCACTTGTTTTTAGTAATTTTTATGTTTTTGAACTCGTATTAGCTTAATCTAGCTAACCAAGGGACTAATTGGTAAAACTGTCAAATGTTGTGGATTATGCCATTGATGAGTTTGAGTTTTGCTTGAAGTTTTATGGTATAATATTAAGCTTAGTTGCTAAATAGGACTATTTTGTAAAGTAGCTTTTATTAATTTTAATGTTCAAGGACTAAAATGTGAAAATAGTAAAAGTACAAGGACTTGATGCAAAATAATAGCAAGTAAGGGCTGTAATGAAGTGGTTAATAGATCAGATAAGCTTGGATTTAATTGAAAATGGTTAAATTGCATGTTTTGGACTTAGGGAGTAAATTGCATAAAAGTGAAATGTTAGGGGTAATTTTGTAAAAATGTCAAAAAGGACTTAGCATAAAATGAGTTAATTTTGCTGTTGGAATTAGTTAAATGAATGAAATGATCATTTTAGATCAAGAACGAGTGGAAAAACGAGGGAAAGAGAAAATTTTAGAGTAGTCCCTGTATCTTTATCATCGCTACAGTTTAGTCAGGTAAGTTCGTTCGGTTTAATTTTAATACATTTTTAAATGTATTATATGAACTTAATTGTATAATGTTGGACTATATTGATGCATGTAATTGAAAGTGGAAATAATGAAATTATATGACATCGATCACTAATTGAGATATTCTGAGCTGATGAATGTTTGGTTGTTGAACTAATGCTTGCATATGGAATGTGAGATAGTGAGATATTCACGTATTTTTCTGTGATGGAATGCTCTAAACCGATGAACATAGGATAGAGTATAGTGAGATATTCATGTATCTTTCTATGATGGAATGCTCTAAACCGATGATCATAGGATGGAGTACAATTAGCATGCCAATAGGTTATTATGTGGTACAGGACTGATCTGAGTAATTAATATGATTTATGTATATTCTCTGTTCACTGAATATGCCAAGGTCCTGCATTTTTTGCGGACCATCGTGTTATATTATAGTGTTATCTGGTGTGTTGGATGGTATTTGCTCTTATAAGCATCTGGTGTGCTGGATGGTACTGGCTCTTATTGTAACACCCTAAAATTTTAATTTTTGATTTCGTGTATGTGTGACACACAATGTCTATCTACTTCAGTGGATATGTGTTCTGGGTGTGTGTGTGAGGTCCCAAGTTCAAGCCTTACTTGGGAAAATTTTGGTATTTTTATAAATAAAGCCTTAACCTTGTGCAAAGGGCTTAAGTTTAAATGTTGGGTAAATTACATCAGAATGGGCCTACTGGTCTGGTGGTTAAATGGTGTGTTATTATGGTGGAGGTCTTGTGTTCGAATTCCTACGCAAGCAAAGGTATTATTTTTTTTTTGCTCAGATTTCAGGATAGAGTTGTGTAATAGGGGGATTCTAAGTAGTGGATGTGAAGTGGGAATTAGGGGAGAAGATTAAGGGATTTTGGGGGTTATCGGGATTTTATTTTATTTTTTTCCCATAACTGAATTTTGGCTCCATTTATTTTCTTTTGTTTTCGCACGTGGTTAGTGCTCTCTTAGTTCCGGTAAGTGTTTCTCTTTGTTTCTGTCATAAATCTCTTAGCGACTGAAGTGGTAATGTTTTCTCTCTGCGATTTGGGCGTGGGGGCGGCTCGGACTGGTGAATTCAGTGTTCTCGTCTTAACAATAGTTAAACGGAGGGTTATCATTGGTAATAAGTTAGGTTTCTTTTCGTTCTTGGTTGTCAATTCACTTAAATCTGTTAAATTCATGTTGAGTATCTTGATTTTAGGCCTTGAAGTGCTTGGGAGTGATTAGGAATCAAAGCGATACCAGGTGTGTACCCGAAATGCAGAAAATGGGGTTCTATAATAGCCTGATTTTGGGGCTAGTCAGAACAGTGGTTTCAAGACCACTAATCCGGGGTTGAAGAAAATTATTTTAATATCATTTTATGTGTTATAGCATGATAAAAAGGAGGCATGAAAATTTTGGTGCTTTAATTTTAGCAATTGAATGCTCAATTGCTAAAAAGGACTAAATCGCATAAAATGAAAAAGTTCTATTTTACAAGCTAGAGGTGCCTAATAGCCTTAGGATATTAAATTAGAGGTCCTTAAAGAGCAATAGGGGACAAAATGATGTCAAAATTGGTCAAGTAGGTGGGTTAGGTGGATTAAATTGAAGGAAATGAATAAAATAAAGAAAAGGATATCATCTTTTTATTTTCTCTTCTTCCTCCGCTGAATTTTCACACTCAAGAAGGGCTTTGGAAGCTTGAAATTTCATCAACCAATTTTCCTTGCTAGTAAGTGATTTTAATGGCTTTTCTTGATAATTTTTGTACTTTTGGAACCCCTAAAGCCTAAGCTAGCTAGAGAGGGGACTATTTTGCAAAATAGTTTAAAGTTTAGGGACTTTCCATAAGAGAGTTTATGTTGTTTGCTAAGTTTTTATGGAAGAAAATGAATGTTAGTGGATTAAGGAATAACTTTTGTGAAAGGTGTTACCATGAAAACACCTAAATGGGACTTAATTGTAAAGGTTATAATTGACTAATAAATGCATGAGATAATTAGTTTTGTGAATTGTTGTAAGAGAAATAAATGTTCAGTTAGGCTTGTTTCATGAGAAAATGTGGTGAAAAAATGATTTACAAGCCTAGGGGTAAAATCGTAATTTTTCTAAAGTATAAGGGCAAAATGGTCATTTTTGCCTAAGTAGAAATTTTGTTGTATCATGAGTTATGTAGTGATGGAATGAGTAAATTTTATTATTATAGATCAAGAAGAGCACGAAAACAACCTTGACAAAGGAAAAGGCAAGGTTACGGACTAAACCGTCAATTAACACATTTTGCACCGAGGTAAGTTTATGTGTAAACGATACATCTTCAATACATATGTTGTTATCTATTGATGCATTGTATGGATGAAACTACTTATCGGTAAGGTTGATTGAAAATGATAGATAATGAGTAATTCTTGTATGAACCTCGAAATAGAGATGTAAGTACGAATCATTATCCTTGTTGGTGGGCTGTGTACGATACCACCTTTTTATTTATTTACGATGGGCTGTGTGCGATACCATCTTTTATATATTATCATTTGGTGGGCTATGTGCGAAACCACCGTAATTATCATTGTGGTGAGTGTGTGTGATACCACCCTATTATTGATTAATGGTGGACTGTGTGCAAAGCCACTTGGTACCTGGTATTATTCCGAAGGGTTCATCGAGAAACTTGTCTAAGTAAATATTTCATGTGACTTTGTGGTGATGAGTGCAGGGTGTATGTGCAAGTAAATGTGAGCAATATATATGTTAAATGGTTGGAATGTAGTAAGAGATGAAATGAGTAAGCATGATTATGAATATGTGAATTGTTTTTACATAATATGTAATGGTTGTGATGGCTTAGCATATGGTATGATGCTTATTGTTTAGATGTAGACTTACTAAGCTAAAAGCTTACTCCCTTTCTTTTTCCTTGTTTTATAATGTCAAAGAGCCAGCCCCGGATACAAAGATAATCAGAAGATCACCCACCCTATCAGCTCATCTCGGTATATTTAGACTTAGCATTTTGAGTATGGCATGTATAGGGGCTAGACTTAGGGAAATATTATGTTGTTTCGGCCAAATGTGTTGGCTCTTTTAAAGATGAACTCTTTTGTAAATGGCCATAGTTGATGGTTCATTATTATTAATATATGAAAAGATGAGGTTATTCATGAATGTGCATGGTGCATGATTGGGTTGCTTGGTTAATGGTAGAATATGATTTATGTTGAATGAGTTAGGGTGAAAAAAAGAACTTGGCAAATAACCTTCTTCTTGTCCACACGGGTAGGCACAGGCGTGTGTATAGGCCGTGTGTGACACACGATTAGTCCCATAGGTGTGTGGCTGGGCCGTGTCCCCTGCATGTTAGTGATGCAAGTCAGTGTCGACCACGGGCCAAACACACGGGCGTGTGACAGGCCGTGTGATGCAAGTCAGTTTCGACCACGGGTGGAGCACACGAGCGTGTTGAGACCGTGTGAGGGACACGGGCCAGAGACACGGGCGTGTGTCCGGCGGTGTGAAAACCCCCGTAGGTTCGAATTGAGAAATAATTTCACGCAGGTGTGGTACATGGGTGTGTGATATGTCACACAAGCATGTCCTTTCCCCCATATAGGCGTGTGGACTGTTTAGAGAAAAATTTTCTAAGGACTTCCAAAGAGCTTCAAAGGAGCTCGATTTGAGCCCTAACCATTCCTAGAACGTGAAGCTTAGTAGGCTTGTTTAAGGGGTGTTAGTAAGAGTTTTAAATTGGAAAAGAAATGTCAAGTTTCTAAATTGCAAGATTGATTGCGTGTAAATTTAGTAATGCCTTGTACCCTATTCCGACATTGAATACGAGTAAGGGGTTTTACAAGTTCGACGAAAAGCTGAAATTTCTTACTGTCGAGAAATAAGAGAAAATGATGCAAAAAATTGTATAGAAAGAAAATAAGGGTGTTAAAAACTAGGAAATCAACATTTTGCACTAAAATAGTTTTGGATAGCAGCAGTAGTCTAACTTTTAAAAATCATCAAAAATAGTGTAAATTTATTTAGAGGTTTAATAAAATATGAAATTAAAGTTTATTGAGTCTAGTCTTTCATGGAAGAAACAGTGTAAGCAATGGAACTATAAATCATGAGTTATAATAAATTTTGTGAGACAAGGTCAGAATGATTTCGAGTTCCTCTATTCTGACTTTGGAAAATCATCAAAAACTATAAAAAAAATAATTATGGGCTTAAATTTATATGTTTAAATCCTTAATGAGTCTATTTTCAATAGAAACAAACAGAAACATCATCTAAATTCCGTACTAAGAGATAAATAATTTTTAGTAAGGAAAGGTTGAAGTTGTCAAATAGCTGAATAGGGATAACTTTAAAGCTTTTACTGTACTTATTTGATAAACTATAAATTCTGAAATTTTATGGTTGAAAGGTATTTGAGTTTAGTCTCAAAAACATCAAGCGGATCTTAATTTGGAATTCTATAGCTCAAAATATAAATAATTTAGTGATAATGACTCAAGTAGACAGCTTTGAATGAACATATAAGTAAATAGTAAAAATATATATGAGTATTGAGCTAGCATGGGTTACTTTAAAAAATGGATCACACGGCCAAGGCCAATTTGGGCCGAGTGGGTCATCGGGCATGTGGACCCATACGGGTAAGTCACATGGGCGTGTGGGTCTATTTTTACCAAAATGTTTTTAAGGTTGCACAGGTCCCCCAAGTCGACTGTGAACCTACTGTAGGGTCGGTAAGCGCTACTTAGACCCCTAAATGTGTGAAATTGACTGAATGATATCTGTACGGGGCATATTAATATCTGAACTGAATATATGTACTGAAATTTCATAATAGCATGTCATCCATTGTATGTTACATTGCATTGGGTTAGGGGTTGTTATTCGGAGGAAGTGTACTGAAAGGCTTTAAGCCTAATTTACTGGCAGCTCGGCTTCAAACTACTATTTTGTACAACATTCGGTACTATTTGGAGTGTAGGGATGGGTGGGTTGATTATATCCCCACATGTGAGTGTAAGGTTGGACGGAGATGGTGTGTAGAGGCTGGTTGGGTAGGATTTTGCTATTACATAACTAATACTGCTACTGATACTGTGATGGGCTAAGGCCCTACTACATTTTTAACACTATACTGAGATGGGCTAAGGCCCAAATTGTCAATAATATTGAAAAGGGCTTAGGCCTAAGGCTGTTCAACTGTGCACTGTGAATACTGATTATTTGTTTGTTTCTGCGGGATTACACACTGAGTTTACGTAAACTAACCCTTTTTGTTTAATGTGCACAGGTAATCCCCAGAATTAGATAGATTGGTGCGATGGAGGACTCAGTAGTGACCATAGTAATTTTTAGACTTCATGGTTTTCAATTTACGGTTTAAGATTTGGTTATTATTGATTATTTGGGTTGTAATTTAAGGACCCTCTGGGACTTTGGTTTTAAATTTGGGGTTTTATTTATTTATTTTGCTTTATGGATTTATACCTGCTGGTCGTAGGAAATTTGGTTTTAAAAAGTTAAAGTATTTCCTAAATGCATGATCACCTAGACTATTTTATTAAAGCTTCCGCAACGAGAGATATTTCAAAACAAGTGTTTAAATGAATAAAGACGACTTCCTAAGTTCTAACAAAAATTTACTAAAGATAATAACATGGAATGTTTTCATCGTAACAACGAGGCTTCAAAAACATTATCGTGTGATATTGCCAGATACAGCCATAACGTCTAGGCCGGGTTTGGGGTGTTACACTTATGAGAATCTAGTATGTTGGATGGTTAACCGTGTACTCATATCCACTTATTGTTCATCGGGCTATGTTTATTGATCTCTAAAAATTATTGAAATGTGGAACTGATTTATACTATTGTACTGAGCATTACTCACCTGTTGTGAGTTGTGATTGACAGGATTTCTAAGAATAACTTTATTGACATGAACTCTATTTAATAATCACGTTATTTGATTTATTATATTTATTTGGTAAGTTTTATCATTTTAATCGACGAACTTACTAAGCTATATGAAAGCTTACTTGTGTTATTGTTTTGTTTCCTTGTAGATACTATTTGGAAAAGTCGAATATCGGATCAACCTGAAGAAATCACACTATCGAGGATCTCGATAGATTTTGAATTTGAACTTGGCTTATATGGGGGGATTTGAGTTTGTTTTGTAATAGTCCATAAGTACTCATGTTATATAGCTTAGAGTGCTTATTATGTTGTTTAGTTAAATGGCTATTAATATGTGCAAGCATGATGCAAGTTGTGGTTGATTAGAAATAGGAAAGTGTAACTCTTAACATTCAATATGGTATGATATTTGTGTGACTGCTAATCACTAGGTTATATACTTGTGAATTGAGATTCTAATTTAAATTATTTGAATAACTAATGGTTATATGTAAGCCAAATTCTAAGTTTAAGCATAAGTGGGTGAGCATGAAATGGTAAGTTGGCATGAGTTAGGTATGGTATTTTTGGGTTTAAATATAAGTCAATTTGAGTGAGTTGTGGCTTTTGCATTTTAAATAAGATAATAAAATTTATGCATTTGAATTGTGGTGTCAATGATGGCACATTGGCTAGGTACATAAGTTGATCATTTTGTCATACTTTGAGTGCTTTTGAATGTGTTTTGTGGGCTTGTATGTATGTTCTTTTGATGTGTTTAGGTACCTAGCGTTTGAATGTGAAATGAACATGTTTTGGTTCACTTTTGGGCACACATGGGCAACCCACACTGGCGTGTGCCTCAAGCGTGTTAGGTGCAAGGTTCATACAGGCTGGCACACGGCTTGCGACAAGACCGTGTAACTTTAGTCAGTGAGTTACACGAGTGGACAGATGGGTGAGCACACGAGCTTGTAGAGTAGCCACACGACCATGTTTGTAGCCACAGGATCTAGGCTCTGTCACATGGCCTAGACACACGGTCGTGTGACCCTATTTTTGAAATTTTTCATTATTGTCCCAAATCTCCTATTTTATTTCGAATTGGTCCCATATTGTTTCTAAACTATTTTTGAGGCCTCGTAGGCTCGATTTAAGGTTTGTGAATGTATGTTTTATTCCATTTTATATGTATTTTTTAAATTAATTTGATAATTGGATGCTACTTGTTATGAAATGTTCTAAACTATACGGTAATACTCCGTAACACTATTTCGGCGATGGAAACGAGTTATGGGTGTTACAAAACTTGTGTGAATTAACATTGGCACTTGTGGACATTCATATTTGGAACTTTTGTGCATTATTGGTATGTTAGGGTTAGTTTTGTTTTACTTGTATTGGTCCATATTTGTCAATTTGGTGCTTGTGCGCAACTATTTGGAGTGTTAAGGTATTAATCTGTGTATCTGTTCTATGTTATATAATTGGTTAATAGGGGCAAAATAATTAATATGATTTAATGTTGTTGAACTAAAATATTAACATGAGCGATATGAGTTTTCATGTCTTAAGTATGTTTCTATGTGGTTTTTTTTTTTATAGATATTTGGCACATTTGGTACATTTTGGTTTTTTTTTAGGGGACTTTTGAACACTTTTGGATTTGGGTTGTGATGCAAAACTGCATGGTCTATGCATGCCTCTAAGTGATACAATTTACTTACCTTGTGAATTTTTTATCCATTATGTTAATAACCATGTTTTAGACTTGTTTAAGTATATCAAATATGTTTGCAATGGATTGATTGCATGTTAGACGTGTTTAGCTACATTTAGAGACTCTAATGCATGACTTGTAATCCTTAATTTTTGCATATCTATGCATGTTTCTCAAGATATCAAGTACATGTCTCAAGACCTCAAGAACAATTTCATAAGATTCATGCATTTCTAGGTACAAGTCTCGAGGTATTGCAAGTTTGTCTTGAGACATAATATGTCAAGTCGAGAAACATGGTTACATTGCCTCGAGACATAAAACAATGAAGTTAAATTCTTAAAATTGAGGTAGAAATCTCGAGACATGGTGTCATTATCTCGAGAAATGGATCTGTTGTCTCAAGACCTGAAACTTCAAAGTTAAAATATGGAAATAGTGGAGGCATGTCTCAAGACATGGCTTCACTGTCTCAAAACATAGCCTTACATTTTGCTTGTTTGACCCAAGAATCATAACCTAACTCCATGTTTGACTATCTTTGACCCTAGTTTGTTATATGTAGGCTCGTTTGAGTTCTTTTAAGTTCATTTATCACTTGTAATATCTTTTAATTGTATTAGCCACACTTGACTCATTTTTGCTCAAAATTCACTCTTCAATGATTTTTTTAATGTTTGTTTGAGTTTTTTCATCAATGGATATGTCGTCTTGCACCTAGTTTTGTTTGAATTTTTTCGTTAATGGATATGTCGTCTTGCACCCAGTAGACTTTCAGGTCAGTGTAGGGTGTTACAGTTGTTTTAGGGTGAGTTGGACTCTCCTAAATTTGAAATATAGAGGATGGGTGTGAAGAAGGTTAGGTTGGCTGAACTATTTACAAGCTTGAGAAAACGCCATGGTAGAGGGAACTTTTTGTGAATTTGACAAAAAATAGAGTAAATGATAATGCCGTTGGATGATGTTGTTGTTATCACTTTCTTTTTTCTATTTTTTTAGGAAGGTAGAATAAGTTGCTCATGTTGAACATTTTGTTGCACTAGTAATGTGTCTATTCTGAATATATTTATTACCTTTTTTTTTGGATTTTTGTTGAAGATCTCTTTCATATATGCAAGCTTTGCTTTTGGATTATATGTCTCATACTTGTGTCCCTTTGAAACTCTTGTTGATAATTTGTTGCATGTTGAAAAGTTGAGTTCTAGCACGATATTGTGTGACAGGGGGAGACTCATTTTGATAGATGCTATCTAGTCATTTGCTAAAATGTTTTGTCAAAATACCCAAAGGGGATGAAATAACACAGCCGTATGCTAAGAACTAATCTACACAACTGAAGTGGTGCCTGAGATGGTGGGCACTCTTTCAAGCACTAAATGGAAACCATAAAGCAAACAAGACACAAGAAGTTATTTATGCAGTTCAGTTTTCCTACGTCTAGAGAGCCTAGCTGAGTGAGAAATATGTACTATCTTCAACAATTACAAAGTGAACCTATTCCATCACACACAACGTGATAATTTCCCTCACCTTTGTACTTTGAGGATACGATAATCTCACCACTGTTTCACCCATTATGAACATAGCAAGCAAAACCATAATGCAAAGGTTTTACTATCAAATATCACTCTTACAGAAATTATTCTCACAAAAAACAAGTTAAGTGTCTAACTCTTAGTACAATTTACCTAATTCTTTCAAATATATAGACTTTCATTTTTTAGACTTACTTATAAAAGAAGATCTTATTTGACCCACTAAAACAACAATAACATAAGAATAATTCTTAATATTAATAACATATCAAGTAAATATGAACTCTTGGCAACTCATCCAATAGAATCACCAAAGTCAATGGTCCAAGGGATTGTCTTGGGAATTTTGATTCAATCCAATCACCAAATATAATGTTCCCAAGTAGGGGTGAGCATTCGATCGAATCGAATCGAATCGAATGAAAAAATTTCGAGTTAATCGAGTTGACGAATCATATTTTATCATCCTAATTTAATTTGAAATTTTCTCGAATTGAGTCGAGTGAGATGGAATTTGAATCGAATCGAATCGAATATATTTGTTCGAGTTAAATTTTAAAAAATAATTTTGGGTCTTTGTAACCACTGTCACCCATCGTAATAAAATTTGTCCACCTTAATCAAATTTTTTATTAACTTTCATCACCTCATAATTTATTTATTAATCTTTTATATCCTGTTTAGCTTATTTGCTTGCTTAGTTGTTTCAATTATCTTGATTCTTGTCACTATGTATTTTGGAATTAAAATATATATTAAATGTAAAAATGTGATTTTTAATAAAAGTTATTTTAAAGATAAAATATAAAATTGATACCAATATAAAATTTTAATACGAATATTTTATGGCATAATTAATAATTCAATTTTAATATAAATATTCAATATGACTAAACAATTTAATAATATAAATAATATAAAATGTGAAATTTAATTTAATAATATAAATAGTAGATATAAATAAAATTATTACAATTTATGTTTAGTGATTTTTTTGGGATAATTTTGATTTTTTTTTTTTTGAGAGTAAAGGGTGAGAAGTAAAAGTTTAGGGGAAAATAAAAGTTTTGGGAATAAAAGTTTGAGGAAAGTAAATAGGGAGAAAATTTTTGAGAGAAAATACAAAAAAAAAAAAAAATTGGGGGGATGGGTTTGGGGTAGATGGGAGGTGGGATGGGAAGAGAGTAAAAGTTTTAGGGGAAAAGTGAGAGGGAGTAAAAATTTGGGGGAAAATAAAAAATTTTGAGGGTTTTTGGGAGTAAAATTTTGAGAAAAAGTAAATGGGAGAGTAAAATTTTGGTGGGAAATTGGAGGGTTGGGATGGGAGGGGAATAAAAGTTTTGGGGGAAAAGTGGGAAGGAGTAAAAGTTTTGAGGGAAAATTAAAAAGGTTTGGGAGTTTGGGATAAAAATATAAAATATTATATTTTGATATTCGAATTATTCGAGTTATTCGAATTCGAAAACTCAACTCGATTTGAACTCGAAATTCGAAAAAAAATTTTGAGTTGACTCGAATAACTCGATTAACTCGAATAATTCGATTTGTTTAACTCGAAATTCAAATTTTTTTCAATTTTTTCGAGTCGAATCGAGTTTTACTCACCCCTATTCCGAAGTAATATGATCTTCCAATATGGGCTAGATGACAACCAGATAATCTACATAGCCCAAATATAACATTCAATAAATTGTCAACACCTTAATATGGAAACTGTCTCCACGCAAATTTGATGGGTAGGGGAGTGGGCACTTCCTCTGACACCAAATTACCAATTTCATATTTTCAACAAGGGATATTGTTGGGATTTTAACTGTATTTATTTTAGTTGTTGCATGAAATGTTCAAACATCACTTGGGGCAACAAGTTAGGATAATTAAAGTGTAGTGAGTTTTTTTGGCATTTATGACTTGTTTGATCTTGGTTGGTTTCCTATAGTCAAATGATCATTGGTTCATGCTTAATATGATTTATTTTTCTGGAGGATTTTTTTCATTTGCTAAATGTGAGAAGGAAGAGGAGTATTTTTATAAGAAACAAACTTTAACCTTATCCTTTAAAGCCTTTGACTTACTCTTACTTGGTGCTAAATTTGATTTCAAATTGCTTGGGGTTGAAGGTTAACATTCCGAATTCAGTTTGTGGATAGAGACTTGAATTTAAATTGTGTTTTATCTTACTTAGATGCCAATCAACTCCTGCCTATAAATAAGTTGCTTTGATATTCATTAGGGGCATCTCTTTAATGTTTTTGTGAAAGCTTTCATTCTAGTTTCTACTTCTATTTGCTTTGTATTGTTGCAATCTTTTGTCTAGATATTTCTTGGAGAGTAAACATTGTTTGTAAATGAAATGTTTGGGTGAGTGAATGTAACAATTAGATTTCAATATTGGGGCTACAATTATCCTACGTTAGAAGTAGACTTGTGGCCCGACCTGAAGGTTGCTCGAAAAGTGAGAGAGTTTGGGTAAAAATATAGGCTCGAAAAATGGGCTGAAAAAAAAAAAGGCCCGTTTCAAAACGGGTTGGACCTCAAGTAATGCTTTTTGGCTCGAGCCTGGCTAGAATCAGCAAAATGAAAATGTTATTTTCTTATTATTTTCTCATTGTGTTGCTACCATTTCACTATTATGTTACTACTATTTTTGTTTTTATTGTTTGGATATTGTATTACTCTTGTTTTATTGTTAATTTTGTTATTATTTTAGAGGCATTTGCTTATTAAGTTACATCTATCTTAGTGTTAGTGTTATTTATGTATAAATATTTTTTAATTTATTTTCAATTTGTTGGAAATCATTTGGTTTAATGTTTTTAATATTTTTTATGTATTATATTTTTAAAATATATATAAAATAAATTTGGACAGATCGGGCCCGAGTTTTAGCATTATTATTTGGGTTAGGCTTGGGTAAAATTTTAGGCACATTTTTTGGGTCGAGCCGAGCTTAGACCTAGCAAACAGACCTAAAATTTTAGTAAAACTCGCCCCGACCCAACCTATGGGCAAGTCTAATTCTAAGGGTTGATTGAACTTTAGTAAATAAAGTTTTAGATAAATTGCTGAATAAAATCATTCACTAAATAAAACTCCACAAAGTAAAATTGTTATATGAAGTGCATTAACAAATGTTGTATGTAATTTTATTCCTTTTATAATTTGTTGGTTGGAACACTAGTTGAGAGAAATAATTGAAACTTACAACAAACCAGGAGCCTTTTTTATTAAATGTATAACAAATTAAAGGGTTTTATATATTTTGGGTAAAGGTAACTTTAGCTTGGGTACTTATTTGTTAAGTGAGAACTTAAATAGGAGACGTTGAGTTTGATGAACTCTTTCATTCCATATGAAGTTTTTACATGAAATTTTAGAAAGTTCAGGCGGCCATAAAATGCCATACTTCAACCAATTTTATCTCTTAAGGTGGTTTTGATATGTTCAAAGTTTTACGGACATACAATTTCCTTATTTATTATAAACTCTTGGTATTTTTGATAATGGAGATAAAACTTTCAAATAAATTCAATCTATTTTGATACACTGGATTATTTTTATTTTTTTAAATAAATTCATTTCTATTTTTTCAATTTAGCCATTATTCTTTTTAATTAAATTTAGTCATTAACCTTTCAAAAGGTATAATCGTTTTTTAATAAAAATGCAGACTAAAAGATTAATTTTTTAACGATGTTGGCGAGGTAGTCCACCTGAACTTCATGCTGGCATGATATTATTTATCTTATATGCCACATCAAAAAATTATGTGAAAAAAAAAATACATATATTCAAAAATACAAATTAAAAGTTTATAATTTTTTTAAATAGCATGAAGTACATGTGTATTGTCATGTTTAAAATTTTGAAGTTTTTCCAATATTTCAATTGAAAACTTTTTTAAAATATTAATGATAAAATTGACTCTTTTAAAAAGTTAATGTTGAAATTTAGCTCAAAAAGAATAAGAAAAAATTGAAAAAAAATGTGAAAGTATGCTTAATCATTCTCGTTCTATATCCTCTTTTATCTGATTCGCAAGCTGTAATTTATTGTTTATTTAACACTAAAAATTATTTTTATGTTAATATTTATATAGAATAAATTTTAAATGAAACAATTTTAATTGTTGAATTAGATGTGGCAAACGAATGAGTTCGGGTGAACTTGGATTGGGCTATTTTCAAATTCAGATTATTTTGAATTTAAATTAATTTGAACTTGAATATTCTCAAGTTCAGACTTTCTCAGTTTCGGATTTTTTCAAGCACAAATTTTCTCAAATTCGAATAGATTTAGGTCGAGTAGGTTTAAACAGATTCAAACAATTTTCGTGTTTATAAAATTATATTTTAAACATAATAATTTATTTTACTTTTACATGATAACACAATGCAAATTCACTCCATTTAAAGTTTTATATGGATATTTTATTTTAATAGATATAATATTACTAAAAAGTGCTTATTTTATGTAATGTTTATAATTATATAATATATAAGAATTTTATAAACATAATCTATATTATTATATGAATTTGTACGTACTTTTTTTGTATGTAATATTTATGGTTATAGGATATGTATATAAAATTTATTTATTTGAATTATTATCTAGAATATATATAACACACAAGTTTGGAAAAAATTAAATTGAAAAAATATAATATTTATTATTTATTATATTACTAAATTTACATTTGAATCAATTTTATTTTATTATTAAATTTTGAATGTTGAAAAATATTTATTATAATTAGATTTAAAGGGTAAAAAAATTTAGTAAAAAAATCAATTAAGCCCTTAAAAGAATGCACTCAATTGAGTTCTCAATGATAAAAATAAAAAATTAACTAAGTCCTTCCAATAATGAAAATCATCATTGACCAATTTGAATGTTAACAGATGCTTACGTAATTGAAAAAATCAATGAGAAGTGAACACGTGGCATGTCACTTCACACTTAGACAAATAAATTGACGTGACATGTCACGTACTATATAAATTTAAAAAAACTAAAATCCAAAATTATTAAAAAAAATTAAAAATACACTTATAGACTGAACTTGGATAAATGAATGTCCAAATTTATTTGAATCTGAACACCCATTTATCCTGTTCATTCTAGATATAACTAAAAATACTATAAAAATTATAAAAATATTAAAAGTTGTAAAATATATAAAATAGAAATATAAACAACTATTAGAAAATAATAATTATAATAATTATCCATAATTAATAAAAAATCTAATAAACTACAAAAAATCATAAAATGTTAAAACATGTTAAAATATAAATAAAATAAAATAAAAATAGTGGAAATTTTGTCAATTGTTCAAACCTACTAAAATTAATGCTATTTGATCAGTTTCGTAATTCAAGCAATTTAGTATTCATCAAGATGTATCAAATTAACAAGAATATTATTTAAAGAGGGTTTCATGTTCATTTTCATTCGAATTATGGGACAATGACTACACACAATCTGATTTTTCATCAACAGAAAGTTTAATAAATTCGATAGGTGACTTCTTTTAGGTTTAATTTGATTTCCATATCATTAAAATTAATATACTACATCATTATATAGCTTATATAATTATTAACTTTGAATATTTATTATACATATATAATAATTGCATTAAAATTATTTTATATTTATAATTAATGCTTTTCTAAATTTTATTTTCATTTATAATCTAACATAAGATTTATTGTTAATTATAAATTTTAATATAATTATATAATATTAAAATATTTTTTATAAATTAAATAATTACCAATTTTCATTTATATTTTATCTTTATTTTAAATATCATCATATAATTTTATTAATTATTACGTTAAAATATGTCCGAAATCCTAAACTCTTCAGTAAATTAGAATTTATTCTATATACTTTTATTTTTAAGAATTTAGTTCTTTTACTTTTTAAATTTCAAATTTGAGGTCTAACATTAACACTAACAAAATTATTTTATTAAATTCAAACTCATTACAACGTTATTTTTTAGTTATATGCTACCAAGTGAATATTTTTTTTTGTTTCAAAATGTCAATGAACAAATTTAACAAAAAAATTAACAATAGTAATAACTGGAGTTGAATTTAGAAATTTAGAAAGTAGAGAAATTAAATTCTAAATTTATAAAGTGTACAAGGACATATAGTCTATTTCAACCTAATTATTAATGTCTATTTTGTTATAAATTTAGAGACTTTCAAATTTTAGATTGGATTTATCTCGTATTTGAGCTTGAATCGATTGAACCTAAGCCTTAGCTTGGATCGGTTTATTTCAAACTTAGGTTTTATTGGGCTTGGATCAACTTAAACTCAAACATTTTTTAATTCAGAATATTAAATTTATTATTTTTAAATTTGAATCGTTACGAGCTTAAATAGACATGAATAAGATATAAGTTTTTATTCAACGATAATTTAATATCAAGTAGATGAATTGATGTGGCTAATTTTTTGTCCAAAAACTTATCTCCAACAAGTATCCCGACCTTAAAAGTATGCCAGAAGTATTAGATATTGCAAATATAAAGAAAGAAAGTGGGGAAGTGGAAAAAGTGGCATTGACTTACCATAGACATCCATAGCCATTTGCCTCTTTGCTGTCGGTCGGTCACTCTGTCTGTCCACAACCATCCTTCATTCCTTTGCAATTCCACATGCCCATGTTTCTACTGAAAAGGTTTTTTTTCCCTCTTTTTTTTTTATCCATTTGCTGTCACCACAACACGTTTGAGGGCCCAATTTTGCCTAATTTTCTTGCCTCCAATGTTTCCCTACTTGTTTTTCTTCCATAATACACACAATTTTAAATTTTTTTCAGTACATTGAAAAGCATCTTACTTAATTTGAGGTCCCCAAGTTAATAATACATCAAACCCATAGCTTAGGCGGACCTAACAATTTCACATTGGTGCTTTTAAATATTTTATAAATAACTCAATTTTTCGTCTGGAATAGTAAAGTAACATCATTTCCTTTGTTTGCATAGTTTTTTTAAATTTAATCAAGAGAAAGTAAATTGAATTGATTTTCTCTTACTTTCTCTTGAGTTCTTTAATTTTCAATTACAGCAATTTAGGAAAAAATTAGGGAAAATATTGAGAGATGACTTTTAAGACGTAAAATTACATTTTAATCTTATTATTTTTTACATAAGTTATTTAACAAAAGGATATAATTGGAAAAATCATTACGACCAACCATTTTCTTTACTTTCCACAATTTAATGAAACAAGGATCGTAAATATTTCTTTCCTTTATTGATTTTATTTATCCAAACAAAATAAATATACATAATATTATTTTTAACATTTCATTCTTTTCTTTGAGTAAATAACCAAAAAATGTCGAAAATTAAAAAAATATCAGATTAGGTAATTTTTTTGAAAAATTACAAAATTAGGTCAATTTTACGAAAACGCTTCCATCAGCTGATTTGCAGAAAAGTGCTTTTAGCTAAAAGCATTTTCCCCCAACGGTCACTTTATCCCAACGACTATTTACCTCAACGGCTAGTTAAATAGCCGTTGGGACCAATAGCTCCCCCTGTAACGGTCAACTTTTGTTTTCTATATAGCCCCCCATTTCATTTTTTTATTCAATTCAATCTCAACTGTCTCTCAAATTTCTCTCAATTCACTCTTCATTTCTCACTTAGAATTTATTTCTCTCTCAACTCTATTTTATTTTTATTAAAATTGTCTTAACATTTTCGTAAAATATTTTTTTATTGCAATTTATTTCGTGTTTTCCAAAATTAACAATGGCACAATCTCTAATCCGTTTGGATGGCAAGCACGTTTTTGTCAATCAATAGCAAATGGTAAGAATTTTTTATATTATATTTAATGTAATTCAATTTAAATGTTTTATTGTTATATTGGTATTTAATATTTGTATCTTTTTTTATATTTATAGGTGGAAGATCGAATTCTGGAGACGTATATTCGTAATTTATCCGCTCCTCCATCACCCTTAATCAAACCCTACTTGAGAGATGTTTGATTTTTACACGTGGCCCTTATTGGTTGGGGGTGTAAAGTAGACCCCACACTTGAAAGAGCGTTGGTGGAAAGATGGAAACCCGATACGCACACATTCCATCTTCCATGCGGCGAGTGTACTATCACTCTGGAGGACATGCAATTACAACTCGGGTTACCGATGGATAGGCAGGTAGTGACTGGGTCAATTCAAGTAGTCGATTGGAGAGATATGCGAGCAAATTTTGAGGAGGGTTCCGAAAATAATTTATAGAGTCCGGATAAATATGAATTGGTTAAAAAGGAATTTTGGTGGACTCAATGAGGATTCAACTTAAATCCAAATAGAACAACACGCTCAATCGTACATCCTTATGATTATCAGGGGTCTCTAATGTGGCTTCTAAAACTCGTTGACTTTAGAGAAGCGAGTGAACTCAGTTGGGGGTCAATCGTGTTGGCGACATTGTATCGAGAGATGTGTCAGGTGACAACACCACAAAAAATCAAAATTGGTGGTTGCATGCTACTACTACAATCTCAAGCGGACTACCCTTATACATTCTCACTCGTAACAAGGTAAAATTCATTAGATAATATATTTAACAAAATAAAATTATTTGAATTTTAAACTATTGTGTTGACATATTATTTCAATAGGTGGAACCATGGGCCGAGTCATGTGGGACTACTGAATGAGCTTCAAGATATGTGACTTCTATTAGACCAACGATTGGAAGCGAATATATGTATTTTTAAATTTGAATTATATAATATTAACATAGCTCATTTAAAAATTGGTAGTATATATATAACTAAAATTTTTATTATTTTAATATAGTTTGAATGGACTCCATACATTGATCCGACAATTCAAAAATGCATCTCGTCTGAATTCTTGGTCAATCCCAACATCTGGCACGTGAAGGTGCCATTGGTAGTGTATGCTATCGTGGAGATGCATGAGTCGAATAGAGTGTTGCGGTAATTCAGGTTTAGGCAATCGATTTCACCGACACCATAAGACATCGAAGATCTATATCATATCGACTTGCGAAAGAGAATAGATGAGAATTGACCTGCATTCCATGCACAATATATCAACATTTGGAACAATAAATGCGAGTTTTTACCTACTCGCGAAACCATTGTCGCACATGAGTTAGCATGCAATCCGGAGAACATACCATGGTTTAGGGTCCAAGATAAGTCATATATGCTAGGTGAAAATGTAAGGGCTATGCAACAACATACGAAGAGGCCACGACGAGCACCTAGGAATCCAAAGCAAGGAGTCCATGATAGAGCTGTTGAGGTGGGGTCCATCATCTACACCTAAGCAACAACTGACACCGATAATCGCACCACCTCTTGGTCAGTATAACTCGACTTATTCTGGTGCTTATACTAACCCTGTCTTTTTTACACAAGCACCACATATTCCACGACATTTTCTACTTTTATTTCGATGTTAGGTATTGTTTATGGACCTCCATCTCGGCATATTACACACCGATACAATTGATGTTCCTGATGACGATAATGCCGATGACGACATATAGGCCGTCTATGTTTGGGGCACCAATCGAGAGTCCGATCGTTATGCCATTGGTGTATGGGACACAATATAGTTATACCCCTACACTAATGATGTTGCAAACACCTCTGAGATCATTGTTCTACCAAGGTGGACCATCTTCGCAACCAGTTATTCTTAGACCGAAGGATACACGATGGCAACCAAGGAACAACCGATCGTAATCAACTACGGACGAAGGCGAGGAAGATGAGAAGTCGAGACCACAACTTGTACTGGAGGTTGAACCAAGAAGGAATTCAGCTCGCAACCATCAAACACCCCGATGTGGCACACATTCTAACTGTACATTGGATTGATTTATTTTATTCTTGTACTTTTTGTGTATATTTATAAATAAATATGAAATGTTTTATTGTATCAATGTTTTACATCATAATGTTTTTAAATAAATATCATTTTTGCATCAAAATTGTTGTCGTTGCTATTTCATATTATTAAATCAAGTATGTACAGGAATAATAGAGCAAAGTTGTAATTTTTTTATTTGCATGGTATAATAAAAACAAGTGTTTATAAATTACATCAAAATTTGAGTATGAATTAAAAAATTAATAAATTTGTTAATTAGGTGTTGTCCTTATATCATTCTATCAATGTGGATATGACGGCATTGTATACCTTGGGTTCCTACATTACCTACATAACCTCGATTGATTTGACTTCTCCCAAATGTTCATATTGTCGTGTATCCTAGTTGATTTCGATCAACCTTTTAGTTTGTGTCACAATAATCTATCGTGTAACAACTTGAATAGAGTGTTCGATACGGATGACTACATACGTTCATCTAGGACTAGTGGGAATATGTTTCTCCACACGTTATACATGTGTTCTAGTTTGTACACTTCGTCCTTAAAGCTTCTGTGATCCAAACTTTGATTGCTACATGTTGCAATTGCATGTATGCATAGAAAATAAAGTGCATCAAATCTTCCACAGTCGCAAGTTCGTTGTTTCAGGTCTCCACAGTACGATTCCTCGGTAATACCTTAGTCGGTTATGTCAAACTCCATAACCCGAAACAATAGGTCTTCATGTGAGTGACACGCTAGATACATACAGTTCACTCATGTTGGAGTATTCTTAATTTCTTTCGGTATGTACTCGCTCTAGACGTGGCCACCATGCATCTGTCTCAACATACTTCTCCATTTTTTTTTGTAAAAAGTTCAGCCAAACGGAAATATATTTTTGACAATCGAGGTTATTGGCAAATGATGCGTTCCTTTAATATGGAATTGATGCATTCTTCCAGGTTTGTCGTCATGTGCCTATATCGTAGATCTCTATCATACGATTATGTCCACTAATCAAATGGTATGTTGAAGAGCTACCCCGCCCCGTCACTGTTAATTGCCTATAAGTTTTCCAACATTTCATGGAAATGATATTTGACAAACTTGTACCCTGTTGAGAAAAGTGAATAGTTAATCTAAAATTCCCTAACTCGCATGACTTAGTTAAATATCAAACAATTGAAATAGTGGCGAATACATACCCATGTTGATCACTTGTGCGTGATGAGCTATAGAGTTGTGTTGTCTGTGGTAGTTCACTGCAACATGTCTTAAAAAATACCTATGGTGTGTGAGTTTCACAAAGGCTTCTCTACCATTCAATTGCGGCCAGTATTCCTGGTCCCCTGTTGGAGATGATATATATATTGGGTTGGGGGCAAACATGCCTCCTCAACCTAGATAGGAAGAAACCTTAATCGTCTGTTGACTCTCCCGGCATTATTGCAAAGGCAATCAGCAAGATTTTTTTATTTTGTCTTATGCCACAACTAACAACAACCAATGGGTATATCTCCCATACATAAAGGTATCATCAATTTGTACCAGTGACTTACAATACTAGAATGTTTGTCGACATTGCTTGAAAGTCAAAAAGAAATGATAGAACACTCGGCATCTATGGAGCAACCGGTCGTTATAGTATTGATCTTTCGTAATTCGTTGTAGTATATTAAACTAGTTTTCATACTTAGAGAGCTTTAATATGAGAAAATTTATTATATTTTATTTAGTTTTTCCAATCTTATTTTTCATTTAATAAAAAGTGTAATTAAGTCATTTTATGACCTTAGGGGTCGAAAGAGGCCTAAGAGAACACTGACATACTTAGTAAGTTTGCAAGACACCATTCAAAGGCATGAGGACTCAAGGCTGGTCGTAATGATGTAACACGAGGATTTCAATATCGTGACATAGTGAACAAAGTGCCAAAATACCAAGTCTGCCTTTAGTGTTGCAATATAGATAGTGGATGTCGCAACATCGACGTTGTACGTGAAAGTATTAACGAACTAAGGGAATTTTGGTCCGTACAATGAAAATTAACATAAAAATGTTAGCTGAACTAGGGCTAAGGGCGATAGTTAACCTTAACATTATAAATAGGCTCATTAAACACTTGAAAAGGGACCTCTTATGTAACTTAGAATTTTCCTTTCAATTTAGTTTTCAGCTTTTATTTCTTTTTAGACTTAGAATTTATTTAAGTTTGTTTTCATTCATGACATTTAGAGAATCTAATTTATGGTTTCAGCCAAATACTTTGTGGATTTTTGCACTTCAATCAATCAATACAATCAGGATTGCTTCTTAAACTTTTATTCTCGATTCGTTATTCATGTTTACTTTCTTTATCAAGTTTATATTGTTTATAAGATCCATGAGAAACTAATCCTTTTTATGGGGAATTAGTAAGTGGAGGTGTGATTAATTAATATCTATCTAGGGTTTTCTTAGCAGATCAATATTTGGGATAGGAAGAACTTAAACCCTAGGCCTAAAAATATTAGGAAGTCATCTAGATGGAAATTAACCCTAAATTAGTATTCTCTATCCGTGAACCCCTTACCCGAATCCGGTCTGAACTGTAAGGTTGAGAGATAAGTAGTTCTTGTCAACTAGTTAGTTTAGTGGAAGATCGAGAGATCCTACTAGGGTAACGACTAGTTGATTGAGTAGAAACCTAAAATAGGAATTAGTTATGACCACCAAAATGAGCTAATCACTCATGCTTAGATTTGGTTAAGTTACACATTATTTTTCCGTTTTCATTATTTTATGCATGTTTTATTCTTTTGTTATAAAACCTAAACTCTTTACTTTATGTTTTGTCATAATATAATTTATCTAAAGTACTAATTAGATATATTTATGTTTAGTTAATGTTAATTTTAGTAATACCTCCCTTGGGTACAATCCTCAGAGTATTCACTTATTTCATTGTAGAACCTATACTACAACCTGACCTGCGCAGACACTACATCAATTTCATGTCTTTAGTTGCAGTATTCACACTCTGGACGTTAATATGTCCGAAAGCGGTTAAGTACACAGGCATCATTTCCATATCAGTTACGCAACCTGGAACGTACCTCTCTAATACCCGACACCACTGTCATAAATCGTTGTATGACGCGTCCCATCCATTATGCATCTTCTCCAATGCCTTTTGTTTTGCAATCCACACCTTGCGGTACGACAGCATGTAATCGAACTGGCTACGGATATTTTCAATTAAAATCAGGACAACAACCTTGGGACTCATTTTGACCATAGGTAGTATTATGTCCATAATCATCCTTGAATCCAATTTCGGATGATCCCATGAAATACTTGCGACAACACGAGTATGTTAAAATTAGCAATTCAACTCTCTAAATACAAAATAGTATTGATGCAGTACCCGTGTAACACCCCAAATCGACCTAGACGTTATGGCTGAATCTGGCGATGTCACATGGAATGGGTTTTAAAATCGAATTTATCAAGTTTAAACCATTTCCGTTTACTAGCTTCTATTTATCTCGTCAATTTCAAAAGTATTTTCTCGTAAATTTGATTCGTTTAAAAACATATTTTGTAGCGAAAGCTTTTAAAACCATGATATTTTAAAAAAATCGTTCGCATTTAGGAAAAATATTATTTTTAATTAAATTGAGTTTTCGTTGAGTTTGCAGTTTAAAAGTCCATGAATACGGTTAAAATCCAAAATAAAGGAGAATAGTCCAAAAGTCCCAAATTATATCAAAAATACATCAAACAAAATAGGAAATAAAAACTATAAATGAATTTAAAGCAGTTCAATAGACATGTGGTCACCGTTGAGTCCTCCTCCGCACCGATCCGTCTAAGTCTAGGGACTACCTGTATAGATAAAACATAAAGGGGTGAGTTTACGTAAACTCAGTGTATAATCCCCACAGAAGACATGCATACAGTCAAACAACAGTTATCAGTCAAATGCAGTCTAGGCCTAAGCCCATTACAGATTCAGATACAATTTAGGCCTTAGCCCATTCAGATATAGTTTCAGATATAATTTAGGGTCTTAGCTCATCTCAGATACAGTATGCACACAGTAACAGAAATCAGTATCCTACCCACCAGCCTCTACCCACCATCTCCGACCATCCCTACACACCATGTAGGGTTTAAAACACCCACTCAGCCCTACACACCAAGTCGTACCAAATGCGGCACATATCAATAATATTGCAGCTGAGCTGCCAGATAACAGGCATGAAATTCTTTCAGTACACTTCCTCTAATAATTGATCATCCCACCCCAATGCAGGTGCAACTAAACATGCTCAATGCAGACATACAGAAATACATGTTTACATGCTAAAATCTAGTTATTAGCCATACATACGGATCAGTAAACATGCATAAATTTAACATGCTCAATACATAAATTATATATTTAGGTCACACGATTTAGGGTCTAAGTAGCGCTTATCGACCCCACAGTAGGTTCACAGTCGACATGGGTGACCCGTGTAACCCTAGGAAACATTTTAGCTAAATAGACCCACACGCCCACATGGTTTGCTCGTGTGGGCCCATACACCCAGATTGGCCTTGCCCGTATGGATCACACGGCCTGGCCCAAATATCACACGCCCGTGTGGCCCACACGTCCAGTTCGTTTAACCTGTATGGCCCACAAGGCCGACCATCACACGACCATGTCTTGTGCACGGCCTGGCCTTTATCGATTACACGACTATGTTATCACACACGGCCTGCCACACGGGTGACCATACGCCCGTGTGGCGTCGACAGTGGCCTTTTTTTTACTTTTATCGAAAGCTTGATTTTGCATTTCGGGTACACACCTGATACTGTTTTGATGTAAGAACACTCCTGAGACCACCAGCACCTAAAAACAGAATCCTGAAAATCCTATTAGTATTAATTTAATAATATTAACAACTAAACTGAGCAACCTTCCACACTTACCACTTCAAGACAACTATGTAAAAGTTAAATAGTTGGGGCAAAAACCACTTATTCCCTGCCTTTACCTATACAATCGTTCATAGAATTCATCGATTACTCACCAAAAATGATTATTCTAACATTGAGCAAACTCGAAAACAACCTAAGTCTTAACTAACCAACCCGATCGAAGAATCCAAATGTAAAAGCAACAATTGGTTAGAAAAACGACAGCAACAGAGACAGAAAATGAAAATTGAATGTGAAAACTATGAAGAAGATAAGCAAGAAAAAACATCAGAGAGATTTGGGGATTTTGACAAAGAGAGAAAAGAGAAATTTTAGCAAAAAGAAAATACAAAGAAATCAAAAGATATTCCCACAATCTCTTAATTATCTCCCACTACTCCACTACTCACAACCAACAGAGAATTTTGGTTCAACCGAAACTCACACCGTTAACAGAGTAAAAATAATCTCTTACGCTCGCGCAGAGATTCGAACACAAGACCTCCAACACACCAACTCCCTTACTACTCGAACTAGCAGGCTCATTCTTATATGATTCCACCAATAACTAAATATAAGCCCATTCCCCAAACGCAAGGCTTAGATCAGAAAAATATCAAAATTTTTCAAAGGTAGGGCTTGAACTTAGGACCTCTCTCACACACCCAGAACACTTAAACACTAAAGTAGATACACATCTTGTGTCAAATTTACAAAAGCTGAAAATAAAATTTTTGAGGTGTTACAACCCACGACAACACATATATGTGGTGCAATATATTTTTTTATGGTCCACAACCTCGTCTTCTTCTTAACAAAAGTCATGGTTTTTCGTGCACATCTATTGTCTTACATTGGGCATTTCACCTCAAACTTTTCAGATTGAGATTTAATAACGTGAAAGTTTACCCTATTCTTGATGATGTATTATTTCACTACAGCGACAAAACCATCTTTAGAGGAAAACTATTTCTCCACTTTTAAATCACCCGAATCTAACGAAAAACTCACATGGTCCAGTCTTCTGTGTGGTAGTTCTGCAAAATCCAACACATATTCTACTGATAGGTCCATATTATGCATATGGTATGGAGGTGAGTATGCCCTGAACTATGGATCTTCTTCAACATCTTCATCCGGACCTTTATCATCTGAGCCTCCATCTTCTAGTTCAGTTGGAACCGACTCTAGTTCAAAAAATAATGCAACTTCTGAACCATCGACAGCGGGCTTCTAGATTGGATCGGTATCAGATTCAATACCGTATTCATTCTCAACCCCACCAACATCTCTATGTTTGGATGTCCCCTTGTCGGTGAAGGTCATAGGGAGTACATCATCCTTTCTTGTATAGTTGTCGAAATAACCAAAATCACATGTTGATGCCAATCGTTGGAACTTGATGTCATTCCCCTGTAATTATTCCTAGCGTTGAACATCAGTTGACTGAAGTTCAAATCAAAACCACTAACTGAGTGTCATGTAGGGGTCCAATATTTTGTGTTACCACAAACCTTGATTATTCGGTGTTCTCCCTGTTGCAATTAAAATCTAGGGCCGACATAGATGAGTGCCTTCCCATTAATGATTCCAGGATATCATAATGGGAAATTTCTAACAAAGTGGTGAACCTAACATAGAACTGTGTCGTTGAACTCTCAGCTTGTTCTTCCATTCTGGCCTCTCGAACTAGAACATATATTGACCTCTGAGGGTCTTCTTCTGCCCTTGAAAACTTCACATATAACTCAAGATATGGTGATCCACTGTAAATATGCGTTTGCACCATCGCCTCCAACCCCCTCGCACCTCTGATATCGAAAGAGTCATATCTGACGGGGTCTACCGAAACACAAATTCGATATTTAAGTGACAATACTCTCATCGGATTGGATCCTATGATTTTTCACCTAATTCTTTAATGCAGTTCTAGCAGTTGTATGTTTTGTTTAAAAGCCAACCACGTTGTGTTCTCTGATAAAAACAACCCCGTTCTCGATGTCATGCACTTCACCATCGTAATAAAAAATAGCAGTAATTCATCCACTCATTTTCAATAAAATAACATGTTCCACATGTTCGAAACAAGAACATTATAAAGAAAAATAGTGTTGTAATTAAATATGAACAACAAAAATCGATCCTTACTATATGCAGATTGCGTGATAGCTCCAAATTATGCCTTATGTGCTAACTTCTCTTCTTCTAATCTTCTTACAATTTTTTTTCCTTGTAAATGTATTATGCCACTCAATGATGAAATAGATTGCTTTTATAGACTCGAGGGTGAGTGGCAATTGATTCAGAAAATTTTCCCGGGCTAATGGGGAGTTGAAATTGCTAGAGGGAAAACGTTCTATGTAGGATGCGCTTTCAGTGCACTGTAAAAGAAAAGCATTAAAAGTGCGTCCAGCTAGAAGCGTTTTTAGGCTATATCAGCGAAAACCGCATCTAGTTGGACGCACTTTCAGTGCTTTTTTCTGATAGTGCATTGAAAATGCGCCCTACGTAAAGCGTTTTCCCTTTAGCAATTTCAACTTCAAACTTTTCCCCACTCAATCATCAGATATCCCGGATTCTCGGGATATATTTTCTCACTAGATCTCAATGTTCGAAAATAATGCACTAAACCTATCTGAATGTTCGAAAATAATGCACTGGAAATAACGATCAAAAGTTAGTTGCATTCAAAAAAATTTGAAAAAAAAAACTAAGATTTAATCAAATCGAGTAGTTCGAGTTTCGATTTTGAATCAAATAGAAATTTTGAATTCTAATAATTCAAATATTATTAACTTTACATCTCAAAAATTATATAGAAAATATAAAAAACTTAAAAATATAAAAATCCAAAATTTTAAACTTAAAAATATAAAAAACTACAAAACCCTAAATCCTAAAATCCACAAAACCTTAACCCTTCTTTAATAAAACTAAACCCTACCCCTAGAAAACGAACAAGTAAAATGCTTCCAGTTGAAAGCGTTTTCAACTTATATGGCAGAAAGTGCTTTTAGCTAAAAGCGTTTTCTTGCAAATATACTGAAAACGCTTCTAGCTGGACGCATTTTTCTACTAATCAACTAAAAACGCTTCCAGCTAGAAACATTTTCGTAAAATTGGTCTAGTCTCATAATTTTTTTAAAAATAACCTAATCTTTTTTAAAAAAAAAAAATTCAACATTTATAGGAAATTCAACCTTTTTTCTTTTGCTTTGCTTCCCTTTCTTTTTCTTTATAATTATTTATTCAAACTTAAGGTTAATTGAAAGTGATGAATCATGAACTGGCATTCGACTACATGGAAGAGTCCATTGACTCAATCTAAAAAACTAGTAGAAATTTTGAACGGCAATTTTTTTTTATATAATCATAAGTGTTTTGTTATGTTTTAGGGCCCATGCTTAATTCTATTCGAGTTGTGATAGTATTTAAAAAAGTCCTTTTAATAATATTGATTTTAGAATTTGAACTTATTCAAATATTAATAGAAAAAATTCACTTTCACTCTTTCTAACTATTTGTTGGCAATTTGAACCAGGGAAAAGTTAGTGTAGTTAATGTTGATCAATTGAAGTGATATATAGTTATCAAGAATTTGATTGATTGGGTACTTCTTATTTCTTTTCATGGAAACACAGTTAAATAATTGGACAAAGTGTGATTCTTAGCTAGCATGTTTGTTTGCACTTCAAATTCATCAAACTCAATAAGCAAACTCTTTCTAGTATGGAGCCCAGGTGAGCTGTTAAGGCTTTTTAACTCACACGCCAACTATATCATTTTTATGGAATATGATGTAACCCTTCGTCTAATCAGTCTGGTGAGGGCCACTAACCAAACCCAGATTTAAAACATACCAATCTACAATAAATCTTTGGAAATTTTGTTCAAGTGTTATCATTAAGCTAAGACGGGGAGCAATTTTGAGTGGTCCATCATTAGTTATATCATCTATTACTTACAGCCAGATTTGATTCATTGTTTTGTTTAGATGAATCCCGGTTTGAAAAGGACCTGTCTTTGTTTTTCACATGGCTGCTGAATCATTAACAGGGCATGTGAGGAGAACTGGAAATTTTACTTTATAAATTACCAGTGATTGATGAGTTTGTTTAGGGTTCAAATTATAAGAAATGTTTTGAGGCAATTGAAAACAACATGATCAAATATTTGAGTTTTGGTGCTTCCTGAAATGCCTCTGTCGAGTGAGACTATGGCCTGTCAGCAATAAAGAAAAGTCGGTCACAAGCATAACCAAAGGTGTTCCCTTTTTGTGCTTTGCCCATTTTCCATGGATGAAACAGTGGAACATGAGCTGAACCTCAATAATTAGTGAGAATATGTGATGGGTTTTTTTTTTTTTTTTTTTGGGGGAGGAAGCATAAAGCAGATATATCAGAGAGTCCCATGCTATAAACCCAACATTACAAGAGTCCTTTCTTCCCTCCTTTCGAGAGTGTTTTTCTCAACACAAGTTGTGGTCCAAGTCCGACCTCCTTTTATCTTATCTTTTTCACCTTCCTCTCTTCACCCTAATTAATTAATGAATTATGATGTCCTACAAATAGAAACTGGAATCCGCTATGAACTTGGGAGTATTAAATCTACTTTGTTTTTTGTTGACGCAATTTCATTGATTAAGAAGTGTTTGTTGGTGGAAGGTATTGAATGGGTGCTTCTACTAATATTTGTTAAATGATTCAACAGTATGAAAGATCACTTCACTACCGAGCTTATGCTTGTATCTCTTTTTGTACAATAACAGTTGCAACAACCTTTGTGTTTTCACAATTGAAAATACAAACAATATATTAAAATAAACAAGTTAAATAACCTTGATTGAAATGTAAAGTTGTTTAAATTTTATCATATATATATATATTTCTAAATTATAAATAAAAGGAACGTCCTCTTTCAGGCTTTCTTCGTCTTCTCTTCCCCACCTCAAAGATTCCAAGGATAATCAAAACCAAGTAGACCCCTCCTTGGTCCCCATTTTCTCCCCCTATATTAATTTTATCTTTGTAATTCTACTCATAATAGCCCCCTCCCTTGAATTGAATACTTGAAAAAAAGTCCAACGATGCCACCCATTCACTCCAGTCCATATTTCCAAATGGATAATCCGGCAATACTGTCTTTGCTCCGGCCAACTCCCGGCGAAAAGCACCGGAAATCCACCAGTAGTAGTGGCGGTCTCTTGCGCATGTTCAAGCTTTTCCCCATGCTAACCTCCGGCTGCAAGATGGTAGCACTATTGGGTCGACCCCGGAAGCCAATGATTAAAGATAGTGCTACAACGGGTACAATTTTCGGGTATCGTAAAGGCCGAGTTTGCTTAGCCATACAAGACGATCCCCACAGCGTGCCTGTATTCGTGATTGAACTACCAATGCTAACCAGCTTACTTCAAAAGGAAATGGCGTCTGATATTGTGAGAATAGCGTTGGAGAGTGAAACCAAGACGCATAAGAAGAAAGTGTTGGAGGAGTTCGTGTGGGCAGTGTTCTGCAATGGCAGAAAGATGGGTCATTCTATTAGAAGGAAACAATTGTCGGATGACGAGCTTCATGTCATGCAGCTTTTGCGAGGGGTTTCGATGGGTGCTGGGGTGCTTCCTAGCCCAAACGACAAGGAAACAGTGACGGCCGATGGGGAACTGACGTATATGCGAGCTAGATTTGAGAGAGTGGTTGGATCAAAGGACTCGGAAGCTTTCTATATGATCAATCCAGATGGTGCAGCATCTGGTCCTGAACTAAGTATTTTCTTTGTAAGATCTAATTAGAATTTCTTTTTGTGTTCATTTAGATACTTGGATATTTTACTTGTGTACCATATCAACTTTTCTCTTTAATGTTTGTGAATTACATGAATGCCCCAAAAACCAGGCTTCCCTTCTCTCAAAACTGGGACTATGAACATGAAAATGTTCATTCAACATGTTAAATCATGTTTACAATCTGTCAATTGGTCTGAAGTCAGTTTGATCTGCAAATTTCTGGTTCTGGTTAAGAAAATACAAAGCAACCCCACAGGTAGTAGCTACCATAGTTATTGCTTCCTTTAGAATCAAATCAAAATCCACTCATCAAAATAAGTAGTTTCACGAAGTTGCAAAAAAAAAAAAAAAAATAATAATAATAATAATAATAATAATAAAGAATTAATATGTAGTTTCTCTAATTTTGTTCCAAAGTAACTAATTGATATTTATACTTTTAATTTCTACTGATGTGACACTAATGATTAATTCGTTGATAATACGTGACAACTTTTCAGTATGCCACGTGGCAAATATAAATTTCAAAATAAAAATAAAATATATAAATTTTAAAAAATTATAATTTTTTAAAAGTTAAACTAAATAAACAAATTATCTTCATTTTTTTTATTTTATATATTTTTAAAGATTTTTTAATTTTTTAAATTTATGCTCGTCATATGTCATACTAAAAAACTGTTACATTTCACCATTAGATTGGTTACGAGTATCATGTCAACACAAATTAACGATGTTAGTGCAGAGATTGACACTGCTTCACACCCAACAAGAAGCGAGCTACATCTGAATTAAACTTGGGGATGGAAGCCTTCTTTTGTTTCTTGATGGTGAAGTTAGACCAAGCCCATGTGATTATTATCTTAGGTCAGAACAAGTTGATAGGATCCTCTTTTACGCCCCCGGGTCTCTCCCATGTGGCGACATGGGGGCGTAAAAAGAAAAGAGAGATAAGATTTCTCTCGCTCTTGGCATAGTGGGCCCACATAAAACAAGTTCAAATAGCAATCAAGTACCAAAAAAAAAAGTTCATGTACTAATGAAGTATTTTTTAATAAATTTATATTAAGACAAACAAAAACTAAAAAGTTGCTAGCAATAATTTTTTTTTCTTGAAATATCATATCTAAATTCATTATGGATTTTTTTTTAATAAATTTCAGATATATATTCTAAGATGAGTGATAAAATATATCTATCATTATAAAAATGCTCAAGAGAAGTAAAACTTTTTTTATTCCTCTAACTTGGGCCGAATATTTAACATTCACATTCGAAATGAACAGAAGAAAAGACAGGAATAAGGATAGAAGGAGCCTGCTAACGAAAACAAAATGACCATCAAATATGAATAATCCATGCTGAAATCTCAGTTTTATATTTGGGCTTAGAGGGTTAGGCCTAAAAACAAGCCCGAAGAAATAAGACTAATGAGCATGGATGGCAGTCTTCTGAGTAGAATTTGATGATATTTTAAGCATTTTCATCAATGCCAGTCAAGGGATTCTTCATCCTGTACCTTACTTCAAGTAACTTGGCCTAAGTTGTGGCTGATATACTTTATGAGAACAAATATGCAGCCAGCTTTGTGGTGTTGGACAAATATGGGTGGCCACTTGCAAACACTGCTATTCCCTGCAGTCGCCTGCTTGTCGTGGCAGGTGTGTCTCATTTTCTCCTGTTGGGAAGTTTTATGTATTTTAAAAGATTATACAAATAAAGACACCATTCTTTGTATTTCATTATATTAATAAGATTAACTAAAGTTTTATTTTGATAATTTTATACATTTTAATTTTATTATTTTTAGTAATCATATATATACTTTTTACTTACTATTAATAAAAGTTCGATTGAATTGATGTCACGGGTTAATCGGGCATCAATTTGATTAGAAATGATTAATATACCCTTTTATTAAATGACTGCTATTATTACTTTAATTTTTATTTTTTTGAATTTTCATATTATTATATAGTTTTTAAAAAAACTAAAATTAAGATATTTAATAATTGAACCCATGATTAATGGAATTATAAACAATTTTTTACTACTACACCAAGAATAATTCTTAAGTAAATTTTAAAGAAGATAACTTTAAAGATAAAATATTTTCTCTCACCAAATTTGTCTATCTGTACTATTAAAAATCATTAATGAGTTTGTATTATTAATTAGCTAGGTATCAACTCGGTTAGAAAATGACCAATATACTCTTTTATTAAATTATTATTTTGATGATTTTTTTTGTCTTTTCCTACTTCTATATAATTTTAAATAAATAAAAACAAAATTAACATGTCTAGGGATTGAACATGTTGCTTGAGATGGTGTCACACATTAATTCAACACTAACTTAAGATTTGATACCACCATGATAAATAATTATATTCATTTAGTATTTTACTCGATATATTCATATGTTCAAATTTCATTTTACATACAATTTAATCTATTTTTATTTTAATATAATACATATTTTATGTGTTATTATTAATTAGTTTCAAATCATACATTTCATTATTTATTATATGTTATTTTTAAATACATATTTATATTTTATATTTGTGGTTTCTACACATATATTCATACGGCAATATTTCTAGTTATTTATAGAAAAGAATAAAAATTATTTAAACTAATTTATATTAAACCCAAAGAAAATAGAAAGGAAGAGAGAGAGAGTAAAAAAAAAGGGTTAATTAACTTAATTGAGCAAATCAATTGGATTGTGTGAGTTAAAGGCGATGAATTAAATTGAAAAAATCAATGGAACTGCACACACAAATATCTAATTTTACCAATAAAAAAAATTCTTTTTTTTGGTAAATTATTAAAAAATACTCTTTTTTTAAAATTTACGGAAAAAGACATATTTTCTAATTATTTATAGGAATGGGCCATTTTCCCCGAAAGCGAGTCCACGTCAGCGCGATTTCAGGGGATGCAGCAGGAAAACGCATCCCTGAGGAAGCGTTTTCTGCCACATCAGCAAAAATCGTATCCTTAATGGCACGCTTTGCTGATGTGGCAAAAACACTCCCTCAGGGACGCGTTTTTGCCCTTCCCCAACGGCCATATTTTTTTTTACCGTTGGGCCTCCAACGGTAAAAAAAAAAAACTATAAAATCGTCCTTTTCATTTTTTTCACACAAAGGTCCTTACTCAATTTTCTCTTAAATTTCTTTCAACTTTCTCTCAAATTCCTCTCAAATTTCTCTCAAATTCCTCTAAAGTTCCTCTCAAATTTCACAAAAGTCCTTTAACTTTTACAAAAAAAGCCCTGCTTAAAAGTTTTTAAATTAATTTTTTTAAAATTTAAAAATATTCAATCGTATTAGCAATAGCCGAAGAATTAATTCGTCTCGACAATAAACACATCTCCGTCGATCAAATGACTATAGTAAGTTATAATTTTAATTTTTCAATACTATTTAATATTTTTTAGGTTTATGCAATTTTAATTAATTTTTATTTTATAATTTTTAAACGATCGTAGATCGGTGTTGCAATGCTATATTCGCAATATGCAGTCCGCCATCATTGATGATCGAGAATTACTGCGAGAAGCGGGTTTTGGCATGTAGCCACGATAAGCCGGGGTGCAAGTTGGACCCAAGCTAATCAATGCGTTGATAGAGAGGTGGAGACCGAGGCGACACTTTCTATCTTCCATGCAGACGATGTACTATCACTCGGAAGACGTGCGATTGCAATTGGGATTGCCGTGGATGGGTACGTAGTCAATGGGTCCGCAACTTTCGGTGATTGGGAGTCGATGCTACGAGCTTTTGGGTGCTATTCCAGATAACATTAACGGAAGTCGGATCGAGATGGGCTGGTTACGAGACACATTCCGAGCTAGATAATGATTCGACTGAATTAGAAAGAATACGGTATGCTCGAGCATACATTCTCCAGATGATTGGAGGTTATCTGATGCCGGACTTGACACGAAACCTCGTACATCTGAGATGGCTGTTGAAACTCGTTGATTTTAGAGCAGCCGGTGAATTGAGTTGGGGGTCTACCATACTAGCAAAATTGTATCGAGAGATGTGTGGGGCGACGCGACCGAATAAAGCCAAAATCGGAGGTTGCCTATCACTACTGCAATCATGGGCACGGTTTCACTTTCTATTTTTACGTCCTCTAGTGGACCACTCATATACATTCCCACTCATAACGAGGTAAATTTAATATTAGATTTTACAATTATTACGTAGATTTAAAATATAATTGTATGCTAAAAATTTATTTAATTAGGTGGAACCATTCGGCAAGTTATGTTGGAATACCTACCTCTCTTGAAGATATACGGATTCTATTAGACCAACGGTCTAAAGTACAAGTAAGTATTAAATAAAATATATTTTTGTATTTAGTATTTAGTTTAGTATTTAGTATTTAGTATATAACTAATATTTTTATCATGTTAATATAGTTTCCCATAAGAGGATCCGGCAATTCGGGCAGTAATTCCGGATGAATTCTTTCAAAATCTGAACATTTGGCATGTGAAGGTCCCATTGGTCAACTATGCCACCGCGGAGATGCACCAGTCAGATCGGGTTCTGCGACAATTTAGATTTCGACAATCGATTCCCGTGGCACCTGAGGTGCTCGATGATGAGCACAAAGTAGACTTACGGCAGTTGCATGCGGATTGGTCGAGATTTTGGTCAACATATATCGAATTATGGGAAAACCAGTATGATTATCTACCTACTCGGGAACTGATCATCGTTCTTGGGTTAGCGTGCGTGCCGGAATACATGTCATGGTTTAGGATTCATGGCAAGCCATATTTATTGTCAAAAGCAGAGAGGCGACGGCAACTTCATGGACAAAGGGAACGACGAGGCCCTTTAAATCCAAGGAGAAGGGATGATAGGACGGGACCATCAACAATGCCGACACAATCACCGGGCCCATCAATAGCGCCCACACAGTCACCGAGCCCAACACTTCAGCCTACAACACCCACATCACAGCCTTTTCAGATTATGCCAAGTGCGTATCCTAGCCCTTATATGTATCTTAACCCTTATATGTTTCATTTTCCCAGTCCTATGGTAGGTTGGGATGCATGGTCCGGTTCGAGTCTGTTCCCGACTACTCCGACTAGCCAGCTACTCTGTAGGCCGCCGTCGCATGAGGGATCACACGAGGCGCCGTCGGGGAGCTCTTCTTTTTACCAATCTCCTTCGCCTTATGAGATTCAGACACCTCCGCCATGGGTGATGCAAACAACTCCGCAGTCATTATTTTATCAAGGTGGGTCATCATCCCAACACCCACCACCAGACCCCTTGTCAAAGGAACCAGAATCTCCGCCGAAGCAACCACAACCCCAGTTGGAAGCTAGAACAAGGAGAAATTCATAAGCATGCTTACCACCCCTATGTACTTGATTTGACCTAAGCACCAACATTAATTTTTAATATATTTGTATAAACTTTTTATATTGTTTCATTTAATAAAATATTTGTATAAAAGTTGTTTTTATTTTTATTGTAATTTATTTTTTATATTTTAATAAAATAAAAGTTATTTTTATTTTTATTGTAATTAAAATTTTATATTTTTAATAAAATAAAATCTATTTTTATTGTAATTTATTTTTATAGTTTTATAAAATAAAATTTATTTTTATTTTTATTTTATCTTAATTTTATATTTTAATAAAATAAAATAAAATTTATTTTTATTTTTATTGTAATTTAATTTTTATATTTTTAATAAAATAAAGTTTTTTATTTTTATTGTAATTTATTTTTATTTTTATTTTATTTTAATTTTTATATTTTTAATAAAATAAAAGCAATTTTATTTTTTATTGTAACTTACTTTTTATATTTTTATAAAATAAAATTGTTTTTAATTTTTATTGTAATTTAATTTTTATATTATTAATAAAATAAAATTATTGTTTATTTTTATTATAATTTATTTTTTATATTTTTATAAAATAAAAGTTGTTTTTAATATCCTAATTGTAATGGTTCAAGTAAAGACTAAATCGGAAATGTGAGAAAAGTTTTGTGGTTCAATAGTAAATATTCAAAATTTGAGGGGTTAAATGTATATATGAAAAAACTTGAAGGGCCAATGGTGTAAATATTTTAAGGGTGGAAGGATCTAGAAACTAAGAAGAAATGGATGAATTAGGACTAAATTGAATAAGTGAAAAAGTATGAGGGGTTAATTTGTAATTTTATCAATATGGGTGTTGATCTAATGTAGGAATTTTGAAGGATCATAAGGGAAAAATAATCATTTAGAAAGAAAGATAATTTTGAAGAATAATGATGATAGTGATATTTTATATTAAGTGAATAACTTTTTTTTATTTTGCAACTTAGTCCTTCTACAAAAGTTTACCATTTTCATCAAGAAATTAAAAGAATTTTCATAGCCAACAAGAGACAAAAATGATAAGGAGACTATTAACTATTCCGATTTGGACATGAGCGAGATGTATGGCCTGGGTTCCTACATATCATCTGCATAACTTCCGTTGGTTGGCTGTTTCTCGGATATCCATATTGTTGCGTATTCTAGTCGAGTAAGGTCGATCCTTTGGTTTGCGACGTAGTTCTCTATTCGGTAACAACTTAAACGGAGCAAGCGATACAGACGGCCACTTACGTTTATCTGGGACTGGTGGGAATACGTGTCTCCACACGTTGTACATGTATTCTATTTTGTACACTTCGTCGACATAGCTCATGGGATCCAGATGGAGATTCTAACAAGCTGTAATTACATGAGCGAATGGATAACGAAGTGCGTCAAATATCCCACAGTCGCATGTCCTATTTCTCAAGTGTACACAATATTGCCCGCCAACAATACCTTGGTTCGGTCTGTCAAACTCCGTCACACGAAACCATAGGTTGTCGCGGTCGTGACACACTGTGTGCATGGTGTTGGCCCGTGCCTTCGCTTTGTTAATTTCTCGCAATACCTTCGCGCACCATACATGGCCTCCCTGCATTTGGCCTTTTATAACTCACTGCTCACTTCAGAAATAGTGCCACTAAACAAAAATGTGTCTCTTGCACAACCGATATTATTGGAAAATGACGCGTTTCTTTTAGAACAGAATTTATGCATTCAGCCAGGTTTGATGTCATATGACTATATCGTAGGCCACCGTCGTATGCTTGTGTCCACTGTTCGAAAGGTATGTTGCATAGGTAGTTTGCGCTTTCTTCGTTAACTGAGCGCAAAATCTCCAACATCTAGTAAAAATGGTCCTTATTGATCTCGTACCCTGCCAATATAAGTTGATAGCGAATATTACATACCACTCTTCAATTAAGAATAAGTTGAATATTACAAACGAAATTATATTAATAGATATCACATACCCATGTTGGTCACTTTCCGTCGTTCACTTGTAGATCGATGTTGCCCGTAGTAGTTGGACGCAACATGCCTTAGACAATATCGATGGTGTGTGCGATGCCATAGGCTTCCCTATCGCTCTACTACGGCTAGTATTCCGGGACCCCGATCCAATATAACACATATATCAGGTTGGGGACAAACATGATTCCTTAGCCTAGATAGAAAGAAATCCCAGTCATCAGCTGACTCCCCCGGTGTTATTACAAATGTAATTGAAAGGATTCTCCCACTGCCATCCTGTGCCACAGCTAGCAATAGCCGATGCGTATATCTACCATACATAAAGGTACCGTCAATGTGTACTAATGGCTTGCAGTATAGAAATGCATCTCAGCATTGCTTAAATGTCCAGAACAGATGCTTGAACACTTGGCATCCACGGAGCAATCTATCGTTGTAGTACACAGGTACCATTTCAAGGTTTGTTATGCTGCCTAGGACATATCTCTCCAGCACTTGACACCATTGCCACACTTCATTATATGAAGCGTCCCACTGACCATGCAACTTTTCCAACGCCTTCTACTTAGCTATCTAAGTCTTACAATAAGAGGGCTTGTACCCCAATTGGCTACGAATATTGGTAATTAATATCGGTACTGAAGTCTTGGAATCGCCTTCATCGTCGGTATTATTAAGTTAGCCAACATATCTGAATCTATCTTGGGATGATCTTGTGAAACACCTGTCAACAAAGTACGTTAAATAATGCAACATTACGTAATATTAGTATTATTCAAAAAACCTTAAACACCTAGTGATACTGTACCGGTAAGACATGTATGTGGACCTTTGTACTTTTTAATATCTCACAAGCCTGTCTTTTCATCAACGAGGCCATGATTTTTCATGAACATGTACCGTCTTGCACTACACACTTGGCCTCGTACTTATCGAGTTTAGATTTAACCACATTGTAGTTAACCTCGTTCTTGATGCTATATTTTTTCAATGCACCAAGAAAACTATCCTTGTTGGAAAACTCTTTACCAACTTCGAATTCACCCGAATCCAAAGACGAACTTGTACGGTCACGCCTTCTGTGTGGTATTTTAGGAAACTCCAACGCATCGTCTTGAGATAGATCGACATTATGCATGTGGGCTGGAGGGAGTACGCCCTAAATCGCGGATCTTCTTCTTCTTCATCTGAACCCCCTTCAACATATTCAGGTATGGTTGGAACAGGCTCGATTCAAAAATAATGCAACTTCTGCACCATTGGGCTGGGATCTCGAGGTGGATCCACATCGGACTCATCATCCGACCCACAATCATCTGCAACGAATGAGATCCCCTCGCCGGTGGATGTTATGGAGAGTACATTATCATTTCTTAAATAACTTTCGTAACGTCCCCAATCATATGTGGATTGCCAACCACTAGAAGTTGATGACGTTCCCTAATACATATTTCTAGCATCGAACGTCGACCCACCGATATCCATGTCCCATCCACCAACCGAGTGTCGTGCAGGGGTTGTGTTTTCCATACTACCACCAAACACAGGTGCTTTCGTATTCTACCTCCCACTAACAGAGTGTCGGCTTGGGGTCTTGTATTCCCCTCGAACAGTAGTAGATGTTGAAGTTGAAAGAATATCACTTGGCGATAAAAATTGTACATATACCTCAAGATAGGGTGATCCACTGGCAAGATGAGACTCCACCATTACCTCCAAGCTCCGAGGACCTTTGATGTCTAATGTGTAACACCCCAAACCCGGCCCAAACATTACGACCGAATTTGGTTTGCTACCGAGAAACATTTTGAAAAAAAACATTTTAAAACCGTTATAAGTTTTGTCGAAACCCTTGTGTTTTCAAGTCTCTTGTTAAAAACCATACTCAGTGTTGTTTAGAAATATTTATTAAGTCGGGTTGTTTACAGATTTCGAATGTGCCAGATGACACTTAAAACATTTTACGTTAATTTTGGGAAAACATGTGAACCCGTTTTAACATCATTAAATAATTTAAACAAAATATTCTAAACATGTAACAATAATAAAATAATTCTAGGAGGCCTTATTACAACCCAATTAAAATCAACCAACAATAATAAAAAAAATATAAATGAACCGAAATTCAAAGTCTACTAAATTAAAATCCCACTGCATGGCCACCTCAAGTCCCTCCGGCTCCATATCCGCGAACTACGTGTCACCTGAAAAAAATAAAGGAGAAGGTGAGTCACCAAGACTCAGTATGTAACCCTTTCCCCGGGTAAATACCACATCATACACAATTTATAACAAATTAACATGCATTAAGTCATGTACCCAACCTAGCCAACCAAACGCTTCTGGCTACCCCATTATGGTACCAAACCACTGGTGGTGCCAAACCACCGGTGACGATAGTCACAGATGTGATACCAAATCACTGGAGGTGCCAAACCTCCGTGTCCGAAGACACAAATCGGTTGATGGGGCCAACCCATCACGTGATACCAAATCACCGGCGTCAATCCCAGATATCATCGTGGGGCCAACCCATTGTGGTACTAAGTCACTGGACGAGACGCTATGAGGTGCCAAACCTCCTGAGGTACCAAACCTCCGGTGACCGTAGTCACAGCAGTGTTACCAAAACACCGTGTCCGTCGACACAATGTAACCGCCCCTCCACTCATCAACCCATATCAAATCATTGTGTAACAAATCTCATGCCATCGATATTTAAGTTACAACTAAATTCATGCCATGCTTCCCAAAAGCATTAAATAGCAACACATATTAATGTGTACTTACCGAATCGTCACTTATACCAATACGGTATTAAATCCAATGCTACATAAACCGAGTTAGCATTCACAACATTTAGCATAGTTAATAAGTCATAACGTGTATGTACACACCGTCACCAACGAGAAGTTTAAATCCTAAAAGAGAAGTCGGCCACCCTAGATCTACTTGTCCCTATATTCGCCAAATACATGGGTTAGTATTATGGCCTATTCGCCAACCCAATTAATCCAAAGGGTCATTTGTGATCCCGAATCCTTACCTATCACCCCTTGAGTACTCACTTTGCACTTGATATGCGATTCTCGCTTCACTCCTACATTTGGCCATCACTAGAGTTATTAGCCTTCGCTTAAATGAATAATAAATAAATATAGATCCTTACCAAAATCACTTGACAGGAATGGGCTTGGATCAGATACCTTAAGATCCCGACACCTAAATGTAATCGATTTCATCACCGATTAGCCACCAAATAATTCGGCTTTTCCATTTAATCAAGTCGACAGAGAGAAGGGTATGGGAGAGGAGTTTCACATACTTACCCTTGCTTTAATATTCGCCAAGACTTCAAAATATGGAGGAGGAAAATTCGGTTATGCCTAGGGAGTAGGTTCGCAGAGAGAGTTTAACAGGAGAAAAGGGATTTTGCAAAGGGTAAGGTGTAGGTTTGGCTAAGGTTGATTTCAATATTGATCAAGGCTTGCCCTTGAGTGGAAAAAAGGAATGAATAAGAAGTATGGGAGGAGTTTCGCCAAGGTCTTGAGAGAATAGAAAAAAAGAAAACAAAGAGGGAAGAGGTTAGGAATTTTGCTAATAGCTAAAAAAGAAAACAAGGTGGTAGGTTGAGGTTTTATAGGCATTCGCACCCCTCCCCTAATGCTTGTCTGTCCACTCCTTTCAACAAGGAGTTCAAACTCTAGCCAACTCCCCAATTCATTCCTAGCCACCTATTTGAATTAACTCAAATTAATTTGAATTAATCCCAAATAATCCATTAATAATCCCTTAATATCCAAATAATATCCTTATTTATCCTTTATTATCTTATTATCTAAATAAATAATAAAAGAGTTTAAAGAGAGAAAATCTCTCCTTCCTATGTCGTCCATTCCAAGAGCAAAAGAGAGAATTTCGTGACTCAACCAAGGCTCTCCTTTATCCCTTGTGGCGTCACATGTAACTCCCAAGTAGCCCTCCTTTTGCCACTTTGCCAAGCTGATTTTTATGTCAAATTATCCCTTATTAATTCTTGTAACCCCTACTTGCTAAGGCTCCCTACCTTGAAAGCTTCCAAATAAAATTTCTACTATCTCGAGCCAACTTAAGACCCTTAATTAAATCTTATCACTCCATAAATAATACCATAACAATTCAAACACAAAGAAAAACATTTAATCACAAATAGCCCCGATTTTAGGATGTTACAGTTCTACCCCTTAAAAAAATTTCGTCCTCGAAATTACCCGATCGAAGAGGTGGGGTATTGTGCCAGATCACATCCTCGGGTTCCCACGTAGCTTCCTCTCGCACCATGGTTCCGCCATAGCACTTTCACTAAAGGCATCGACTTCCCACGCAGAACCTTCACATCTCGATCCAAAATCGAACCGGTTCTTCCTCGAAAGATAAGTCCGAGTTGACCTCAATTTCGCCACAGCACCACGTGTGATGGATCCGACCGATACCGCCAAGCATCGACACATGAAAGACGTTATGAATCGACTTAACTCATCGGCAGCTTGAATGATAAGCTACCGGTCCTACTCGTTTAACATCAGATATGGGCCAATGAATCTTGGGCTTAGCTTTCCTTTTCACCCAAATCTCAACACCTTTTTCCAAGGTGATACCTTCAGAAAACCTTGTCTCCTACATCATACTCCATTTCTTTGCGCTTCAGATCAAGATAAGACTTCGCTCATTTGACGCTTCCTTAAGACGAGCCCGAATCACCCTAACTTTGTCCTCCGCTTTTGTAACCAACTCGACCCAACACTTGTCGCTCACCCAACTCGTCCAACACGTCGAAGTTCGCATTTTCGTCCATACAAGGCTTCAGATGGTGCCATCCGGATACTCGCTGGTAACTATTATTGTAGGCAAACTCTGCTAATGGTAAAATTCCTCCCAACTACCTCTAATTCCAAGACACAACCCTCAAAGATATCCTCTAAAATTTGTATGACCCTTTCTGATTGCCCGTCAGACTACGGATGGAAAGCTGTACTGAAATCCAATCGCGTTCCCAAAGCTTGATGCAACGCTTTCCAAAACCTCAACGTGAACCTTGGATCCCTATCTGAGATAATTGATACGGGTACACCATGCAATCTGACTATCTCGGCCATATACAAATTTGCTAGCTTCTGGAGTGGGTAATCCATTCTCACCGGTACGAAGTGAGCTGACTTAGTCAGGCGGTCCACAATTACCCAAACTGCATCTTTCTTGCTGGGCGTGAGGGGTAGACCACTGACGAAATCCATAGTGATCCTCTCCCATTTCCATTGAGGAATCTTTACTGGTTGAAGTAGTCCTGATGGTAACTGATGTTCAGCTTTAACCTGCTGACACGTCAGACACCTTCCCACGAACTCGCCACTTCACGCTTCAACCTGTGCCACTGTAATCGCTCCGCAAATCTCCATACATTTTGCTACCTCTAGGATGCATAGCGTATGGGCTGCTATGTGCATCTTGGAGAATTCTTTGTCTCAGTTCCACATCCTTCGGCATACAGGGCCGTCCTTGAAAACATAATACACCATGATCAGTCAAACTATACCCTTCCAAACCACCATTTTGGACTTGCAATCTCTTTGCATTCAATCCCTCGTCTACCAACTGCTTATCCTTAATCTCCTCGATCCAAGTTGGCTTAACTTGCAGCTCTGCCAAAAGACTTCCATCGTCGTATAGACTCAAATGAGCAAACATTGCCCTTAAGTCTGCCACGATCTTCCGACTTAACGCGTCAGCCACCACGTTGGCCTTACCCGGATGATACTCGATTGAACAGTCGTAGTCCTTTAACAGTTCAATCCATCGGTGCTGCCTTAAGTTCAAGTCTTTCTGGGTCAAGAGATACCTTAGACTCTTGTGATCCGTGTAAACTATCGACTTCTCCCCATAAAGGTAATGTCTCCATATCTTCAAAACAAAGACTATCGCCGCTAACTCTAAATCGTATGTTGGATAGTTTACCTCGTGCGGTTTTAATCGACGGATGCATAAGCCACTACCTTCCTTCCTCAGATCAACACACATCCCAACCCAAGATGGGATGCATCATAATAAACCGTGAATATTTTTCCCGCCTCTCAGTTGTACCGTAACCGAGCTTCCGCCGAATCTTCCTCGGTTTATCAATACTCCCTCGCTTCTCCCACCATACAAATGGTACTCCTTCCTTAATAGTTTAGTTAATGGTGCAAGAATTAACGAGAATCCTTCCACAAACCTTCGATAGTACCGGCTAGACCTAGAAAGCTTCAATATCGCCATCGACTTAGGCGGTTTCCAATCCAACACCGCTTCAATCTTATGGGATCCACTCTAATCCTTCCACGACACCACGCGACCTAAGAAAGCCACCTCCTTAGCCAAAATTCGCACTTATCGAATTTGGCATATAATCTGCTTTCTCCTCAAGATTTGCGTAACTATTCGCAAATGCTTGTCATGCTCCTCCTCCGTCTTTGAGTAAACCAATATGTCGTCTATGAACACCACAACGAATTGATCCAAGTACTGCTGAAACACCCTATTCATTAAGCCCATGAATGCCGCCGGTGCATTGGTCAACCCGAACGGCATCACTAGGAACTCGCAATGCTCATACCTAGTTCGGAATGCCGTCTTGTAAATATCGGCCTTCTTCACCTTAAGTTGATGGTAACCCGACCTAAGGTCTATCTTCGAAAATACCGACGCACCCTTCAGTTGGTCAAACAAGTCATCGATCCGAGGCAACGGATACTTGTTTTTGATCGTTAACTTGTTTAACTGTCGGTAGTCGATGCACATCCGCATAGAACCGTCCTTCTTCTTGACAAACAACACAGGTGCTCCCCACGGAGATATACTAGGTAAAATAAACCCTCTATCCAAGAGCTCCTGAATTTGAGCCTTCACCCACCAATTCCTTTGGTGCCATTCGACACGGTGCTATAGATACAGTGCTGCCTGTAGCAAATCTATATCGAATTCGACTTCTCGATCTCGAGGCAAACCCAAAAGTTCTTCTGCGAATACATCAGTGAATTCCCCTACTGTTCGGACCTTTTCAACCGTTGACTCCTTAGCCTCCAAGGCACAAATTTGAACTATAAACGCCTCACTCCCTTTTCTAACCATCTTCATGGCCTTCAAAGCTGACACCACATTAGACAGGTAATTTCTTCGATTACCGATCATGACCACTTCATCCCCTTCGGCCATTTTAAGAACCATGCGCTTAGCATCGCAATCCAACCTCGCCTGGTATTTAATCAACCAGTCCATCCCGAGGATCAAATCGAACTCCCCAAATGGCGTTCCATCGATCGACCACAAACACGACCCCTTGGAGTTCTAGGGTACATCCCTATAAAGCTTGTTCACAACTACAGAATGGCCTAAAGGGCTAATTATACCATCTCCCTAGCGTTAGCCTTAGAGTCTAGGTTCAAAGTCTCTACCACACTACTCGCTACGTATGAATGTGTTGAACCCACATCAATTAATGCAACATAAGGAAGACCGAAAATCAGAAACGTACCGGTTATGACATCCGATGCGTCACCCCCCTCGCGACGCCTCGTCGCATAGACTAAGCCAGCCGCTTTGCTCAGATTACTCGTGCCTCTGCCTTGAGTTTCGCAACCACGATTAGCACCATTTCCCCATCTACCATTACCACGACCTCTCTGTGGTCCCACAATTCTATCTTGCGACGGTTCGCCTCCGATCGATTCTCGAGCTCGCTTCGGGACAATCCTCACGCGGTGTTCCAAAGACCCACATTCAAATTAACCTCGCCACCGGTCCAACAACCTCCCCAATGGGCTTTTCCACAACGATTACATCGAACCGATTTCGATTAGCAGTCATGGGCCTTGTCACCGACTTGGCCCACTCGCCTAGCCTTTTTCCGAACATTACTACCGACCCAGATGGCCCAAAACCCTCTTCGCTTGATCCTATCATAGTTTTGCCTCACAGATACCTTGATACCCTCGGCTACCTTAGCCTTTTCTACTAGAGACGAAAACTCACGAACTCTTGTGGAGCAATCAATGACCTCAAATCATCTCTCACCCATCCTCAAAGCGGACATACATACCATGTTCCAGAGCCACGATGCCTCTCGATATCTACTCAAATTTTAGGAATTCGCCTCATACTCCGACATAGACTTAGTTCCTTGTACCAACCCCTTAAAAGCCTTTCTCTCAGGCTGGTGTAGCTGGTACCCACATACTTTTTCCGAAAGCGACTTTAAAGTAATCCCATGTAAGATCATCCGCCGTGGCACCATCTCAAACGGTGAGCCACCATCGATATGCTTCATCCTTCGGCGACACGGCTCCTTTCAAGCTTCTCCTCGTTAGTCGTCAAGATCGTCCATGATCCTTTTCACGACTCCAACCAAGATTCTATCGCACTAGGTGCCATTCCCGACATGCCCCGAACACCTCAGCTCCGTTGGACCGAATTCGCTCGGGAATAGATTTTCGAGCTCTCAGATTTCCACCATTTCACCACCAACTCGAGAACCCGCAACATACTTATGATATCGCCTCACCCCCGTCCGATCCTCGCTCCTCACTCCAAAAGTTGGGGTGGTGGTATGGTACCTCATTTTCGTAACCTTGACTCAACTTCGACGGGTTCAGATACGGTCATCCTACCCCTACCGCGTCCACGGCGTCCACGTCCTCTAGAACTCATTCTATCTAACACGCTTTTAATCTGATTAAGAAAAATTTTATGGATTAGTAATTTGTTCCGCTTGATTATCCGCGAAGAATTTTATGAAAAGTTTAATAAGGATTCTTTCGATCAAACAATGTTTTAAGTCTTCTACCCTAGTTCACACAAAAGGCCACATTCATTCCCTAATACTTTCCATACCTATTCACTCCTCGGACATTTCTGTCCTGTTTCTAACCTAGGGGTATTTTCGTCATTTTCCTACAGGGTATTTTGGTAATAGAATCCAGAGATTTCAAACTTTAATAAAGCAGTGTCACTTGAAATTCCAAAAATCAAGAGCATTCCCGAAAATTTGTAAAATTTGAAGTTATGGCATCATTTTAAACTAGGGTATTTTGGTAATTTTGTCAATCGGGGTAATTTTGTAATTTTAACAAATTTTGGGTATTTTAACAGTTGTAAAACTCGAGGGTTCCTTTTATGAGTTTCTCTTTTAAACGATGATGTTGTAAAAATTTTAAATTCGAGGTCATTTTGGTAATTTTACAAGTTGAGGCATTTTCAAATTTTCCAAAACCAAAGTATTTTATTGATGATTTGCAAAGTATAGTGTTTGGATATTTCTAAAATAATAAAATTTTTGGGCAAAACTATTGAATTAATATTTTATGAGTCAAGGGCATTTTAGTAATTTTACCCATAAGGGCATTTCGTAATTTTCACAAATCAAATTTTTCGAAAACATAAAAAAATGGTTGTTCTCATATTTGAAAGAGTGATTTTAAAAGTTTTGAAGAAACTAGGGTTTTGTTGTTTTCTTTTTCAAAACATGGCTAGCTCCCTTTCGGGTTTTAGTCATTATATTTAGCCTATGACCGAGCCCTCTTGGTCGTGGTGAACCAAAGCTATGCACCGTGCAGGATTCGAGTGGAGAGGAGGTGAGTCACGCTGATCGCTAAGTACCAAGCTCCCACCAAACCTTTCTAGACATGCGCATGAGGTTGCCACACCACCGAACCCTCCGAGTTAGGGTGAATCGAGCTACGCACTGTAGGATACTGCAAGAGGAGGTGAGTCACTAGGACTGCTAAGTACCAAGCTCTTCCGGATCCAATCCTAGACATGCGACTGGGGTTACCACACCCCACTCAATGATTTTGCCATAGGTTGGTTTAGTTCATTAAGGCTTATGTTCTGTTTGTGTGTTTGAGTAATCTAATCCTAGGGTTCAAGTTCCTATAAGTCTATTCTACACTCCATGCTTCCTACCCTTCTACAGAAAATAATTCACAAAGAGGTTCAAAAGTACTTACCTGGGTGGATAGGTGCCGGAGACTCGGTGCCATGCTGTTCAAAAACCCAAAAATAATTCAAAAGGTCTACCAAACATTTTTGGGCCTTGGGCCCCCACAGCCGAGCTTTGAACTGGGCTCTGATACCAATTTGTAACACCCCAAACCCGGCCCAAACATTACGATCGAATTTGGTTTGCTACCGAGAAACATTTTGAAAAAAAACTTTTTAAAACCGTTATAAGTTTTGTCGAAACCCTTGTGTTTTCAAGTCTCTTGTTAAAAACCATACTCAGTGTTGTTTAGAAATATTTATTAAGTCAGGTTGTTTACAGATTTCGAATGTGCCGATGACACTTAAAACATTTTACGTTAATTTTGGGAAAACATGTGAACCCGCTTTTAACATCATTAAATAATTTAAACAAAATATTCTAAACATGTAACAATAATAAAATAATTCTAGGAGGCCTTATTACAACCCAATTAAAATCAACCAACAATAATAATAAAAAATATAAATGAACCGAAATTCAAAGTCTACTAAATTAAAATCCCACTGCATGGCCACCTCAAGTCCCTCCGGCCCATATCCGCGAACTACATGTCACCGAAAAAATAAAGGAGAAGGTGAGTCACCAAGACTCAAGATGTAACCCTTTCCCGATAAATACCACATCATACACAATTTATAACAAATTAACATGCATTAAGTCATGTACCCAACCTAGCCAACCAAACGCCTGCTCTACCCCATTGTGGTACCAAACCATCGGTGGTGCTAAACCACCGGTGACGATAGTCACAGATGTGATACCAAATCACCGGAGGTGCCAAACCTCCGTGTCCGAAGACACAAATCGGTTGATGGGGCCAACCCATCGCGTGATACCAAATCACCGCGCCAATCCCAGATATCATCTGGGGCCAACCCATCGTGGTACTAAGCCACCGGGACGAGACGCTATGAGGTGCCAAACCTCGAGGTACCAAACCTCCGTGACCGTAGTCACAGTGTGTTACCAAAACACTGGTGTCCGTCGACACAATGTAACTGCCCCCTCCACTCATCAACCCATATCAAATCATTGTGTAACAAATCTCATGCCATCAGATATTTAAGTTACAACTAAATTCATGCCATGCTTCCCAAAAGCATTAAATAGCAACACATATTAACAGGTACTTACCTGAATCGTCACTTATACCAATACGGTATTAAATCCAATGCTACATAAACCAGAGTTAGCATTCACAACATTTAGCATAGTTAATAAGTCATAACGTGTATGTACACACCGCCACCAACGAGAAGTTTAAATCTCAAAAGAAAAGTTGGCCACCCTAGATCTACTTGTCCCTATATTCACCAAATACATGGGTTAGTATTATGGCCTATTCGCCAACCCAATTAATCCAAAGGGTCATTTGTGATCCCGAATCCTTACCTATCACCCTTGAGTACTCACTTTGGTACTTGATATGCGATTCTCGCTTCACTCCTACATTTGGCCATCACTAGAGTTATTAGCCTTCGCTTAAACGAATAATAAATAAATATAGATCCTTACCAAAATCACTTGATAGGAATGGGCTTGGATCGATACCTTAAGATCCAAGACCTAAATGAATCGATTTCATCACCGATTAGCCACCCAAATAATTCGCTTTTCCATTTAATCAAGTCGATAGAGAGAAGGGTATGGGAGAGGAGTTTCGACATACTTACCCTTGCTTTAATATTCGCCAAGACTTCAAAATATGGAGGAGGAAAATTCGGTTATGCCTAGGGAGTAGGTTCGCCAGAGAGAGTTTAACAGGAGAAAAGGGATTTTAAGCAAAGGGTAAGGTGTAGGTTTGGCTAAGGTTGATTTCAATATTGATCAAGGCTTGCCCTTGAGTGGAAAAAAGGAATGAATAAGAAGTATGGGAGGAGTTTCGGCCAAGGTCTTGAGAGAATAGAAAAAAAAGAAAACAAAGAGGGAAGAGGTTAGGAATTTCAGCTAATAGCTAAAAAAGAAAACAAGGTGGTAGGTTGAGGTTTTTATAGGCATTCGGCACCCTCCCCTAATGCTTGTCTGTCCACTCCTTTCAACAAGGAGTTCAAACTCTAGCCAACTCCCCAATTCATTCCTAGCCACCTATTTGAATTAATTCAAATTAATTTGAATTAATCCCAAATAATCCATTAATAATCCCTTAATATCCAAATAATATCCTTATTTATCCTTTATTATCTTATTATCTAAATAAATAATAAAAAGAGTTTAAAGAGAGAAAATCTCTCCCTTCCTATGCCGTCCATTCCAAGAGCAAAAAGAGAGAATTCTGTGACTCGAACCAAGGCTCTCCCTTATCCCTTGTGGCGTCACATGTAACTCCCAAGTAGCCCTCCTTTGCCACTTTACCAAGCTGATTTTTATGTCAAATTATCCCTTATTAATTCTTGTAACCCCTACTTGCTAAGGCTCCCTACCTTGAAAGCTTCCAAATAAAATTTCTACTATCTCGAGCCAACTTAAGACCCTTAATTAAATCTTATCACTCCATAAATAATACCATAACAATTCAAACACAAAGAAAAACATTTAATCACAAATAGCCCCGGTTTTAGGATGTTACATAATGAGTCATATCTCTCGGGATCAACCGAAGCAAAAAATTTATACTTAATAAGCTAAACTTTCATTGGCGTTGTTTCGAAGATTTTATGCTTAATTCTTTTGCGAAATTCTGTCAAATCTATGTTCTGGTTAAAAACCAGTCGCGTTGTGTTCTCCGATAAAAAACAACACCTTTTTCTGTGTCACGAACCTCACCATCATAGTAAATAACAGCACTAATATGTTCACTCATCTTTAGTTTCTATTATACTTTTGCCTCAATTTCTATTATGCAACTTGAGAATGAAATTTGACTCATTTATAGTCTAAGGACAAATAGGAACTATGGTAGCAAAAGAGCGTCCACGTGGGAGCTTTTTTCAATACTCTTGCTGAAAGTGCATCCTGCTTGAAGCGTTTTGGTCACTATTTGTTTAGAAATGTCTTCTCAAAATTATCTTTTCAGGAACTACTGCAGCAAAAGAGCGTCCACGTAGGAGCTTTTTTTCAAGATTTTTCGACAAAGGCATCCTCGCTTGAAGCGTTTTGATCACTATTTGTTCAGAAATGTCTTCTCAAAATTATCTTTTCAGGAACTACTGTAGCAAAAGAGCGTCCACGTGGGAGCTTTTTTCAGGACTCTTGCTGACAATGCATCATGCTTGAAGCGTTTTGGTCACTATTTGTTTAGAAACGTCTTCTCAAAATTATCTTTTCAGGAACTATCGTAGCAAAAGAGCGTCCACGTGGGAGCTTTTTTCAGTACTCTTGCTGATAGTGCATCCCGCTTGAAGCGTTTTAGTCACTATTTGTTCAGAAATGTCTTCTCAAAATTATTTTACCAGATTCAAAAAAAAAAAATTTATATTGTTGATATATTTTTTCAAAACCCTAAACCTAAAATTATTTTAATTAATTAATCTTAAACTCTAGTTCATTAATTTTTCCTTAAAATTCTAAACCCTAAGACCCTAAAAACCATAAAAAAACCCTAAACTCTAGCCCTAAAAACCCTAACCTTAAAAACAGCTGAAAACCCTAACGGAAGAAGCAGGCAAAACGCGTCCTTGAGGGAGTGTTTTCTACCACAACAGCAAAGCACGCTCTCAAGGACACGATTTTTGCTGATGTGGCAGAAAACGCTCCATCAGGGACATGTTTTCCTAGTGCATCCCCTGAAATCGCGCTGACGTGAATGCGTTTTTAGAAAAAATGACCTATTCCTATAAATAATTAAAAAATATGTGATTTTTCGTAAATTAAAAAAAAGGCATTATTTAATAATTTATCCTCCTTTTTTTAATTAAAAATATTGGTTCTGCACACACACAAACATTTATTTTTTATTTTTATAAATAATAGAATTGATGTTAAAAATATAAATACAGTGATGGAGCGCACAGCTGAATTGCCCCCATGGTCTTGAATTTGGTGTATGTAGAGTGATTTGACCCCTTCAAGCTTCATCCCTCGTCTCTCCATTTTACAAAATCACCTCATCTTTGCCATCAACACCAAGCTGTGGTTGCGTAATTTAGTCAGCAAAAGGAGAACCTTCTTATGTATTCTTCTAACCTTTATATTTTATTTATTCAACACAAATATCGAAAAGGGGTTTTCTTTTTCTTTAATTATCTATTCATTTCAATTATTATCCTAATCAATAAAATATTTCATTTGCATACAATTAATATAAATATAACATATTTTTAATCAATAAAACTTCAATCTTTCTGAAAATAAACATCTGCTCTCGTAATTAAAAGTCAAATATTTAATCATGTAATTAAAAATAAAATAGGTAACCATCACATCACATGCAATTTTTTCTTTTTCTAACTAAACCATTAAAGAAAAGAAAAATAGATGGGTCAAAGTTTTGGATTCTGACTTTATTACATGAATCGGGATTGATTGTCAAGATATTGGTGTATTATCACTTTCTTACAATTAATTAATGAAGCTGACTTGTTCTTCTTTTTCATGATTACATTGGTTCACTGAAATCCAATTTATTAATATTTTATTATATTATTAATGGATATGAAAGTCACGCTTAACAGTGTATATCCATTTCGGTCCTCAATGCCTTTTTTTTTTTTTTTTTTTTTTTTGTGAATGGTGGACGGTGTTTGTGGGTGAGGTCCAATTTTTCAATATTAGGCATTACCCATATTATTTTTCTACAAACACCACTTTTTTCTTTCTCTGTGAAATGTTTCTTAATTCTAATAAGAAATTTCACCTTTTTTTAAAAAAAAAAATTAAAGGAAAAAACACTTTAATTACGCTTAGCGTCATAAATTTGCATGAAATTGGATCATTCAAATTACAATACGAAAATTAGTGTAGTCCACTTAACATAGAGCTAGTGCACGAGATGCTCTATTAATTTGCGTACAAATCTATCGGAAGGATATATATCTCGAAATTATGAGTTGCACTATAATTTTCATTCAAAGCTTTAATCACTTTAAAATGGTCAGATTCCACCATAACCTCATCAAAGTTCCATTTCTTTCAACTAGGAAACAGTTTCCCTCATCGCCAACACCTTTGTAATATGAGGAGCCATGCACCCCAATCTGCATTTAATACAACCACCCACCTTTTTACAATTAACATCTCGACTGATAGCTACCCAACCAACTGCATTTTTATCCTTAAACATGGTGGCATCAACATTTCATTTTCTCCAATTTGTTGTACGTTTGCACCAAACCCCATTCGACCAATTGAAACCCCTTTGAGTATGAAGCACAGTATCGAAAACAACCCTTGAATCTGTCCATCCCTACAAGAAAGCATCAACAAAACACATAGCACAATAGGATAGCACTTCTTTAGACTTCTAGCAATGTAAATTTCGATGGAACTATATGCTCCATAAAATAACTAAGCCCCCCTCCATAAGTTTGTCATGCAAGCTCAACACATATTCAATAAAAAGTCGAAAAGTAGACTGAGTCAAAATCCTTGCTATCGACCAGACTTCGACTACTTTTGGACAACGTATGAAGACATGCTCCAAATTTTCCTTTTCAATGCACCCGCTACAACAAGGTAGCAAACTGAAACCTGTCTCAGATAATGGTGACTTACAAGGCAGAAAATTTCTCAAGCAACGCCGTAAGAAGTCCTTAAATTTTTTGTGGAAAATTGTTGTTCCAAAGACACAACCAAGGTCCATCCACTCACAAATCTCAATTGCAAGAATATGACTCTAATGCTACCCTATAGCCTGACTTGATCAAATAAGCACCATTCCAATTATATGCCAAATATGGCTATCATAACTTTATTAAAAACAATCAGCGTTTTACTTATTCGACAAGCATCACCATCAACTAAATTTTTATCCCAAAACACTCACCTTCATATCTTCCATACCTTTCAAAGGAAGTCAATGAAAAATAATTATCATCTCTGATCCATATGTCTTTAGAAACCTCAATGGCAGCACCACCACCAAATCGCCAACGAGTTCCCTTAACCAAAAATTGTTTAGCTGCTACTCTTCCATATATAAGAAGGATTATTACCTTCATTTGCATAAACAAAATCCCATATTGGAAAATATTTGACTTTTAAAATTCTAGAATGAAGAGAACCAAGGTTCGAGATAAATCTCCAACCTTGCTTGTCGAGCATTGCAATTTTAAAACAATTAAGGTTTCGAAAACCCATTTCGTCAAATTTCTTCAAAATATAGAGGTTTCCCAAAAAGTCTAAATGATTTTTTCCTTACTCATTATTACTCAAACCCCACCAAAAAGAGTTCATTTTTTTGGAGGGTGTCGCATGTATTCAGTGGGAGTAAAAGTACACTCGTACAATAAGCAAGGAGTACTTAAGCAATCGTTTTCAGCGACACTTCCTTTCTTGATTTTGATAACAATTTATTCTTCCAACTAATTTTTTTTTACTCAGTCTTTCTCTAATAAAAAGAGAACAATCGCTTCTTATTTTCCCCCACCAAAGACGGTGACCTAAAGTATTGGCCATAATCAGGTGAAGAATGGACACGCAAAATTGAGCACATTGCCTGCTTTTCTGACAATTTAGCATTCGAACTAAACATGATGCCTGATTTCTATAAGTGATTAGTACTCATCATATGGTTATTTTGGACTATATCTTACTTATATTTGTTTAGTTTCTTGAATATTTTTATATATTTTAAATTTATTTCAATAATTTGACTTTTTATGTTTGTATTGTAAATATTGTATGTTTTTAGTGATTTTTACGTGGTTAGTTTCAATAAAATATTTCATGTGAAATTTGCAGGTGAAATAGGTTTGGGGAGAATATGTCAATGCATGGAACCATAAGATTAAATGCACTAGGCCTAAAATTGACCCAATATGATGAGTGAAAGTTCAATGCTCAAAAATTCAAAATTTGTAATTTGGACACATTCAGAACTTTCAGTCCGATCACTTCTTAATGTTTCGATCATGTCTCGAGCTTCAGGACTCCATCTTGGGTGTACTTTATATCGTCATAAAGTGCATTTGAAGATCTATTCAAATATTGGAACATCAACACCAAAATGCATTAGGAAGAAATCCAAAAGTAAAGATAAAGTTACAAGTTTCATATTGATTGACAATTTTGACGCATTTTCTTGTTTGGCTCATATCTCCTAACATATTTGGAGTTTGGAGTTGAAATTTCAACAATGAATATACAAGATGCAAATCATCAATCAACTTTCTTCGACTTTTCTCATTGGAAGACGTTAACTTGGACAGAAGAAGTCATCAATTAACATGTGAAAAATGACTCGAAAAATGACAAAGAAGTGGGCCTAGAAATTTATTATTAGTAAGTCCTTTAATTGCATTGGCATTTTGCTCTTCACAAGCCTCTATAATAGCCTTTTGTTTTAGAAGACGAGGTATGTTGAAGTGGGAAAAAGATCATTTTCTTGTTAGTATTTGCTTGTTTCTTTATCCTTGTAAAATCTCAAGTTTCTTATATCTAATATGTTTTTTTCATATAATTTTGAGTTGTTTAATTTTGTTATGTTATTTTAAGTTTTCAATGATGAGGTGAAAAAGTGAAACCCTTGGCAAATATTAAGGTAAATTTCATACTCGTCATTTGAGCTAAAATTAATTATCAGTCATTTGTTATAAACATACTTGTAAAGTAAGATATTTTATTTGTTATAAATAATAGATGGCACAATGAATGCTTGAATAAATTAACATTGATTTGTTATAGACATATAAAAAATGACATAATAAATATTTGGAGTCTTTTTATAAGTTTTGAAGTTATCAAGTGATTATAATACCATATGTTATATTTTTTTATGAACTTAAACAGTTGAACTGTCATATTGCATTATCCTTTGCTTATGGATTCATTTGCTAAACTCTTGGACTTATTGGCCAATTGTTTTGGACACTTCTTTGATGGACATACCTTTGCTCATGGATTCATGTGCTTAATTATTGGACGTTTATTGCTAGATTATCTTATTGGGACCTCCATTTTTGTGTAGATTCTAATTGAGTAATAACATTTAGTACTAAATTTAAATCTTAATGTGACACCAAGAGTTGATCCTCTAAACTCAGGATATTTTCTTCCAGGTATTTGTTTTTATTATTTTTAGTTAATTTCTTGTGTTAACTTTTATTTTTATTTCTAGTGTTTCTTGCTATTACTTTCATTATCGATACCCATTCCAAAGTTAAATGTTAAATTTTTGTTCTAGCATAATACTTGTAATCTTGTAAGTTCAAATCAACTTCCTTGTGGATCAATCTTGGACTCCCGAGATTTTATTACTTGGATATAACCTGCACTTGGGTTGTAGACTTGAAAAGTCCTTATCATCCTCAGATAAATAGACATGTAGAACTTGCAAATAGGGAGATTAAGAATATTTTGGAAAAAAAAAAGTTAATCCAAATGCAAAGATTGGTCTCTGAGACTTAACGATGCATTATGGGCTTACCGAACTACTTTCAAAACATCATTAGACATGTCTCCCTATCAATTAGTTTATGGAAAACCTTATCATTTACTTGTGGAATTTGAACATAAGGCATACTGGGCAATTAAAATGCTTAACTCCAATCTTGATGATGCGTTTAAGTTACAAAAGTTACAAATTAATGAACTCAAATAACTTAGAATTGATGCTCATGAGAATTCAAAAATAAATAAAGAAAGAACCAAAGTTTTTCATGACAAGATGGTGTTAAGAAAAACATTTACTGTTGGACAAAAGGGTTTTGCTCTCACTCTCTGTAGCGCCTGAAATTTGCCCGAGCCCATTATAAACCATACAAAAACAAAAATAATAAAAACCAAAGTCTTTTAAACAATCCATAAACAGTTACAATAACCCAAAAGTTTAACAGCAGGTCCAATAGAGACCCAATACACGACCCAATGTCTAACCTAGCCCAAATTACTAAAAAAAACAAACAAAAAAACCAGAAACCCTAGGGTTTCCCCTTTTACGCCGCAGCCACCAGCGCCGCAAGCTTCCAACGCTGCAAGCTTCCAACGCCCGCCATGTCCGCACATACGGCCTCTGTACTCCTCCACGCACCACCGCACGCCACATAGGACTCCTTACCTATACAAGGAAACAAGCAACAACAAAAGACAGCACAACAAAAAAGAAAAAGATGGTATTTTTGGGATTTTTATTGTATTTTTGAGACGGTTATAAAAATTGAAACAAAATGATTGTAAAGGGTTGGCGATTTTTGACAAGGAAATACAAATAAAAAAATAGGGAATCCATTTTTTTATTTACGAACGCATATATACAGAATACCAAAAGAAAAATCGGAAGAGAGGGTGATTTTCGATTTTAATTTCTTTAAGATTTATGTCTATTCCATTGGATTTCGATTGGTTTTTCCCTTTGCATGTGGAAGAAAAATAGAGGAGGAGAGTTTACCTTGAATTGGAGCCTCTCTTCTTCGTCGTGATCGAAGCAAAAGGGGGCTTCGAGCCGACATTGGGTGCCTTCATACTTCATCGATCGCCGTTTATGGTGATGTTTTAGTGCCCGATCGAAAGGTTTTGGGAGTTGGCTGATAGAGGAAAGATTAGGAGAGTTTTAAGTTTTCTTTTCTTTTCTCTTCCTGTTTTAAGTTACCAAATGACTAGGGATTAGGTTTTAAATTTTGGTTTTATTCAGGTGCATGAAACGGCACCGTTTAGGGCCTGTTTTAGTGAATCTAAAAAGGTGTCGTATAGGGTGACCGATTTCGACCCGACACAATATCTGTGGGATCTGCGCATTTTTTGTGGTGTTGGTATAATTGCGCGGTTGGTCCTCTTTTTTCGCTCAAATTTAATTAAGCTTCCTTTTATTTCTTTTTTTTTTAAATTCTGCCCAAAGATTTGCTCGCCTTTTTAAATTAGTCCAATCTGTGTGCTACGTTTTGATTATGGAATATTGGCTAGTTTAATCCTCGATTATTTGTGTGAAACTTGAACATTTTGGAAATGAATCAAAATGGAAACCCTGAACATTTTGGAAACTTGAACATTTTGGAAACCAAACCAAAATAGGAAACTAAACATTTTGGAAACCAAACCAAAATAGGAAACTAAACATTTTGGAAACCAAGCCAAAATAGGAAACTAAACATTTTGGAAACTTGGAAAATCTGAGTCATGTAAAATTTTTGGAAACTTAAAATGACCCCGAATGTCGAATTTTGGAGCCCAAAGGGAACTTAGGGCCAAATGACCCTAAAATATAAAGTACATGAAATTTGACCCAATAACGGACTTGGAAATGTGGCTCAAGATGCCACCTAAGGCCTTAGGAAATGGCCCAAATGCAAGAGGTTTTGGGCTGAGTTTGAGTCATCTAGGAAGCAAATAAAAGAAGTTTTATTTTGCTTCCATGAGTGGGGAGTTGACGGCACAAGGAATCTAAGAGGAGGAGTTTTATTTCGGTTAAAACTTGATTAATAAGTGATAAATAAGGATTTTAAATTTGGATTATCTCGAGGAGATAATTGATGGATTAAATGCTTTTATTTTTAGATAAAGGAGATAATATTATCTTAAGGAGAGTGGTGGCCAAGTCAAGGACTCTTGGCCTAGCAAATTTGGCTATAAAGGAGAACCCAAGGTCTTTTTCTCTCATCTTTCCAAGTAGCCAAAATCCCTTGCTCTCCTCCCTCTTGCCAATTTCTTTAAGCAAAATCCATCTTCTTCTTCTATTTTCTTCTCCTCTCCTTTGTCATTGTTAAGCCAAAACCCTTTTCTTTTGATCCTGTTAAATCTCCATAGCCAATCTCTGTGACTCTAGGCAAGGAAGCAATCGATTAAAGGCATCAAGGTTTCTACAATTACAGAATATAAGGATCAAGGATCTAAGGTAAGGAATATAAATATTCGGTCAAGGTTTTGATTATGTCTCAATATTAAAATAAATCGACATAAAGTTATAGGGATTTGACGGATATTCAAGACAAGGGAAACTTTCGGATTTGGAAACTATAAGGTGTAAGTACATGATCCAATCGGCCTAGGGTTATATTGGTATTATTTTCCATTTACTCAAAAGTTAGAAACCCACATAATTACCCGATTTAGTGGCTAGCCGATTTAAGGAAGGAGTACTGTCAATTTTCGCATTTGATTTACAATCTTTCTATTCGCAACAAGGTAAGTAATGCAAATCCTACTAGGATTTGGTTTTGTTTTAAGCCAAATAGGTTTATTAATGTGACTTATATGATGGCTTAATATAGGAGTTAATGATCTAAAGTTAGATCGGGGTTTTCGAGATCTCAAGGAACCTTTTTAAGCAAATCAGGTGTGTACGCACACTAACTTTCGATATTTCATATGGCAATTATTTTATTATGTGATTATACGTAAGAATATGAATATGGCTAAGTACCCTAATGTGGTACAAAAGTATTTAGGTACGTTTCCTACTTCCGATAGGATTATGAAATATGTTATTTTATAACATGTGAATATATGTATATGATTATGAAATTAAGTATGTTATGCATGATATATATTTTAGGGCATTCTGGATTTATGTGAAAGGGAAGAAGGTGTTGACTTCGGTCTCACCAACGTTTGAAGGTGTTGACTTCGGTCTCACCAACGTTTGAAGGTGTTGACTTCGGTCTCACCAACGAAGGTGTTGACTTCGGTCTCACCAACGAAATATGTTGACTACGGTCACATTGTGGAATTTTGGTAACCGGTTACAATATTTGAATATAGTGTCTAACGACATAACGTATAATTTGACTATAGTGTCTAATGACACAACGATATCTGAGCGAATGCCTTCGATGGTGTGTAGCGGATGGAGGGTTGACTTAGTAGTCCCCACGGTGTGAATGGCGGTATGGGTGGTGTGTAGCGGATGGACCATTAGGATTGGGTTTGGGTTGCATCATAATTTCATTTTATATGGATCGATGATTTGAACATGAATGCCCGAATTGTTGAATGTATTTGAGCGTTTTTGATTCATCCCTAGATTTTGTTAAACAAATCCTTTATAAAATGACCTTTGAATTTCATTTCTTTTCAATTAAGTATTTTAGTTTTTGTTTAAATTCTTGTACCTTTTTTGTATCAAATTTATTTATTATTCAAGCTATTTTAATAAAATTGTTTTGAAATCTATTCTACAATATTTTAATTTGTTTTATTTTCCATCATCTATATGTACATTTAATCTCTTTTAAAATTACTTATATATATATATATATATATATATATTTCTATTTCTATTTTAAATTTAGTATATATAATTTATCACCTTGAAAAGGTCATATTTTATTGTATATTTTAATTTATTTCAAATATTTTGATATCCTATTACTTATATATATATATATATATATATATATATAAAGCCATTCATTTTTTTACATTTATATAATTTATTTCAATATTTTTATATACATATTTCATAAATTCATTTACAAATAACTCTATTTTAAATAATTTCATAACTCGTAGATTTCAAACTTCACTTTCTTTATTTTTAGATCGATCTGTAGGCTTTCAAAATGTTGCTTTATATTAATTTGCCAATGTTAATTTTGTAGAATTATCGTATCGTGTAGCTTATTTATCTTTGCTTGTTAATATGTGTCTTTTAAACCATGCGTTTATCGTTAGTGTATATTTATGTGTTAAATTATGTCTATAATTATATTCATCCTTATAGTGTTAAGTTTGTATATTACCTCATGCTTAATGTTATGCTATGCTACTCGTTATTGTATTATATTTCAAATTTTAATGTATTCAAGCCTTTACTAAATGTTCCACTTTTATCACGCGTATATCAAATAAAGTGCATTTTGAGTCAATTTTAAAATTGCGTATTTGAAAACTTTTCAAAATAAGGCAATATTGGTGTGTTTGGAAATTTGAGGAATCATGCCCTATCGTGCTGGGTTTTGATTTTCCGTTTGACCAAATAATCAAATATCCTTTTTAAAATTTTGTTCATGTTTTCAAAATAAGGCAATATTTGTGAGCTTGGAAATTCAAGGAATCGCGCCCTATCGTGCTGGGTTTCAGTTTTTTGTTTGACCAAATAGCCAAATATCTTTTTAAAATTTTGTTCATGTTTTCAAAACAAGGCAATATTTGTGTGTTTAGAAATTCGAGGAATCATGCCCTATCGTGCTGGGTTTCGATTTTCTGTTTGACCACATAACCAAATATCCTTTTAAAATTTTGTTCATGTTTTTAAAATAAGGCAATATATTGCGTGCTTGGAAATTCGAGGAATCGTGCCCTATCGTGCTGGGTTTCAACTTTCCATTTGTCCAAATAACCAGATACCCTTTTAAATTTCAATGCATGAGCTTTGAGAATTTTGGAATGATCTTGAATTCGAGGACTTAAATTGTCATATCTTATCATGTTGGATATGATATTTTATTCCTTCGGAATAAGGGAATCTCAATATCCAATTCGAGTTATTTAAATTTTTAAAAAAGAATGAAATTTTAAAATCATTTCAAACTTTTCGACATTAGGACATCAATTAATCAATTTGGTACCAATTTTGGGCGTTGCGAGGGTGCTAATCCTTCCTCGCACGTAACCGAATCCCGAACCCGTTTTCTTCTGGAAATTCGTAGACCAAAACTGGTTTCTTTTAAAAATAAAATAAAATATTTTATAGGTGACCCGATCACACCTAAACAAAAAGGATTAGTGGCGACTCCATCTTAAAGTCGATCCCCATTTTTCCAAACTCAATAAAAAATAATGGTTTCGACAGCTTGGCGACTCCACTGGGGACTTCGTTGAGAGTCAGGCCATAGATTGATTAATTTTTGTCCTTTTAATTGAAAATTTGAAAAATTGTTTTGAAAAATCATGTTTCTTAATATGCATTTTTGTGCTATGATTGCAATAATGTCTAGTCTCATAAAATATTTTGGCATTGCATTGCATGACCGTTGTGGTCACACCTTTGAGTGAGAGTAAGAAGCTATGCCTTTGTGAGGTTTTCACCTCCGCATGGGCTAGTGGATTACTTCCGGGATACATCTGTACCTATGTGTTTCGTGAGATTTTCATCTCCGCGTGGACATAGGGAAATGTATTCTTCTGAACTGAACTCGATCCATATGAGCCTGTAATGGGTGAGGATTGAGGAATCTGCTGGTTCAGGTACCCATTCTTTAGAACCAAGCCGCATATAGCAGCCCTAGGTGTAACAGTCTGGTTTATACCCTAGTAGGAACAGTGGTTTCGGGACAAAAAATTTGAGTTCGTATAATATTTTAATAGTATATTCTGTGTCTTTGATAAGTGATTATGCATGTGCTAAAGTTTCGTAAGTTAATTTATCTGTCTATGAGCTTAATTTGAATAAAGGATTGAATTGCATTAAATGTGAAACTTGCATGCTATTTGTTAAAGTATCAAGGTGTTATGGCTTTGTAATGGTGGAGGCCTTATATGGCAATTAAGCCATATCATGTTTAGTGGATGGCTAAGGTCATGAATGACCTTGTAATTATATGTTATAAATATATGAATGAAGGCTATTTTGGTAATTTAATTATTAACATATTACTAATGAAACCAAAGATGAAAGTGTTCATCTTTTATTTCTTTTGTTTTTCCAAAGATATCAAAAAATAAAAAGAAGAAAACCTTAAGCTAGGTTCGGCTATATTAAGGTATGATTTTGTGTTGGATTTTGATGATTTTTATGTTTTTGAGATTGTTGCTTAGTCTACTATCAAGCCCCTATCTTAATTTGATGAATTGATGTTGTTCATGAGAAATTCCATTGATGTTATGTTGAGCTTTGTGATGATTTATGGTGTTAAATGAAAGATTTGAGCTAGATGAACATACTTTGTTCTTGAATTTTTGATGAATTTAGCTAATTAGGGCTAAATTGAGAAAATAGCAATTTGAAGGACTAAATTACAAATTTGATGGAAAATATGGGCTTGTTTGAGATGTAGGAACATTCGGCTAAGCATGAGTATAGGTTGATTTTGTGAATTTGATGTTTTGAGAAAAATGGACTAAATTGATAAATTGTGCAAATATTAGGGTTATTTTGAAAATAGCCCTAAATATATGTGTATGGATTGAATTGAATGAGTTAATGAAAAGAGTTAATTCTGAATATGTTTAGATCAAGAACCGAGGAAAATGGACTTAGATTGTGGGAAAGCGAAAGTAATCGAGTAGCCGTTTCCATTCCGATAGATCGAATCCGAGGTAAGTCATTATGCAAATCAACGTATTTGTATTGAATTATGTGTGTTCTTATGACTATTGTTATCGATGAATACTTATGATATGATCTGTTCATGAATTCCGAGATAAGGATTACTTAGTGACAATGTCCGAGAAGTCCCGTATGAACTTAGGAATAGATAAGATTAGCTATGTCATGACAAAGGTATCTGTTCTGTTTTATCATGTAAGACCACATCAGGGACGTTGGCATTGATTTGAGATTTCATGTAAGACCACTGTAAAAACCCATTTTTTCCCGGGCCCAATACCAAAATATTTAAAGCCAAAAATAAAATAAACAAAAAAATATAAAAACCCAATAAAAATCCAATTAATAAAAGTCCCTTTATAACAGTCCAAATAAAAACCCAATAATTTAATACAAATAACAGCTCAAATAAATCCACATAAACCCGAGCCCAATTACAGTAACCTAAATTTTAGACCCAACTAAGCCCAAACCTAAGACAAACCCAAATCAGATCCTGGCCCGAGACCAAACAGAATTGCAGGAAACCCTAGAGGCTTCCAGATTCTTCAGCGCTGCAGCCAGACCCTTCAATACCGCAGCCTTCTCCACGCGTGCATCGCGTGTATCCTCATTAGCACACACACGCCTCTTGAGCTTCCTGCGTGCACCCACGCGCCTCTAGAACTTCCAGAACACTCCAGCAACCTCCAAACTCGCACGAGCGTAGCCTCGTCACCGCCTCAACAACATCCTCTCCCACGAACGAGTTCACAGCTGTACCTACAATAAACAAAGAAACAGAAAACAGCAAAGAAATCTAGGAGAAGAACATAAATTAAATTTTTATATCTTATTTTTATTTTTGGCTATATAAAGTCGATTCGAACGTTTATAAAAGGGGATCCCTATTTTTTTGTATACACAAAAACAGATTACAAAAAAAATACGAAATAAAAAAAATTGAAAGGTGATTTTCATTTTCTCTTTTCTTCGATTTTGGGTTTCTGTTTCATCGATTTTTTTTAGCATGTACATACAGAAATAAAAAGAAAAAGGGAGTTACCTTTCTGAGAGGGAATCATTAGACCGCTTTCTTCACAGAAATTGAAGTAAAGGGGACCTTCGGTAATTAAGAACGGGGAAATATTTGCTCTGGCTCAAAGGAGAATAGTCGATCGGACCGTTAAAGGCTACTAATCGCCGATGGTTGTGGCGTTTAGTGGTCGGATGAGGCAATGTTGAAGGCGGCTGTGAGAGGAAAAAAAGGGCTAGGGTTTTGGGTTTTTTTTTTTTAGAAAAGAGATAATAGATTTAGGATTTTAATTAGGTTTTAAAGGAAGATTTCTCACATTATGCAAACGGCACCGTTTGGGGAGGGTAGGGATCCGCGTGTCAACCCGATTTGTGACCCGAATCCGCCTTTCTACTTTAAAAGGGTTATTTCTGTATTTAGTCCCTCCGTTTCCTGATTCTGTCGCAATGTAGTCCTATTCGAACGTAGCATTTTGACTAACTGGAATATTTACTGATTTGGTCCTTATTAATTTACGCACACTGTATTTTAACCCTTTTAGATTTAATTTTTGATTTATTGCCTTTTAGCCCCTAATTTTGTTATCATTTTCAATGTATTCCTTTAATTATTCAATTAATTGTGTGTTTATTGACTTCTTTAATTATTTTTAATTAATATATAATATTAGATATTTCAAATTGTTTTAGCCATTATATATTTTTATTTATATATGATATTTTCATTAATTCTATATATATATATATATTTATATACATATCATTTATATCAAATTAGTTCATGTATGTACTATTGATTTTATATTATATATATATATATATATATATATCTATTATGTATATAATTTGTTTCTTATAAATACTATTTATTTATTCTATACACTTTTATATATCATTATTATTTTATATAAATATATATATATATTATTCTATGTCAAGTTTTTATTTTTATTTATATACATCTTATTTAAATTGATACATGTTATTTGATCATTACTTATTTTTAAATATGCTATATTTTAGTATGATTTGTTTTCAATTAGTTAAATTTTTAGCTTTTGTTATTTCTTAATAATGTTGATATTTCCAAAAAAAAGAGTGGTGAGATTATTGACTTTGTGTATATTGAATTGTATGTTCATATTATTATTCTCCATTTGTATAAATGTTGTATTCGCATATTATTCTTTCATGTTTGATATTGTATTTCTTTTTCTCATGATTTAATAAAATCATCTTAAGTCATTTTTAAAATCACTTATTTAAAAGTTTTAAAACAAGGCAATATTTGTACATTTGGAAATTCGAAGAAATCGTGCCCAATCGTGCTGGGTGTGGTTTTTTGTTTGTCCAAATAACCAAATACCCTTTCAAAATTTCAACACATGTGCTTGGAGAATTTTGGGGATGATCTTGAATTCGAGGACTCAGATTGTCATGTCCAATCGTGCTGGATGTGATACTCTATTCCTTCGGAACAAGGGAATCTCAATATTTAATCAAGTTATTTCAAATTATTAAAAAAAAAATAGAATTTCAAAACCATTTCAAACTTTTCAACATTAGTATATCAGTTAATCAATTTGGTACCAATTTTGGGCGTTGCGAGGGTGCTAATCCTTCCTCGCACGTAACCGATTCCTGAACCCGTTTTCTTCTGGAAATTTGTAGACAAAAATTTATTTTATAGGTGACCGATCACACCTAAACAAAAAGGATCGGTGGCGACTCCATGTTTTTAAAGTCAATTCCCGCTTTTTAAAACACGATAAAAAATGGTTTCGACAGCTTGGCGACTCCACTGGGGATATGTTGAGAGTTAGGCCATAGATTGGTTAATTCTTGTCCTTTGATTGAAAACTTGAAAAACTGTTTTGGAAAATCATGTTTCCTTTAAAGCATTTGTTTGTGCTATAACTATAATAATGTTGAGTCTCGTAGAATCCTTTTGCATTACATTGCATAACCATTGTGGTTACACCTTTAAGTGGGAGTGAGAAACTATACCTTCGTGAGGTTTTCACCTCCGCATGGGCTAGTGGACTACTTTCAGGATACATCCGTACCTCTGTGTTTCGTGAGATTTTCATCTCCGCATGGCCATAGGGAAATGTATTCCCTTGAATCGAACTCGATCCATATGAGCCTATAATGGGTAAGGATTGAGGAATCTGCTGGTTTAGGTACCCTCTCTTTAAAACCAAACTACATTTAGTGAACCCTAGGAACCTACCCTAGGTAGAACCACGCCAAACCCTAGTGGTCACCCGGTCAGGTGTTATGTTGTTTATTTCTCTTGCACTAACGTGTTTTCTTTTGTTTTGATTTGATTGCATTGCATTGCATTTATTCCATGCATTTGCATTGCACTTCATGCATGTGCATTACATCATTTGCATTATGCCATTTTTATTACATTGCATCATTTGCACGAGTTTTACAAAATGACCCTGATTAGGTGAAATATTTTCAGTTAATCTAAAAGACATGGAAGAAAGGTTGAAGAGATCAGAGACCCGATAGAAACATTGGGAAACCTTGACATTAATGACATATTTGAAGAGAGAATCAAGAAATAGACTCTTCCAAGCTTCTGCCTTTACGTACTTGGGATGCTTTAAACAATGGGACTGTGGAAGGGATCCTTGTATTTTTTGAGTTAATCTAGAGTAATACTTAAAACATGCTTGTTGCTTTAAGCCCAGAAACAATAAGAATCCTTTTGTGAAAAGGGCTTGTGTCCAGAATTTTTATTTCAATAAAATGCATCTTTTTAAATAAATATTCTTTCATTTTTTACATTTCATGCTATACAATCTTTTGTGTTTTAGAATATTCATTTATTCTTTATTCATGACCATACCATAAAAAATAATCATCCTTAGAATCATTTATTCTTTAGAACTTGCCTTCGTACCTACGATAGGTACCTAGATATCAACGACATGAGCGACGTTGTTACAGACTCTCTTTTTGAATGAGATATAAGTCTAGGGGATCTAAGGACTTTGAAGATGATAGAAATTGTAGCCGATCTTTTGATTTGTTAAGGATGGTGGAGCAAGTGAAAATAGACTCTACTTTGCAAAGGGTCAGGATATGCTGCGAGCTTAGGAAAAAGCCTAATTCACCACAGAAATAAGACGAGACATCATTGAGCTATTTTCAAGAATTCCAAGATGTTTTTACACAATCATGTCGAAGCACGCCAGGCTTGAAATATGGGTATGCTATTAATGGTGCTACGATGGTCAGGCTAATCAAGAGGATTGGGTTACTAGTTTACCAAGAAAAGGAAATTGCATCAGTTACGCCGTAAATGCCAAATTGGGGGAAACAAGAATTATGTGCCTTTTCCATTCTTTCTATAGGTTGGGCATAGATGTTATGGGAAGGATCTCGTCAAAAGCATCTAGCCGGTACCAATTCAACTTCGTGGTTATCAATTACTTCACTAAGAGGGTGAAGGTTTCTTCATATGCCAAAGTTACAAAGTCAGCAGTCATCAAATTCAAAGCCAAATCTGAATCCAACTTCAAATTCAAATCCAAATCCAAATCCAAATTCAAATCCAAGTTCAAATTTAAATTCAAATTCAAAAAAAAAAAGTGGCAATAAAGAATGCCAACATAATTGCACAATGTCAAAAATTTACAGTCTGTTCAAAGATCAGACACCATATCAATGCAGCAAATGCATCCAAAAAAAAACCGTTCAAAATTTTTGAAAAATGACTGAGACTTGTAAAGGTTGACATAGAAAAGTTACCATTTACCCTCTATGCTTCTTGAATATTGGTCAGGACCTTCACAGGGGCAATATTTTTCCCATTAGTTTATGAAAGGGAAGCAATGGTGGGAGGTTAAGACTCTTTTTCTCCAAGCTTTGAATGAGTTGGATGAAGCTGAATGTCTCTAGTGAGTTTGATTGAAAGTATTCAAAACGAATGATACGGGCTTATGACAAAGAGAAGGATTCTTCTCGTACAAAAGGAGTTCAAAGAAAAAAATGCCAAAATTTGAAAAAACTTTATGTGATGAAGAAAACTTGTTCTAGAAGATTATTAACCTTAACCAAGATCACTATAGCAAAACAGACTTTTAGCGGCATTTTTAGTGGCGTTTTAAAGAAAAACGCCGCAAATATTATACATTAGCGGAGTTTGAAGCAAAACGCCGCCAAAAAATGAGTAATAGTGGCATTTATTTACAAAACGCCGCTAAAAAGGACATATAGCGGCGTTTTTCATAAAACGCTACTAAACGTCTGAGCATTAGCGGCGCTTTTGGAAAAATGCCGCTAAAAGTCTCAGCATTAGCGGCGCTTTTGTAAAAACGCCGCTAAAAGTTTGAACATTAGCGCTCTCGAAAACGCCGCTAAAGTTCTGAGCATTAGCGGCGCTTCGAAAAACGCCGCTAAAAGTTCGAGCAATAGCGGCGCGCTCGAAAATGCCGCTAAAGTTTAAACATTAGCGGCGCTCGGAAAACGCCGCTAAAAGTCTCGAGAATAAGCGCTTCGAAAAACCGCAAATAATTTTAAAGTTTTTTGGATATATATGACCGATTATTTTAAATTTATATATTAAATAATTTCTTGTATAATTGTAAAGAGATAACATTAATTTTAATACATTAAAATTATGATTCTAGTTTAAATTATTTAAGAGAAAATATTTGTTAAAATGAAAAATATTAAATAATTTCTTATATAATCGTAAAAGAGATAGTATTAATTTTAAAATATTGAATTAATTCTCATTATTGTTTAGGGTTTATGATTTAGCATATATAGTTTAGGTGTAAGGTTTAGGAGTTACCATTTTAATATTTAGGGATTATGGTTTATGATTTGCGATTTAAGGTTTAAGAGGGATGTGTTAGGGTTTCATGGGTTAAAAGTTACGGTTAATGGGTTTAAAGGTAAATGGTTAAGGGTTAGGGGTTAGGGTTTTATAGTTTATGATTTAGGGTTTATGGGATAGAGGATAGGGGTTATGGGTTTAGATTAAATTAGTGTCTTTTAATTTATATATTAAATAATTTCTTATATAATTGTAAAATATGTAGTGCTTAGAGTTTATGGTTTAGGATTATGGCTCGAGTTTATGAGTTTATGGGTTTGTGGGTGTATGGTTTAAGGTTCACGGGTTTAAGGTTTAGGGTTTTTCGAATGAAGACAAAATATCAAATTTGATTTAATCATTAAAAAATTATAAAAATATATGCTATAAAAATGGTGAGATTGCATTTTTTACTTACAAATTAATTTTATTTTGCTATTTCAAACTGATTTAATTATGAAAAGTTCTAAATTGATAACTAACTATTTAAAATTTTTTCTTTATCAAAATCCCTAAACGCTAACTATTTATATTAATTAAAATACAATTATTTTCAATTGAATATTTATATTCTTCAAAAAAATAATGACACGTAGAAAAAAATTGAAAGTAAAAACATAGAAAATATATGTTAAAATTAAAAATTAAAATACTATTATTTAAAATAAATTTAACTTTAAGGTTAAAATACGATGTAAGTTTAACTTGAAGATTTCGGTGTTAGATTCTGTAGTTATGACAATCATTTAGGGTTTTAGGGTTTAATGATTTAAGGTTTAAGGTTTATAATTTTAGGGGTTACGGATTTGAGGTTTAGGGTATGTGTTTAGGACTTAGGATTTTGGGGTTTAAGGCATTGATAAAAAGTTAAGGATTAATCTTGGATTTTTTAGAATATAAATCAAAATAAGATAAATATAAATTATTATTTTAAAAAAATATATATCAAAATGGGTTAAATCCCAAAAGCATACATGAACAATGGTTTAGTGTGCAATTGTATACATGAACTTTAATTTGATCCGGATCTAGTAAAATATTAACACAATTATTGATATAATTAACATCATTTTTATTTATATATTGCATACATAAAAATTATATTTACTCAATATAAAAATATATTGATGTATTTATATTTTAAAATATACATTTAAACTATACATTTAAACCACAATTAGAATTTCACATCTAGAATTACACATTAAACCAAAATTCATATATAATTTCGAGATGTATCTATATCAAAATTTAGGTAAAATCTAAACAACAAATGCAGACCATACTTAAAAAATTCCTAATTAAATTTTTAAAATTTAATAATAAAAATTAAAACTTAAAAACTTAACATTTTTATATTTAGTATTTAGTTAAAAAGTTCAATACTCAAAATATAATAAAAATAAAAATATAAAAAAATTAATACTCCCAACACACAAATTTTGGAAGAAAAAACATAGAAAAATATAGGTTAAAAATAGAAAAAAATTAAAATTATGTAATAGTGGCGTTTTTAATAAAAAACGCAAAAAAATAAAGCTATAGTGGCGTTTCTAATAATAACGCCGCAAAAAATAAGCTATACCGACGTTTTTTAATAAAACGCCACAAAATTTCTATGCTAAAAACGATACTAGTGATATCGTTTACCCAAAACCTAAATTTCTAAGTCCCAAAATTTCCCTCCCAAAATCCCCAAACCAAAATCCCCAAATCGATTTCCCCTACTGATCTTCGTCCATATGTTAGACGATCTTCTAACAGTCTTAGTCGCAGTACATCAGATCTACGAAGCATGAGCAATGGGCCTTCTAGGCGCCGGTCTCAGGTGGAGCCGATAACTTCTCAAAACTTACATCCAATGGGTTTTGTCAAGAAATCGCTAAGCTCTCAATTGAGATTCTCTTTGTCTTCTAGTACAGCTTGAGAAAGAACATGAGAATAGGGCTAAGCGGTTTGGTAACTCCAAGAGATCTCACGTCACCGCCTTTGGAAGGTGCGTTTAGATTTAAAATTTCTTCTTTTCCTTGCTATTTTTCTTCGTTTTTCATGTTATATTGGAAAATGATGAATGGCTCTTAAATTATATATTACCAATATTCAAATGTATCGCTTTCTAAGATTAGAAAATTTGAATGTTTAAGTCGACTTAAAAATCTAAATGCAATCAAGATGTAAAGCTAGGTTTGATTGGTGTTATTGTGTTTTATTTTTGCAAGTGAGTTTTATTTAAATGAAGTTTATAGTTAGGATTATTTTATTGGATGAGTCTATGAGGATATAAGTGTAATCTAGTTTCTATATGTTTAGGATCATAAACATCTACGCCATGAGTTCAAGATTCCAAAATCAAAAGGTACTGATTGCATTGATCTTCCAATTGCTTTTGTGCTCGCAATGTTGGATGTGGTTGGATGTTGGTGAAAGGTCTTCAAAAAAGCAACGCAAGGAGGAGGAAAGGGCTAAACTGAATACTAATTCTCAGTAAGCTTTGGTATGTCATCTTCAATGTGGTTTCTGACATTGTTTTGTGTCGTTCTTCTGAAAGAGTTTTCTGCGTGTCTAATGATGAGCTTTGGTGTCTTTTCATAGACTAAGACAACTTATGAGATTGTTTTTGGTGCACTAGTAGTGAATCTTTTTACTCCACAAGCAGTGTTAATTTGCATATGTTTAACATTCTCTTATTAGTTTTTTTATATTATTTCTTTTAGTATACTCTAAAGTATATTTGTCATCCTACTAACCTACTCTGTGGATGGCGGGTGAGATAATTTCTAATAATTTAATTTGCAATAGTCACTTACATGAGAGATGGCACTGTACTAAATTTTGTAATCGTCAAAGGTGCCATGCCATAATACCTTTTAGTTCCTTGACGGAATGATGTCTTGTGTTTGTTTGTCTTCATTCATCACGTTTATTTTATTAAAAATTTGTATTTTTGGATGAGGTCAGTCAATTTCTTGTTTCCCAGTGGCGTTTTCGTTTCTTGAACTTAATGAAATCTATGTAAGATTTTTTTTGTTCTCTCTTTTCTATTGGCATGCTGAAGTAGATTTTGAGCAAAGATAATTGTCAATTTGATTTCAAAGCCATCATAGTCTTGCATGTCGAATCGCAATTCTTTGCTACTTTTCTCTACATACACCGGAAATATCCCGATTGCTATAAATCCATTCCAAAGGTTGCCGCACCTCTATGATACTCACATGATGGAACAATATAAAGGGGTTGGATTTGGTGAGCTGAGTCCTCATGTTTTTGCTGTTGCAGATGTTGCATTTAAGTAAATTCCCTCTTTTCTACATCAGATGTTGCATATAAGTAAATTCCCTCTTTTCTACATCATTCAAAAGGTTGATGTGCATAGTAAAAGCTTCATTAAACAAAAATATACTTCCAAGGCTTAATTGGGTACAAAAGGATGATATTGACAAATTAAAGTGTGGGATGTTTAGTATTTTAGCTAATAATCAATTTAATGTGTTATAAACTGTTAATTGATATTTTCTTATCATATAGTATATATATTTACAGAGTTTCCCTTTTAAATGCTTGTTAGATACTTGGATTTTATAGGATGTTCATGAAGGAGTTCCATGAAATTAAGGCAAAGTCTTGAGACATGATATCTTTGGATAGCTTTTTTCTTCTTATTCTCTCTGTGGAAAATGTGAATAGGGGGAGGTTTCATTGTGAAACTGTAAAAGCTAATAACAGAAATGAGTGATTTCAGCTTCTATAATTATTCCCAACAAAGTACAAATAATCTGTTCTATAGAATTAAAGCAAGGATTAAGAACTGCAATGAGCCTCTCAGGTGAAGGAAATGCATATCTACAAGTAAGTTGGAGAAACTCTAGTTCTAGGAATTATTTTATCGAGTTACTCTGTTATAAATATGTTTCTTTTTCTGGCTAATGGCACTTCTTCTTGGTCATACTTATATTGTAAACATAATAAATGACAGAAAACCGAAAGAGTTGAAGAGCTAAGGCAACAATATGCCAAAAGTCAAGCTAATAGGCGTGCAAGGGCGTAAGCGATGCTACAAAGACTCTCGAGCAAATCAAGAAAACAAAATTTCAAAGTTGGATATGTCTCCTTTGTTATATTTAAAGAATTATTATCTAGAAAAATTATCCTACTAGAAACTTCTTAATTTAATTAAAATTATTTTATATTTATGAAATTAATCTTACTATTAAAGTTCAAAATTATAAAAAAATGAATTGACATGGCAATTTAAAAATATATTAAGAGATACCCGTCCTTATCGGCCCAAAATTTCTATATTCGTGTTTTTATTTGAATTATAGATTATTTTAAACTCTTCTCCATAATATTGATGTTTACAGCTTTTTAATGTGAAAATCCAAAAAAGAAAAGAAGTGTTGGAAAAGTAAGTTTTAGATTTCATAGTAGTGTTTTGGGAAAGTTCAAAGGGGAACAGTGGACATTACTTAAAATAAGTAAACAATTTTTTATTGGGATTACTTTAAATAACTTGGGTGTTTTTTCCTTCAAAATTTTCGTTAAATTCATAGGGCTGATTATTGCTTCTTTTCTTTCTGTCCCAAAACTACTTTTTGGTGCATTATCTTTTGGTTTGTATAATCTCATTTGAAGATTTTATCTAAGCTAAAATCTCGTTGGTTCTTCATTCCGTTTCGTTAGATATATGTATATTATGGCAAGCTTAGCTTAGTTGTGAGCTGTTATTTATTACAGATAGCAAGAAAGAGAAAGCTAAGAAATCTTCACCAACTCTAAAGAAAAGCCCTCACTTGAACCAAAATTTCCATCACAAGACTCGATATTCGGGTTGGCAAGATTATAAAGCTCAAAAGCATCCCGATGCTAATTCTCTGTATGTTGAAGAGATCAATGTGGGTGAAGCCCAGCCTCAAACAGTTGTTAGTGGGCTCGTGAAATATATTCCTTTGGAAGAGATGCAGCTATTTATTCTTTGCCCTGTAATTTTTTTAGTAATATGTCATTGTCTTCTCTTCCGGTAATTTACCAGTTAATCAACATGAGTCCTGTGCATGTTTTGTTGAGTTTTGTGCTTGTTTAGCTTTGTATGAGAGGACTTTAATGTTTTCTAGATGTAATCAATACTTTTATGCTCTTGTCACTGTTTCCTTGGCTTCCACTATGATGCGTTAGAAGATGTTCTTTTCCTTTTTCCCCCTTAGAAAAAGTTTTTGATTACTAATGGTAGGTTTTTGTGATCCAAAACCTACAATCTTGGTGAATTACTAAAATTGTTCAGGATTTGTTTGTTCCTAAGTCATAATGAGTTGCATATGTGAACTAACGATGTGCATGAATAGCAACTATAACTATTATGTAAAATGCATATTTTTATACTTTCTTTGAAATACAGTTGTCACTTGTGTCTTTGTTGAAGTAGATCCATGTGTTTCTCTCTAGTGCTTGGTGAACATTTGTTGAGAAAATATCATGGTTTCGTCCCTCGAAATTAATTTTGTTAATACATCTGGTGTGGTATTTACCAAAACTTTTTCCAATCCAAGCAAAACAAATTGGGTTATGATGCTTCAAGTTCACGGTGAGCTGATTAGCTTTCTTAAGTATCTTATAAAACTTAAATTACTATATCCTCTTTTTATCGTGGCATCGATAGCCTTATAGATGATGACGGTGAGAGTAGCAGATGATAATGATGATCAAGGAAAACCACGTAGCATGAAGGGCCTTCGTAAAAGTGGTAAGTGTTGGAGTTTTGGACCGCTTCTCAAATTTTGATTGACTAGAAGTTTTCTAGGAAAATTTGACATGGTCCCGAAATTCAATGTCCTAAGTTATTTGTTTCTTATTTCCTTGATAATGCTATTACTTTTCATGCACCGCCAAAAGGATATCACTTGTTGGGTACTTGACATGGGCAAATATGATACCCATCATTTGATTATTACCCCTTCCCGTAATGCTATCATATAAGAGTTTTGGAACCCGGATATTCTTGTTTTCTACTTCCAATTTTCTTGCTTTGTTTGCTAAAGCTATCGATATGGATAATTCTCTGTTCTTTGAACTTTTTTACTACACTATATCAATGGGGTTGTCCACGATTTACGATTGGGAACCAATCCCTTCTCGCTACTGAGAGAGCAATTCCTCACATAAAGACTGAGGTGGCTGGTTTGGTGAAGGAGTGTGAAGCTCCTAGGGAAAATGGAGAGCGAAAGAGCAATGGCATTGGAGAAGATTGCCTGAGCAAATCTAGGTTTCCTTTTGTATTTTTTTCCCCTTTTTTGGTCATTTATTGAAGGAAAAAAATGTAGATTGATGTGACATAAAATGTGGTATTTCGGTACCAAACAAATTAGAGATCCAATAGTAATCCAAAATTTTTATTTTTTTAATTTTTTGATATGAAGAAAAATATTTTAATTTTTTTTATTTTTCATAACCAAATTAGTGGCGTTTTTGGGAAAAGCGCTGCTAAAAGTCATGACCTTTAGCGGTGTTTGTGGGAAAAGCGCCGCTAAAGTTTGTGGCGTTTGTTTTAGCGGCACTTTTTGAAGCGCCACAAATACTATTAGTGGCACTTATAAACGCCGCTAAAAGCCTAAAAAATGCCGCTAAAAGTCTATTTTGGTGTAGTGGATGAATGGCAAGAGCATGTTCAAGTTGGTGAATCTAGATTTTATCTAAAAGGAGAGGCCAAGGTGAAAACCCACAAAGGGCGCCTTGAGACCCTTTTCAACAAAAAGAAAGAAAATAAAGAATTTTCAATCAAAAAAGAAGAAAAAAAAAGGAGAGGCCAAGGTGAAAACCCGAAAAAGGCGCTTTGAGACCAAAGGGAATTTGAGTTGAAACCCCGAAAAGGACAGCTCAAACTTTGATTGAAAGTGAGGTATACAGTAGTCTTGCTACACTTGAATTGACAATGAGAAAGTATGTGACGTCTTAGGGCATCGACAAAGTACTCCGGATCCCCTAAGCACATATTGAGTTTAAAATGGTCATCAAGAAGTTTGAACAAGAGAAGCTCAAGCTTCGATATCTGGGGCACCTAGTTTCCATCTTACCCATTTTGAATTTATTATCTTATTCATTTCAAAATACACTACTAATAAATTTCCTTTGATTGCATATGTTAGCTTTGCTTAACCTATTTTGTTTCGAGCTATGCTCTTAATTAATTTCCTTCTTTTCCATGGTTATAATCTTTTTCAAGCATTTCGCATTGAAATAATGATTAGTGGACTAATAATACTTTCATAAATGGAAGTTTCGCATATTACTCTGGAAGCTTCTAAATGATACAAGAACCTGAAATAGGGCTATTGTTTAGAACTTACCAAGCTTAAGGGCTGGAAATGTTGGAGAAAGAAAAGTTTAAATTGAGGCTATCTCCTTGGATTTTCTGTCAAAATAGTTGGTGGTACAATCTCGACGGAACACGAGTAATAACAACCCAAGTGTAAAATGGGAATCAGTCTCGAAAGAAGGAATGATATTCTACATTTATGTGAGCATCATGCATACACATATGGTTAGGTCACCTAGGAAGCGAGCAGTTGACTGAACAAGTTACAGTCCTCTACCCCGAGTTGCGCTGGCATGGATGGAAAATGATACAAGTCTCGTACCTTTGAATAGCAATGCGATGGATTGAAGAAGAAACAAATCCTACATTTCAAGGTCGTAGTGGGATAGATGGGAAGAGATTTAGATCCTATACACCTAACTCACAAGAGATGAACCTTGAAGTTACAGTGGGGCAAGTCTGTTGAGCAAGATATTTATTTTATTGGGATTTCTGTCAAGAATACTAGCCGAACAAGAGGGTAGCATATTACCCTGATGAACATTGAACGATGACACCTTAAGCAGGGATCATTCTCATGACATTCTGCATTCATACAAATGTCATCCATAGGACACATCTATTTAGGGGGCATTTGATTCATTCCGATCATTACATCCTAATCTTTGTAGGAAATCATTCTCATGACATTCTGCATTCATGCAAATGTCATCCATAAGACACATCTATTTAGGAACATTTGATTCATTCCGATCATTGCATTCTAATCTTTGTAAGAAATCATTCTCATGACATTCTGCATTCATACAAATTTCATCCATAGGACACATCTATTTAGGGGGCATTTGATTCATTTCGATCATTGTATCCTAATTTTTACAAGAAATCATTCTCATGACATTCTGCATTCATACAAATGTCATTCATAAGACACATCTATTTAGGGGCATTTGATTCATTCCGATCATTGCATCCTAATCTTGGTAAAAAGGTCATTCTCATGACATTCTGCATTCATACAAATGTCATCCATAATACATTTAGTTAGGAGTATTAGATTCATTCTGATCATTGTATTCTAACCATTTTGCATAAGCATAAACACAAAAATAATTTTACAGGACATATCCCCTAGAAGACGTTGTCGCAACATCGGTGAATTCAAATATCTTGCCTTCCTGAGTGAAGCAAATTGAAGATAGCAGATCTGGAAGTCCTGAAGTTACAGGAGCATATCGAATCCATACAAGTCTTATTTCCTCGAAGTTTCAATAGAGAAGATTGAAACTACGAATCTCTTCTCTTTGAATTTCTATCTCCTCGAAGTTCAGTGGAGTAGGTTGAGTCTACAAATCCCTCCTCCCTGAGTTTACAATGAGGATCAGTCTGCATTTCTTTGAAGTTTCAGCAGAGAAGATTGAAACTACGAATCTCTTCTCTCAGAATTTCTATCTCCTCAAAATTCTAGTGGAGTAGGTTGAAATTACAAATCCCTCCTCCCTGAGTTTACAATGAGGATCAGTCTGTATTTCTTTGAAGTTTCAGCAGAGAAGATTGAAATTACGAATCTCTTCTCTCTAATTCTATCTCTTCAAAATTCTAGTGGAATAGGTTGAAATTACAAATCCCTCCTTCCTGAGTTTACAATGAGGATCAGTCCGTATTTCTTTGAAGTTTCCGAGAAGATTGAAGTTACAAGTTTCTTCTCTCCAGATTCTTATCACCTCGAAGTTCTAGTGGAGTAGATCGAAGCTACAAATCTTTTCTCCCTGAAATTACATTGGAGCAGATCGAAGACATCAGATCTTGCATTCTTGAATGAAACAGATCGAAGATAGCAAATCTGGCAATCTTGAAGTTGCAGGAGCAGATTGAAGATATTAGTCTGGTATCCCTGAGTTTGCAGTGGAACAGATTAAAGATATCAGATCTGGTATTCCTAAAGTTGCAGGAGCAGATCGTGCCTTCCTAAGCGAAGCGAATCGAAGATAGTAAATCTGGCAATCCCAAAGTTGCAGGAGCAGATTGAAAATATTAGTTTGGCATCCCTGAGTTTATAGTGGAACAGATTAAAGATATTAGATTTGGCAATCCTGAAGTTGCAGGAGCAAATCGAAGACATTAGATCTTGCCTTCTTGAGTGAAGCGAATCGAAGATAGCAAATCTAACAATCCTGAAGTTGTAGGAGCAGATTGAAGATATTAGTCTGGCATCCCGAGTTTGTAGTGGAGCAGATTGAAGATATTAGATTTGGTAATCCTGAAGTTACAAGAGCAAATCGAAGACATCAGATCTTGCCTTCCTGAGCAAAGCGGATCGAAGATAGCAAATCTGGCAATCCTAAAGTTGCAGGAGCAGATTGAAGATATTAGTCTGGCATCCCTGAGTTTACAGTGGAGCAGATTGAATATATCAGATCTGGCATCCTGAAGTTGCAGGAGTAGATTATAGATATTAGTCTGGCATCCCTGAGTTTGCAATGGAGCAAATTGAAGATATTAGATTTGGCAATCCTGAAGTCGTAGGAGCAAATTGAAGACATCATATCTTGCCTTCCTGAGTGAAGCAGGTCAAAGATAGAAAATCTGACAATCCTGAGTTTGCAGGAGCAGATTAAAAATAGCAAATCTGGCAATCCTGAGTGTGCAGGAGCAGGTTGAAGGCAGCAAATCTGGTAATTTGAGTTTGCAGGAGTAGATTGAAGACATCAAATCTAGCAATCCTGAGTTTGCAGGGGCAGATTGAAGACAACAAATCTGTCAATCCTGAGTTTGCAGGAGCAGGTTGAAGATAGCAAATCTGGCAATCTTAAGTTTGTAGGAGCAGGTTGAAAATAACAAATCTGGTAATCCTGAGTTTCCAGAAGCAGATTGAAGATAGCAGATCTGGCATTCCTAAAGTTGCAGGAGCAGATCAAAAACATCAGATATTGTTGTAACATCCTGAATTTATGGGCCTGTGCATTTTATGCTTAACTATGTTAAATTGAGAATTGAGGTACTAATTGGGCTCAAAATTGGGCCGAGACCCCAGTTAGAATATTCTGTTTGGTCATTATAAAGTTTAAGGGTAGGTATCTATGTTAAAAATGTCAATTTGGGCTTGGGCTCCAGAGTTAGGTGGCGCCACAAGGAAGGAAGAGGGTGGTGTCACTAGTGCATGAGGAGGGCCCAAATTTTGGTTGCTTGAAGCCCAAGTTATATTGCCAAATTTTGGCACTTCAAAGGGAGCAGTAGGGACGACAACAAGGCACAATTTTAGGGATTTTAATGTTTTAAATTAGGTGGATATTAAGTTGATAAAGGGGGAAGGAGTGGTGTGATGTAGGACTCTTTTAGATGTGAGTTATGATTAGGATAAGGGAAAAGATGAGAGCTCATCCAGGAGGCTAGAGTTGGTCGAAAATCAAACTCAAAGGGGGGAGAGAATCGGCTCAGTATAGGCAGTAGGGTGTGCTGAATTTTTCATTTAGAACAGTCTCTAGTTTTTCTCTCTTTGGAAGCATCTCTTCTTTTTTTTGCTTTTCTGTCAGAAACCTAATCTTCTGAGGTCTTATCAATTACCGAAGCACTGCAATGACTTTCTCTTTTCTTTAATATTCCTTGGCCAAATCTCTCTTGGCCATCTCTTCAATTCTTTGTTCTTCCAAAAAGCCGAAAACACATCAGTCCTCTCTTGTTCATCTTTCTGGGATTTTCTTTAAAAAGCCAAAAATTCTAGATCTCTAATCTTCTACGGTTGTTTAATCTTTTTCAAGGGATAGCAAACTTTTAGAAAAGGTAAGTACCGATTTGGGTTATCTTCGATCTTTTTGATTTGGGCCATTATCTATTCTAATCTTGAGTTTTTCGACTTTTGGAGGCTAAGTCATAGATCAGAATGGCTATATGATTTTTAAGTAATCTCGATTGTGAGGTTTTTCTTTCGGTTTTGAGCAAGGTTATAGATCGAGGGTATTAGATCCAGATAGCAAGGATATCGGCTAAGAATATAGGACTACGCGATATCGGTGTGTAACATCGCACCATTTAGATTGCTCGTTAAAATATGTTTATAAATTCGCTATATTTCGATAAATGCCAAATCAAGATAATGGTTGAGACCCAAGAAGGGTAAAAGCGAATCACCAGGTTAGTGATCCCTATCATTCCTAAGTGAATGTTCCTGTTAAGATGACATATGTGATGAGTGTGCCGATTTCTGTGATTGCATGGGGTTGGGTTTGATGAAAGGGGAAGTGTTCTGTTATAGCGGTTTATGCCGCGGCCTGCTGTAGTGGCTTATGCCGTGACCTGTTGTAGTTCTCTTTCCATGACCTGTTGTAGTGGCTACGGCCATGATTTGTCGATGAGCAGCATGACTGCCATCAGTGGTGTGTAGCTGTGTGTGTTGATTGTAGAAATCCCCAATGGTGTGACTGGCAGGTAAGGGTGGTGTGGAGCGGATGGAAACCTAGGATTTGGGTTGGGCTTTGCATATTTTCATATATATTATGTTCTGTTATTCTGTTCTGTGGGGCTAAGGCCCAAATCTAATGGTGCATGAGGGTTGCACTCTGAGTCTCGCGGCTCAACCTATTATTTAAAACTTTCAGTAGCACCTAGTGCAATGGATCAATGAGAGGAGCGCAAGGTGGCCATGGATGTAGTATTTTAATCCAATAGAAGACTTTACTTTAATGTTTACTTTTAGTATTTTTAATTAATGGGTTTTAAATTTCATTGTAATAAGGCCATGGGCCACTAGTTTTATATTTATATTGGGCTTTACGTTGGGTTTTATCATTAGACACTTAAACTTTATGTTAAATTAAGCTAAGACATGTAGTAAATTTTGGTTTTATTTAAAATTCACCAAGGTATCATTTAAATTTAAACTTAAATGATTCTTAAATTATTAAGTTTTCCTGTAAATATTTAAACCCGATAATTATTTTCCAAGAATGCGACATGTTTTATACAAGCTCCTTAGTGACATGCCAGATCTCGTTGTAGTGTTTGGGCTGGGTTTGGGGTGTTACAGATTGGTATCAGAGCCCAGTTCAAAACTCGGCTTTGGGGTTTTTTTTTGGCTCAAAACATTTTCTAAAGATGGGTTTTGAAACATGCATGTTGTTTTTCTTAAATGATAACAGTTTGTTAGCTCAAAGATGGCACTGCCTCTCGCCCAAGTCTCAAATGACTAAGTATTCGAACCATTGTGTGGTATATGTGTGGGCTTGATGGGTTGTATGTGACGAGATTAGTTTAAATAGACTTTGATGGACTATAAGCAGCCTAAACAACTTCTTAAATTTCATAAGACTTAATCATCCAAACAAATCCTCGTGAACTACCACATGTTAGGTGTGGCAACAGCATACACATGTCTAGGATTGGATTGAGGGAGAGCTTGGTATTTAAGCGATCCTAGTGACTCACCTCCTCTTCATTGAATTCTACTTGGTGCGAGTGACTGCTCACCTTAGCCATGAGCAACAGTTATAGGAGTGGATACAGGAGAGCTTGGTATTTTAGATCCTAGTGACTCACCTCCTCTTCATAGCAAGGATATCTGCTCACCCTAACCATGAGGACGTGTTGATGTGCCAAAACTTATAATTAAAACCCGAAAGGGACTAGCCACCTGCTTTGTAAAATCCTAAAATAAACCCTAGTTTTGAAATCACCAAATTACCTTGATCGTAAAAATTACCCTAGGTTTGTAAAATTACCAAATTGCCCTCGATTTGTAAAATGACTAAAACACCCTTGATTTACAAAAAATTTACTAAAATACCCTCAGATTTGTAAGGTTACCGAAATACCCCCAGATTTGCAAAATTACCAAAATACCCTTATTTTGCAAAACCACCTGAAACCTTATTTTGGAAAATTTTGAAAATACCCCTATAGGTTAAAATTATAAAAATACCATTGGGTAGTGAAATGACAAAAATACCCTTAGGTGATGAACGTAAGTTTGTGAATGCCTCTGTATGCTGATTGTGAATGTATGTGATTCTTCGAATTAGGGTAGTAGACTTGAGACTGAATTCCAAGACATAATTGCGAATTCGAAAGAACTAATCTTAATGCTACTGTTCATAAGACTGTTCGTGGTTAATCAGTGGAAGAAAAACTAATAAATCATAAAATTTCTAATCAGATAAACGCGAATCGAAAGAATGAGTTCAAGGGGTCGTGGACGTCCGTCGCGTGGTCGTGGTAGGGGTAGGATGGTCGTGTCAGAACCCGTAAGATCTGGCCATGGATCCAAAAATGAGATACTGGTTCACTAGCTGTCGAGGTGGAATTTTAGGATCAGACGGGCGGAGAGGATGTGGTGTCGCAGGCGGTACTAAGGGTTTTAAAAAGAGTGATTGAGGCTGGTATGGGCACGAGAGCCCGAAAATCGGTGCCAGAGAGACTTAGAAACAACGGGACAGAAGTATTTAGGGGAGTCTTTGGTATATCCCCGGGTACAGCTGAATATTGGTTGGAGGCAGTGGAACATATAATGGATGACCTAGACTTCACGGTGGAGGAGAAGTTGAAAGGGTCGTGTCTATTCTCCGAGATGAGGCCTATCAGTGGTTACTCACGGTGAAAGAGGGTACTGTTGCAGACCGGATTGATTGGGACTATTTTAAGAAGTCATTTCAGGGAAAGTATGTTGGGGCTAGCTATGTGGATGCACAGAGGAAGGCATTTCTGAATTTAGTGCAGGGAAGTAAATCTGTGGTCGAATATGAGGCAGAGTTTCTGCGCTTGAGCCGCTACACTAGAGGAATGGTAGCGACTGAATATGAACGTTGTGTGCGGTTCGAGGATGTAATGAGGAATGAGTTAAGGGTATTGATAGAACCGCAACGAGAAGAGACTTTGCTGTATTGGTTGAGAAAGTGAAGATAGCTGAGGAGGTGAAGCGGACTGAAGGACAAGAGAGAGATAAGGATCGGGGTAGGAATAAGAGAAGTTTTGGGCCGTTAGGACCATCTGGGTATTTTCAAAAAGGCCTAGGTCTGATGGACCAGCTCGTGTTTCGACGGGTGAGAATCGATCATGTCTTTCGTGTGGGAAGATCCATTATGGAGAGTGTAGAAAGAGCACCAGTAGATGCTTTAGGTATGGATCCACGGAGCATATGATTAGGGACTGTCCACAGGTGGATCAGGTTCAGCCGACGGGACGAGGTTTTGATCAGATTAGAAGAGGTGGTCAGCCTGGACCAAGGGGTCATGGCGTAGCCAGAGGAGGAAATGGGTCTGGTCGGGGTCGTGGAGCACTTGGTAGGGGTGCAGGTAATGTAGACGCGAGGCAGTCGGGTCTAGTTTATGCAGCTCACCGACGGGAGGATGGTGACGCACCGGATGTTATAATCGGTACGTTTCTTATTACTAATAACCCTTTTCTTGCCTTGATTGATATTGGGTCGACCCACTCTTATGTTGCATGTTCAGTATCTGAGACCCTAAGTATAGACTCTAAAATAACCACTAGGAAGATGACTGTGATTAGCCCATTAGGACAATCTAGGGTAGTGGACAAACCGTTTAGGGATGTACCTTTAGAGACTCAAGCGGTAGTGTTTCTGGCAGACTTAATGGAGTAACCGTTTGGAGAGTTTGACCTTATCTTAGGAATGGATTGGTTGACTAAGCATCGTGCTAAGTTGGAGCTGTGGAACTAAGCGCATGGTGTTGAGTACCCCGAAAGGCGGGGAGGTGGTTGTGTTAGGAGAAAGAAGGAACTATCTTTCCAATGTAGTATCGGCATTGAAAGCTGTTAAGATGATTTGGAAGGGATGTAGCACATTTCTAGCCGTTATCAGTGCTTTGGTAGCTAAGGAGGTGACTATCAATGAGGTTCGAACAGTCAAGGATTTCACGGATGTCTTTCCGGAGGAGTTGCCAAGATTACCCCCGGATCGTGAAGTGGAGTTTGGAATAGAGCTACTTTGCATGCTGACCAAAGGTTCTATTGCTCCGCATGAATGACACCAAAGGAGCTGGTGGAGCTCAAAGCTCTGATCCAAGAACTGTTGGATCGAAGGTTTATTCGACCAAGTGTGTCCCCTTGAGGAGCACCGGTCCTATTTGTGAAGAAGAAAGACGAATCCATGTGTATGTGCGTGCACTACCGTCAACTGAATAAGCTGACAATTAAGAACAAGTACCCACTGCCAAGGATCGATGACCTGTTCGATCAGCTCAAGGGAGCTTCAGTTTTTTCTAATATTGACTTAAGGTTAGGATATCATCAGTTAAGGGTAAAAGAAGGAGACATTCATAAGACAACATTTCGGACTCGGTACTGACATTATGAGTTCTTGGTGATGCCGTTCGGGTTGACGAATGCGCTAGCGGCATTTATGGATATGATGAACCGAGTATTTCAGCCATACCTTGATCGGTTCATCGTGGTGTTCATCGACAATATCCTGGTATATTCCAAGTCTGAGGAGGAGCATGATGTACATCTTCGGGTGGTGTTGCAAATCCTAAGGGAGAAGCAGTTGTTCGCTAAGTTCAGTAAGTGTGAGTTCTAGTTAAGGGAAGTGACCTTCTTAGGGCATGTGGTTTCCGCAGAGGGAATTAGGGTGGACCCTCGGAAGATAGAAGCTGTATTGGATTGGAAACCGCCAAAGTCTGCGATGGAAGTTTGAAGTTTTTTAGGATTGGCCGGGTATTACAAAAGGTTTGTTGAAGGGTTCTTGTCAATAGCGGCACCTTTAACTAAGTTGTTGAGGAAGGGAGTATCATTTGTGTGGACTGACAAACAATAGAAGAGCTTTGAGAAGCTGAAGAGAATCTTGATGAAGTATCGGTGTTAATTCAACCTGAGGCGAGAAAAAAATTTACTGTCTACTGTGATGCATCACACACAGGTTTTGGGTGTGTATTGATGCAAGATGGAAAGGTGGTTGCGTATGCGTCTCAACAGTTAAGACTGCATGAGTTGAACTACCCTACGCATGATCTAGAGTTGGCGGCAGTAGTGTTTCCTCTGAAGATTTAGAGACACTACTTGTATGGGGAGAAGTCAGTTATTTATACTGACCACAAGAGCTTGAAGTAGCTCCTCACTCAGAAGGAGTTGAACCTAAGGTAGAGAAGGTGGATCGAGCTGTTAAAGGACTATGACTACTCGATTACGTACCACCTAGGTAAGGCTAACGTGGTGGTGAATGCGTTGAGTAGGAAGGCGATAGCGGAGTTAAGGGCGATGTTCGCTCATCTTAGTCTGTATGAGGATGGTAGTTTGGTAGCTGAACTTCAAGTAAGACCTATGTGGACAACACAGATCAAAGAGAAGCAACTTTTGGATGATGTCTTGAGTACTCGAATCTGGCAAGTGCAGAATGGTGAAGGAGAGGACCATAGCTTGAATTGTGATGGAATTCTATGTTTCCGTAAGAGAGTCTGTATGCCAAAGGATGTGGAGTTAAGGCAGATGATTCTTCAGGAGAAGCATAGTAGCCCATACGCTATGCATCTTGGAGGAGTTAAGATGTATCAGGATTTGCGAGAGCAATTTTGGTGGCCAGGTCTGAAGCGAGAGGTAACGAAATTTGTGGGTAAGTGTTTGACGTGCTAGCAGGTGAAAGCAGAACACCAGTTGCCTTTGGGGTTGTTGCAGTCTGGTCAAGATTCCACAATGGAAGTGGGAAAGGATCACGATGGATTTTGTTAGTGGGTTACCCCTTACGCCCACTAAGAAGGATTCGATTTGGGTGATTATGGATCGTTTGACAAAGTTGGCTCACTTCATACTGGTTCGGGTCGACTATTCTTTGTAAAAGTTGGCTAAGTTGTATGTGGCTGAGGTGGTGAGATTGCATGGTGTACCGGTGTCGATCATATCGGATAGGGACCCTAGGTTCACATCCTGATTCTGGAAGGCTCTTCATCAAGCAATGGGAACAAGGTTAGACTTTAGTACCGCTTTTCATCCGCAGATCAAGGTCGATCGAAGGTAATCCAAATCTTGGAGGATATGTTAAGAGATTGCATCATGGAATTCAGGGGTAGTTGGGAGGAGTATTTACCTTTGGCAGAATTCGCATACAATAATAGTTATCAAACTAGTATTCAGATGGCACATTATGAAGCATTATATGGAAGGAGATGTCATACCCCAACTTGTTGGAAGGAGTTGGGTGAACGTCAGGTGTTGGGTCCAGAATTAGTTTCGAAAATGGAGGAGAAAGTTAGGTTAATATGGGCTCGGTTGAAGGAAGCGTCTAATCGACAGAAATCTTATGTGGATCTAAAGCGGAAGGAGGTGGAATTTGCAGTAGGAGACCAAGTCTTTTTGAAGGCATCTCCATGGAAGAAGGTAATGAGGTTTGGACGGAAGGGTAAGTTAAGTCCACAATTTTGAATCGACGGTACTAGAACGCAGGGCCCAGTGGCTTATCGTTTGGAGTTGCCACTAGAATTGAAATAGATACATGACGTGTTTCATGTCTCGATGCTAAGACGTTACCATTCTGATTCATCGCACATTGTGCCAGTGGAAGAGATTGAAGTAAGGCCGGATTTGTCTTTTGAGGATGAACCAGTGCAAATCTTGGATTGAGACGTAAAAGTGTTGAGAAGAAAGTCCATCCCTTTGGTCAAAGTTCTATGGCGAAATCACGTCGCAGAAGAGGCGACGTGGGAGCTAGAGGATGTTATGCAACAA